>ML681971.1:10667321-10761273 GCA_007922195.1 Podocnemis expansa
GTGTGTGTGTGTGTGTGTGTGTGTGTGTGTGTGTGTGTGTGTGTGTGAGAGAGAGAGAGAGAGAGAGAGAGAGAGAGAGAGAGAGAGAGAGAGAGAGAGTATAGTATATAGTAAGTTTTTAAAGTGCCACTGGATTCCTTGTTTGGTACTATGTATTTGCATATATACAATATACATGAACTATACATATTTTGAAACATACTCAAAGGTAAAGAACAATTAAAATGCAAGAACAATGGGAAGTCCTCTGGTACCTTAAAGACTAAAAAATTCCACTAGGCATAAGCTTTTGTGGGCTGCAACCCACTTCACGCATCAGTTGCATCTGATGAAGTGGGCTGCAGTCCTCAAAAGCTTATGTCTAAAGAAATTTGTTAGTCTTTACAGTGTCACAGGATTTTCATTGTTATTGCTGTACAGGGACTAACACATCTACTGCTCTGGAAATTAAAATGCAAAATGAAACTGATTTTTTTTCTTTTTTTTTTTTTTAACTTTAATAAGGGCCTAACAATTGTACAGTATAGTATTTATTTCAGAACGGGAAACCAAACCAAGTTAACTTGCTTTTTTCAGAGAATTTCCTCCAAGAAGGCAGGAGGTATGCAGAATTAATATTTTACATTAGATATGTTCCATTTAACAAAAGAGTCAATGTTAACTGAAATAGCAAAATCAAGAGTTAATTTAACTATCAAACAAATAAATTTGCTTAACAACCATCTCCCATCTCATAATCCAGCTCTGACACAGACTTCTCTGTGGCCTCAGACAAGACATTTAACAACTCAGTTTCTTCAATTCTAAAAATGGTGGTAAACAGAAGGGGACACAGTTGCAAGGACTACATAGCTATCATTTGTAAAGTATTTTATAAAGATCAAGCATTATACATGGTATGTACAAAAAGTATAAACTGATTCTAGGATGTGCAGTGTCCAAAAATAAGGCATGATTTTGAAAACCCTTACTCATATGAAGAGTGCCACTGAGGTTAAAAAGACTTCATGAATGAAGATGGATTGCAAGTCCATTCCCTTAAGGCTGAAGGAGTCTTGTGGAGAGGCTTTTGAAAAAAAAATTCTTTAGAAAGTGCCATGACCTTTTAAAGCATGGCAATGAGGAAATATTAATGCAATTTATTACTTGCCACATCTACATATGAAGTAAAAATACTCAAAAAATACTTTTGCCAAACCGATTTCTGGGTCTGTAGCATTTTCAAAAAAAGTCCGATGATTTGCAAATAATTACCGATGCACCTGTGAATGTATGCTGACCTGTCCACGAAGCTCCCTTGACAGAACAAAAAATGTTAGTTTTTGTTGCTTTGTTAAAAAGGTCATTAATTTTCATAAACTGTTGTTCTTCATGATACGATGCATATGTCCATTCCACTGGAGGTGTCTGCATGCCCCTGTGCACAGCTGTTAGAATTAGGGTTGGGGCAAATGCTTACTGCTGTCTTGCACACACTGCACGGGCACAAACAGCCAAGCTATTCCGATATCACTTCAGCTCCCTTCTATCAGAGCAACTGCGACCAGGCAGCCAAGAGACTGAAGGAGAGGACTGTGAAATGATAGCGGCAACTGCTGAGGGGGAATCTCAGAAATTTGCTGTGGCAATGATGAATTGCCACATGAAAGCAGGCATGCTCTAAATCAAGAGCAGCATACCACACCCCAGCTCCAGGGAAGGAATAATGGCCAGAGTGGCCATCTGGAATTTTACCTATTAATTAATTAATTTATTTATTTACTAACTTGTTTAACTGCCTTAAATCAGAAATAGGCCCGAAAATGTCCATCTGCTTTTGGCATCAGAGAGCATCAGGGATAAATCCGCTTTCCTCAGAGCAAAAGGAGGAGGTAACATACTCTCACAGTAACACTGGCTTGTTAGTGGGATGTCTGAAAAGGAGTGGAGAAGGGGAATCATAGAGGTAGAAATAAATTGGAGTGCTGTCCCACTTCTACCATGCTTATAACCTACTGATCAGTTGTGATGTGGGCCCAAGCATGATGGAAGTGGGACAGGTGCTTTGCAAAAACTGGAAAAGAAAAAGGACGCACTTTTAGAATTGAACAGTCTGCACCTGTCTTGCCAATCAGGATGAACTCTTATAAGATGACCCCTAGCTTGATGAACAGTTAGCTGTAGAAAGAGCCTGATCATCATTTGTAACCACTGCCCAATATTTTTTGCGGGGGAAGGGGAGAGAAGGGGAGAGGAGAGCAAGTCTTGGAGTCAAGGAGCAAACCTCTGAAAACACTGAGACTAATGAGGACACAGTGCCTTCTGCCTCACTGCTGGGGCACAAGTGCCTAGTGATTTAGGGTTGCTCTGGAGTGTTTGAGACTAAGCAGAATCTTGCCCATCTTTTCTGAGAAGAATGATTGCCCTTCAAAAATAAGTCAAACTGCCTGTTGTACCTCTCTCAGAAAGGCAGAAGAGCATAACCAGAGTGAGAGCCTGGCCTTGCTATACACTGTTGCAGGGATAGGTGCCTGTTTTAATGGTTTTGTTGTTAGGCCTGTAGTTGCTGATGAGTATCAGTTTAAGGCTGGGGGGCTGTCTGTATGCGAGGAGAGGTCTGTCTCCCAAGGCTTGAGACAGTGAGGGATTGTCTTGTAGAATAGGCTGTAGGTCCTGAATAATGTGATGTAGAGGTTTGACTTGGGGGTTGTAGGTGACGACCAGTGGTGTTCACATCATCAAGGACCTATGGCCTATTCTACAAGACAATCATTCACTCTCCTAAGCCTTGGGAGAAAGCCCTCTCCTCGCTTACAGGCAGACCCCTAACCTTAAACAGATACTCACCAGCAACTACAGACCTAACAATGGAAACATTAAAGCAGACACATACCCTTGCAACAAACCACACTGCCAACTTTGCCTAAGTATCTGCACAAAAGACACCATCACAGGACCTATTCAAGCCAGCTACTCCATCATGGGCTCATTCACCTGCTCATACACGAATCTAATTTATGCCATCATGTGTCAGAAATGTCCCCCCACCTTGTAAACTGGACAAACAGGATAACCTCTGTGCAAAAGAATAAACGGACATAAATCTGACATCAGAGATAACGACATTCAAAAACCAACAGAGGAACACTCCAACCTTCCTGATTGTTACATCAATCATCTGTTAACAGCCATACTTAGGCAAATGAATAAGAAAGCAAAACTTCAAAGAGAAACTGCAGAGTTGGAATTTATATGCAGATTTGACACCATCCATTTAAAATTAAATTGAGATTATAGGCTTTTTCCCCCATTACAACCAGTAGTTTTGCTTTCCTTTTCCCCTCTTACATGCTATTGTCCACTGTTTGAATCTAAACAACCGCATTAATTTGCTGTAACAGTTTGACCTGATCCTATGACTTACACTTTCCTGCATTTATTTTCCTCGCATTCATTTTTGGTTCTCCATCTTCAAGCATCTGACAAAGTAGGACCTTCTCCCACGAAAGCACAAGCGATAAATAAATCTGTTAGTCTTTAGAAGTGCCACGAGGCTCCTTGTTTGTTTTCCTACCTTAATGTCACTTATTTTGAGCACCCAAACACTGACACACACAAAATCACTAGACCCTTTGAAAATTTAAAGCTGAGAGTTTATTTATTGGTTTTCATCTATTTGATAATGTCTGGAATGTGGTGATTAGTTGCTACCCATTATTTTTTTTAAAAGAACTGATTTGACAAATAGTGTACTATAAATTCACTGCCAAGTAAATGGTGTCAATTCCTCCAAGTAATCAACAAAAGCAAGTGAGGTCACATCTTTTATTACACCAACTTCTGCTGGTGAGAAAGACACTAGGAGTTGGTCCAATAAAAGACCTTACCTCACCCACCTTACCCCAGGACCAATGCAGCTACACCACCACAAAAACAGAGGTACAACTTGGATTAAGCTAGTCACCAGCTGTGGGCAATTTCTATGATGTGGCAAACACCTGACGTGTTTAAAAACAAAATGGGTTAAACTAAAATAAGTAAATTTGCTCGTAAAAAAGCATCTCCTACTATAGCATAGAAACAGAGGCTTTTGAGTTTTCCTAAGTATGTTTGTGGTTGCATAGCCAGACATATACATAGTAGGCTTGGACTGCTAAACATGGATAGGAGACCAGAACTGCCATGAGACCACCAAGGAAAGGAACATTTGGCAAAATTAAAAAAAAAAAAAAAAAAGGTTCTAAAATTTCATGAATAAAGTTTTGTATTAAAATCCTACCTGATTTGCTCTTTCGAGATCTGTCATGACCATCTCAATTTCATCAGCCCTGGAAGAACAGAAGAGCATGAGCAGTATTACTATATGGTGAAGATTATGTTCAGTCTATTGGGCAAGTTTTAACATTCATATAGAAAAATACCAGACTGAAATATTTTTAAAGGACACCGTTGAGGTTGAAAGACTAACTCCATTTTGGACTCACTTGTGCATATAGGTATATACTTCCCTCTCACCCACTACACCCTGTCTGTTCCTTCCCTGTGTTTAGCTACTATTTAATAAGTTTGGAGCATTTTGCAGAAAATCTTGCCCCACACCCTTTAAAAAGGAATGGTGTCTTTTTTCCTTTATGTGCAGCATCTACTGAGATGTGGGTGCTGTATAAACGATAATAACAAAGAGCTCAATGACTAGAGATCTTGTCCATTTCAATAGCAGAATAGGTACAATTCAAAATTCAGTCTTGTGATTCTGAAAAAACTATGCAGCCATTTGCTGCTGTAGGGTTACTACCTTTGCACATATGAACTAAAAACACTTGACTTGACAACTGTTAAGAAGTAAAACAAAACAATTTTGCAATACTTAAAACAGATTCCTCAAAAGGGGTTATTTTGGGCCTCTGTACTACGAAAAGTTAAAAGTAACGAGAACAGATAGAAAGTTAAGATTGAATGAACTTCTGTTCTATGGGGTACTTAAATATCATAGCATTCTCCGAACATCTGGGCAACTTACATACCTGGGCAAAGTGAAGGAAGAAAAGAGCAGTTGCAAATTTCCATCCATATTTCCTAACTGTTTTTAATCATGCTACTAATATTTTTAACATTTATAGCAATTTCCTTCTTTTCTAGTTCTATTTAGAAACTTCAAGCAATGAGACACAGGGCAGTTCATAGGTTTTTCGGGTTCTTATGAACCCTTGAAACTGTATGTGTTAGTTTTAGAGTCCTGCCTTTAAGATAGTTTACAGAGATTGATGAGACTGTTACAGACTTCATAGTTAAGGAAAAGCAGTCCCACTAGCTCTGCACATGCAAACTCCTGTACCTGCATGGAGCCTTGGCAATTTCCATGGGGCTCTGCCTACTTGGATGCAGTTGTAGGATCAGAACCTTACACCATAAGAATAAAAGTGGTCTGAATTTTATGCAAGCACCATCTTGGCAGAAGGAAGGAGTGTTGGTAGCATGACATTATCAGAGAAGGCTTTTGAATTCTGGGATTCAATCCTCCTATTGGGGCAAAAGAGCCAGCATTTGTTTTCATGATGAGCATGCTGTAAAGCCCATTTGTTTGCTTAGGTCTGTGCTAGGAGAGGAATTGCAGAGTATTTGACTGAGACTGTTGCATTGGGATGTTGATGGACACTTGAAATTGAACCAACATGCCGAATACTGATTTAGTAATGGACTGATTTCTTTTCTGTACACTTGCTTAGAGCAACTGATAAGCACATTTATAACTCCATATTTATATATGCTGCTTATGCACACACATGCATACACACTAAAATGCAATTGTTTAAACTGCACCATTGTTTCTATAAAACCTAATATTCACAGAACTGCAAGAATTGCTTGTTGAAGTGTCCTATGAACAACACTGAAAGAGACCAATATGTATTTTGCAGTGCAGTCTTTTCTGTTGGAATGAGCTGATCATCTGCTATAGTGGGATGAGGTCATGCATAATAATTTTTGACTTATTAATATACATTATTTACTGGACTATACATTTTCCCTTGAGACAAACTAAGTTTCAGTTGTTTAGATACCGATGATATAATGTACTTGGAGAGGTTCTATGAGTCAGCAACTCATATGTCAGTTTTGCAATGTATTTATGCCAGTTTTGAAATGCATTTATTTATTTATTTTTAAGCTTCAGGCCTGAAAAGTGTTCCCACTGTTCAGTCACACATTAAAATAAAACTGTTGCTAGAAAAGACTTTTCTTATGGAAAACAGTGTCTTCTAACAAGATAAACTGCAGAACATTCAAATAATCCAATCAGGCATCTAGAGTAAAACATCCAATGGAAGAGGTCAATTGAACAAAATAGTTTTATCTCAGTTTAGGAAACTTCTGCACATGTAAAGGAAAACTTCACTGTAATGAAAAATATTTTGTTATTATAGACATTCATTCCAAACCAACAAGATTTCTGGCTCCAAACAAACGTAAGTAGATAGCAACAGTCTTTGCCTCCAAGCTTACAGTAGACAAATATAGCAATTCAGACACATATAGAGAGCATTAAATACTGTTATGAAATGGGGCAAGACAAGGAGGTAGTAGAGAGACTTCAGAAAAGAAAAAGGGCATGAACCTGGAAGTAGAAAGAAGGGAGAGCAGTAATGTACACTGGAGCAGAATGGAATGGGTGGTAGATACTTGAACTTCTATGGGCAATTGTATCTAATTACAAAGAATTATAAGTCCAAGTATTTTAAAGCAATAGCCTATATGGGTCAGAATTTATGAGACTGACCATAGCACTGCTGGATACAATCATGAACAAGAGGCTAAACGAGGCTGCAGATCTCTAAAAAATAGTGTTTCAATTTCTGCCCTCAGATACAGAAACTGTCTAACCATAGTGGGAAGCAACCAGCTGTATCTAAGGCTGCTTTATATTCAGCTATATACCATCTCACTAATTTGGGGGTTTACTGATTTCTCTCTCTCACACAGGTATTCCTCCTACTTTACTTTTTCACCATGTAATGCATCTAATAAAAAGATACAACTTCCTAAGAAATTAAACAAAACATCTCGAGTGTGGCAGTCTGAACACCTAGTGAGGTTAGTGCCATAACCATAAATATCTTTAAATACATAATGAATTAAATTACTATATGCTCTTTCCAAGAGCAAATGTCAACAGGATTCAGAAGAATCTTTGAAAGGGTGCATTCTTCTCATTTGAAAAGCTCATCCACATCAATAGCTGGTACTTGATAGTCTAAAATCACTTACTTCTGAAAGTCTTAATAGCTATACATCGTTTACTCAGCAAAAGTATTAATTATAAAAAAACTTCTGGTTCTCTCACCTTTTTTCATGCTTATAAAAACAAGCTTTCATTTATTCATTGCTTACATGGTACTGTAATATTCAGCCTTCAAGGCAGAGGATGATTCCATTTCAGCCTAAAAACCATAGCTCACTGAATCAGAACCAAAAAGGTCACTACAGTGCATTCTCTTTATGGGCTAGTTTCTGCCAGGTTCGCTCATGTTAAGTAAACTCTTTCAACAGTTCCAATTATTTCAAAGGAATCACTCAACAAGTTCAGTACTACTTGACTGAAGGTTGGCAGAATCTTGTCCTATGGGTTTTAACTTAAAATCTGATAAGAACACAATCATGTTTAAATAACCTTAAAACTCTGAATTGATTTATCCTGAATCTGCAAATGGCCTCAAACAGTAGCAATAAGAGAGATGTGAACTGCCCTGATTGTCTCAGTGGGCTGTGAACTCTGAAAAAGACCAACAATTTAAATATCAACATCTCAGTTATTTCACTTCTGACATTTTTCAGAAGAAACACCCAGCTGATGTGCAAATCTGGGATAAACAACAGCACACACACCTTTCCACTCGCACTAAAGGCATCTCTATATATGCAGTGCTGACGCTTTATGCAGACAGTAGAGAGCTCTCCCGCCCACATGACAAAACCAATACGGCAAACAGCGGAAGCTATGCACACTAGCGCTTATGTCAGTGTAACTTATGTCACTCGGGAGCTTTTTCATGTCCGAGTGATATAAATGCTGCTAACAAACTAGGGACCTAAACTAGAGCACACTAAAGTGAAAATGTGGGAACAGAATAAAATCAATTAAACTTCCTATTGACCTAAAAAGACAAGGATTACTGATTTACTCATGTTGCTTTGAGTCTGTTAAAACCCCTCTTTTTTAATTTAAATGAAGCTGCCATGGATTTCTGTTGGCTTCATCAGAATGACACCACACACAGATTTTGCCACAGAACATAGGCCTATCTTACCATATGCACACTTAGCTCTGACTATACTGTAGGTGTGTGCGACTTATACATATGAGCCTGGAATCCTTTTTGCCAACACAGCCTGTTCAGGTGCGCATGTACCCTGTAACCTCAAGTCCCTTAAAATAAGGACATAAAAGGTGGAGCAGCCCCAGTTACCTCTCAGCTTCTTCACTAACAAATCCAGGTAAGGACTCCATATCACTGGGAAGAAGGGTGGGTTCTGAGATCCAAGGGACAAAAGCACCTTGAATAACTCCAGTTACTGTAAGATAAATAACTTCTCTAAGAATTTCCCCTCTGACAGTGAGTAACTAGACCCTTTAAGGATGTGAGTGACTGGAGCCCCTGGCTGTAGAACAGCCCTGCTAAGCCAGGCACCTGAGTTAGAAGCTGAGACAAAACAATATTGTTTGGTACGCATCTGAACTGAATGCCTGGTAGCTGTTCTACAGATTTAAAGGACAGGCACTCAAATAAATTACAACAACTCTTAAATATGTTACCCATGTTGCATGTGAACTAACCTAAGAGCGAATGGTTAGTTTATTCTAAAAGTAGGAAATTTTAATTCAGTCTATAACCCATTTGGAGAGTCTCTGAGAAAACAACCTTAGACTTATGACACACCATGAAAAGCTGAGGTGACTGCAGGAAGGCTTAGTTTTGGAAAGGTAAAGAAGAAAAAAGGGTGTAGCCCTAAGAATATCTAGTGTGTGCAGCATGGACTCCAGAAGGGTGAGACACGGACTCAGAAAAAGGGTCTTTCAAAGCAGCGAATACTCCACTCAAGTCCCAGAAAGGCAGTAGCACCCTGACCAGGAGAAACACACTAATTCAGTTATTTAAAAACTAAGAAACAGTGGGAAGGGGGAAAAATCATTGATTGTCCATGGATGGATAGTATGCTGATACAGGTAGTTAAATGGATTCCACCCCAACAAAACAAAGACCACACATTTTAGTGACAATATGTAGCCCAAAGCAGGAGAGACAAGAGTTGAACATGAAATAGATTACAATGGGAAGAGTTTCCACTTCGTTTGATATATTTTTCTGGTGGAAACCTTCCTGTTTTGAATCAAAACCTCTCGAATAACTGCTAAACAGGAACTGTATACAGAACTCAGTCAGCCAGATTCTCTGCTGTCACACTGGGTCTGGGGAAGCACCAGGAGTTGGTGCTGTCAGAGATCCAGTCGGTTGAGAAGAAGTAGAAGATGGATTAACTGACATCAGAGGGGAGAACCAGAACTGGCATACCCAGGCTGCTGTTACCAATATCACTTGATTTTTGTCTTGACACATCTTTGTTAAAAGCCTTGGAATTAAGGGACTGGAGGACCATGGGGTGGGGTGGGGGGGGGGGGACCAGGTTATTTTTGCATCAGATTAGAAGCATGTCTCAGCAATTCTTTTATGCCTTCACTGTAAGGACTGTGAGACTGTACGGAGCATATGCACAGATCCAAGGACACTGATGGCTATAAGATTCCAGGCATGTGCTCTCGCTCACACACATGAATATATGTCAAAGAACTGAAGTGTTAAATGAGTGCTCACCATAGCACCATAATTCACACCTTATTTACCAAAGCCATCACAGTAAAGCTATATGGCATTAGTCATTAAAACGAATCTCAGCCAATAAATCAAGCATTTTCAGCTACAAATTGAGAGGGTTTCTTACAACTCCCTTCTTCCATCTTTCACTGATTAGATAATGCAGCAGAATTTAAACACAGGCTACCTTCCCTCTCCCTCATTTAAACAGAAAGTAGATCAAAATTATGGAATTACTCTTGGCTTGGCCTTGAGCAGCCCAATATGGTGTCAATTTTCCATCTGTGATAAAGCAACTCAAATGCAAGTCATACTTAAGCATGTGACCCCCAGAGCAATCAAAGACTGCCTGCAACCGTCATTCAAGGCTGAGTCATCTTCAGACAAAAAATGACACATCTGTGGCTCAGAAAATTAAGTTAGATACTGCATAATTCATTTGGTGTCTGCCTTTGGAGCCATTTTATTATTCCAGCAATAAACATGTTTGATTATTTTTCTTTGGTTTTCCATTGCCTGAGTGGTCGTCCTGTTTATCTAACCATCCTACAACACACGAGAATGCAGGCAGCAATTATACAGAACAGGGTTATTGCCTGCTGATAAAATGTAGGAAATCAGTCTTGTTGAACATATAATTAAGATGGCACCAGTAGTATGTACTAGATCCAATGTAATTTTATTCATTTTCATTCTTCTGGGTCCATTCCATAATTATACTTCACAGTGCTGTCTTTCCCTCCTAAGCATCCAAGAATCAGGAGCTAACTACCTTTTTATTCCAGGGTGCTTCAGCTCCCCCATGTGATTTAAGTACCTCAGTATCTCCTAGATCAGGGTTCTCAAACTCAAATCACCATGAGGGCTGCATGAGGACTAGTACAGGGCCTCATGAAGACTACTGCATTAACCTGAGGGCCACACCATTGAAACCTTTTCATACAACAATACTGCAAACATCAGTAACAGTAGTCTCATTGCAAGCCGCAGGAGACAGCTTTAGGGGCTGCATGTGGCCCACGGGCCATGTTTGAGACCCCTGTCCTAGATTAACTCCTCCCCTTGTCAGTATACTCATCTCACCTCTGATTTGAAACACACTCCTCTACAAGAAGTAAAGTAATTGGTAATCTGTGCTATTCTTTCCTCGTCATCCTATAACAGAATATATATATTCTGTATCTACATATACATAATGGAGTGCTTTATAATTACCCTAGTGGCACAGTCACTGAAGAGTTTCCTGTAGAGCGGAACACGTGCCAAAAATCATATTTTTCCCCGTTTGTCATGAAGCAGAGAAACTGTTCTCCCTGTGGACAACAATTAATGGTTCTTTTCATTGCAGTACTGTGCTTTTAGCTACCTCTATATTGCAAATGCCATATAGATTATATATGTAATACTGAGAGGAAACTCCCAGCATCGATTTGCATCATACTTCCAGTTCACAGTAGGAGATAGCAAGGACTCAGCAGACTGAGCTCATCCATCCTGTAAATACAGGATAGAGTCCTCCAATATGATAATATATCTGGTTATACAGATACCATACTGTACTGTTGACTAAGGCGGCTTACCCAAGTAACTGCCCAAGATAACTATATTTTTACTATGTTTATAACAGTCTTACATAACAATGACATCAACCCAATTATTTTGAGATACCACATTTCCTAATTGCCTGTTTGCATTTTTTTTTTAAAATACATAGATTGATTAAAAAACACAGTGAAATAGAAATGCCAATAAGACTTATTGAAAAACCATTGGTGTTAAGGGATTCCCTTGAAAAACTATTTAAAATTCATTTCAGTAAATCATACTAACCAAAGATTAATCAACTGTAGTGTTTCATCAGTATTTGTAGACAAAGCAGTTTAAAAGTGTTCAAGGTAAGATTCAAAGTCCTGCAGTCTGTATGAATTTACACTGCATCACACACGTTTTTAAGAAAAAGACAACTTAAAACCTTTTCCAGTTCAAAATCTGATTTCAGCTTCAGATTCTACAACTAACATCTCCATATTTTTCAGCATTTTCCATCCCTTGTTACAGTAAGGAAAAAATCCATAAAACAAGAGGAGAAACTGATTGGCTATATAGGAGAGGAGAGTGAATAACTATGCAAAAATGTCGGTCCAATGCACAAATTGAAAGAATTAAGAAAAGTCAATTTCTCCAATATTTTCAGCTACAGTTATCTTAACTACTACTTGTAACAACAGTATGTAAAAATGTTCAGATGGAAGTATGTTTTGTGGAGGCTGATCTTCCAAAACACAATTGTTAGACAACATAATTTGATTTAAAACTTGAATCCTATTCAAAAAATAAAGTAGCACTGCTCTAAGGAATTAGCAGTCTTATGAGCTCAGTAATGATTACATTTTGGTAAACTGATTAAAAAATGTATTTATTGCCTGTAGCTCTGGATGTTAGTTCATTTACTATAAAATTATGTATAGAATTTACATTACTCTTGAAAAATTTAAAAGATTGTCTTTTGCTTGATCAATGTAGGCATGATCCACCTAACAGTTTTTTGGCTCGGTGTCCAAGGACTTTGCTGGACTGAGTGTTATGTCTATAATATATAGTGACAAATTACAAAATTCCCATAGATTCTAAATCAGGGGTCTCAAACACGTGGCGAGCGGGCCACATGCAGCCCCTAAAGCTATTTCCGGCATCCTGCAATGACACTATTGTTACCAATATTTACAATATTGCTGTATGAAAAGGCTTCAGTGGTGTGGCCCTCAGGCTAACGTACTAGCCCTCATGGTGATTTGAGTTTGAGACCCCTGCTCCAAATGAAGCCAGGCTCTCCCCCAACACATTATGATCTGATATAGTGCTAGAAAAATTTTGGCAGAACATCATGAATCCCATTTTAATAGTAGAATATTTACTGATACCATTATATACAGCTTTTGGTATTTTACATAGAAGTAATGACTAATGTCATGAATAAGTGTAAGAACAAATGTGTTTATGTGGTGCTACAGATGGGCAAGTGGGAAACTGCTCTTTAATGGAAATCCAGCAGAATGCCTAAATGAGAGCTAGAACAGCTGAAATTGTGTGTTTACTTTTGCTTGAAAAATATACAGCAAAGCACAAAAATAAAGACTATCCATTGATATGGCAACCCTTAATCGATTTTATTGCTCTGTAATCTGAGCAAGCTATTTTATCACTTTCCTCTTTTTTACAAAAACAACAAAGGAAAGTATTAGTTTGGGGAAATATAGCACTTAGAATGATACTGCCTATTTTTACTGCATCACAATAGATTGGTTATCCAAAATAAATTATATTAATTGGAAACTGAAATACCGCTCCTTTTACTGTAACACCAAGAACAAGTAAAAAACAAAAAATAATTGTAAACAGTTGTTAAAATTTAAGGCTGGGATTGTGCAAAGGTTTATGCACACTTAACTTTGCCCACTGTGAGAATCAGCAGAATGTCAACTATCACAAATGTTAGACTTGATGTGAGTTCTCGCTCCTTCTCAAGGCTAGTTTACGCTGAAAAGTTATACTAGCATAGTTACATATCTCGGAGATGTGAAAAATCCACACCACCCTGAATGATGTAGGTAAACCAATGCAGTTCCTGGTGTACATGACAGTACCATCTTTCAGGGATGTGGATTTCCTTGAAGAATGGGAAAAGCCTCCTGTTGCTAAGTTTCTACACTGAGGCACTAAAGTAATGCACCTGCACAGTATGAAGTGTAGACACACAAACATCAGTGTTTGATATTTCTACACATTGTTTCCTTTAATACAAAAAAGTCACTCCAGAAAACCAACCTGCATGTGATTTTTACTACAGCAACAGAATGGACTAAAATCTACCTTTAAAAGCAGCCTTTCAGTGGCACTTAGCACTTGCAGTCCCCATTAACTGCAAATGGATTTGTGGAGGCTCAGCACTTCTGAAGAATCAAGGTCCCCGGAACTTCATTTGTTCTCCACATTTTCTATTCTAGTCTGTGCTCTTTAGAAAAGAAAGTGACACAATGTATTTTTCTTCCATTTACCTCAGTGAGAGAGAGATTTAAATAATTCACCTCAGTGCACATTTGAAAGTCCCATACTCATGTCACACCAAACAGGTGCTCGTCCCATAGGAAAGTAACTGTTACCAGTGTAGCAGCGGCAGACCTTTTGGTGAATGGTAATGTTCCGAGGGCTTAAGCTTATATTAAAGTGAACATAAAAAAATTAAAAGAAAAAGGCCCCACTGTTAACAAAAATTTCTGAAAAGAAATATTCTCCAAACTACCATCAGGCTTATTCTTGCAGCCAGGGGCGTTGCTGGCCTCTGGCACACAGGGCATGTGCCCTGTGTCCTGGTGCCAATGACCTGAACAGCTGGCACACCCCCTGCCTCTCCTGGTCCTGACCTCGGCGGTGCCTGCCTCTCCCAGGCTGGGCTGCCAGTGGCAGCTACAGTCTCTCCCAGCTCCAGCACTGGCTGGGAATATGGGGCCAGGCTGGCAGTGGCAGGAGCCCAGGGCTACAACTTCGGATTGGGCCATGGCCCAGGGGGCAGAACCCAGGCCCAGGCCCAGACCCTGGATCTTTCCCCTTGGCAACGACCCTCTTGCTGGCAGCCATGTGTAGCCCAAGTTGGGCTCACTCTGGGTAATTGGTCCTGTGAGTACAGAATATCCTGCCTGAAAGACTTAATTGCATGAAAAAAAAATAAAAAAATGACCCATAGTTTCCACACTGACTGAGTAGCAGGTACTCAGAAATCATGATGTGATTGGTGATGAAGGAAGGGGAGAGATGGGTTTGGATTTTTTTTCTTTTAATGACCAGTGTATTGCATTGATGTTTATCCTGTAGCATGCTGAGCTTACAAATTCAAATGCTTATCTTTAGACCATGAAGATTGCCCACATCTCTCTTTCCAAATCTTACTCTTTGTGGAAGGGAAATAATTTCATTGTCAAATTACAATTGTATTGTTGTTTGTCAGTTCAGATTATAGACATACTGAATAGCAGAGAGAGAGAGAGAGAGAGAGAGAGAGAGAGAGAGCAAAGGGGTCTAAGACCAGGAAAAGAACTGAGTAGAGGAAAGGAGGTAAAAATGAGAGATGAAGAGGAAGCACAAAGAAGGCAAAAAGGAGAAAAGATAACTATCACAATCACACCAACTCACAAATAACAACTACAGTTTATTATTACTACAGAAGATTCACTTGATGTACAGGGGAATCTGGTGGGCCTCGAATGAATAAGGTGGAGCACCCATAAAATCACTTGGATTTGCCTTAGAATGGGCTGAGCATAGAAAAAGCAGCTTTTTTCTCAAACCACCATACTACAGATAGACTTGCATGGGTCACATCCTCGTCTTATACAAATCAGCACAATTACATCGGCTTCCTTAAAACAGCTAGTTTATGGCAGCTGAAGATGTAACTCACCGGCATTTACCCTCTTGTTCTTAAAAAGGACTACACTGTTGATATAACAGGAGTGAATTCACATAAAACAAGAAGAGTGAATCTTTTTCCTCCTAAAGTTTCCAGACATTGGAGGATTATGTGAGAGTCACTGGCATGGCATACATAATAGCTGTTTATATGAAAACTATTTATTCCAAAATAATCCTCCCTTACAGGCAACACTAGGTTCTACTGCAAATCCTCCCTGAGGTTATGAAGCTATTTTTTCCATTTTAACCTTCTCCAACTTTATTTTCAGGAACACATTTCAGATTCTCTAGTTCTCTTTCCACAGATGTTTAACCTTTAAAATACTGTAAGAGCAGAACAGCTGTAGGCTGAACTACAGACTGCAATAGTAAACTGCAATATGAAGCCTTTTGATTATTCTGTTGTATCAGCTAACATGCTGGATAGAGGATTCCACTGACCTAGAGACCCAGTTGTAAACTGCATTCCATCTCCAGACATAACTTAGCAAAAGATACTACAAGATCAAAAATGATAAGGTGATGTCAGAATCATTTTCAGGTCTACATGTTCAGTCTCTCATGTCCAGGCTAAGCACTATTCATTTGCCCTATATCTGTGTGTGCATGAGGGTCCATTTATGTAGGTTCAACTACAGGATTAACTTCTAGTTTGTTTCTTGAGAGGCTCTATTTTTATCTTGCACATTGCCTAAATCAATCATGTTTAACAGATTCATCTTAATATTAACAACAGTAATTAGGATTTCTTATGATGCTTGACGGTGTAAGTACAGTACCTTCATGCATCATAAGAATAGTAAAGTGAGGGATTTTCTCACCCTCCAATGCAACATTATCCTACAATGGCTCAGCTAAACACTGATCTGTAGGATGTACCAGCATTGGGACATAGTGATAACATGGATCCAGTTTATTCTTTTTTTCAGTATAAGTTAATAGGCCATTTGCAAGAATGGTTCCCATGCTCTTCTTATAAAGGAATTAACATAATGAAAAAGCTTCCAAGTACAGAGTATCGAGTCTTTCCTGTTTGATTTTTCCCATGCTAATTTTTTTTTAAATGATGCTGAATGGTAAATAAAAGCAAAGAAAGAATGGCTGAATTACTGAAAGTGTTATTCTAACAGAGATGATGAGGCCAGACTGGCTGGCCACTTTATCTGTGTACATTTTTCCCCCAAGGACCTCCCTTGCTTTCATTTTGAGGTGTAATAGCATGTGTTGTGAACATCTCCAGGAATGACATTCACCTAACCTAAAAGCTAAAATGTGTAATAAAAGGTTGACTGTGTTTTGGGGCCAAAATAACATGATACACTGTGCTTACCATTCAAAAGTATTTCTGCATAAATTCCACTCTGTGGTATATGAAATATGTGGCATTTCCTACATTATGTATAAATTAACTAGTAAAGGGGGTGGGGAGAATTAATTGTCTTCTACAGGAAGAATGAAGAAATATTTGTCTGAAGGACTGCCTGACTCATCAGCTATTATTTCTTGATCTTCAAATGGCTCTTTTTGTAGCAGGAGAGTATAATCTACTCTATGCTACTCAGACTCAGTACTAGGTGCCTAGCAGAACTGTTCACAATACTCTGCCCTAGCATACCAATATGACCACTGAGGAGGGCCATTAGAAAAAAGGTGAGGCACCAATGATGGTCATATGTCAAAGGGAGTGAGGAATGGCTCAAGGTGGAAGTGACCTTGCAGAGAAGGTTCCAGGGGAGTCAAGCCTGAGTTGATAATCAGAATAATCATAAGTACGAATTTGGAAGTCAAAAGAATCTGCATTTCTGTGGCACTTGGAATGTCTGTGAGGAAATCTAATGAGTCTGCAGCACTAAGGGTGGTACGGAGTTTGCAGATAGCAACTGACTGATGGACCTGGTATGCAGCAATGAGGAAACGGAAGACAGAATAAATATGTTCTTCCTTAGTGCAGACTCTTTGGCGTTTCTAGCCCTTGACAGTGCTTAGATTTTACTTAAGCATCCTTTGGTACCAGTCTCTGGGTACTATGGGGTTTAGTTGTACTCAAGTGCTTAGATGTAAAGAGACTCTTGGTACCAAGATCTCTTGAAGCCTCACCGGTATGACACACAGGATGCAAGATCTCAGGTACAGCAGGTCACTTAAGACCACCTTCTATCTAAGGAGATCTGGAGCTCCCCTTGAGAGATAATTTGGTGCTATGACCTGGAGATTTGTTTTATGAAGATCTGGAAAGTGATCACAGTGCACAGGTTGACAGGGTGTTGTAGTCGCTTGAAGAATACTGCACAGAAGGGTATCTGGGCCTGGGTTCTGATGCACATCAGAGGAGCTGTCCATTAACTGAAATCAAGTGCTGTCTCTCTCTCTCTCTCTGTCTTTTTTCACTTCACCTGTACTCATAATGATGAGGTCTTATAAAGGGATTGCAGTAATGGTCCAAGGTAGCTGACATGTAGCTCTCTTCTGCTGTTTTTGTGGAGTGGTCCTTTTGCAGTCTCCACTAATTTGGATGCTATGCAGTTGGGCCACACTTTTGAGGCCTGCTACTTTGTCTGATTAGTGGCTCTGAGAAGTCACAGTAAGGCTCAGGCACGGCGATTAGAGCATGGGAATGCAGACCTTCAACACACTCAATCCACTGCTGGCGTCTCGCTGAGTGTAGAAACTTGTACAGGCCTTTCACAACCTGTGGCTACCTAACTGGTTGTAATGATGGTACAGCTCCTGGGTCTCTTTTGTCCAACAGGGAGTATATTCTTCCCAGAAGAATATTCTTGGTAATAGTAGTAAGGAGGCTAAAGAACTGTTAACATTCTGGCATCATGCAGATTCAGCTCACTACTCTTTTGATGGCTTCCCTATAGCAATCCCAGTCAGCTCTGGCTAGAGTCTGTCATGGGATTCATTTAGACAGAATCATGGGGATTTTGATCCTGATGTGGGTGATGGATTTCTGTGGGCTGTTGGGAGAAGTTGGGGAGTACTTTTGTGGGATCCATGAAGTGTACTCGTACTTTGATCTTTGGAAACAATGGTGAAGCCTGAGTCGTAATCGTGTTTCCAGAGAGCAGACTGTGAAACTGCTTGCTGTTTGGGTTTGAAGATAAACTGCAGATCTTCCACAGACATTCAGTCTGTAAAGTCTTCACCACTGACTTCATTTATTTCACAATCCCAAATAGTCTGATGGCTGTTAAAGTCACCAACATACAGAGCTGAAACTAAAGTACTTAGGAGCTATACCTTACCAACGTGTATAAAATTACTACTTCAAAATCTGTGAGGCCATCATTCCCTGGCCTTGATGGTGGTGTTGGTGACTGCTGCTGTAGGTGAGCTGTGGGCAAAAACATTAAAATCTGTGATGCTTTTCTTCACATATACAACCAGGCCATATTCCAGATGGTTATGTCCAGTCTTGAGGTTGTAACCATAGACATGGTAGAAGCTAGCCTATTGGTCATTGGAGACTTGCGTTTCTTGAAGTGTAAGGACACTGACATGTTTGCTAAATATCACTGGAAATCGATGATTCTCTGTATTTCTGAGATTGGGATAAAGTGAAATAAGTACAGTGGTTGACATTTTCAGATAATGAGCATCAAAGGGATCCAGCATCTTTAAAAATCAGGCCACTCTTTAATTAATTAGTGGTCTAAACATTGAGGCAGGTGCCTAATATGAAGTGATCCAGTTTAAAAACATTTGCCTGCTAGTGCAATAGTTTGGTGTTAGGACATGCTGACAGCTGAGGCACCATCAGTCAGCTTTCCTCTCACAAGAATAAGTTCATCTTCCTGCCTTCTAAAGATGCCAGCTGAAAGACTGAATAACTAAATTCTTCTGCTTAAGCAAAAATTAAAAATACACACAAACTGGTAAATCTTTGGCTTCTGTCTCTCAGGTGCCAGCCAAGATGATAATGGTACAGGATTTTTCCTATGCAAACTGGTAAATCTTTGGCTTCTGTCTCTCAGGTGCCAGCCAAGATGATAATGGTACAGGATTTTTCCTATGCTAGACAAATTTCTAGTGGGCAGGTGTTTATTTCAACTAGCTTCACACAGGGCACAAAACCACCAAGTCATAATAACTTTCTACCACCAGTTATCATATTAAATGCAAAACTAGTGACAGATGAAAATTATTTTCCATTCCCAATCCCTGTTCTTTATTCCCACAGTTTTAAAGATCCATCTTTGACTTCATCCCAGACTGCAACCTCGAATGAGTAAAAGGAACTCACTACAGCAGCTCATCTGAAGAAGTTCACTGACAATTCATGACTTAAGACTTGAGTCTTCCTGCACAAAGGGAGAATACTACCAGTTAAGCAATACAGATTCTTGTAAGGGTCACCTGTCCCCCAGTGGGCTTCATTACAACTGAACTGTGGATGCAAGTTGATGATGTATGATTTAAATGCCACTTGAAGAAATCTGATGATGTCTTATGTGGCCTACTAACAGTAAATAACTGTCCTAAGTTGAACACGCTTTTCTTAGGTATCATATAGAGTAGCTGGTGTTAAATTGAAACAAAGCTGCTTAAGCAATTAAACTGGCAAATGGCTACAATAAGTAATTTGTCAATTATTAGTTTTCAAGCAACTCAGATGACAGTTTGCAACAGTACTAGCAATTTCCCCCTTTTCTCAGGAACATGCAACAGTCTAAGAGTATTAAGTGTTATTGCACATTATTCAGGAGTATTTTCTTGTTGTAGCCTTCAAAGACATCACCATGAGCTACCACACGCACTGCTGGATTTAATTATTTCAAGTAACGTACTAAAAATGCAAGACCCACTAATTACGGGACCCATTAATGCGCGACCCGTTTGCACTCGGATCCGGTTACCGCGCATTCCGGTCATGTCCCCGGAAGCCATTAACTTAACGCGTGGGACTCAATAATGCACAGTGCCTAAAGGTGGAAGTTGGCCTGGGCACGGAAACGTGCAAAGCGAGTAGCAATGTAAGGAGTCTGGCGCGCTAGCTAAAAGGGGAAGTTGGCCTGAGCGCAAAAACAGGTAGAGTGAGCCTTCTAGTGCTGCACTCTGATTTATTTATTTATTTGCCCCAGTCCCGTTTGCACGTGGTCCGTTTAACACGCAGTCGCGGAGGCTTCTTCCCTGACACCCACGCGTTAACGGGTCCCCACTGTACTGACTTGCATTCATTTTTAACAGTACAATTTGTCAGCATTCTGACTGTGAGCCACAAGACTTAGATCCAGACCCTTACACCCTCAAAGCAGAAAGGACTTCAGATAGGGCACTAAATTCAGATCCAGAACCAGTTTCTCTGAATCGCAAAATCTATAATTAAAAATACAAAATCATGACAGCCACACGTTTTCATTTGATTAAGTATATCACAGTTTTATCATGGGTTAGTGAAAGGCACAGATCATTCTTTCACAGTTTAATGAAGCAAGTGCTATTTAGATTTATGGCTCACTGGGGGTGTGACCCCACAGGAAACAAGTGGCATATGATCCTAGAGAAACCCCTTGGAGATGAACTATTAGGATCTGGCTTTGCAGGTTTTAGGGGCAGGGAAAAGGGTGTAACTAGAAGCTAGTCTCCTCCTGTAGCATTGCTACCGTGCAATACCAAGTAATCATCCAATGCCAGTGTAACTTCTACTCAATTCAACAGACAGCAGCAGATGTGAAAGAGGCAGAGGTAGAGCAGCAGAATGGAGATGCCCACTGAGTTCTCTGACAGTCACCACTCGCTTCAGGGCTGAAAGCATGAGAGTTGAGAGGCTATGCCACAACCTCCTCTGCAGCTCCTTTCCCTCCAGGCTGGAGAGAGCAGTTATCAATACACCATTAGAGGAGACATAGCACCTTCAATTTGCTTATTCTTTTACCTACCATATTTTCCTCCTTTGTGCAGCATGGCATGGATTAATCCTACTATTTAAATAAGCAGTTATGCTTGGGCCAAATACAACCAGAAAATTATGTACACACACACACACACACACACACACACACACAATGAAAAATGGCACTGCACCTGCCTGACATACACTATAATGCCCTGGCTTCTTAAAGCTATTACAGCATTTTTCGTCTTCACCCTTGTGTTTTTAGAGAAGGCATCTTTCTCTTTGCATTTGGTCACTATAAAAGGAACACATTTTCTGTTATCAACAAAACAGGCAAGTGGTTATGGATAGCACTTTTTAAAAGCTGGGCAGAAAAGTGGGGAGGAGGGGAAGAGGGAAGGACAGGTGTGATGGTATGAAATCAGCGCAACACGAGCTCCCAGGGCAACACTGTCACCAAAAAGCCTCAGGCAGTCCTTGGATGCATAAACATGGGAACCTGAAGTAGGAGTAAGAGGTAAAATACCCTTTATTTAGCACTGGTCCAATAGCTACCGTAATACTGTGTTCAGTTCTGGAGTCTACAATTAAAAAAGGACGTCAATAAATTGGAGGGGATTCAGAGAAGAACCATGAGAATGACTAAAACATTAAATTATGTACTCCAATGTGATAGACTTGAAAAGTTTAATCTATGTAGTTTTCAAAGTGACTTGATCAGTCTACAAGCATCTATATGGGGAAAAAATAGGTAACAAGGGGCTCTTCAATTTAGCAGAAACAGCTATCAGATGATCCAATGGCTGAATGCTGAAGCTAGAAAACTCAGCAGAAACAAGGTGTAAATTTTGAGAGTAATTAAGCATTGGAACAACTTACAAAAGATCATGGTAGCTCTCTATTACTGATAATTTTTAAATCAAGACTGGGTGTTTTTCTAAAAAACATTTTCTAGGAATTATTTTAGAGATGTTCTATGGCCAGTGTTATACCAGTGGTCAGACTAGGTGACCACAATGCGCCTTCTGTTCTTAGAATATATAAAAGACTACACTCTATATCAGCAGAATAATATTCTACTTCTGTGGTACTATCCCATAATGTAAGGAAAGATTGTGCTCATTTTACACAGAAGGAAACTGAGTCATACAAAGTGTTTAAATGACTCACCCTATGGTGGAGCAACACCTTGACACTGGCAGGAGTAGAATGCAGGTCTCTGAATTGTCAAGGTAGTGCATTAAATGTACAACTTTTGTTCCCTTAAGAACAAGGTTTTAATACCAAAATATACTTTTTATTTTGGTAGAAGTCAGATATAACATATGACCAGAACTCTAATGAAATGAAGAAACTTCTTGACTTAGAATGACAAATCTTGCTCTTGCAAGGCTTCCACTGAAATATCAGAGTTTTTCTTAAGTAAAGAGGACAATCTTGGGTCCACAGTTTCAGACCAACATCAGTAACAAGCAAAGATCCAAAGTATGATTTAAAAGTATAAGTGTACTTCTGTGGTATCAGTTGAAAACAACTTGCAGGTCTCATTCACAAGGGCTGAAGGCAAATGGCTTAACATCTCTAGAGTATAAAACCTTTCCTAATTCTTTCTTGGGAATGCAATTAACACTTCTGCACATTCTTTGTTCCATCTAACTCTTTATGGTTTACATCACACCTATCACATTTAAAATACATGACGCCTTTTCCATTATGAATGTTCTATCTACAAATGGGACATCTTTCTGTGGCTAAGTTTCTAGACTGACTTGGAATCTAAAAAACATAAGGCACACAAACTCATTGTACTTGGACTTTCAAATAGGGATGTAAACATCAGTTACAAAAGGTAACTGTTTAAAGTATTAAAATTATATAATTAACCATTTATATTATAGTACTTTGTGTTCCCTCACCCCCAACTCCCAGCTCACACAGAACCCACTGTCTCAGACCCATAATCTCTGGTGTCCTGAATGGGGGAGTTCCACAGTGTCTGTGCCATGGACTCTGCCTCCCCAGGCAGCAGAAGCAGTGGAATCGCCTCCACCATGGCCTGTCACCATTACCACTTTGCCTAATCTGTTCTTAAAAAGTTCCAGTGATGGAGTTTCCACAGCCCCTTGGAAGCCTACTCCAGAGTTTAACTATCCTTGTAGTTAGAAAGCTTTCCCTCATATCTACACCTCGCATGCTGCAGATTAAGCTCACTACTTGAGCAGTGAAATGGCAAAAACTGCACATGATGCAGAATTATTTTGGTTAAGACTACAGACGATTGTGAGGAACTTGAGAAGGAGCTAAACTAGCTAGATGGACAAGTAGCATGATGGCAAATTACATTCAATGTGGATAAATGTAAGGTGATACACACTGGAAGGAACAATTTAATCTATTTATACTGACTCTAAACCAGCCAATTTGGTTAAAAACCTGAATACAATCGTGGGAGAACATGACCATCCACCTTTACATTAGTTACAATAAAAAATAGGGATATAAACCATCAGGATTCAAGGCATAAAGTAATGACTAAATGACAAAATCTGGAAGAAATATTCTTCTTGACAAGGGTTTTTTGTATCTTCTTCTGAAGCGTTTGGTACCTGCTATCATTACAGACAGAGCAGTGGACTAGATACAGGGGTCTGACCCAATACACGGTGATTCCTATTTTCTGTGTTCCTGAATGTTCCTCATAAAATATTAGTTCCAATGCCATATAGCATAGTCTTTTTCTTGCAATTACACAGAGCACAGAAAGAATAACAAACATTAAAAGACCCCTGTAATTAGAAACAGAAAATAGGCCAAGGTATGAATTATAGATAAGCATTTTAGGAATCAAATTCCTAGTTACCCAGATACCTTTTCAAGCACATTATTTGAAACCCTCCTCCAACTCTCTATGTTAATCTACAGGGAAATTAACTGATCTACACTTGGTAATTTAGGGGTTAATTCTGACTGATGGAGAATGCCCCAAGTCTGTGATCTGTTTATCAGAGCATTAAATCTGAAAGCTCAAGAGAGTAGTGCAGCCGTGCTGCAAGGGCTATGTTATAAAGTTCTGCATTAAAAATTCATATCGCAGGCTTGCCACAATACGCTGCTCTGGCTGAAAGGAGAGCTAGCGGGGAAATATTAGACATCCCACTGTCTTTCTGGCAATTGGAGACATTCCTCAACAAACAGCACCTCAGGAAGGGAATGAAAGGGCAAACAAACCGTGAAACAAATCAATGAGTTCAATTATTTCTCTCTCGGAAAGGAAACTTTTCATTTTTAAGGCTATTTTGTGAAATCTTTTAATGACAGCCCTGAACAAGGATCCTGGCACTGTGGCTGCAGAGCCAGCTGTTTGGCGTAACATTTCATTGGTTTTACACAAGACAGAGATTCCCATAAATACACGATGAACCAGGCTCTCTGCAGTATAACTCTAGTCCCCTTACATTATCAAAGCCATGTGGGATGACACATTGTATAAACTGTTCCCATTTTCACAGAAGTCTCTCCAGTAAGGACTGAATTTAGATTTAATAGGACAGTTACTCCACAATTACACAACTGTATTTGTTGTTTAAAACTTTACTAAGACAGAACCACGTGAGAAATATCAGTAGCAGCTGAAAAAAAATCTCAAGAAATAAATTCTTATAACTTGGTATTTAATATATTGAACTCCAAGGCCTGTTATAAAACCTAAAACAATAACTAAACAAAAATTTCAAAGCAATTATAGGGTTTGTCAACTTTCAAAGAGGAGTAGAGAGAACCATGTTTGCATTTTGTAACACTAGCCCTCTTTACTCAAAATCACAAAATTCAAATGTTCTGGCTGACCACATTTTGAGCAAAGGAATATTTTTAAAGGCTACCCTCAACGCTAAAACCATATTTTAACAACTTTTTTATTTATATTTGTTAACACCACCACCTTTAAACTCACTCTCGAAATTTAATCAATCACCATTCACACTGGGCTTTGGGAAATGCTATGTAAGTGAAAGAAGCAGAGAGCTGGAGAGACAGAAGTATGGACTTTAGCTAGTGATGTAACTTCAGAGTTCTGATCCCAGCTGTGACACTAACTCCCTTTTGTGGACCTAATTAACATCTATATGCCTCTGTTTCCCAATCAATAAATTAGGGATAACTATCTTAGTAGGTAGGCAATTAATAAATAATTATAAAGATATTTCTTTGGACAGTTACACTAGAAAAATGACAAAAAGTTACTACTACAAGATTAAAAGGCTTCTAAATGTACTATTTATTGTTTATGAAATGTATTACAGAAATGTTAATACAGTTAACAACTAAGCATGTTACCCACTCTTTCTCTTAGGTATCACTTGTAGTGACCCAAAAAGTACCATGTCATTCAATTACATCATCCTCCCACTGCCTTCTCTGGCCAATACACTCTTCCCTCCCATATACCAAGACACAGCTGAAACCGGTTCCATGTTCCTAATTTGTGGGTACCATGCACTCTCTCTCTTTCACACACATACATGCACGCACATGCACATGCACACACAGAGTCTTTGAAGACTATTTAAATATTTTGGAAATTTCACCAACTTGAGGTTGAACTTCATTACTATTTTCTGTATAGTGTAATCAATTTTCTCTTCATTTGAATAAGTAGCTGATAAGAACTTGTGCAAACAATAATGCTTCTTAGCTCACTCCAAGTGACTTGTCTCAGTGAGGATTAGCAGTTTCTGAAGCAGATAGAACAGGCTACTCCCAGACCTGATTAAGCTTTATTCTCATGCCAAGTATGCCATATGTTTTACCCCCCATTCTTCTCATTTCTGAAACTGCTCCTTGAATGAGGAACCGACAGTGGTGTGAGGATTATGCACTGTAAATGATACCGCACTTTGTGGATGACTCCAAGTGACACATCACTGTGACTGTGAGACCATTCTGAAGTAGCTAGGACATACTACTTCCCAATCTGCTCAGCGTGTGCAGTCAATACAATCCCCCTTATCACTAACTAGAATGCTGCCCATCCCTACTCCACCCAAGCAGGTCCAGACAGGTTGTCTCTGGCACTCATGAACACTCATGTGCCAGAGATATGCTTCCACCATAGCACTTGTCTTGCTGCTGCAATCAGGTTGCAAAAACCTGAAGGAAGGGTTAAGACTGAAGCAGAACTGACATTTTACAAAGCTGTAAAATAGGGGCCAGGGTGTTTTACGAGAGATTGTAGTGCCCCTTAAAAGCTAGTTATATAGGGGTGAGATGAGAAAATTAGTTGCCAAGTTTTATAATCCCAGATTAGGCTGTAGGTTTCTACTGTAAAGTCATCAAAACAGGTGCAGAATTTTCTTGAGGCATGATCAAGTCCCTGAACCCAACAGGATCAGATAAGTATACTCAGCAACTCTCCTATATAGATAAGGCTACAGAGCAGGGGTCTCAAACACACGGCCCACAGGCCACATGTTGCCCCTAAAACTGTTTCCTGTGGCCCGCAATGACACAATTGTTACCGATATATGCAATATCATTGTATGGAAAGGTTTCAGTGGTGCGGCCCTTGGGATACCATACTAATTCACATGCAGTCCTCATGGTGATTTGAGTTTGAGACCCCTGCTAGTAGAGTATGTTATACTTTGAAAGTTACAGTGCAAAAACTCTTTTTACTGACTATTTAAGAGATACACAGTAGGTTTTATGCTCAGAGGTTGTTCATCTTTGACCTGCATATCAAAATATAAAGAGGCTGATGGGACCAGCTATGTTATGGTCAGAACTAACAGAGAGAGACCAAAACCAACCAAACAAAACTAACAAACAAAACAAACCCACTACTGAAGAATCGGAATATGGATGGCTACTGAAACTTTGCTCCAGAGGGGTAGTTGAGCAAAACAAACAAGGAGTTCTGTGAGACTTTTAAATGAAAATTAAATGATTAATGAAACTTAAAAAACTTTGTGCCAGATGTATAGCTATTGTAAGATCCAAAAGAGCTCTCTATAAATAAAAAAATAACACCAAAATGGAAACGTGGGATCAATTTGTAAGGTGGTATCTTAAAGCACTTCAGTATATATGTGTCTGCATATAACGAGGAGGGTCCCCCAACACACACAGAAAATGTGTGACTTTCCAAAAAGTGAAGGGAAATTAAGGGAACAGTGACACCATGTGTTTTCAGGGCTCTTCATTTTGTAATTCAAAAGCCTGAAAGGTCATAGTACAGCAAAGTTTTTAAATCTGATATCCATTTTTGAGCAAACACCTTCTTCAGTTCTATGAGGAAGCAGGCCACACAAGATCTGTTCATCTGGTTTCCCACACAATCACCATGTCAGAGCAGGAGAAATAGCTGAAATCTGTCTGCAGAAGCGTTACAGAAGCATCAAGTAAATGCTAATAAGTAAGTTTATGTATTAAATGAATGACTAGGCAGAGAAAAGTACATCACAGCATTTGCCATTTTAATATAGTACCTGACAAAAAGCTTTGCTCTATCATTAGAAATATGCAAACCTGGATTTCACACAAGACAAGTTCCCATTGAAAAGAGATTAACTGTTTGTTTACAATGATCCATGGATATATTCAAATTACTTTTTCCTGTTATTCAGGTTGAGCTGTGGCTATGCTATAAAGGCCATGGCAGGTACTGTGTGCTTTGTTTTCAGAGGGGTGCCATTATATATTAGCTACCTTAGACTAAACCATGTTAGGACTCTCCTTCTCTAATGTGTGGTTAAAATGACAGCATGAAAAATAAAATTTAGCTGACTATGCTGTTATTCCCTCATGGCTAAGCTAAGCAGATGACACTTGCCTCCTGTGGATTTCCCTAAGATCCTCAGATAAGGAAATGGAAATAGAAGGTTATTTACCAGTAAGTGTCCTCTTTCAAGATGGGCTGCTCATATCCATTCTGATAGAGGTGTCTACGTGATGGAGTGCACAGATGCCTCGAAGCTTTTTGCCCTAGCCTGCCCCTGTGGGGTCAGTGGCCAATGCCCCTCTCAGGCATGCACATCTGGTATATAGGTGGCCCTAACCCTGCTCCCCCTTCAGTCCCTTCTTTCTGCTAACTCCGAAAAGCAGGGACGGAGGAAGGGTATGGAATGTATGCAAGCAGCCCAACTCGAAGAAGGATGCTTACTGGTAAGTAACCCGCTATTGTTCTTCGAGCGCTGCTCACATCCATTCAGATATAGGTGATTACAAGCAGTACCTAGGATGGTGGGCAGAGTTAAGGTTTCCCTGCCCTAAGGACAGCTTTGCCCAGGGCAGCAGCATCTCTTGCCTGCTGGATAATTGCGTAGCATGGTGTGAAAGTATACACTGAGGACCAGATCACTGCTCTACAGATTTCCTGAATCAGGACCTGGGAGAAGAATGCTGTGGAGGATGCCTGCGCTAGATGAATGCACCCTGATCTTCCTTGGAAGGCAAGTGTTCATTCTTTGGTATCAGTCTTTGATACAGTTCCATATCCAGGATGAAATGCATTGGCTCATTATTGGTTGTCCCCTCGTGCTCAGTGACTGCTAAGAACAGGGGGGTCATTCTATGGAAGGGCCTGCTGTGCTCAGTGTAAATTGTGAGTGCCCTTCTTACATTGAGGGTGTGTCACTTCCTCTGATTCTCTGTGATTTGTAGGTCTGGGTAAGAACACTAGAAGGCAGATGTCCTGATTTACAGGGAAGGGGGACATCATCTTAGGTAGGAAGGCTGGGTGTCGCTGAAGCTGAACTTTGTCCACATGGAAGACCATGTACGGGGGTACTGAAGAGAGGGCTCTTAACTCTGAGACCCATCTGACCAAGGTGATAGCCACCAGGAAAGCCATCTTCCATGATAAGACTAGAGAAGTACAAGAGTTGACGGGCTCAGACGGTGATTTTGTGAGTACCTTGAGAACCAGGTTTAAGTCTCTTTGGATGACTAGGTCTTGAGCCTGGAGACAGAATGTCTCCACGCCCCTGAGGAACCTTGAGGTCGTGGGGTGAGAGAAAGCGGTTACACCATTGAAAGAATTGTGCAGAGCTCAGGCTGCTGCCAGGCGCACCCTGCGGGAGGGGAGTCTGAGGCCTTCTCCTTGAGGTCTATGAGATAGTCCAGTATGGTTTGGATTGCGGCAGACTCTGGGGGTACCCCGCTTTCCTGAGCCCAGTGGGAGAAGCGTTTCCACTCGGCACTGTAAGTGGCTCTTCTAGAGGATTTCCTACTCTCAATCAGGATTTTCTTGACCCTTTCTGAGCACGTCCTCTCGCTGGAGCTCAGGCATGTAACCTCCACACTGTCAGATGCAGTATTGCCAGGTCTGGATGGTGCACATGGCCTGAGTCCTGTGTGAGCAAGTCCTCTCTGAGTTGGAGTGGTATGGATGGGGCTACCGAGAGGTCTAGGAAGGTGGTGTACCAAAGCTGGTGAGGCTGGTCTTGGGCTATCAGAATCACGTCCGCTTTGTCCCTCTCGACCTTTAGTAGAACCCTCTGGATCAGTGGAATGGTGGGCAAAGGCAGTGAGCACTGCTGCCCCCCCCCCCAGTCTATCAAGAGGGTGTCTGAAAGTGACTCCGTCTCCTTCCCTCTGAGTGAACAACACTGATGGCGTTTGTGGTTTCCTCATGACGGGAACAGGTCTATCTGAGGGATGACCCAAATCCTGAGGAGGTGGTCTACCACCTCTGGGTGCAATGACCACTTGTGTTGGGAGAGGAATTTCCTGCTGAGTGAGTCCACCTGGGAGTTGTTCGTTGCGGGTAGGTGGGAAGCCATCAGGGTGAAATTATATCTCAGTGCCAGGTCCCACAGCCAGGATGCTTTGCTGCACAGAGCGGGTGAGCATGCCCCCTCCTCCAGCGGTTGGTGTAGAACATGGCTGTTCTGTTGTCTCTCAGCATATGAATTGTCCTCCCCTTGATCTTGTCTAGGAAGGCTGCACATGCTAGGGGAATCGCTTCCAGCTCTTTCACATTTACATGAAGGAGGCTACCCTCCCGTGACCATGTCCCCTGGGCGGCCAAACCCCTGATGATAGGGGTTCCCCATCCCTGGTCCGACACGTCCATGATCAAGGTGACTGAGGGGCTCTGGGCTTCAAAGGGGACCCCTTTGGATGCGAACTCTGGGTCCTGCCATGTTCCTAGTTGGTCTAACACCCTCTTCGGGATGTTAACTATCTGGTTCAGGGAGTGGCGGTGTGAGTGGAAGGCTGTTGTCAGCCACAATTGTAAAGACCTCATATGTAGGCGGGCTGTGTTTATCACATATGTGGAGGCCGCCACATGGCCCAGCAGTTGGAGGCATTGCCTTTCGGTAGTGGAAGGGGCAAGCCGCAGCTCTCAAATGATGGTAGACATAGACTGAAACCTTGATAGTGGAAGTGAACCCCTTGCCTTTACTGAGTCTAGACTGGCCCCTATGAATTCTACCTTTCTTGATAGGGAAAGTTTCAATTGCTGTAGATCAGGAGTCTCAAACATGCATCCAGCAGGCCACATGTGCTCCCTAAAGCTATTTCCTGTGGCCTGCAATGACACTACTGTTACCGATCTTTGCAATATCGTTGTATGAAAAGGAATCAGTGATGCAGACCTCAGGCTAATGTATTAGTCCTCATGCAGCCCATGCAGTCAATGACTTGAGTTTGAGACCCCTGTTCTAGATTTAGTAAAAGGCCTGATCTGCTGCACAGGTTCCAAGTCATGAGCATGCTGTGCCGGACCTTGTATTTGGACTTTCTTATTAGCCAGTCATTCAAGTAAAAGTATATTCTGATCCCTTGCTTCCTCAAGTGGGCTGCTACAGCTGCCATACACTTGGTGACCACCCTTGGAGCCAGCAAGAGCCTGAAAGGGAGTGCGGTGAACTGGAAATGTGTCCCCTACCTACCATGAAGTGGAGAAACTTTATATGTTCCTGTCTTATAGAGAGATGAAAGTGCACGTCCTTCAGATGGAGGGCTGTGAACCAGCCCCCAATGTCTAGTGAGGGAAGGATCTGAAACAGGGATATCATTCGGAACTTTATTCTTTTTAAGTGTTTGTTCAAAGCCTTAAGGTCCAGAATGGGTCGAAGACCGCTGTACACCTTTGGGACCAGGTATAGATGTCTTTCCTTAACTCCCCTGTGGGGACTCTTTCTATTGCCCCAAGGCCAGTAGCTTTTGGCATTCCAGTTCTAGTAAAGCCTCATGGGAGGAGTCCCCATTCTTGAAGCAAGGGAGCGGTTTTCAGTACCAAGGTCTGGATCTGAACTGGATGGAGTAGCTTTGAGAGACTGTATCTAGGATCCAGCAGTCTGATGTGATTCCGGCCTACTGATGTACAAACAGGCTTAGACGGTTTTGGAACGGTGGGGTCTGGTCATTGAAGTTGTGGCAGCCCTTGTGCAAGAGGTCAAAACTTCTGCCTTTGATTGTAGTGGCGAGAGTTATTACTCCCCTGCTGGGGCACCTGATTGTTCCCATTGGGCCTGAAGCCCATCCTCCTTGGTTTCTGTCCCTGTCCCCATAGTGGCGCTGAGATGACTGAAAGGGCAGGTGACAGGAGCCCTGCTGTTATTGCTGCTGCTGCTGTGATTGCTGCTGGGATGGTTGCTGGAGGAAGGAACGCCTGACTGTCTGGGGTGTATACATGCCCAGCAATCACAGAGTGGAGGTTGAATCCTTCATGCCATGCTGGTTTGAATCTGTTGATTCCACAAACAGCAGAGGACCCTTGAATGGGAGGTCTTGGGTTAACTGCTGCATCTACACAGACATGTCCAAACCTTGGAGTCATGTGGCCCTACGCGTGGCAATTGCTGATGCCACCCCACAGCTTGCCGCATCTCTGGCATCCCATGAAGTCAAAACCATTTCATGAGCTGCCAGTGGGTCCTCCCCCACCAGTGTGGTATAGTCTCAAGCATTGTCAGAGGGGATGAAGACCCTGAACCTCTCCATGGACCTCCAGAGGTTGAAAACGTATCTGCCTGTGAGAGCCTGTTGGTCTGCAATACACACTGTAGGGCCTTGATGGAATACAATTTTCTGCCAAAGAGTTTGAGGATCTTGGCCCCCTGGTTCTTTGGAGTGGCGGCTGGTTAACTCTACTGCTCCCACTGGTTCCCTGCATCCAGTAACAGGGACCTGGGTGTAGGCTGATTAAAAAGGAAGCTGAACCTGGCTGCAGGGTCTTGGTACTTTCTTTCCGCCCCCTTTGACATGGGTGGAATCAAGGATGGGGTCTGTCATCGGGCCCGGGTGATCTTGAGGACCCCTTCGTGTAATGGGACCACCACCCTGGTTGGAGGAGCTACGTTGCCCACATTGAATAGTGGGTCAAAGTCCTTCCTGACCACCTTGATTTGCAGGTCAAGGTTGGTGGTCATATGCCTCAGGAGGTCCTGATGGGCATGAGGGTCTTCCCTAAATGACAGGGATCTCTGATACACTGCTTCATCAGGCAACAATGATGATAGCACCTGTGAGCTGTTGTGGCAGGAACCGGATGGGCCTGCCCTGGGGTCTGACCCCTCATCAGATTCTGAAGCACACAGATTCCCAGGGTGAGGTGGGCCTTCATGATACTGGTTTTGCGGGATCACTGTGGGGGGAATCCCCAGCGTCCCAGTCCATCCAATGCACCAACCAGTCCTTAAATGTTCTTGGGGCCGAGTCCTGTTCTGATTCTCCATGCTGAGATGTTCTCGGTGAGCGATCTCTTTTTCACACTGGTACCAGTGGTGAGTTGTTTGGTGTGGACAGTGCCGGGGCAGTTGGTGACAGCCCTGGACTGCGACTCTTTGCATGGAGAGCATAAAGATGAGTGCTTCCTCCCGTGCATACTGGCTGGCTCAGTTGTAGCTGGTCCCAGTACCAGTGGCACTGATGAGCGTCAGCACAGGTGTCGTGTGTCAGAGTCCTCCTATGAGCTGGACTTGGAGCTGGTGCAGCGTAACCTCTGTGAGTGCACCTTGGAGCATTCTAACGAAGAGGTCTCTAGGGGGCAGCAAAAGTAGTCCCCATTGTCCAATGGCTTGGACTCCGATAGGAGGAGAGTTCATACCCCCTTTGGCGGAATTGCTCATGGAGAGTCTGGGGCAGTGAGACACTGTGCTGACTGTCCCCGAGGTGTTTTTCTGGGGATCCAGGGGTAGGGGCTCGGCGAGCTGGTGCACTGCACCATCAGACCCCTTGCCAGAGTGCCTCCTCCTGTGCCGAGGGTGCGGGTTTGTCTTCTGAGCCTGACCAGGGCTTGGAAGACAGGCCTGATTTGCCCCTGGACATTGCTGGTCTCAGCAGGATTGGGGTTGGCAGCTGGAGGAGGGCCTTCATGGCTTTGAATGCCTCCAGGATTGATGGGATTAGCAAAATTTCTGGCCTTTTTGCTGTTGAAAAGACTGATGCTGATCTAGGGCTGCGCCAATGGCACGCCTTCTCCTTGGGCCATGCCCCAGAGGTGGACTTGGAGCCTGAACAGAGCTTCTTAAGTTTCCTGGATGAGGAGCGCTGCCATGGCAGGGCTGCTGCTGAGTAAGCATGCGGCAACATGGCTCCCTGTGCTGAAGATGAGGTACCTGGTACTGAGGTGGACTGCAGGGCCTCTTCCATGGCCATAGAACGGAGGTGGTGTTCCCATTCTTTCTGGGTCCTAGGCTTGAAGGACCAACAAATTTAGCATTTGTCGGACCTATGAGTCTCTCCGAGGCATTTCAAACACTTATCATGTGGATCACTGTGCAGGAAGGCTTTGCTGCTTAGCACACAGGGTTTGAAGCCCAGTATGGCTGGTTCTCTGCTGGTGCACGTGGGATCTCCAAAGCATGACTGCAATGTGGATTCGCTGGCACACCTGGAACCCGGTGGAGAAATCAATACAAGTAAGTTTTCCTAACTAAGCATCAAGAACTGTATGAAAGGATAGGTGCCTATAAAGGTGCAAGAGTGGGTGGTTCCAGGACCATCACTAACAGCAGAAAGAAGGAACTGAAGGGGGGGGGGGGAGGATCAGGGCCACCTATATACCATGCAAGTGGGCAGGACAGAGGAGTTGTTGGCCACTGACCTTACAGGCAAAAAGCATCCAGGCATCTGTGCGCTCCGGCATGTAGACACCTACATCAGAATGGATGTGAGCAGTGTTTGAAGAAGAAAGAAGGGTTACCAAACTTGTGCTCTAATTGGAGATCTTTGAGACCCCCCCCACCCCATCCGGTGCTCTACTTTAGGTATCAAAGTAGTCATCAGACAGACACAGCTTGGAGACTTGCTAACAGTGCTCGTCTGGGTCACGTGAGCACCATGAGACAACCTCACACCACTTTTGGTGCCATTTCAGTGCTTATGCCAGCAGATCCCCCTCAGTTCCTTCTCAGCCACAGAGCAAGTCGGGAAGGCCCCGAAGCAGAGAGGGGAGGAGGGTGGGTGGTTGAGCTCCCACACGGACACACTTCTCAAAGAACTCCAGTTACCACACAAGCTGGGTAACCCTTCTTTCTCCTTTGAGTAGTATGTTCCCGTGGGTTCTCCACCTTAGCTGACTCCCAAGCACTTCCCTTCTAAGTTAGGGGGGCTTTGTAGTCAGTGTTATTGACCAAGGGAAGTACAGAGAGCCCTAATATTGCATCAGAGTTAGATGCCCAATAAATGGCATAATGTTGAATGAAGGTATGAACAGAGGTCCAAGTAGCTGCTTTGCATATGTCCATGAGGAGGACATTGTGAAGAAAGGCTGTTGAAGTTGATGCTGCTCTGGTTGAGTGTGAGTGTATGTAATTGGGAGGCGACAGATCAGTTATTTTGTAACATAGTCATATACAAGAAGAGATCCATTTGAATAAACATTGCTTTGAAATTGGTTTACCTTGGTTTTTCTTTGCAACAGATTTGAATAATCTGTTCATGTACCTGAAAGGATTTATTCTTTGCAGGTAGAATGCTAGGGCTCTGTGTACATCGAGCTTGTGAAGTGTGGCCTCAAGAGGAGTGGAATGTTGTTTTGGCATAAAAACAGGTAAGTTCATTGATTGGTTTAGGTGGAACTGGGAGGAAACCATGGATAAGAATTTTGGGTGTGCTTTAAGAGATGCTTTGTTTTTGTGGAATACTGTGTAAGGTTGTGATGCCATGAATGCACTGAGCTCACTAAAGCGGTGGGCAGAGGTGATGGCTATGAGAAAAGCCACCTTCATCAAGAGGTGTAATAAGGAGCATGTTGCTAATGGTTCAAAGGTTGGTTTGATAATGTTCTTGAGTACTAAGTTCAAATCCTAGGCTGGGGGTGGCATATGTACTTCCAGGTACAAGTTTTGGATCCCTTCAAGAAATCTTTTCACTGTAGGATAAGAGAAGAGGGACTCTTTGGTAAAAGATGAAAGGAATGTAGACACTGCAGTGAGGTGTACTTTCAGTGCACTCATTGATAGATTCTCCTTTTAGGTGTAGCAGGTACTCAAGAACTGAGGGTACAGATACTGAAGAAGGACAGATGTCATTCTGAATACACCAGTGACGGAATCTGTGCCAGACATGTACTGAATCTGAGCAAAGTAATTCTTCCTGGTTGAACCAACAAGGAACCAAGCTACCAGATGCAATCCTTTTGGGTCCGGGTGGTTGAGGGATCTGTTCTGTTGCGATAAGAGATTGTGATAAGGGATGTGATCATTCCCCTCTATTCTGCACTGGTGAGGCCACATCTAGAATACTGCATTCAGTTTTGGGCTCCCCACTACAAAAAGGACAGGGACATGTTAGAGAGAGTCCAGCGGAGGGCAACCAAAATGATTAAAGGGCTGGAGGACAAGCCCTATGAGGAAAGACTGAAAGCATTAGAATCATAGAATCATAGGGTTGGAAGGGACCCCACAAGGTCATCTAGTCCAACCCCCTGCCAAAAAAAGCAGGACCACTCCCATTAGATCATCCCAGTCAGTGTTTTGTCCAGCTGGGACTTGAACACCTCCAGAGATGGAGATTCCACCACCTCCCTAGGCAACTTATTCCACTGCTTCACCACTCGCCTAGTAAGGAAGTTTTTCCTAATATCCAGCCTGGACCGCCCCAGCTGTAACTTGAAACCATTGCTTCTCGTTCTGCCCTCTGTTACTACCGAGAACAGTCGAGCTCCCTCCTCCTTGGAGCAACCCTTCAAGTAGTTGAAGGTTGCTATCAAATCCCCCCTCAGTCTTCTCTTCTGCAGGCTAAATAAGCCTAGTTCCTTCAGTCTTTCTTCATAGGGCTTGTGCTCCAGCCCTTTGATCATTTTGGTTGCCCTCCTCTGGACTCTCTCTAATTTGTCCATGTCCTTTTTGTAGTGGGGAGCCCAAAACTGGACACAGTATTCCAGATGTGGCCTCACTAGTGCAGAATAGAGGGGAATGATCACATCCCTCGATCTGCTGGCGACACTTCTTCTGATGCAGCCCAGTATGCCATTGGCCTTTTTGGCAGCAAGCGCACACTGCTGACTCATATCCAGCTTCCCATCCACCATGACTCCCAGGTCCTTTTCTCCAGTGCTGCTATTTAGCTGATCACTCCCCAGCCTGTAGCAGTACATGGGGTTTTTTCGTCCCAAGTGCAGGATTTTACACTTATCCTTGTTGAACCTCATGAGATTCCTCTTGGCCCACTGCTCCAGTTTGTCTAGGTCTCCCTGAATCCTGTCTCTGCCCTCTAGGGTGTCTACCGTTCCCCCCAGTTTGCTATCGTCTGCAAACTTACTAAGTGTGCAATCTATCCCATCATCCAGATCATTAATGAAAACATTGAACAGAACTGGCCCCAGGACCGACCCCTGGGGCACACCACTTGTTACTGCCTGCCAACTTGACATGGAGCCATTGATTCCTACACGCTGAAACCGTTGTTCTAGCCAGTTTTCTATCCACCTTACAGTCCATGCATCTAACCCATACTTCCTTAATTTGCCAATGAGAATGCTGTGGGAAACCGTATCAAAAGCCTTGCTAAAGTCAAGGTATATGACATCAACGGCTCTTCCCGCATCCACAAATCCAGTCATCTCATCATAGAAGGCAATGAGGCTGGTCAGGCTTATTTAGTCTGCAGAAGAGAAGATTGAGGGGGGATTTGATAGCAACCTTCAACTACTTGAAGGGATACTCCAAGGAAGATGGAGCTCAACTATTCTCAGTAGTAATGGAGGACAGAACGAGGAGCAATGGTCTCAAGTTACAGTTAGGGAGATCGAGGCTGGATATTACAAAAATCTTTTTTACTAGGAGAGTGGTGAAGCCTTGGAACGAGCTGCCGAGGGAGGTGGTGAAATCTCCATCTTTGGAGGTGTTTAAGGCCCGGCTGGACAAAACTGTGATTGGGATGGTTTAGTGGGAGTGGTCCTGCCTCTGGCAGGGGGTTGGACTAGATGACCTATGAGGTCCTTTCCAACCCTATGATTCTATGATTCTAAGAAGCAGTAAGACCACTGGTAGTTTTTAAGACATCTCCATGAGGTCTGAGAACCATGGCTGTCTTGACCAGCCTGGTGCTATCGTTATGATTGTAGCTGCATCCTGTTGAATTTTCTGGATTGTACAAAGAATTAATGGCATCAGAGGAAAAGCAAAAAGCAGTTCATTTTTCCATGGGAGAATGAACACATTGTCCTTTGATCGGGGGCCTCTGCCTGATCTGGAGCAGTATTCTGGACATCTGCGGTTGTCATAGGAGGCAAAGAGGTCTGTAGTCGGACAGCCCCATTGTTTGAATATGATGTGCATAACATTTGTGTTTATCTCCCATTTGCGGTTGGAAGTAAAAGACAGGCTGAGGAAATTGGCTGTAGTGGTTAAGGTTCCTGGAAGGTACGCTGCCAAGATGAGGGCGTTGTTTTTTAAACACCATTCCCAAAGTCGTATGGCTTTTGTACAGAGGAGACTAGATCATGCTCTCCCCCCGTTGGTTTATATAAAATATGCATGCCGTATGGTCTGTTGTGACTTTGATGTGGTGTCCTACTAGGTGGTTCTGGAAATGGATACACCACATGGAGTTTCAAAATGTTTATGTGGAGGGCACTTTCATGCAGTGACCATTTTTCCTGTGTCATATAGTTCGAGACGTGAGTTCCCCATCCTGTTAAGGATGCATCTGTAGTGAGGAATGAACAAAGGAGACTGTTGAAGGAATGGTATTCCTACAGACAGGATTCTAATGTGGTCCACCAAATTAGGGATCATTTTACTAGTGAAGGGATAGATAGTACCTTTTGCATGGAATGGAATCTGTTTGAATTTCTGGGAGAACCAGATTTGGAAAGGACTCACATGCAATCTGGCATTTTCCACTATTTAGGTGGTAGCTGCCATGTGTCTTAGTGGTTGCAAGCATTCCCTTGCTGTTATCGTAGGTGCTACAATAGCTGAGTTTGTAAGCTGAATGATTTTGAGGGCCCTGTCTTCCAGAAGGAATGCCCGAACAACTGAATCTAGGCATCCACTGATGAACTGGATTGCCTGGGTTGGTTCAAGGGTGGAATTGCTTGCATTTTTGTGGAAACTGAGTTTTTGAAGTAAAGTGACTGTGTGGCAAACAGCTTGAGTTGCTTGTTTGAGAGAAGTTGATTTCAGTAGGCAGTCGTCTAGGTAGAGAAAAATGGACAAGCGATTTTTCCAAAGGTGAGCAGCCACCACAGATAGGGTCTTGGAGAATACCCATGGAGCTGTGGAGAGATCAAAAGGAAGAACTGAATATTGATAATGTGATTCATTAACCACAAATCAGATACTTTCTGTGTGCAGGAAGAATGGAAATATGAAAGTATGCATCCTGTAAGTCAAGAGACACAAACCAGTCCTGGTATTGTAGAGCTGGGATGATAGAGGATAACATCATCATCTTAAATTTGTTGTATCTGGTGAATTTGTTTAATTTTCTCAGGTCAAGAATTGGGCACCACCCTCCCAGCTTCTTTTGGGTTAGAAAGTAAGATGAGTAGAATCCCTTCCTTTAAATTGCTCGCTGGCTGTTTCAACAGCTCCAATCTTTAACAGGTAGGAGACCTCCTGTTGTAAGAGCACTATGTGATAAGTGTCCCTGAAGAGGGGCAGGGAATGCGGGTTTGGGTGTGGTTTGGAAATTAATGGAATGTTGTAGCTGAGTCCAATGGTATCGAGGACCCATTTGTCAGAGTGATATCGAACCAGCGATGGTAAAAATGGTAGAGTCAATCAGCAAAGGACAGAGATGATGATGGCTTTTGCAATAATAGAGGAATTTGATGTCCCTTGACTCCTGTTTCAAAATTGTGGCTTCGGCGGAGGGGGTTGAGTAGTGGTGGATTGAGTAGGTGTCTGTGTCTTTGAGATCATCGTCTTGGGTGGGACTGATAGTCCCGTCATCTGTATTTGGACTGTGTCAAAGATGGGTAATGGTATCTGGAATTATAAGGCAGATACCAGTAGGTTCCACAACGAGTAACCAGAGTATAAATCCCAAAGGTGCATAAGATAGTGAGTGAATCCTTTAAGCCATGCATAAGTTGCTCAGTCTTTCCACAAAACAATGCTTTTTTGATCAAATGGAAGATCTCCAATAGCAGCTTGGAGTTGTCTTGGAAAGTCTGTGGAGTGCAACCAAGCACTCTGACACAAGACAACACTGGAAGCCATAGATCAGGCCATGGTGTCTGCCACATCTAATGCCGCTTATAAGAATATCTTTGATGTAAGCTGACCCTCCTTGATAATGGCAAGAAAAGCTTGTGTTTTTTCCTATGGAACATTTTTGATGAAATAGGCCAGTTTTAGGTAGTTATCATGATCACAGTTGGCTAAAAAGTACTGAATAGTTTGCAACTTTAAACTGGAGAGATCCTGAGACACAGTCTTTCCTCCTGAAGTCTTGCTTGTGGCGATGATCTGCCACCTTGACCACTAGGGAATTTGGTGAAGGATGATTAAATAGATAATCGGAATCCTTGGTGGGTACAAAGTATTTTTTATGTGCTTTCCTGGAGATTGATGTAATGGAAGCTGGAGTCTGCCAGATTTCTGTGGCTGGTTCAGTGAGAGCTGAGTTTATAGGTAATGCAATTTATGTGGATGATTTTGTTTGCAGGATTCTCAATAGTTGGTGTTGAGATTCTGGAAAATCCTGTAGTGGAATTTCCAGGGATTCTGAAACTCTGCGAAACAGCTCTTGAAACTGCTGCAAATCATTGGAGGCTGAAGGAGGGGATGGAATGATGGCCTCATCAGGTGAAGACGATGAATGGTGTGAGGGGACCTAGAATTGTCATTGCTTCCTTGGTCTGGAGAAGATGGTGGGAGAAGCATTTGTTGTGTATGATGGTAGAAAATTCATGGTCTGGAGCTGTGAGAAGAGAAGTGAAACCTTGCGTTCCACTGTTGCCATTGCTGGAAAGAGGAGAGGTGGGGAGGGACATACCATGGTGGAGAGTACCATGGGTGTGGTGGGTAAATAGGAATGAGGGTATCTCTGTTGTGGAGAGAGTGGATGTGGAGACAACAGTGGCCTTTGGGTATCATCTTCTTCTTCTTCAGAGAACAATGCCGTTGGAGAAACAACTCTTTGAGAGCCAAAGGTAGGCGGAGATCCCTTGGTGCCGAACTGTAGCGGTGGATCAATAGAAGCTAGTTCTTTAGAAATAACCATGTCAAGGTTTTCAGTCTTCTGAGTATGTTTCTTTAGTGCCTGTTGAATCTGCAATGCAGAGGATGACAGAGCCTGAACAGTACCATGCAGAGTTGGTGGCTCCAGTGTCGCAGCAGGCAGTGCTGGAGTGGTTGGTTTGGATTGAGGCGGAACTGATAGATCAGGTTGTTCTGGAGGAATCATCGGTGCTGCAGGAGTGAGCGGCACCACTGCTTGATGCTTTGACACTGATGAGACTGATGGTGCTGGTAGGGTGGCCATTTTTGGAGGCTTGGGAGCCATTGCCAAAGTATGATCTGAGTGCCTCTTTTTATCCCAACAGGTGAAAGAGTCAGACCCTTTAAGGGATTTGGACACCATTGTACATGAGAAACCAACTGCCTCTTTTGTACATGGTTTCTCATGAGTTGGTGATGTTTTCCTTTTCGCCTTGGTGTGAGCAGGCGTAAGGTGTCTGTCTGAGGGGCGCTGTGAGGCAGATGAACTCTGTCCAGGATAAGACAAGAGACACAAAGAGCACTCCATTAAAAGGAGTTTCATTTGCAAGTTCTGGTCACAACAGGATCTGGCATGAGGTTTTGGCAATAGATACACTTTTGAGAAATGTGTCCTTCGCCGAGACACTTGAAGCCGGATGTGTGGCTGTCAGACGCCGACATGGTGTTGTGACAGGAACTGCAACATTTGAAGCCAGGAGAAGCCGGCATGGTAACATGAAGGAAAGAAAGATTTTTTTTTTTTTTTAAGATGGAAGAACAAATAAGATGTTGAGAAGAGCAATAGAACCAGCGAAAAAGAGATGAGTGAGTTAAGTAGGGAGAGAGAGTCGTTGAACTCAGTCCATTGTCCGTGGCAGTAAAGAAGGAAATGAGGGGGAATCTGCTCACACAAGCACTGAAATGGCACCAAAAGTGGCACGAGGCAGGCTTGCGCGATCCAAACAAACACTGGTAGCAAGTCTCATAGCTGTATTTTGTGGCCACTCTGACACCTACAGTGGAGCACCCATGGGGACACTAACTTGAAGGAGAACCCTAGCTTCTTCCATGGATTATACATGCATAGGAATAGATACCAAGTCCAGGAAGCCACTGTGATGATCCAGTCTCCCTTGTATAAACCAAAGAATCTCCCCAAAATAATTCCTAGAGCTGATCTTTTAGAAAAAAAATCCCAACTTGATTTGAAAATGGTCAGTGATGAATTGTCAGTAATGAGAATCCACCATGACCATTGGTAAACCGTACATTTGTAAGTTAACCAATTGGTAAATTCTTTACTATCATGGTTAAAAGTTTACACCTTATTTCCAGCATGAATTTACCTAGATTCAGCTTCTAGCCATCGGATCATGCCATATCTTTCACTGCAAAAGTGAAGAGCCCATTATTAAATATTTGTTCCCCATGTAGGTACTTACAGACTATAATCAAGTCACCCATTAGCCTTCTCATAAACCTAATGGATTAAACTATTATCACTGTAGAGCATTTTTTCTAATCCTTTAACAATTCTCAGGGTTCCTATCTGACTGCTCTCCAATTTGTCAACATCGTTCTTCAACTGTGGGCATCAGAACTGGACTTATTTTCAGGAGCAATTGCATGAGAGCCAAATACAGATGTAAAATAAACTCAAGTCCTACTTGAAATTTACTTGTTTATGCATCCAAAGATTGCCGTTAGCCTTTCTAGCCATAGATTCCCACTGGGAGTTCACGTTAAGCTGATAATTCACTATGCTCCATCCCAGATCTTTTTCAGTCATTGCTTCCCAAGATAATCTCCCATCATATAAGAGCTCTTTATCCCTACAGGTGTGTGTTTACATTTATTCATATTAAGATTCCACATTCATTGCTAGCACCCAACTTACTAAGCAATCATTATTTACCGCTCACTCAACTGTTCTCTCATCAGCAAACTTTGTAAGTGGCAGCCTCTCTCAGGAACAGCAACAACCCCCTAAACACTAATACCATGAAACCAACTTTAAACAGTTTGACAACATGAGTAACTCTCTAATTTTCTGAGGTTTTCTTCATTTTGGTTTATCAAAAATGCACATGCTGTAGATTTATAAATGTTCAGAGAACCTTTCGCCCATTATGTTTCTTTTCTTTTGTTTCCATATTGCAAGACTCCAGCCAGGATGCTGACATTCTACATGGGATTTCATCTGTGTGCTCCAATTAAAAGCAGAGGCCAATGACAGCATTTATATCAAGCTGTCAGAATGTTGTATAAAAGTGGGTGAGTATTTTGTAGTAACACCATAATCTAGAAAAGAGCTCTACTGCACAGGCAGCAAATAACCCTGTAATTTGTTTTTGGCCAGACTGGAAAGGTAAGTTTAGAACCAAGATCTTGTAATAGTTGGTACCAGACTTTCAGCTGAATGACACAGAACCAGGAGGTCTGAATCAACTGCAGAAATGTCTGACCAGAACCTCCAAAATGTTTTCATCGTTCACAAATGTTTGGTGTGTTAACCAAAACATTACCAATCTAAGGCTTGTAAATCCTTGTACGTTTTGCATGAAATATGGTTTAAACTTTTCATCAGTCTCTCTCTTGCTCTCAAATTGCAAAGTACATTTAGTTTTCAGTGAGATTTAGTCTAATTACATTGTTCTTTTTCATTAAAAAATCTTCCCTTCAAGACTGTATGATCTTATCTATGCGAGCCTTTAACCCCCGTCTTACATTTCCTCTCATTATCACTCCTATCACTGCTGAGATTTTAATAGTGGTAGGAAATTCTAGGGAAAAAAGGCTAGAGCATACACAACCCATGAAGCTCATTCTCTTTTGTTTTCAAGGAAATAATTTTAAACTATGGCAATAATTTCAGAGCCACGCATTAGAAGTTAATGACTCATCAGAAGGACAGGATGTAGGAAACTTAGACCTTAAAGAGAACCTATTTCAGGTCACATACAATACAAGTCAATTTTATGTTCAATCAGGGGAAGCAAGCTTTAAGAACATCTATCAAAGTAGAAATGCAGTGCTGGAGCAAATCTTCTGTTTTTTTATTCAGCCAGGCCCCTAGCATCAGCAAACCAGAAAATGATCAAACATTTGAATATATCAAATCAAACTTATTACTTAAGAGGAAAAAGTCCCTTTTATTAAAAAAAAAAAAAAAAAAAAAAAGTAGGTAAATGCTAAATACCCAGGGCCAAATTCTGTTTACATTGTAAACTACAAACCCTGAAGTCAACAGGGATAAACTGGATTCACAACAGCATAAAGAGAGAATTTTGCCTTAATATATAAATATTTGAATCCCAATCTATTAACAACATATTGAGAGAGGGTAATACCAAGGAAGGGAAGTGGGAAAATATCTCTGCTTCCTGTCCAAGAGCCCAGTCCTTAAACCTTTACTTATAAGTAGAGCCATGATTATTTTATCTCCCTTCAGTTTTATTCTTAAAACTCATCAGCCATGATTCCTGCATAATACCGGCATTTAATGATGGCTGGGCCAAGGATAAGCAACAGTAAGCACAATTAGTGAAGATGGACATGTACTTGTACTAATACTTCATCGTCCTCCCTCTACTATGCCTCTACACTTATTATTGGCTTCATCCACTTGTATGTTGTCGTTAACTTGCACTGAAGCTCATTAAGGCAGGGACATTCACACGGTGCCTACCCCAACATGACTCCAGTGCTCTTTCAACACAAATATTATTGTATTCAGTGTTTTCCCTAGTGCATCAGATTTACTCCTGTGAGTGTAGTTTGCTGAAACACTGAAAACCTATCATTCAGAAACCTTAAATTGAGGTATATTGGATCTCAGTGTCCTTTCATCAACTTTGCTGTCCATTAAAATGTGACTCAGGATTAAGAGAAGTCTTACAGATCTAAATGCTGGGGCGATTTGTGATGTAATCCTAATACTGATATACCTGTACACCTACCTGAGGCATCCACAGATGTAATAATAATAAAGCAGTTCAAACCAGAAAAAGTTTTTCCCTCTTCTTTCTTAGAGGAGAAGGGAAGATCTTTTGTTACGTTCAACAGAGATATTTGTTTCTGACTACTCCGATACAAATATTAAAACCTTCTCTTGCATGAATTTTCACTAAACACTCCCTCACAGATTATTACAAAAACTTAAAGATCTTTAAAAAAGTCACATGGACAAGGAGCACAGTTGCACTACTCATGACCTTAGATTGTTTCCCTGATTTTTTTTTTAATCTAATTTTTAATGGAACCTTCCTATTGTCAGAGCTGTCCTTAGGGGAGGGCAGGTGGGGCAGCCGCAGTGGGCCCCATGCTTTGGGGGACCCCGCAGGGCCTGCACTGCTGCCCCCCACCCCCCCATGCTGGGGACCTGCATGAGCCCCTGCACTCCCCCAGTGAGCCCCCAATGTTTTTCCCCAGCAGAGACAGTCTCACTCAGAGGCTGCTCTGCTGGTGAGTAGCCTGCTGCCCCCCCCCCAGCCTCCAGCTGAGCAATTAGCTGGGGGGAGAGGGAGGGAGGTTTAACCCTTTCCTCCTCCAGCAGAAGCTGGCAGCACCAGCCCAGGGAACACACAGCCAGGTAAGTACTGGGGGGGGGGTTGTCTGGTGGGACCCTGAGCCTGTGCCAAGGGGTGGAGTTGGCTGGGGATCTGCCCCCCTATTCCCTGGGGACCCTGGGTCAGGCCAGCAGCCTGGTCAGGGGTAGGCCTGGAGATCCAGGACTCACCATGGGCCATGGATCTCACTAGGCCAATGTGGGGCAGGTGGCCAGGGATCAGGCCCACCTGGGCCTTTTTTCAGGCCAGTGACTAGGCTGGAGGGGGTTGGGGGCTGGGGATCCAGGACTCTCCCTGGGCCCCAAGTCATATTGGGCTAGTGGGGGGCAGGTAGATCAGGGATTATGCCCCTCTAGGCTCCAGCTCATGCTGCTGGCTAGGCAAGAGGATGGCAGGCAGGCCAGGCCCAGGACTGACCCCCCCCTCCCCCCAGGCCAGGTGGTGAGGCTGGAGCGCAGACTTGGCCAGGGTTACCCCCCAGCCCAGACTGCGAGGCCAGGGGGCAGGCTTGGCCAGAGGTCGGCTCCACCTAGGCTAGGCAGCAAGGGGGGGGGGCAGCAGTCAGGCTGGGCCATGTGTCGCCTCCCCCAAGCCCAGGTGGTGCGGCTGGGTGGGCTGGCCAGGCCAGGGGTCTTCCCCCCCATAAGCCTAGGCAATGAGGCTGGGGGGAGACTTGGCCAGTTGTCAAACCCAGGTGGCAAGGCTGGAGAGCCAGCAGGCAGGCTGGGCCACTGGTCATTTCCCCTAAGCCCAGGTGGTGAGGTCAGGGCCAGGGTTATCCCCCCTCCTCCCCTATGCTCAGGTGATGAGCCCCAGGGGGCATACCCGAGCAGCAGTCATTCCCGTCTAAAGCCAAGGTGGCAGGGCTGGGGGGACACATGGGTCTGGGGTTGTCCACCACAAGCCCAAGCAGCAAGGGTGGGGTCAGGCTGAGCCAGGCATCATCCGCACCCAACCCCAACCCCAAGACCAGCTGGCGATACCAGCAGGCCAATGGGCAGGTCTGGCCGGGATCCCCTCCACCTAGCTCAGGGGCAAGGCTCGAGGGCAGCAGGCAGGCCTGGCCAGGGATCCTGTGTGATCTTTGATCACCAGCCATTTACAGACATGACTTTCACTTTGTGTTTTGTTCTTTTCTTTCTGGGGTAGATTCTTGCTTTTGTGGGAATTGTTTGCATGGCTTAGCCATTAAGGTAGTACTTGAATTTCTTCTGGACAGGCTGGTGTTGACTGATTCCATCACACACACCTTTCATTCAAACATCTTGTTCACACATTTAAATGAAATTCCAGAGTATACACCCAAAACAAGTTTTACAAAATGGAGTTCTAAATTCACAACATCCAGCTTTGTTGGACATTGGTTATAATGTCTATTAAACTGAGTTAGTTTTTTCAGTTATGATATTAAAGAACAGATACAGTGTTGCCTAGCAGATGATTTAAAGGTACATTCAATTCATTTAATCTATCTGTGTCCCTACATTGCGGCTACAGAAGCCCTACACTAGCAGGAAGAATAGTTAGGGGAAAGGAATTCCTTGAGTGAAGTGTATGGTATGAACTTATACAGTATTGCCAGTTTCAAGCAATCAAAAATCAAAAGAATGGCAAAAATAAGTCTTTTTTTTTTTTGGCCAAAGATTATACTATGTTTTTAAACTAATCTCTTGATGTTTGAATTACCCCTGCCCATCCCAGGGTGAATAGGTGACAATTAGTGTTGCCTGCTGGTGTTCCCTCTAATTTTTCATAAGCTGCGTGTGCAAAAAATTTCTTCTGTGCAAATTTTTGGAACCAGTATCCAAATTGGTGTGCACTCCAGTGAGTGTGGTCAAACTTGTGAGTGCAATGCGGTAAGTGTGTGATGCAAATAATAGCTAAATTTTATTTTGATATGGTGATGGAAATGATTTATAAATTATGAAACCTTATCTGAAACATGCTACTTGAATTCGCCTTCTTAAAGTGGCATAAAAATATTAGTTCTGTTGAATTTTTTTGTGCATGCTTTATTTTGTTGTGTGCATGGGTTTCACAACCTGTGTGCACGTGCATACATGCACAGCTTAGACGGAACACAGTTGCCTGCCCATTCTCCCACAGATACTGGGTAAAGTTTTCATCTTTCTACCCATCTTTTATATTTGCTGACTCTCAGGTTAATCTATGCAACTTCCTATGTCTTGCTTCCTCAGAGCTCCTGGGTGATCATTGTAAATGGCGGGTGAACAGACATGACTTTCATCTTGTATTTTGTTCTATTCCCTCCCCCCCCCCTTTCTGTGGTGGATCCTTCTTGCTTTTCCCATCCTGAGTGAAATGGACTTGTTTGCCTCATGGGTTCTGTAACTCCCTCCACCTGGTCTGCATGCACCTGTAAGCTGGGACCAGGCCAGAGACTTTTTAAATTTCCTGCCTTGCAGCATGCCCAGGCATTTGTCTTAGGGCAGGAATGGCATGGGAAACTGTAGATGCTGTGCTGCCTTCCCTGGTGCCTGCCACCCAGCTGCACTTCTCCCCTTATTCTCCTGACACCTCACTCTATCCTCCCCTGCTCCTCATTCTCTTGCTGCCACTCAGAGGGGGAAGGCAAGCATCACAGCAAAGTTCATCGGAGGGGTGGGATCTATTTAAAAATCTTGGGAACCACAGCAGTAGATGTGTCTGGTATGGGTCAGCAGGGTGGCATCTCACAGCTGGGCATGGAGCCATGTGCCTGCTGTGCACCCAGATGGCATTAGCTTCCCTAGTGCATGGGGAACCTATGCAAGCTGGCTGGAAGTCCCAGGGACAGTACGATCCATCACTCTCCCTCCTACTCCTATTTGCAGAGCTCCTTGGCTCCTGATATTCAGCAACAGGAACCTGGAAGGGTTAGGAAATGATCTGCCCTGTCAGACACTCCCCTGGGCCAGCTGACCCTGCCCCCCAGTGCTGGGGGTTGTTGGGGGGCCCGCACAGGGTGCTTCGCCCAGGGCCCCGCACCCACCTAGGGACGGCCCTAGGACCAGGCACAGTATCTAGAATCCTCAAAAGACTTCAGGAATTATCAAAAGTGAGATATTTACATGATATTTTCTTTTAAATGAACGTCAAACCATGTGTTAACAGTAAGGTAAAAAGCCTAATGTGTGTGCTACAACCGAAAGTCTTTTTCCCAGTTAGAATTCACTCATATCATGGGGGAGGGGGTATATGAAAAGAGGTAGCTCTGGAGTTCACTTATAACTGAACTCCAGCACTTTGGCTGACAGAGCATTAATAATTCAGTTAGGAGTCTGAAACACTTGTTGGAGTGTGTAGCACCAAAACAGAAGTCAAAGAGGATACCTCCAGAGTGTGTGTTCTGGAGAAAACAAGGAAATACATGTAGAATTTTTCCCTTCCTACACAGTCTGTTTTCTCTAGGAAAAAGATTTCTTTAATCTGACAGAATCCAACAAAAACTCAGGGTCCAAGTTTGCTTCTTCTGTTCCAGCTTTGATAGAATCAACAGATCAAACTGACTAGTATTGGTTAAATCCAAGTTTGCTGATAGAAACGTGTGGGATCACAAACAAAATGAGTATAAGGCTTCAAGAGAGGATGTGCCTCTAATTGAAAAAGGCAGAGCAATCATTCATTTATTTAACCCAGAGATGATTATAATCTGAAAACCTTGAAATCCTCTTACACAACTGTTTTGGCAAGCCCCTCTGTGTTCCAACAAATATTAAACTATGCTTGCCATTTGTCTAAGGAATCTTGCATTAATAAACATGAAGAAGAACACTTTTACCTCCCACAGTCAATGACAGAAGAAAACAAAGACCAGCTGTATTCATCAATGGATCCTTGTTCTGTGCATAAAGGCTAATTACATTTTACTTCAAGCCTACACATGGAAAACTTTACTGCTGCCATCTTGTCAAATTCAGCTTCTGATATTTCAGCTGACACACTGCATGACTGCACATCATAAACTTCTTTTTGTCATTAACACCTTCAGTGCCCTAGACATGAGATATTTGTCCAGGAACAAGGGTCAGAAAAGGATGCTCAGATGACAAGTCTCCCAGAAGAAGAACATTTAATGCTTACCTGCTCACTAGTAAGAAGCGGAAACCTTTATGCAACATGTGACAAAAGGAGTTAATACTATTAAAGGTTTTAATTTCAGAAACTCATCTCATTCTAAGCTGCATTGCTAGTAAATGGTCAAGAACTCAGTTTGAGTTGCACTTAGCTTTACACATCTTACTAGAAAATTTAGAAAACCACCAAAAGATAAGCAAGCATTTTTACACATTAAGTTTCAGCTTTGTAAAGATTCTACAAATCTTTGCTGTGAAAAAATCCAACTGAAATATTCATATATGAAATACTTGAGGGTGGAAAAAAATTACACCAATCAAATAGTTTAAAATAAAATTTTTTATCTACCTTAAGGTAATTATATGAAAGGAAATACTGATTTTTAAAAAGAAAGCCACCACTAAAGGCTACCAGTGAAATAGTTACATAAAGAACACTGAGCCTTAACAATTAAGGGCCACTCACAAGTTTCAAGTATTGTAGCTCCCAAGGATATAAATGGAGATGAAGGATCCCTAGAATTTCTAGGATTAGTCCCTAAATTTCTCAACTTTGATGCAAACTTGAACAACTGAAGAAAGGCTGCCAGCAGGTCTCTACTAACCTAACTTACACACACTCCATTCCTCTTATTACTGACTAGAGACTAAGTCAATAATGTTATGGCCCAGTGTAGGGGTACCGTTTAACTGCCCTGTAGAAGCACAGGACGGAGGCTGTGACTTCAAGAATCAATCTTCTTCCAGGTGTCCCTACTGCTCTATGGAAGGAATAAATTGTTCAGTGTCTTTATATAACATGGTATACATTCCTAGCATACTGATTCATTAGTGGTGAGAGAAGCAAGGCTCCAGCGACTCTGCTCTGTTGCACACCATGTGCTTTCCCCACTACAGCATTTTCACAGTTAAGGAGCTATGAGGCTGAGATGCTGACACAGCAAACTGAATAGACTTCAAAGATATTTATGTGTAACAGCAACTTAGAGAGAGATTACCTGCCCTGAATTACATGGTGCTGCAGATGGACTCTTCAGCCTATCAGGGAGGCATCAATCATAAGTGGCACTGAAGTTGGGGTTTGGATGAAAGGGACCCCTGGCACATGGGAGAGGAGCTTTTAGCAGAGAATCACTGAGATAGGGTTACTCCTTGTTTGCAAAGGTGCACTTCACCAGTATAAGGACTTTGGAGAACACATGCAGTGCAATCAAGAGCCTGAAAGGCAAAACTTCATACTGGTGATGTTCTGTTCCCCGAATACATTTGAGAAAACTACTGTGAGCAGGATGTAAGGATATATGGAAGTAGGCACCCTGAAAGTCAAGGGCAGAGAAATAGTCCTTTTGTTCCAGCAGCATATTATTGTTGCTAGCGTGACTATCCTGAACTGTTTGGATCCTTACAAATTTGTTGAACTTTCTGAGATCTAAAATATGCCCCCTATGACAATATTCAGAACCTCTGTGGTGCTGCCTAGTAGCTAGGATACCTGAGTCTTCTGTCTAACCAACAAGGGATCCCTCTCTCACTGTGATGCTGTGAAAAACCATACACCTCTGACAAGTATTGCACTTACACAGCTCTCAATAGGCAGAGACCACACCCAGCTTCCTTCAATAATGTTTTCCAGCCGCTTACAAATCAAGAGAGAAACTCTAGCTGACCCCTCAGCTCTGGACCACAGGACCACACCAACTACCCCCATAAAAAAGCCTGACCAGTTTAGATTATTATGCAGTCTGCCCACCTCTCAAGCCTGAAGAAGCATGCACCAGTTTTTGTTACTGAACAGTTTGCCTAAACATCTCACTCAATGGCACACTAGTTAAGATACAACATCCAGAGGTGGTCTCAGGAAATTGGGGAGCCTAGGTGAAGGCCCACTGTGGGGCACCCTAAAGGGCCCACTATCAGCCCCCACTGCCACTCTCTCCATGGCCCCAGTCCCCCCTGCATCCTTAACCACCCCACCCCACCCCACCAGGACTCCTTGGTTGTATGCTGAACCAAACAAACATGACTATCCTCTGGAACTCATATATTCTTGGGTATGATATTTTTAAAGATCTTCCCAATATGAAGCTTTAAGTTGAGCAGCTTTCACTTACCATAAATGAGCTAATGCTGAACTACAAAGTTAAAATGAACATTTTAAATTTTTTTTAAAATTATAAGCATTAATTAATAAATGAAAAGTGGTAACATTAATGATCGCTCAAAAATAACTAAAATACAACATTTAAAATGTTGGCAGTCAAATCTTACTAATTTTTCATATAGGCTTGGGTTTATGTACACTAGATATTTAATACAAATAATTATAATACTTAAAAATAAGTGAAAAGGTTTCTAGTATGTGGCTGTAAATGAAAAACACAAAATTTCAATGAAATTCTCTGAAGTACTCAAGCTTATAAGACTCTGGCCCCCGCAAAAACATTAAATAGTAAGTACAGAAGAAGCTAAATAATTACTTACCAAAAGAAAGACGTATAGCTGTAATGATTGCATAAGGGCAGTACTGTATTTATATGCAACAGCCTATATGGACCTACTTGGTAACCTGAGCTAATCAAAACCAAAGTAAAAATTGTCACCAAGTCAAAGAGAAAGGCAAAAGAACAGGTAACAAAGAAAAGGAAAAGGCAATATTTCAAAAAATTAAAAAATCCCAGAATAAATGGCCACACTGAGGAATTAAAAGCCAAGGCCACTGGAAAAGTTCCTGTTATTGTGTTGTCTATTGCTTGCTCCTGCTTTTTTAGCATGTCAGTGTGAAGGTGATGGGCAGATAATGGTGACACCTGCAATCCAGACAAAGCATATATCCTAGTGATAGTTTGCCTTGATGAGCCAAGAGTGAAAAGTGCTTAGTCTTCTACCCCTACTAGCTTTGCTAGATATGAACAATTTTTGTATTTTTCTATATTTTCATTTCTGCCCACCAAATTGAGGATGGGGCCCCCAACTGCCTGCTTCGTCTACCCCAAAAGCCACCACTGACAACATTAAACAAGATTATTAATTTGAACTAGATTTTAAGTAATTATAAGTGACAAGTGTAAAGAGATTAAAAGAATTTACCCAATGAAATAAACACAAAAGGTCACAGTCTATTCTACACACTAACAAATGCTTGAATTGGACATGTTTCGTTCTTGTTAGCGGTACAAGTCATTTCTTGAACACAGGCTGGGCAACCTCCCCTGCCTGTGACTGCCCCCTTCTTTGATCTTTCAAAGTCCTTTTGACTTCTAGACAATCTTTAGGTGTTCAGTTGAATGCCAGTGGGACCAAGCAACATTGCCATTCTCCTCCTCCTCTAGTCTGTTTCAACTTCCTTGGACAATTGGTGATTGTGACATGGCAGCTGCTTCCCACTGTTTAAGCAACCTCACTGTGAATGTCCTACAAGGAAGCCTTCCCTGTAAGCAATTTCTGAAAGCAGATTCTTTCTTTTATGACCCATTAGCACATCTGGCCATTTTGCTGTACCTCAAAAACTGGTTTAAGTGGTCCCCAACTCACCATGTTCTAGTAACATTTACCACAATATGTTATAAATTCACATTATGATAGTACATGCAATTCAACAAGGTATTAATGCTGATCAGATCAAGACTTAATATAACACCAGACAAGGCCTATCTTGTCCAGAACATATCATAATTATATGACATTGGTGATGATCAGGTTTCAGGATGTATTGTTTTCTGACACAGGCTGTCACACCTCTATTGTTTATTCTTTTTCTAGGTTAGGAAGTAGTGGGAATAAAAGCTCTCTTCTCTATGCTGGGATGGCGTCTGTTTCACAGTCCCCAGATATACACGGTGCTCATGACAAGGATTCCTAAAGAAGGATCGGGAGGGATGGGGAATGTGTGGATTATTTTTAGGGCACATCCGTCTTTGGTGATCTTAGTCTGCACTGAATAGAGAATCAAATGGCGTGTGAAGCAGGAGATCGTCAATGATGTCAGCACTGACGGATGTGGTAGGTCACTCAGACCTTCAACCAAACCTTCAAAACTATTGTTTGGCAGAGGATGATGGAGACAGAGGTGGTCAACACCTCAGAGGTCTCTGCCTCTATTGCTATGACTCATGGTGCCTTTGTTGTTGGGCATGTGGGGCAGATCTTGAGCTTTGGTGGGGATAGTATATGCCTTGCTTTCTTTTGGTCACAGGTGTATATATTCCTTTGGTGTGGAGAATTACCCGAGAATCCTTCAGGGTGTGGAGAACTTCATCTGTCATTGAGGTGAAGAGTTGCTGGCTTTCCAAATGAAGGTCTTTCACAGTGTACGGTATTTCCTTGGAAATCCTGACAAGTGAAGCCATAACACTTGGCACCCAATAACAGCAGTAGCTGTAGAGAATGCCGCCATATCTGCCACCTCTAGGAACACTTGTTGGGCAGTTCTGACCCTTGTCTCAGAGAGATCTGTATTGATCTCATTTCTTTTCTGGCATGTCATTAATAAAGTCTGCAGGTTTGGAATAGTTGATATGGTTGTATTTAGCCATTAAGGCTGCATAGTTGGCAACCCTAAACTGCATTGTGGCCAGTGAATAGGCCTTGTGGTCAGCAAAGTCAAGATGCTCCCAGTCTCTGTCAATATGAACTGTTATTGTTGTTGTCTACTGTGTTCATTAACTGTGTCAACGACCAAAGAGTGAGGAGTGTGGTGGTGAAGAAAAAGTCCATCCCTTTTGAATAAACAAAATAGTTTTTCTAGGCCTTTTGTTGGTGGGTTGTATTGTTGTCAGGATGTTCATGGCTAGTTCAATGTCCACCTCATTTATTAGAAGTGCTATTTTTGAAGCAGGGATGTTTGCAAAGTGTCCAACAACTTATGCTGGGATTCTGGGACCTCTTCCGGAGGAATCTCCAGACAGTCTGCTACTTTTTTAAAGAGTTCCTGGAATTGTCTGAAATTGTCCATGGTTGCAGGAAGTGGAGGCATTACTGTCTCATCAAGGGAAAAGGAGGAATTACAGGCAGGTGGTGTGGTGTCCTGTTCCAGGTGTCTCATTCTTCAGTGTTTTCTGCACGCAGCTCTAATGGTGCAATCACTGAAGGCGATCAAGGGGATCTATGCCTTTCCCTGTATGAGCTGAGGGGTCCACTATTGCCTCCTATTTGTAGCCCAGGGGTCTCAATAAGGACATTGTCTGGGAAAAGGCATAGGTGGAGGCATTGATGGGTGACTGTATTAGGACTACATCAGGCCTGTGATAACATGTTGGCCATAGAGGTTCTAAGGTTGTGATCGACTGGATGGGAGAGGAGTGACTTGATGAGAAAACACCATCTTTGTTATCAATAGAGGGGACACTGTGAAACTAGTTGGTTTAGTACCACGTATACTGGAGACACATCAGTACCAAAGAAGATACCTGTAAGCCTTTGGTTTGCAGAAAACGGTGCAGTACCAATAGTTTCAGCACCAAAGTAACCATTGCTAACGATGCTGTTGCAGTTGTGATCAATGGTGCCGACGCATAGGTCAAAGCAGGTGGCAAAGCCATAACCTGTAGTGAGAATCTCAGTGCCACATCTTTAGGTGTCTCCATCAGTGTCTCAGTGGCGGAGACAAGCTGTTTGCCTCTTGACTCCAAGCCTTCTCGCTTCGGGTCAGCACGTGCCATGGTGCAGATGGTACTGGAGGATCCTAGTACCTCATGTACTCAGCAACAGTGGGATCAGTACTGAAGACAAAGAACAAACTGGAGGCCACTTCTTTTTCAGCTGTTCTTTAGAGGGAGACTTCACTGCTCTTTTCCTCATTGCTTTTTGGAAGAACGAGCCTTCCTCTGTGAAGAGGATTAAGTCTTCGGAGATCATTGTCCAGAGGAGGTTTGCTGACTGGGATCAGATGCCCAATCATAATGACATCTCCACCATGCTAAGCTTGAGACACAAGTCTCTGTCTTTCTTGGCATGAGCCACCTTTGTGGTACATGACTCAGCTAGGCAATGGATGCAGGGAGAGTGGCGGTTTGATGCTGGGACTGCTCCCAGGCATGAAAGGCAGCTCTTAACATCCAGTCTATCAGGCAGAAGGAACACTAACTATTCTACAGGACAGGAAGTTGAAAGGGTTTTTTTCAAATTTTTTTTTAATTTTAATTTTAATTTTTTTAAGGTAAAGAGAAAGAAAAGTATGTAAATCTAACTATGCTACTAAAACTGTTCTAAACACTAAATAATTTAAGGGTTTTGACACTGCTGGTGTTATCATCTCAGACCAAGGACAACTGAGAAGAAACTGAGGAAGGTCAGATTGCACATGCTGGATGAAATGCTGACAACGGTGACAGACAGGGACAGGGCATGCATGACCTGGACAGGAACTGCTGCTGAAATTATCTGATCAAAGATGCAGGGATAGACCATAACCTAAAATGGAGCACCCACAGGGATACTTGAAGAAGGAGGTGAGATACTGCAGGAAGATATGCAAGAAGAAAACAGTGAAATCTTACTTAGCAGTAGTTTCTTCATCATATTTTGTTTTCAGGTCAAATAATTCCGTCCGAGTTTTTTCCAAGGCTAAAAGGCATAAAACATTGAAACATTACTGGTATCGTAACAGACCAGAATTTCATTCAATGTAAACAGGTGACAATTTTTTATCCCACTGTAAACTGCAACCTACCCCAAAATCATCTTGCATTAAGGATTCTACCTGACCAAACAAACAATGACTTAGAAATAAAAACTCTTAAAAGCTTTCCATAATATGTTTTTATCTTGTTTCCTTTGCATTGTAAAAGTTTTCAGTTACCATTCTGCCTAATGTAGATAGACATTAATCATTTGCCACATTGTGCCTTCAGATAAAATATTTATTCCAATCACTTTGTAGGGTCAAATTTAAATTTCTTGTTTTCACAGAGGAACAGAAACCTAATGGGCCCTACATTAGATGGATTGGCAAATATAGCTGTGCAAGGATAAATAGCAAAGTAAATAGGAAGTTGCTTTATGTGAAGCAGAAATAAAGTTCACACCGAATCCTGACCATTACATATCGCAGAGATTAAAGGTGAGAGATATTAGGACATAAAACAAAGTGCAGAGGCAAACACGGATCTGTTTAACAGCTCTGTGGCCTGTTTCAGATGCAGGAACATTCCAGTGTTTTATTTACTGTACTATATTGACTTCACCCACCGTATCGGCCAACAGCTGGCCATAGCACAAGTGTGCAGTTCTTTCACAGAGCTTAAGGCCAGAAAGATAACAGATTTAGTCTGATCTGTATATCACAGACCATTACAATTCATTCAGTTACCTCTATACTGATCCCACTAACTTGAGTTAGACAACAGCAATTCAATCTTCAGGAGATTAAATTGCTGTATGCCACAGGCAAAGAACATGAGAAATCAAGATGCTACCAATGCTTGAAGCTCCAAGGCTAAGAAGCTCTTATTTGCTGGACAATTTCTAAGGATTGTTCGATGTTCTCTGAATCTAACACAGATTTGCCAGATCTGATTCAAGCTCAGTTCTGGTTTTCTTTCGTTATAGTTAAAATACCATCAGCCTGGCCACTGATATAGATCACAATAGCAATGCAAACCTGTTTGTAAAGCTTGGACTTTGTGTTCGGCCTCCTCCAACTTTGAGACTGTTGACAACTGTGTTTCTTGCAACTTTCTGAAAAAGAAAAAGGGAAAATTGAAAACGGAGCTGGGCATCTTGTTTAACAACTTAATTGTATTTTACAAATTTGAGAAATACGATCATTAATCAGCTCAATTGTAATCAAGCAACTGATACCATGTCTACTACAAGACATCGTAATGAGAGATGTAAGCCACGTCTGACTGGAAAGCTGTACGTAATGCGGAGTCCCACTTATTAAAATTTTAACAGTGTAGCTACTTCAAAATGTAAACTGTGAACATAATACAAGAGTTGATTACAGTATAAATGAGAACTTTAGTGGAAGGTTTTCCTTGGCATAATTTGTTTTGGAAATGTCACACTCATTAAGAAAATTGTCACCACGCACCCGCTGTTGTTCAAAGAAGAATGATACATTTTCATCTTTCTGTCATTGTGAAGGAATCTGTTTCCATAAATGATATCTTTAATAGACCCAACAGCTGTTTCATCATAGCTGCAATGGATTTTAAGTGCAGTAACAGTATTAACTATCCACTAAAAGAACTATATATCCTTCAAAACAAATAGTATGTTTTTATTTCCTATACAGCATAATGAGTCTTTCCTATATGCTTCCATTTCTTATATCCAGAAGTAATGTTCCCCCTGTTTGTGTCAGTTACAGCATGTGTTTTCATGTCAACTGGCCATCCAATCACAAAACTCTTTGCTAAAGGCTAGACTTGACAATTTCTAAAGCCTGTACTAGGCAAAGAGTTGCTGTGAGATCCCTCTGGAGAATTATAGCTATTCCGGGGATTTTAAATAGTGATGCTGGTGCATCAAGCACCAAGCAACTTAAATGTCTCCCTGGGGAACAGATTTTTTTTTTTAAAGTTAGTCAGACACAACCAATCAGAACAGTCTAACAGTAAGGTATCTTGAGTGTCATTTTGTATGTTACAGTGTTCTGATACAGTAATTTAAACCATATGATCGTTATTAACAAATCTGATAGAAAAGAAAATGTAGCTATGGTGAGAAATTCAAGTCTAAAGTTCTTTTTTTTTTTAAAAAAAACACATCAAACTACCAATGATACTGCGAGAGGTGATCCTCGACAGATCAAAGGTGACTTCAGGGCTCTGGGAGCGCGGGTGAAGGAGTTTGGAGCACAGGTGGTGTTCTCCTCGATTCTTCCGGTCAAGGGTAGAGGCCTGAGCAGAGACAGATGCATCCTGGAGATGAACGTTTGGCTGCGAAGATGGTGTCGTCAGGAGGGCTTTGGCTTCCTTGACCATGGGTTGCTGTTTCAGGAAGAAGGACTGCTAGGCAGAGATGGACTCCATCTTTCGAGGAAGGGGAAGAGCATATCTGGACGCAGACTGGCTGACCTAGTGAGGAGGGCTTTAAACTAGGTCTGAAGGGGGAAGGAGACCAAAGCCCACAGGTAAGTGACTATGTGGGAGACCAGGGGGATGGGATGGAACTTGGGGGGTGCCGGGACTGTAACTCCAGGGATAGAAGAGAGGATAATTGGAACATGCGGGGGGAATCAAATAACTTTCTTAGATGCTCTAATGAAGCCCTGATGCCTGAGGCAGGTGGGGGAGGTCAACACCAAAAGAAAATCCAGGGAGGTAGATACAATAGAATTGAAAATCAAAATGGGAAAGTAGGGCAATCAGCTGGGTATCTTAGGTGCCTATACACAAATGCAAGGAGCCTGGGAAACAAGCAGGAGGAATTGGTAGTACTAGCGCAGACAAAGAACTATGACATGATTGGGATAACAGAGACGTGGTGGAATAGTTTGCATGACTGGAGCTCTGCAATAGATGGGTATAGACTGTTCAGGAAGGACAGGCAGGGAAGGAAAGGGGGAGGAGTAGCACTATATGTAAAGGAGCTCTATGACTGCTCAGAGCTTCATTATGAAAGTGGAAACAAGCCAGTTGAAAGTCTGTGGGTTAAGTTTAGAGGGGAGAGCAACAAGGGGGATGTTGTGGTAGGTGTCTGCTACAGACCACCAGATCAGAAGGAGGAGGTGGATGAGGCATTCTATGGACAACTGACAGAAGTTTCTAGAGCACAGGCCCTGGTTCTCAGGGGGGACTTCAATTACCCTGACATCTGCTGGAAGGCCAATACAGCAGTGCACAGGCAATCCAGGAAGTTTCTGGAGAGTGTTGAGGACAACTTCCTGGTACAAATGCTGGAGCAACCAACTAGGGGCCTTGCGCCTCTCGATCTGCTGCTCACAAATAGAGAAGAATTTATCAGGGAAGTAGAAGTCAATGGCAGCCTGGATAGCAGTGACCATGAAATGATTGAGTTCAAGTTGATGATTAAAGGAAAGAAGGAAAGAAGCAAAACACAGACCCTGGACTTCAGAAAAGCAGATTTTGTCTCCCTCAGGGAACTGATGGGCAGGATCCCTTGGGAGGCTGATCTGAAGGGGAAAGGTGTCCAAGAGAGTTGGGTGCATTTTAAAGAAACCCTGCTAAGGGCACAGCAAGATACAATTCCGATAAGGAGAAAGCACAGCAAATGTGGAAGGCGCCCACTGTGGCTTAACAGAGAGCTCTGCACTGAGCTGAAGCATAAAAAGGAAGCTTACAGGAAGTGGAAGCTAGGACAGATGACTAAGGAGGCATATAAAGACATTGCTCGGGACTGCAGGGATAAAATCAGAAAGGCCAAAGGACAAATGGAGTTGCGACTAGCAAGGGATGTGAAGGATAACAGGAAGGGGTTCTACAAGTATATCAATAACAAGAAGAGGATCAGGGATGGTGTAGGTCCCTTACTGAATGGGGCAGGCATCCTCGTGACAGAGGATGAGGAAAAAGCTGAAGTGCTCAATGCTTTTTTTACTTCAGTTTTCACAAGCAGGGTCAGCTCCCAGCCCACTACACTAGGTACGGTAGACTGGGGAGAAGAAGAGAGGCCCTTGGTGACAAAAGGTCAGGTTAGGGACTGCTTAAAGAAACTAGATGTGCACAAGTCCATGGGGCCGGATGAACTGCATCCGAGGGTGCTGAGGGAGCTGGCTGATGAGATAGCAGTACCGTTGGCCATTATCTTTGAAAACTCGTGGCGAACAGGGGAGGTGCCAGAGGACTGGAAAAAAGCAAATATAGTACCTATCTTCAAGAAAGGCAAAAAGGATGATCCTGGGAATTACAGACCTGTCAGCCTCACCTCAATCCCTGGAAAAATCATGGAGCAGCTTCTCAAAGAATCCATCCTGAAACACTTGGAGGAAAATAGAGTAATCAGGAACAGTCAGCATGGATTCACCAAGGGTAAATCATGCCTGACCAACCTCATCGCCTTCTATGATGAGATGACTGGATTTGTGGATGCGGGAAGAGCCGTTGATGTGATATACCTTGACTTTAGCAAGGCTTTTGATACGGTTTCCCACAGCATTCTCATTGGCAAATTAAGGAAGTATGGGTTAGATGCATGGACTGTAAGGTGGATAGAAAACTGGCTAGAACAACGGTTTCAGCGTGTAGGAATCAATGGCTCCATGTCAAGTTGGCAGGCAGTAACAAGTGGTGTGCCCCAGGGGTCGGTCCTGGGGCCAGTTCTCTTCAATGTTTTCATTAATGATCTGGATGATGGGATAGATTGCACACTTAGTAAGTTTGCAGACGATAGCAAACTGGGGGGAACGGTAGACACCCTAGAGGGCAGGGACAGGATTCAGGGAGACCTAGACAAATTGGAGCAGTGGGCCAAGAGGAATCTCATGAGGTTCAACAAGGATAAGTGTAAAATCCTGCACTTGGGACGAAAAAACCCCATGTACTGCTACAGGCTGGGGAGTGATCAGCTAAATAGCAGCACTGGAGAAAAGGACCTGGGAGTCATGGTGGATGGGAAGCTGGACATGAGTCAGCAGTGTGCTCTTGCTGCCAAAAAGGCCAATGGCATACTGGGCTGCATCAGAAGAAGTGTTACCAGCAGATCGAGGGATGTGATCATTCCCCTCTATTCTGCACTAGTGAGGCCACATCTGGAATACTGTGTCCAGTTTTGGGCTCCCCACTACAAAAAGGACATGGACAAATTAGAGAGAGTCCAGAGGAGAGCAACCAAAATGATCAAAGGGCTGGAGCACAAGCCCTATGAAGAAAGACTGAAGGAACTAGGCTTATTTAGCCTGCAGAAGAGAAGACTGAGGGGGGATTTGATAGCAACCTTCAACTACTTGAAGGGTTGCTCCAAGGAGGAGGGAGCTCGACTGTTCTCGGTAGTAACAGAGGGCAGAACGAGAACCAATGGTTTCAAGTTACAGCTGGGGCGGTCCAGGCTGGATATTAGGAAAAACTTCCTTACTAGGCGAGTGGTGAAGCATTGGAATAAGCTGCCTAGGGAGGTGGTGGAATCTCCATCTCTGGAGGTGTTCAAGTCCCAGCTGGACAAAACACTGACTGGGATGATCTAATGGGAGTGGTCCTGCTTTTTTTGGCAGGGGGTTGGACTAGATGACCTCGTGGGGTCCCTTCCAACCCTATGATTCTATGATTCTATGCATGTAGATAGTGAAAAAGCATCTTCCTAATAGATAGATAGATAGATAGATATAAAAGCAAGAAACTGGATCTATTATACAATAAAGGGTAAATAAAAAATAATGACTTTAAAAGGTCTCTCTCAGCTCACAGGTAGCTTTATCCCACTCACACCGGAAACTAATGATCAATTCTATCACTCACACAAATGCCTAGGAAAATGGTATGCCATGAAATATGTACTGAGGGTTCACAACTCCAGGCTGTGTTAGACTAAGGGAGTGCCTGAGTTGAGGGTTCATCATTGAAAAACACCGCTAATACCTCTTTTCTCTAATCTACAGTCTAACTTCCTTGACATCTGCTCCAAATTATAGAACAGGTTTTAGCACTCCATTTTGTTAGACTTAAAAAAATCAGAAATGCTTCCAAGGTTGCTTTTAAAAAAAATCAATAATTAAGAAAAATTATTTAAATATTATTTTGACAGGAAGAAGCTGGCAAACTCTTTGCAGAATTAAGTTCTGAATGAGACCAGCAGAGCTCTGCCTCAAGTGTCTGACGAAGTGTGATTTTCTCCAATGAACGCTCATGTGATAAATAAATTTTTTAGTCTTCAAAAGTGCCACCAGATTCCTTGCTTGTTTTGCTGAACTGAACTGACATGGTTTCCCCTTTGGAACTTGCCAGATACCTGTTACCATAAAAGGAGATATCCATCTCATTGGGTATCATATTTCATCCTAAAATGCTCTGTGTTGTACTGATGTAAAATGTGGTACTGTGACATGCAAAACAGACACAGCTCACTGAATTACACTTTTGGCTAATGGAGAAAGATTCATGTCACAAAGGACAATTCAATTAATGAAAAATAAAAATAAATTTGCACCCTTCTGAAAGTAACATCTCAAATACATCAGTGCAGTGAAGTAACAATCTGTTCTTGTTTCACTTGCATATTTGCACAATTCTCTTTTTGTGTGAAGATGAATATCACATGACACTGTGTCAAAAACATAAATCACTCCAACGATTCAATATATGAGCTGTCTCAATGAACTGAAAGAAGGACCCCAATTGGAAAGATTAAGCATAGGAGGGAAAAAGAAAGGTTTCTTTCCCTCCACACAACACCCACCCACCCGCCAACCATGCTTACCTCTCCTTCTCTGCAAAGTCATTTTGTAATTTTTGTTCTTTTTCAAGAGCTATATTCTCTGCTTGGTTCTTCAGGGTCTGTTCGTATTCTCTGATTTTCTCTTTAAGCGCTTTTATTGTAACTTCTACAGAAAAACAATAGACAAAGAATGAGTTTACACAGCTCCATGTGGCTACAAAACATAAGGCTTTCTTTACCCTGTAGGCTTAATGTGTTTTAAACTTTAGCTCTTCAACTCTGACACAAAATCAATAGATACGAGTCCCTTCGGAGACCTTTTACTCCCTAAATGTTAAATTGAACTTTAAACGTTTAGGTTGAGAAGGATCAATGGATTTTGCTGGGAAGCAGAACTAGCGCTTCTATAACATGACTGAATAAAAATCAATTATAAAATATAATATCACCTTATTAACTAGTCTCAAATTAGCTCTCTGCTGAGTGGAGATAAAGTCCCACTGTCAACTTAACCATGAATTTGCACAAAAATTAGTTTTTTCTTACTACCATGTTCATGTAAAAAGGAATAGTTTTAATGTGGTTCATGTAGAGATCCAATCTTTCATTAATTGAACACACACCAGCTTTGCAACTGAAGTAAACATGGCAGTTAGAATTTAACTGCTGTATTAACACACAAATCAGATTTAACAGACAAACTGGAACCCTTCATGTTTCTGTTAAAGTAACTGACATTGTCACTGAGACTCTCACTCCACCCACACTTCAGAGCAGAGCTCTTTATGCCTTAAGGCTTAGAATAGGAAAGCAAGACACAGACCAAGATCAGCATGCTTTGTAAGAAAAATGGGATTTAGAAAGGAACCATATTTAGAGAAGACTCATAAGAGCTGGCAGTTCTTGGGTGCTGCAAGAGAGAAATAAAGTGATATGACCAGTGATACTGGTGGAAGGAAAAAAATACTACCAGTTGGAAAAAAAAATTAACAAAAAAAAACCTGTCCATAAACAAATTGTAAAGGCAAATTCCACTGTAAAAACTAAAGCCCAGAAATTGAGATTGATCTCATATAAACTGATAATTGTCATGTAAAAATCAGACGTAATCCGTTGCAGGTCAAAGGAAAACAATAATAAATAAGATCAGAATCTTCATTTAGGGAGCGCAGAGGGAAAAGTCAGAGCACTTTGATCAACTGCAGAGGAGAACTGAAACAACAAATGAACAAAACCTACCACCTGCTATTAACTGAATGTGACAGTACAGTCCTTTCAGACACGGACAAAAATCATATGAACCAAATTAAGTCATATCATGGCAAGGTGCCCCTTTTCACCATATCACTCAATCATAGTCTTTAAAAGCCAAGGGACAATTAGTAGGTTCGAGCACTGATATTTTCCTGAATGTGCAGAGCTGGTAGATGCCATTTGGACTGGAGAGACTTTTGCCCCTAAATCTTTTCATCACTAAAATGTAAGAAAAGAAAATTAACTGAGTAATGTGGAGAATTAAATTCAGCAGTGGAATGAGTGTGTGCAATCCCACTAAAGACCATGGGAGTGGTTCCTGTTTGTTCCACCAATGATACATTTGACCCTGAGATTTTTAAAAGAAAAAAGTACAAAAATGCCTGACTAATTCAAGCTGCACAGACATCAAGAAATACCAGTGAAGGGTCATGATTTTGGCACAAGCCCTGTTTACACCTTTGTTCATTGGAGTAGTCCCAGAGAAGTCAAAGAAATTCTCTCACTTCATGAAGTAAGCCCCTTCTTTTTACCCTGTGCTAACTAAAGCTCTAGAAGCAATTACAGAAATACCACTGTGGGGATTGGTACTTAAAAGAACAGGAGAGTTTTGTGAAGTAGTTCTCCTTCCTCTAAAGGAGGAAAGGTTATAAAATCTTTGGGGTGAGTTCTATTGTTGTCTGATTGCCATGTGCTTGGGTGATTGACCATTATAGCGTTCTGTTTTGGGGCTGTGTGCTGACCAGCTTACTTAATGAGCCTTTAGGAAGACAGCATACTAATGAGCTATCTTTTGAACCCTAACCCCTTTAGGATCTTTTGTCAAGGGCGCAGGGCTAACTAAGGGAGAAAAGGAGTTTAAAAAGTCAGCTCCTAAGAGTTAGAACAACTAGTGAACATACAACATATGAAGATAAGCAACTGAAAATGGACAAAGGTTCAAATGCTTATATAAAAATACTAGACGTCTAAATTTTAAGATGGATGAACCAGAATGCCTGGTATTAACTGAGGATAATGATTTAATAGGCATTGTGGAAATTTTGTGGCATTAGGATAATCAATGGGACACAGTAATACTATGGTACAAAGCATACAGGAATGAGAGTGGATCATGCTGATTGAGAGTGGCATTAGATGTGAAAGAAAGCACAGAAATAAATAAAAGTATAAATTGTAAATGTATCAAACTGTACCATAAAATCTCTATTGATAGAAATTCCATCTCTGAACAAAGAGCATAGCAGTCAGAATATACGACCAGCCACCTGACCAGTATGGCGATGACTACTGTGAAACACCGAGGGAGATTAGAGAGGCTGCAAAAGCAGAAGCTGCAATAACAGAGGATTTTAACTATTCTCAAACTGACTGGGAATGTGTCCCTTCTGAATGGGATGCAAAGAATATTTCTAGACACCACAGATGCTGCTCCTAGAATCCACAAGAGGCGAGACAAGTCTTCACTTAGTGCCAGTGGACCACAGAATCCAGTCCAAGAGGTAAATTCAGATGACCCTCTTGGTAAAAGCAACCATACTGTAATTAAATGTAACAGCCTTCTAAGGAGAAAAACGCCAAAGAAAGCCAATACAGCAGCATTCCACTTCAAAAAGAGTGACAACACAGAAATAAGGAAGCTAGTTATACAGAAATTAAGGAACAGTTACAAGGTGAAATGCCTGCTAATTGCATGGAGACTAACAGCAGTAAAATAAGACAAATTAAATGTATACCACAAAGAAAACCAAGAGAAGGACCAAAACAGGCAAGGATCTCAAATGCTAACCAACAGGGTAGAAGAGGCAGCTTGAGGCAAAACGATATCCTTTAAGAATTGGAAGTCTAACCCTAGTGAGGAAAATAGAAAAGTGTAAAAATACAGTAAAGCTGTCCAAGAAAGAATATGAAGAGCAACTAATCTTCGGACACAAAAAGGAATGGCAAAACATTCTTAAGGACAAAGGGACAAGAAAAGAAAAAACAAGGAGTCTCGTGGCACCTAAAGACTATTTATCGCATAGGCTTAAATAAATAAATAAATCTGTTAGTCTTTAGATGCCACGAGACTCCTTGCTTTTCTTGCTTTACTAGACTAATTCGCCTGCCATTAGGAACTTGGAAAGAAACAGGAACCCTGCCAAACAATCACTGGGGCAACTGGATAATGAGGTACTAAAGGAGTGATCAAAGACAAGAAAGCCATTGCAATCATCTTCAGTGCAAAGATGTGCAGGAGATCCCCACACCTGAGATGCTCTTTTTAGGTGACAAATCAAAGGAACTGTCCCAGATTAAAGTGTCAATAGAATTGGTTGTAGAAGGAATTGATAAATTAAACAGCAATAAGGCATCAGGACTAAATGGCATTCACTCAAAAGTTCTCTATACCTCATGAGAGGAGGCATCTAGCTGGTCAATGGCCAAGTCTTACATGATAAACAAAAAAAGCAAAAAGTCTTGTGGCACTTAAAGACTAACAGATTTATTGATCGCATGAGCTATTGTGGGAGAAACAGAGGTTACTCATCTTGTGCAGTAGCCGTGCTTCTTCGAGATGCGTGTCCCCACACTGCTCCACTGTAGGTGTGTGGCTGCGCTCGCACCTAACACCGGAGATTTTGATAGCAGAGTGCCAGAGGGGGAAGCGCGCTGCCACGGTGACGTCACGGCTATCTTCCTGCCGTTTGGAATGCACGCTCCCCCCTCCCACCCGTCAGTTCCTTCTCTACCGCGGAGTACCCAGTAGATGAGACTCCGAAGGAGAGAGGAGGCGGGTGGGTAGTGGAGCAGTGCGGAGACACGCATCTCGAAGAAGCACGGCTACTGCACAAGGTGAGTAACCTCCGTTTCTTCTTCGAGCAGTGTCCCCGCTGCTCCACTGTAGGTGATTACCTAGCAGTGTCACTCCCTGGAGGCGGGACCTTTGGAGTTGTCCCTTCTTACGGTGTTAAGCACTGCAAGACCCACGGCAGTGTCCATAGAGGCATGTTGATCCATGGCATAGTGTTTCACGAAAGTGTCTGCCGACGCCCAAGTGGCGGCCTTACATATGTCCAATATGGGGACGTTTCGAAGGAAGGCTGTGGTGCTAGAAACCGCTCTGGTAGAGTGAGTCCTCATAACGCCGGGAGGTTCAAGTCCACGTTTCTGATAGGCGAGCCGGATACAGCTCGAGATCCATTTGGACAATCTCTGATTCGATATGGGATTGCCCTTAGATCTTTCCGTTATTGAAATAAATAGGCGAGGAGTGTTCCGGAATGATTTCGTTCTGTCGATATAGAATGAGACTGCCCGTTTCACATCCAAAGTGTGCAACGCTGCCTCCTCTGGGCCGGCATGAGGTTTTGGGTAAAAAACCGGGAGGTGAATCGTCTGGTTAATGTGAAACGCAGAAGAAACCTTTGGCATAAATTTTGGATGGGGCCGAAGAGAGATCTTGTCTTTCATAAGCATTGTAAATGGGGGGCAAGCCATGAGAGCCCCCAGTTCGCTTACTCGCCGGGCTGATGTCACTGCTACCAGGAAAGCCACCTTCATTGAGAGATGCAGTAGTGAGCAGGTAGCCATGGGCTCAAATGGTGGCCTGGTAAGTACCCGCAGAACCAAAGAAAGGTCCCAAGGATAAACAGGAGGTCTGACATCCGGGTAAGTATTTTTCACTCCCACCAGGAAACGCTTGATGATAGAATGCGAAAATAAGGAACAATCATCCACTGGCTCGTGAAATGTGGATATTGCCGCTAGATGGACCCTCAGAGTGGCCATCATCAACCCTTTCTCTTTCAGGTCAAGGAGATAGTCCAGTACCACTGGAATGGATGCCGACTGCAGAACGACTGACCGCACCTGGCACCAGGTAAGAAATCTATTCCATTTTTGCAGGTAAGTAACCCTCGTCGCTGGCTTCCAACTATTCAGTAGCACCTGTTTCACTCTGTGAGAACACTGTCCCTCCTTTTCATTGAACCATCGAGGAACCATGCCGTGAGGTGCATCCTGCTGAGGTGAGTATGACGTGTCTTGCCTTTGTTCTGAGTTAATAAACTGGGAATTAGTGGCAGGGGAAAGGGTGAGTCCTTGGACATGCATATGAGTAGAGAGTACCAGATCTGTCTTGGCCAGGCTGGGGCTATAAATATCACCACCGCTTTGTCCTGTTTTACCTTTTGAAGAGCTTTGTGGATCAAAGGAATCGGGGGAAAAGCGTAAAGAAGACCATGGTCCCACGTGGTTAGAAACGCATCACCTAGAGATCCGGAACCGCGACCTGCTCTCGAACAAAACAGCAGACACTTCTTGTTGGCCTGGGTCGCGAACAAGTCCACGCTCGGATAACCCCAGCGTCGGAATATGCTCGTGAGAACTGTGTCGTTCAGTTCCCACTCGTGAGGATCCAGGAAGTTTCTGCTTAGATCGTCTGCGATCATGTTCATTACACCCGGTAGGTACACAGCTGAAATGCGAATATCGTGTGCCAGGCACCAGTGCCATAACTTCAATGCCTCTAGACACAGGGCTCGCGAGCGAGCTCCCCCTTGGTGACTGATATAATACATGGTCAGCATATTGTCCGTCTGAATTTTTACATTCTTGCTGCGTATAATCGGTAGGAAGTGTTGACAGGCATTCCGCACTGCTCGTAGCTCGAGAATATTGACATGAAGGGTAGCCTCCTGGTGGGCCCATCTGCCCTGTATTTTCAGGTGCCCAAGGTGCGCACCCCATCCCGTGAGAGAGGCGTCTGTGGAAATAAGGACATCTGCAACGTCTGGAGCGAACCGAACACCCTGGAGCATGTTTCGTGGGGAGGTCCACCATGTGAGAGAGTCCTTGATTGCCTGCGGAACTGAGAGCCGCCGATATTTCGCGTGTCTGTGCAACTTGAATTCCTTCAAGAACCACAACTGCAGGCGTCTCATGTGCAGTCTGGAGTCAGGGACCAGGTAAGTTGCCGCTGCCATATGCCCAAGAAGCTGCATGCACGTGAAGGCCGAAACCAATGGGGAAATTCGGACCTGGTCTATGATAGCCGATAGGGCTGTAACCCTGTCCGCTGTGAGAAATGCTCTGCAAGTAGGAGTACATATTTGAGCTCCTATGAACTGAATTTGTTGAGTTGGAGTCATGAGAGATTTGCTGTAGTTGATGGTGAGACCCAGCGAGAGGAATAAAGATTCTGTCAGCTTCACTGCCTCCTGGGTTGCGGCAAAGGAGCACTATCTCAATAGGAAATCGTCCAGGTAGGGGAAACAGATATGCCCCGTCGACGTAGATATGCTATCGGTGCCGCCATAATCTTTGAAAACACTCTCGGCGCTGTGCATAGGCCGAAGGGAAGGACATTGAACTGGTAATGCATGTCCAGGAACATGAAGCGCAGGAATTTCCTGTGTGCTGGATGTATCGTAACGTGGAAATATGCGTCCTTGAGGTCGAGGGATGCCAGCCAATCATTTCTCTCTAAGGATGTAAGGATATTAGACAGCGTTACCATTTTGAATTTATGCACCCGAACAAATTTATTAAGGTCTCTGAGGTCCAAGATGGGTCTCCAACCCCCTGTTTTTTTCCGTGTTAAGAAATATCTGGAATAGAATCCCTTGCCCCTATATTGTACCGGGACCTCCTGGATCGCTCCTATGGTCAGGAGAGTGGTCACTTCCTCCCTCAAAAGTTGTACATGAGAGGGGTCCCTGAAGAGGGACAGGGAAGGGGATTTGGGGATGGGTGTGGCTATGAAAGGTGTTAAATAGCCAAACTCAACAATCTCTAACACCCATTGGGTCCGATGTAATGGACTCCCATCTGTGGATGAACGGTGCTAGTTTGTCAGTAAACCGTACGGGTGCCTGATTTCGTTCGAAGGAATATGGTATACGTTGGCGAGACAAACCCTCGACCTGATGTTCAAAAGTGCTGCCGGGTCGACTGGGGTTGCACGTTTTGTGCTGGTTGGGCAGCTTGCCTACGCCTGCTATTTTGCTGCCTGGATCTTGGACACGAAGACTCGAACCTCCAACGCTGTTGTTGGTAGGAGAATCTATTGTTTCTATTATATTGATACCTGTTGGTACGAGGTCTGTACGTGGGTGGTTGAATTCCTAGTGTTCGAAGAGTAGCCCTTGAGTCTTTTAACGAGTGCATTATATCGTTTGTCTTTTCTCCAAACAGTTTAATCCTATCGAAAGGCAAATCCTCTATGATGGCCTGTAGCTGTCTCGGGAGGGCCGCAGTGTGAAGCCATGCTGATTGATGGAGCACCACTGCCGAGCCAATGGTACGTGCTGCTGTGTCTGCCGCGTCCAATGCTGCCTGTAGAGCCACCCTTGATATCAGTAGGCCTTCCCGAAGGACCGCATTAAAACAGTCCTTTTTCTCTTCAGGAAGTATTTGGGAAAGCTCTGCCAGTTTGGCATAGTTCTCATGATTATAATCTGCTAATAGGGCAGCATAATTTGCTATTCTCAGTTGGAGTGTGGCAGATGTATAAATCTTCCTGCCCATTACATCTGTCTTCTTATCCTCCTTATCCGGTGGCGATGCTCTGGCATAGGTCTGTTTCATTTGTTGATTTGCAGCGTCTATGACTAACGAATTGGCCCGTGGGTGGGAGAATAGAAACTCGTTATCGCCAGGCATAATGAAGTATTTTTTATCGATTTTCTTGCTTGTGGGAGGTACAGGAGCTGGGGTCTCCCATATTGAAGTAGCCGGCTCCATGATGCCTTCATCCATGGGCATTGAGACCTTGAATGAGGTACTCGCCTCAAGGATTCTATACAACCTGTGCTTGGAAGCACTGACAGGCTGTTCTGGCAAGTCCAAGGCTGTAGCCACTCTCTTAAAAAGATCCTGGAACTGTCTGGCTTCATCATCCTTCGATTGTGTCTTGTCCATATTTGCCACCCCATGTGATCTCACTTGGGTGATGGGATCGTCTGGTGACCCAGAAGTGGGAAGCGTAGTACCCTGTGTCTGGTGTAATTTTTGAACCTGAGGGGGTACCCCGGCCATTTGAGTTGGCGGATAGCCTGGCCAGTTAAGCCAAGGAGCCCACGGCATGCCATAAGGAGGATACTGGCTCCAGGTGTTAGGCTGCCACTGGCATGACTGGAATTGCAGTTTATCGGGTCCCGTCTGTTGCAATGGGACTCCGGTGTTCCTATCGTCCATTTCTGATACAGAACTCGTGATGGAACGGTTATCTGAGGGCGACCGAGACCACTCGTCGTCATCAGACGACTGCATGCCGTACAGTGGAGAGAGACGTGAGGAAGAATCGGAAGAGAAGTCCTGCCTGAGACAGTGTTTCGTCTTCCTGGACCTCTTCCTGGGTGGAGAAGACGACCCGCTCTTACGTCGGGAACCTGCCTCGGACACCTGCGCCCGATCCTGGTAGGTAACAACACAGGGCGGCATAGGTTGCGGTGCCGGAGGCTGATAAGGCGGCGCCGGTATCTGAATCGCCGTTGGGGTAGGGAAAGCCGGTGCTTGCACAGCGCTGCTCGGCGCCAGCGTTGTGGGTACCAACAGCAACATTGCCGCCCCCAGTGCCGTGGCGGTTAGCTGGATCGGCTGCGTTGCTGCCATGGCCGTGGTGCCGGTGGAGGACTGCGGCAACGGAGCCGCGGGCAGCGTGATCGGTGCCGGGGTGCTCTCTGTTAGCCCCGGCGCCGGTGAAGAGCAGTCCGGCAGCGGCACGCTAACTGACGGCTTCTTCAGCCGTTGCGCCGCGGGGCTTTCCTGCAGCTTAGATTTGCTGCGCCCCGAACTGCTGGGGGGAGCCAGAGTCTCTTTAGCATGAGACCGGCTGTGCCCCTTTTTGCTTGTGGCTGAGGAGGCTGGGGATAGTGGATGGGAGCCGGTTTGTCCCCCGGACGTCCTGCGGGGAGAGGCGCTCGGCTCTGATACCGGGCGGAGCGCGCCTTCCATCAACATAATCTTTAGCCTCCTGCTATGTTCCCTCCTCGCTCTTGCCTTCAGTGAGGCACAGTGAGGGCAGGAGCTCGCCAAATGTGCCTCTCCCAGGCACTTTATAAATCTGTCATGCCCGTCCGAGAGCGGTACAGGGTCACGACAGTCTGTGCAGCGCTTGAATCCTGAGGCGTTAGGCATAGCAGCTTTGGTGTTGCTGTCCGGCACTGCATTTTCAGCTCTTTTATTGGTTGTTTTGGTTTTTTGTTTTTTGTTTTTTTTTTTTACAGGTAAATGTTGAAGAAGAACAAAAAAGAAAAATAACTAAGTAAGTAACCGTATATCACTATGGTGGAACTAACTAACTAACTATATACAACTGAGGTAAGGAGCTCCTCTCAAACGGTGCTAGTGCTGAGGCGGTTGAGAAGGAACTGACGGGTGGGAGGGGGGAGCGCGCATTCCAAACGGCGGGAAGATAGCCGTGACATCACCGTGGCAGCATGCTTCCCCCTCTGGCACTCTGCTATCAAAATCTCCGGTGTTAGGTGCGAGCGCAGCCACACACTTACAGTGGAGCAGCGGGGACACTGCTCGAAGAAGAATATCCCATTTCGTCAGATGCTTTGAAGAGGGAGAAGTTACAGAACTGGATGAAAATAAATGCAGGGGAGTGTAAGACATGGGCCTGATTAGGTCCTATGATGGTGTCTTTTGGGCAGATATGTGGACAGAGTTGGCAGCGTGGTTTTTTGTGGGGATATGTGCTTGCTTTAATGTTTCTGCTGTTAGGTCTGTAGTTGCTGGTGAGTATTTGTTTAAGGTTCGGGGATTGTCTGTAGGTGAGGAGAGGTCTGTCTCCCAAGGCTAGAGAGAGTGAGGGGGTCATCTTTTAAAACAGCCTGGAGGACCTTAATGATCTGTTGTAGAGGTCTGACTTGAGGGTTGTATGTGGTGACCAGTGGCGTTCTATTGTTTTCTTTTTTGGGCCTTTCCTGTAGTAGTTGACTACGGGGTACCTGTCTGGCCCTGTCAATCTGTTTCTTTACTTCTCCAGGTGGGTATTGTAGTTTTAAGAAAGCTTGAAAGAGAAGCCAGCTACTCCAAAGTGTCCTTCACCTGCTCATCCACTAATGTGATTGACACCAGAAATCACAACACACAAAAAAACCAAAACAGTTGCTGATCACTTCCATCTTCCTGATCACTCCACTGATGATTTGTTAATGATGGTTGTCAAGAAAATTGATGAGACATCAAGACTTCAAAGAGAAACAGCTGAAATTGAACTAATATGCAAATTAATTGTGTGAAAGCAGGGCTGAATCGTGACTATGGATTCTTTTCACTTTATAACAGGTAATTTGACTTCATCTTCCCTCTGTGTGCTGTTTCCTAGAGTTTAAATCCTTGAAAATGCTCTGATTTGCTGTTGCAGTGTGACCTGACCCCATGTCTTACACTCCCCTGCATTTATTTTCATCCAGTTCTGTAAGTTCCCCCTCTTCAAAGCATCTGACAAAGTGGGATATTCTCCCATGAAGGCTCATGTGATAAATAAATCTGTTAGTCTTTAGGTGCCACAAGACTCCTTGCTTTTTTTGCTTTACTAGACTAACACAACTGCCCCTTTGGAACTATGATAAAATTACCTCCTCCATATGATGGGGGAATTTGCTGCTACTATACCACAGAATTAGATATTTACAAGAAAACCACAATCATGCGTAAAGGGAAATAGGTTTTAGAGTGAGCATTATTTTGTTTCCTGGGGCAGGAAGCATGTTCTTCTGAAGGGCATAAAAGCCTGGATATTTTCACAGACAGCAGGTTTCACTCCTCAGATAATGGCCATTTCATGTGCACTGGTTACCATTAAAAACTTGCCAACAGCCTTAAGTAACACATTACCTCAGTGTTTGCAGTACTCCCTGGGATTCCCTACAGTAATTACATGTAGTAGAATGCTGAAACTACAAAGGTAACATTACTAATTCTACCTGAGGAAAAACTGAGCAGAGAAGGTGTATTTTTTAAAAAACAAAATCAAGTTATTAACAAATAATGGGTTAAAAATACTTGTTTGGCCTGAGACCAATCTTACTATATATCATCTCAGTATTTAATGACAGCTATGTAACTTCAGTTTGCTAGCTGGACCACTAATACATAGTGCTGAATGAAGGCAACAATGGAGTGTTTAAAAGAGAAAAGCCCAGGTATTACATGATGGAATAGGAAAAGTTCTAAAGGAAAGTCAACAGTTCTAGTGAAAGTACAATAGTCAGATACAGACATACACATTCCAAAGTGGCTATTGGCACGCAAGAGTCTTCCTTTCTTAAATATCAGGATACCCACACACACTAATTTTATGAAATACAGTTGGGGCAATCCTCACAGCAGTCTTCAAACTGTTAGAATTACAACATCCAAAAAAAAAAAAAAAAAAAAAAGAGCACCATTTTTTCCACCTACCTTGATTTTTCACTTCAGCAAATTCCTTGTTGTATTCCTCTAGAGTTTCCCTAAGTTTCTGGTTCTCGGTTTCAATATCATGCATGCGCTGAACTTTTAGCTGAAGCTGCTGTCCTAGATCCAGAGCTGGAACTGGATCTAAAACAACAAAAAGACAACAGCAACACTGCTATACTTTAGTAGCTCAGAATGTTAAAATCCTTTGTGGAGGAATTCTTCCTTAGTTAAAATGACAATCTAATGGTTATATGCAGAGTAGTTGTTGTAAGACCTATATCTGATTTACTTTCCTCTATCTCTCCCCCAAGTGCTTTTTGAAAATTATGCCATGCTTTATATTTAGGTTCTTCATTATTTTCTAAAGGATGAATAGTATCTGTAAAGTGATAGAAAGTTATTTTGACAGCATCCTTGAAATGTCAGACTAATGAGGTATGGAAGTCTCAAGAGACAATCTATTTTCATGAAAAAGACATTAATATGCAAGAAGTTTAGTTGCTCTTTTGCTGAGTAAAAGCAACCAAATGTATATTAGTTATTGATTAACGTAGTCCTTTAAATACTTCCCCTTTAAAAAAGCCATACTTTTGAATAAGCTTGTACTTTATCCTAAGGACCTCAGCCACACAGCACAAACAAGTACAGCTGTGGTGATCTGTTATTTGATATTAGAAACTCCTCAGTGAATAGGATTACAAACCTTTGACTATTTTTTTAAAACAAACATCACAGTGACCTTCACTGGTGAACAAATGATGTGAATGCTAATCAAAACAAATTCTACTATGCAAAGATTTTATGGTACTTATTCTCTATTTTCTTAACTAAATGCAAATTTGAAACACTTTATCTGTTCAATTGTCAATTCTTTCATTTTCTCTTCTGCTAAAAACACTATAGCAATACACTTGCCATGCAGAAGCAGAGAGTTTATTCTGGAATCTCAGCATCCCAGTCAACGTAGGAAAATGCTGAGTCCAGTGGACTTACAAAAGATTATTGAATGTATTTCTGTTACGGGCGCCAGCATCACTTGTGAAATGGCTGCAAAGATTTAGTCTCCTGTTGAGGAATGCTAAACACCAAACCCAGTAGATCAACAACAGTATATATTAGGGAGTTCACTTAATTTTCAACCACTGTAGTCATTAATTTTTCAGACCACCCTCAGTCTCTAGAAACATAATAAGTCTATTGTACCTCTTTTAATACATTAAGCATGATCCTGTGTGTTTTTCAATATGCCAATGTTTTTTTCACAGTTTATAAAAGACCAGTGCTAGGTAATGTTGGGCTCAGAGACATCCTAAGTAGCAGTGTGCTGCATTGTGCTATTTAGTTCTTCAACAGCTTATGACATTACCTTCTTCATAATACAAACTCTAGGCTGCTTGTCACCTGTTCTCTGTATGTACATACATAGTTTATGACTACATAGCTTTTTCATTTATGTTTTTTAGGCCAAATACTTTTCATTATTATTATCTCTATTAAAATATTTATAATCAATCAAATTTAAAATGTTATTGTGGCAGAGGAAGGGGGTCTGGATAAGGAATTATACATGAAGTTAAAGATATAGCTGCACTGAAAAGTGAAGTCCCTACAATATTTATGTGCAGTCCAGTTAAGGTGCAGGTTGTCACAACATGAGCCTTCTCCCATGCAGCGGAAACAACTACCTAGAATGACCATTTTGCCACATTTCCTCAGTCCAGTGTTCCTCCAACAGAGCCTGTCCAATGTTTTGGAGTACAGATCATAAAAGAACTGGATGGCCTCGGCCTATTTGATTTAGGACTGCAATACAGACTTTTAAAAAGGCCAAACGAGGACCTAAAGCTTTTTCCATGATATTTCTATAGAGTACCATTAAAGTTTGTGACAACAGGCTTAAAATATTGTGGCAAGGATGAACTGTATTTATAAAAACCAGTGTTTTTACACTGTCCTCTATCTCCACAATGTTTTTTCCTACATTCATTTTAAAAAGCTAGAATGCCCACAAGTCTTCATGCCTGCTTCAAATAAACAAGTCTTTTCTAGACTCAAATTAGGAAGGAATTCCAAGACACATAAAAATAACATATACTTAATAGGATGAATAATGACTTACACTTTAGTCAGATTTTCAATCCCTGTAAAGTATTATATTGTAAACAAAAATTCACACAACCTCATAATTATTCATCAGGACATGTATATTTAATATAGCTCTATTAAAGGTTAATGCTAAAATAGCAAACAGTCACAGAATGAACAAAATGTAAAAACAGTCTCCAAAGCATTATATTTCAAATTTTACTACAGCTTAGTTGACCAACTAAATGCCTGCAGCCTTTGAATATTGTTTTGGGATTCACAAAAGGCATTGCTGAAGTACCTCTTAGGCTTAATTTTTATTACTTGTATTAAACAAAACTAATTTACTGCAAGACAACATAATGACTATGACTTGCTTCAGCTAGAGAGTCAAACAATTAATTTATGTATGTCAAACCCCAAAGTGCATTTTTAACTTCAGAAATCACAGCTTTTCAGTCTTCTTAATTATCTCAAACACCATTTAAACATCATTCAAATATTGCTGTATAAGTTGTAAGCACTGCAATCTGAAGTCCTTGATATACTATTTTCCTTCTTGATTGGTGTGGTGTTTTGCGCATATAAAAGGCTGTCTTTTTATGTATGCGGGTTTTGTATAGTTTTAACAGGAGGCCACTGACATTCAAAGCAACTGAAATGAAATGGTGATAGAGTACAGGAACCATCAAAGACAAGTTTCCAAATAAGGAAGTGCTTTTTCTCTAAAGCCCAGTGCACCAAAACCTTGCTAACTGACACGCATAACTGAAAGACTTACTGTAAATGATGATTTCACTTGTTAGTACAGAATAAGCCCCAACTCAAGAGTCTGGTGCCCCACTTAGACACAGGGTCAACAAAAAGGCAGGGAAAGGGGAGGAAACCTTTAAAACCCCAGTGTTCAAGGTTTCTTACAAAACAATACCACCTGCCATTAGTTAAGTGAGAGTTGAGTTGAAGTACTGCCTCTTACGTTAACCCTTTCATTTTATTATATCATCTAACACCCCATACCCCTTTCTTCTTCTTCTTCTTCTTTTGGTCTAATCTCCTTGTTGCATCCTAACACCTAAAGAGAAATTCATTTTTATTTCTATTTGTGTACTGCCTAGCATAATGCAGCCCTGATCCTCAACTGCGCTTCAAAGACAGTGCCATAATAGAAATAATAGCCAAATCTGTTTGAGTCTTTACAACGGCTTTGATTTGCTATTACAATGCGACCTGATCCCATAACTTACACCTCTCTGCATTTATTTCCTCCCATTCTGTAAGATCCCCCATTTTCAAAGCGTCTGATGAAGTAGGATTTTTCTCCCATGAAAGCTCATGCAATAAATAAATTTGTTAGTCTTTAAGTGCCACAGAACTTCTTATTTGTCTTCCTGTTCCTCCAAGCCAGTGGTTTTCAAACTTATGGTTGGGACCCAGTACTGGGTCGCAGTGTCCCCTGCTGCAATCACCTAAAGCCTGGAATGCATTGCTCAAATATGTAATTGCTGGGCCACAGGCACAAATGATTTTTTTTCCAACTGGGTCCCAAGGGAAAAAGGTTTGAAAACCACTGTTCTAGGCCACTCAAGCCCCAAGCATGCACTCGTGTCTGCAGAGCTGACCAGTCCACTACTGCCCTCAGTGTTGCTTCACAAAGAGCTCACAATTGCTATGTCTACACTAGAGGGCTCAGGGAAGTTGACTTAATAAGGCTGACTTAAAGTTGACTTTAAGTCGACTCAGTGAGGCCCCATTTGTTTAAGTTGACTATACACAGTCAACTTAAGCAAGGGGACCCATTTAAAGTCAACTTAATAAAGTTGAATTTAAATGGGTCCCCTTGCTTAAGCCGACTGTATAAAGTCAACTTAAAAGTCTCTATTGCACTAAGTCAACTTTATTTAGTCAACTTGAATGGGCACATTGTGTTAAGTAGACTTAACCCTTAAAGTCAACTTTAAGGGTAGGAGTTATTAAGTTGACTTAAGCAAGTTCTTAAGATGCCTTAAGGAACCCCCAGTGTACACATGGAGTTGCTTACGTCTACTTAAGCCCCTACTGTAGACAAAGCCAATAAGCAGGTCTCTCCTGCCACATGTGGCATGCACTTAGTGAATTCCTACAACCCAATACAAATGAGGGTCTGGTCAGGAAGAAGGGGGTCACTCAAAATGCCCCTGAATGAACAAAGACATGCGTAAAAGAAACTATGTTAATTTTGGACAAACGTTGTGCAACTTTCCTGGCGGATTTTTCATCATGTACAGCAGTATATTTCGATTAAAAACATTAACAGCAGCAGAGTCAAATGAATGTAAGGCTTCACAACAGGAGCTTCCTATAAACCACTTCTAAGAGGCGAAAGGAGAACATGAATTTTTGGTGGAATTAAAAAACATATGGCTGAGGCAGGCTACTGTGCTTATTTTAAGGATGGGGTTTTAAAGTAAAAGAAAGGTGGATCTCAGTAAAACAATAGAGTGCATTACCAGCCTGAAGTAGCATTTCAGCAACTGCTCTAACTCCTCATGCTTAGACCAAATATAACCTCTGCCATAGTAGAAAGAGGCAAAATTGAACTATCAATGATCAGATGCATTTCCAGACATTTCTTCAATAACAATTCTCCATGAATTGTACCAGCTGGAAAAAAAGACACAGACCTTAATAATTTAATATAACTGTTTACACAAAGAGCACTGTGGGTAATGTCACCCACCCCCGTCATTAGGCACAAGATGAATGCACCCCTTGTGAGCACTGTTCATGCGATGACATCATGATCCTGGGTGCGTTACTTTTCGCCAGGGCACTCTAGGCTAATGCAATCATACGATTACATAATTAACCCAGCTGTCTCATTAAGAAAATCAACTGGAATTCAGGGCATAATTAGTCATACAGCAATTAGCATGCTGATGAGCAACTGATGAAAAGCTGTCTAGATATTGAGTATGCTGGGACCACCCTACTTATTTAAAAGGGAAAAGAAAAAAGCACCTCACCAGAAAGAAAAAACTCAGTGTTAGAAACTTAATCTTTAAAAATACGTTAGTATTTGTTTGAGAAGTAACAGATGTCACAAAAGGGGAAAAAAAGTGAAATCATGTCTAAAACATGAAGACAGACTTCAGAAGCAATAGTCAATTCTTCCCTATATTATATACATCATCCCTATTTAAAAATAATTACTGAATCTGCAAACTAATACAATACACACAGACTAGTAGAAAATGAGACTGGAAAAGTAAATCCTTTCAAGTAATGTGGAAAACGTGTCACTGTTTAAATTACAGATTGGATAACCTTGGCCAAACTTTAACTATCCCTGATAATATTAGGAAAAAAATTGTAAGAATTTTCATGGTTTGAGGGGTTTTTTTAAAATAGAAATTCCTTTACCGAGCCATAAGACAATACCTCAAATGTAAAGTGATAGTTACTTTACTGATGAGCAAACATTAAGCATCCTGGTCATTTCTGGGATACAGCCCAACTTTATATTGTGGCAGGACCATTGTCTCCTGTATTTAAAACATTTTGTAGGTGGCTAATTGGTGTTATGGAAAATGGGGACTCACAACCACAGAAGGCATGTGTTACTAAGTGCTCCTTGGAGCTAAACTACAGGGACTGATTCCTATTTTGCCAATGAGAGAAAATTGAAATGTATGGAATGGAATATGTTCAACAGGATCAGGACAATGCTCTCTCTGAACAGTAAGTCTCCCAACAAAGCTTTCACATCACCATAATTAGATGTAAAAATTCTGCAAGAGTAACACACTAAACCACAAGTTACTTTAAACTTCAAATATATTTACATATGTTTTAGGATTTATTTTTGTGTCATAGCGGTAGTGTTAAAATAAATATTCACACTCAAATCATTTCTAACTAAACTAATAACGTAGTGTCTGTGCTTAACTGCAATAAAAGAAATGAGTGGATTACTTACTTTGCTAGGACAGGAAAGATGAAAACTATAAACCTCTAAAAACACATTTCTCATTTCTGAGTTTACTGGTGTACTTGTTCAGTAACATACACGAAAAGCATACACAATCCCATATTTAAGAACACAAAACCAGGTTTCCTATTTAATTTAGCAATGGAAATCTGAACAACCTTATAACAACTTTTTAAGTTGACACTGTTGATATGCAACTTTTGAGGTGACTTCAAAACAATAATCTGGTCTCTTGCACTGTTACTTCCTTCTCATTACTGGCATATAAGACAGACAATGGTAAAACAGCAAGTTACAAAACACTGCCAGAACTAGGGGCAATTAATACTTTATATCACTGGTAATGTTTCCTAAGATTTGGATCTAAAAATAATTCCTCCAATGTACTGTAATTCTTTCAGAGACTGTCTTTGCATTGCCTAAACTATGCCTTAAGTGCCACTTTCTTAGCAATTGTTCTCAAGAAACTCCCACACAAAATGCCAAGCAGTGAAAAAAGTCAATGTGAGTTCTTTAAAATGTACTGTTACAACTAATGAAAAACCAAACAAGAAGTCACAAGGATAGTGAACAAATTCTGTTGTCATGTCATGCTGCTTATTACCAAAAAGTAAAATAAGGTTTTAAAAATATACCATTGTTTATTCTTCCCCCAAGGCCAATCTTGGCAATAAACATTTGTGGTGGAGGTATTCCTTAGCGTACTAATATCGTGTCTGGATTTGTAAAATGCCATGGCAATGAGCTATGTAAACTCTTGATGGAGTACATGTAAATCATTTCCTAGGAGATCACACGACTGAAAATAATCTGAACGTGTTTTAGAAAAAATAACACTGTGGCTTTTGAATATTCAATTACCTTACAGCATACTTAATTAATTCATTAATTATTTCCCAGAAAATGCAGGGGTAAAGTGAAATAGCCTAGAGAGACTGAGGCAAAGATTTTATGCAATAAATTGCAGCTCTCCTCCTCTTCCCCTATGACTCCACTTAGCCTAAGGACAGAAGAGTTAGAGCCCTAATTCCATTCTGAAGCAAAGCTCATCACAAAGAGGCTCTATGCATAACTACAGCAGTAGTGGTGGTCCTTGTTGCAGGATCTGCTACATCAAAGAATGCCTGTAGGGATGTGCATGCTACTGGTTAATCCTCAGTGGGTAAGAATGTATATTGTTCCCCTTCATTGTCTGGAAGATCTGCTGTAAACTGAAAGTTTCTCATAGACTGTGACTGTAATTTGAGAGTAGGGCAGAGTAGTCTGCTACTCTCATTAGTAATGTGGAAGATGAATATACCTTCCTGCCCAGAAGGTCTAATTATTTTTGGTCCTCATCTTGCGAGGTTGATCAGAAATTTTGTTGTTTTCCCTCTTTGATTCGCTGCGTTTGTCATAAGTGAATTGGGTGGAAGGTGGATAAACAGAAAATCTATTTCCTTAGGTGGTATATAACATTTCCTGTCATCATGTTTGTTTGTGTGTGAGGGGGAGGATGGTGGCTGCTGTCTGCCAAATAATATTTGCTGGATCCATCAGGGAACAGTCAAAAGGGCGTCACAATATTTGAAGAGGCTGTAGTACGGAGTATTTTCAGGAGTTTGTGTTGTGTCTCATTTACCTCTTCTAATGGAATTTCTAACTCCTGGACAACATGTCTGAATAATTTCTTAAATTGTTCTGGATCATCTACAGGACTGAAAGAGGAGGGCATTTCAGCCTCTTCATGAGAAAAGGACGAGTCATGAACTAGTGGCAGAGGGTCCTGTTCTCCAGCAGTGTCAATTATAAATGCTTGTTCAGAAGGTCTCGCTGAGGTAGTTGAAAGAGTCTCACTACAAGGTCTAAGTAGGAGAGTTATGGGGTCTGTCATGGCTCCTCTATGTAGTAAGAGAAGCATGTTTCCCAGTCTTGCCATCCCAAATGGCATGGCAGATCAGTGACAGCAAGATGGACCATACCAGGGGTAATGCCCATGGCAGTGCGCAGGAGTGAAGAGTTGTGGTTCCATGGTGGCTATCATGGTTTAGGACTGTTCAGATGAGAAATGAGCATCCTCCAGGGCGCTGGGCTCATAGTGCAGGTAAGAGGATTGGTGAAAGATCAGTTGGCCTACATGTTTGGTGGGGACAAATTAGGTCTTTGTGAGCCTTGTTTCGAGGCAGCACCGTAGTCAGCATGGTGTCCTGTGTGGCGAATCATGCACTGCCAGTGCTGTATAAGAGTATAGGGCTGAGGTAGCGTCAGAGCTTTATCTATCTCCAGTGCCATGTTTTTCTGTGGTGCTGGCAGCCTGTGATCAGGCACCTTTTGCAGCATGCCTTTATACAGTGCTGTATTAGAGGAGCATTTGTAATGGGGTCCTGACTCTCCTGAAGGACATTTCATGTCCTCTGGTTTTATGCCCTGGCTTGTACCTGAGGAGCCTACTGCCTTTTGGGTATTATGTCTTGGAGATTTTTTATTTGGTAAGTGGCAGGAATGTTGTTGCCCCAGGAAAAGACCCAGGGCCCGGGCCCAGTCCCCAGCTCTGCTCCCTGGCCCCAGGCTCCTGCTGCTTCCTGCCCAGCCTGCAATCCTCAGCCGAGAAAACAGATAGGCACGGAAGCAGCTGTTGCGGGCAGCCCAGTCCAGATCTCAGGCCAGGAGAGGCAGGCACTGCTGCAGGAGGTGTGGCTCCATCCTGGATACACAGCCAGGAAAGGAAGGCACCACCGTGGCTGGCCCAGCCCTGGATACCTGGCTGAGGCCAGTGCCGTGAGAGGCAGGGAGGCGTGCAAGACATTCAGGGCACTGGCACTGGGACTCAGGGCACATGCTGCCTGTGCCAGGCACCAGCAAGGCTCCTGGTAAGTGGCCTGTTTCTGAGGCACTAGTCTCCAGAGGCGAGAAAACTCTCTTATAACCTGCAGGTGGTCGTTCTCCAGAGTGCCTGTCAGGTGCTGGGTCTGAGGAGGATCTTGGGACTTTGCCATTAGGATAAATTTCAATCTTAAATTCCTGTCTTTTCTTGCTCTAGGACTCAAGTTACTGCAGGAGCTGCATTTCTGGGGGAACATGCGTCTCACCCAAACAGTGGACACACTACGAGTGACCTCATGGCTTCTTTACATGTTTTGCATCTTTTAAATCATGGTGAGCCTGGCATGTTTGAAGAATAGTTGAAAAAGCAATGGAAACCTATTGAAGAACTAACTAACAAACAAGAGAAGTTGGGGGGAGGAGAAGGGAAGGTAAGAAAAAGGTAAAACTAAATAAATGTTGACTAAAACTAGATGTTTTTGCTCTGTTTTACAGGTTCTTAAAGTGAAAGATTCCTGTGTACATGCTCAGACTTCCACCATGGATAGCTGAAAAAGAACTGGAGAAGCAAGGGTCTCACACACTCCAAGGCCATACTGAGGCCATAAGCAAGATGTTCTCTGCACATGCGTGACCGCAAGGACTATTACTAAAAGACCTCCAATTAACAGTGTGGGATGCTACAATACCTAATGTGAAGCACCCACAGGAACCTCATTCAAAGAGCCACCAAGAACTGTACTTATCTGATTCTTCCACTGAGCTGGATTATCCTGTGTTTTTCCACTTATACAAAGTAGAACATTCCCTTGCATCCCCCCAAATATACCACAGTCATTTAAATTAAGAACAAGATGACACTGCATTAAAAAATCACAGCAGGGAATTTAAGATGGCCACGAAGAAAGGAACATTAGTCTTCATTACTTAAAAGTAAGTAAAAGCCTAAATTCTGCCAGCCTCAGAAGACCACAAAGCAATGATACTCAGACCTCAGTGGTTCAGGACAGGCCTCCTTATTGATTAATAATTAAATTTAATGTTGTTTTAGAATGTGCTACAATGATCTGCAGGAAACACATTAAAGAGTCACTTGCAACTCCCAGGTACCAATCTGAGTAGTGTTGCTTTAAAGACAATAGATCTGGCATGATCCTGCTGCTTGGATATGGGATCATGAATAAAGGATGCAGGAAACTGTTTCTCAGTCAGCATCCTAGAGCACAGCTCCGTAGTAGCACTTTCCACAGTCTGTAGGTAGAATGAAGTTGTGAGCAATAGGATGCAGCCGTTAAACCATAATTATGTACATCCTCTAGCCAAAAACGGATTCCTAGCTACCATGGCTATTGTTTAAAATCTACTTCATCTATCAAACCTTGAATGGCTAGAAGTTCTACTACAAATTTGATGTTGCAGTACTGGATGTGAAAGTGCTCCAAGCCTGCTTCTGGTTGAAAAGTAGCTTTTTTTTGGTGCTCTAACATTCATAGAGTTCCAACAGAGAGGTACAGTTCCAATAGAGAGGTACAGTTAGCTGGATGAAGGATTTTCCCCTTAAGTTACATTAATGTCCTTTTCTTTCAAAGGAGCTGGAAAAATAAAACAAAAAACAAAAACAAAAAACCTTGCCACAATGTTTAAATATAAAACTCAAATCTCCATAATTATAAATAGTAGAATATTTCAAATTCTTTATGAATACACAGTCTACCAACTGAAAAGAACTTAATTCACAGAAGGAACATCTACATTCAGAATGTTCCAATTCCATTTCTAATATTCCAGTAACATCTGAGGAAACCTGAATTTACTTCTTGCAGCTGCAAACCAGATGAGTTAGGGAAAAGCACTCAAACATTAAAATTTTTTAATTTTGCCTCTTTCAGAACTGTAAAATGAAAAAATGCTGCACTGTATATGATAGCTTGTCATCCACTCTCAACACTTCTTGACCCGGAAAGCATTCCAAAATGTACTTTGATTAAAAGTTGGGGCCATATTCTACCTTTGCCTCACACAGGTGGGAAGCGGGTTTACTATCCTCATCTGCCCTTTCAGAAGTGCAATCAAGAATCCTGCACCTTGTACTTGGAACATAGCAGAAAACGGTGTCATCATACCATTGCCTGAAACAACAGACACCCTCACAGGGGGAGTAATTGGGGTGGCGCTGCTATAGCACCAGGCCCTGGAGCAGTCTCTTTCATAGAGTGCTGTAATTGTCACTCCCACATGAGCCTTTCCACTGCCCCCAAGCATATTGAGTACGTCTCTCTTCCTCTCTAAGGCACAATCTTCCAACCATTACTAACATCCACACACGCCCTCCTTGTAAGCCTCCAAACCTCCATCTTTCCTAATGTGTCAGTGCCTAATAAGTATGCAATCGAGTTCTTAGAAGTCCATGCTTCAGGGATATTTTTCCTATATTATTTCAGTTCTTAGAAAAGTACTTGTCCAATTATTAATGCAACAGGAAAAAACAAGATATATGAAGGAGTGATAAAGTTGCAAAAAGATGCCACAGTTTCAAGCCATAGGTGAAGGTAACAGAAAGAGCTGTGACTAGCATGAGCTCACCTTCCAAACATGTGGATGCTGAACTGGGTCTTTTAATGACCATTATTGGGCAGGGCTTTGTCTCCCACCTTAAAGTACCTCAGAGCTTGCAAGGGGGGCCATAGAAGGCAGCATTATGGCCCTCTTTCACAAAATCTGTGCTATGGTAATTTTCTTCTCATTCCCAGATGGAAGTGAGGTTTTCAGCATCCCTTTACCCTGCTCCAGCCCTTTTACCTGACATAAAGCACCTAGAACAGGCGTAAGGATCCTGCCTTTAAGGGGTGGGAAAGGACAACAGACAGTTACCTGTAACTGGTGTTCTTTGAGATGTGTTGCTCATGTCCATCATGCGCATGATCTCCTAGGAAGTTCTCCCCAGAGTGGGTGCAGGGTTGGCTGTGGAGCTCCCTAGAGTCGCGCCTCCATGGCACTATATATAGGACTCTGCCAACCCTTCCCTGCTCAGTTTCTTCTTGCTGGGAGTTCCAACAGATCCTGGAATGGACATGTGCAACCCCTCCGAAAGAATACCAATTACAAGAAAGTAACCATCTTTTCTTTTTCAAGTGCTTGCCCACGTCAATTCTAAGTAGGTGATTCACAAGCCTTATCTTCAGAGGAGAGGTTTGAACTCAAACTCTTGCAGACTGCAGGACTACCCTGGCAAATGTGATGTCCTCTCTAGCGTGCTGAGTTAGGGCATAATGTGTTATGAAGGCCTGAATCAAAGACTACAAAGAAAAGGACTCCCTTACCAGTGCAGTATCTCCTGGCCCACAGCACCAGTCAGGTCATGGTGTGCCAGGCTCCAGGGTGTCACTCACTTCAGTTTCCAGATCCAAGACATCACCGACATCTGGTGGGGCACTCACAGTCTGTGGATGAGGTCTGGAGCCCCAGGCCAGCAAGTATGATCTACCCAAACGGGACCCCTGAGCCCGTTCATATGCCCAAGGAGTCCAAAATAGCCACTGGCAGCATCTGTCATTGGGGTGGCCACTGAGCTGATGCAGGAGAGGACCCTTCTAGGTTTTGCCTGCTCCAGCATCAGCTTCTCCTCAACTCCGCAGACTCCACTTCAGAGTCTGAGGACAACCACTCGCATGGGGACCATAGCGCATGGTGCTGAGTGGAAGGATCTGGCCAATAGCATTGGGATTCCTTAACATCACTGTGACAATCTTCAGTGCTGGGGCTTGAATCTGCTCTCATCTTGGTTGGGGTGGAGCAATCTCTTCAGTCAGTTCCCTCACTGCATCAAATGTCTCAGGACTGGGGGGAAGCTGCAAATCCTCCTCCAATATTTCCCTCATCAGAGATATCACTGACACCAGACTCGACAGACCCTTTCCTGGGACCAGAATCAACAGCACTGCGCCTTGGCGCATGTTCCACCTTGTTCCCATCTCTTCCTGACAATCTAGTTGTCAGAGAGAGCCCTCTCTCCAGCCTCTTCTTCTAGTGCAACACCAGAAAGTAGGAACAGTGCTGCCAAGTCTCATGTGCTGCAGCCTTCGGTGCTAGGGAGGTGCGCACCAGTGTCATGGCTCTTTCACCAATGCTAGAACACCCTGCATATAGGCTAACTTGCTAGGACACTGATCTAGTGAAGTACCTGAAGAACAAAGAGCATCTTCCATCATCAGAAACTTAAGCCTTTAGCTTCTTTCCTTCTGTGTCCTCGTTTTTGAGCTTTGGCGGATCTTGCAGTGCTCCTGCAAGTGTGACACATCCAGGTGCTTGTTGCAGGAGAAGTTCAGATCTTCCTTGGGAACAGGCTTTTTGCAAGATCTGCATGGCTTGAATCCAGGAATTCCCTGGCCCAAAAGTGGGGCAGCAAGCTATAAACACTTGCTAATCGGGGAACTATCCTACTTCTATTACTAACAATAACTATTTAGAGCTATTTAAACAATTCATTAAAAGAGGAAAATGCTTGCAACGCAAGATAGACCAGCCTCAGTGACCCTCAGGGGTGGTAAGAAGGAATGGAGAAGGGGTCAGCAGAGCTCTGTACAAAGCACCATGGAGATGTGACTCCAGGGACTCCACAGCCGACGCTGTGCATATTCAATGGATTCTGCATGTGGTGCATGTGCATGTACGTGGAATGGACAAGAGCAACCACTTTACCACCTACTGAATTACTTCCTGAAGTGGTATTGATTTACTACCAGTCACTTATCCAAGCATTAGCCAGACCTAATCCTCCCTAATCTATGAGATGTTGGACACTGAAAACATGTCGGATTTAAATTCATCAGTTAGAACATCTTTGTTAAAACTAACAAGGAGTCCTGTGGCACTTAAAGACTAACTGTATGTTTTCATCTTCAAAGCTTCTGACGAAGTGGGATTTTCTCCCACTAAAGCTCATGCAATAAATAAACGTGTCAGTCTTTAAGTGCCACAGAACTCTATGTTTGTTTTACTGAACCAGACTAACATGGCTTCCCCTTTGGAACTTGGCAACCTTTTTGCTGAGGAAGAACCAAGCACTGAATTTCAAAATTGTTGTTCTCTCTTTCTTTCTCTTTATGATGAAGTTTTGAAATGAATATAAGGAGACTGTGGCCTTAAGTATAGGGTATATATTTCATACTTTGCTTCTGGGAGGAGAAGGCAAAAAGAATGAATAAGAGTGTGGCCAGACTATTTACAGTAGTCTCAAACAATTGTGGTTTTGCCTTTTTTTCCTGATAGTATTGGTGGTTCCATGCTAGCCTATGATTGTTTCCTTCACAGGATTGAGAAGAGGAGAATTAGAATGAATATGTGTTTATTGCCCCTGTCAAATTATCACTGGTGACAGTAAAACTCTAAGCTATTTCATGTTATTACCCTAATCTGATTCCCTGTACTTGATTCTGGAAAGCGATGATTAGTTTGATGCATGTTGTTTTGCACAGAAGTTAGGCACAGATTAGAATTGGCAAACTGTAGGCAAATACTGTATGAATTTCTCATGGGTTTGCCAATGCTAATCACCCCTGACCTGCTACAGTCTGCAGCCATGGCATAACTGTGCTGCACCTGGTCTTTATACAGAATTTTGCCAAACAAATGAAGGCCAACTCATTTAGAAGTATTCAGCGTGTATTAACTTCCATAAACATCAAATTTTAGTGTTCCATTTCAGAATCCTTGTAAGTTGCTCATTTGGGACCTGAGTCACCCTCACTCTAACCTCTTCCCCCTTTTTTAAATGTTCATACAACTGACATTACTTTAAAAGCACAAAGGGCAGCATGCTTATAATGAAGAGAGTTCTGTGGCTCTCTGACTATTCGGTAAGCAAACTCATCTACACACTCTCCAGCCTACCTGAGTTATGAATTTTGTATGTCTTTTAAATATTATACATGATACTTGGGAAGAAACACAAGATATGAATAAAACAAATTTCTGCTTCCAAACACTTATAGTCTCTGGTGTAAGTGAAGAATCACATCACTGTGTCCTCTTCCGAAAAGCACTAAATGAAGATAATAGCCTGAAATCCTGTTTAATAACACAAACTGTCTTCTTAAGACCTTTAGTAGCTATTTAAGCCCCCCCACTCTATCAGATTACACAACCACAAGGGTCTCTCCTTCACCATCCCTTCTCCTTTGTCTTGCTTCCCTGTTCCTGTCAACTCCTCTGTCCTTCCTTTTCTCTTACCCTACCTCTGACCTCACAATATTTAAACAATCCTACCTCTGACCTCACAATATTTAAACAACAACATTTTTTAAATGGGAGTTTATGTTGTTTCACTTTCCCCCTCCCTTTGAACTCTCTTTGCCTGTCTTTCTAGGTTGTATTCTCTTGGGGGCAGAATTTCCCACTTCTGTACTGATCACAGCACATTTGGCTGCAACTATAATATAGAACACATAAAGCATGTGAAATGGTGGTCTACGTGAAAGAAGTTCTTTCTAGACGATTACAAATTTTCGAGACTCCAACATAGATGGGATTCATATCATTATACTGCAGTGCAGGAACTCTGTCAGGGTTGTCTTTAATACCATAGGCAGAGATGTTCATACATAAACTAATAATAAGCAAATGGGAATCATGGTAATAAAAGCTCCGTAAGAAAAAGAATTTCTTTCTGACATAGGAAAATAATTCTCTTTGCTTATTATTGATTACTTATTACCGTCCACATATTTGATTAATTTGATAGCATCTGTTGCCAGTACCAAAGCATTGCACCTAATACAGTTCACAGAACTGAATCATAATCATGCATGAAGAAATACTATGTCATTTTTTGTGACAAAAGCCCCCCCCCCCCACTTGATCCATTAATCTTTCTTCTCCTTCAAATTTCTCCTCAAGGCCTACTCCCACGGTGGCACATGTAAAGGAGGCCAGTTAATTTGTGATGGGTAGATGTCAGGGTTGATGACAGTTGCAATGTTAGCAACCTGAAACTGTAGTTGTTGGGCGTTGTTGTTCTTGGGGTTTTTTTTTTTTTTGGCAAATGTATTTATGAAAATTGAATATATTTTACCATCTTCTCCTGCCATCCTTTTTATCCCACTTGTCTTTTGTAGACAGTAAGCTCTTCCTGGCAGTATGTGAATCCCTTATTACAGAGGAAGCCTATGAGTGTACTTGCAATACAAACATTAAATACCACTGAAATCTGTTTTAATTGGTAGTTTCATGAACTCAAATGTTGTCGTAATACATTGGTGTTGGTAGGCAGACAAGAAAATCAGGGGTCTAGAAGAGAAGAGAGTCTCCCTAGTGTCTCATATTTTTTTGAGGGCAAGAATGAAAAAAGAATGGAAAAACCCCTAGTTTTTCAAAATAAGTTCCACCACAGTTCTGACAATTCACATAACAGGAATAAATTTAGATTAACTCTGTTCTGCAACTGAAAATAAGGAAACTGTATTAAAAAATTATTTTAAGGGTTTTGGTCCCCAACCAGACAAACAGTGCTTCCCCCTCCCACCCTAATAAAATTCAGGCAACATAAATCTACATAAAACATACTTAAAGTACACTTTGTGGGATTTACCTTTAAGAATGGTACGTCGTGTGCCATACGCAGATTGACAGGGGTACTTGAACAGCAATACAGAAACAGGTGGGAAAGAGTACAGTTATCCTTTATATGAGCAAACCACTCTATTTATAAAGGTAATTTTACCAATGAAATGTCGCCCCCTTCCTTCTTCCTAACCGATTCTTTACAAATGAATCCAAGTGAAAATTCTGCACACAAGTCAGTTAAATCAGTCCTCAAATTTGACTGAATCTATAAATGATTACATCCACTATTTCAGTATGGGTGTGTTTTAGGAGCAAAAATCAAAGTAGCCTTTTTTAATTACACAAAATGTACATGTTATTACCAGGGGTTAAAGTATTATTTGACAGGCCCTGGAACCCTGCTAATCAGCCAGGCCCCCTTCCCGCATGAGTGGGCCCCCTTCCTGCAGGTCCGGCCCCCCCTCCCAGCCCAGCTACTGCCCCCAATATCCATTCCCCTGTTCCCCAAAATCCACCCCCCAGCCCCCAATACCCACCCCCAACACCCACCCCCTGCACCCAATACCCGCCTCCAGTTCAGGCCCCCTCGAAATTCCCCCCAGTGCGAGCCGGGCCACCCCGGTGCTCACCAGCCGCATGCTGGGCCAGGAAACTGCAGCTTGTGCATGCACAAGGGAACCCACCCAACTCCCTTGCCTGCTGGAATGTGGCAAAATGCTGTTCCTGGCCCTGCTATTTTTAGGGGCCCACTGTTTGGGGCCCTAAAAATATAAAATGGTGCTGGAATACTGCATTCAGGGGCCCACTATTTTTCAATGGTATTTCCCATTTTCTATTTTTACGGGGCCCAGAACGCTGATACCCTAAAAATAGTGGGCCCTGGCACAGCGTTCTGGGCCGTTCCAGCCTACTCTAACCCTTCGTTATCACTGAACAGAAGTATGCATACCTTCTTCACAATCCATAAAATCAACTGATGGGGAATTAAACATTAGATGCAATTTTTATATGGTATGTAAGGATACTGAACCTCTGATAAAATGGTATCTGTGTCATGTAACAGTGATGTGTGAGACAAAATAACCTGTGTGATAAGGTGAGCTCAGAGGGCTACAGAAGGGTGTGGCAGGGCAGGTATGTAAGCCCCAGGCTGCTGAAGGCTCTTTACCCTGGCCACAGAGAAAAGGGCTCTGCAGGCCAATTGGAGACACCTGGGCTCAATCAAGGGCTGGCCCAGGCCTATAAAGGCTGCTGCTGCCAGAAGGGGGTGGGGAGTGACTGTAGCTGCCTCTAGGACTGGAGTCACTCCCAGGCTGAGGAGGAAGGCTATCACCCTAACCCCTTGCAGACAGACAGACAGACCGACAGACAGACAGACCGACAGACAAAAACAAACAAACAAACAGACAGACAGAGAGGATAGAAGGAAGGATTGACAAGCACGCCCAGGGAAGTCCCGCAGAAGACCTACCTGGGCTGGGGCAGATTGGCCTCTGGCCCATACCGCCAGGGGAGAGTTTGGGGCTGGCAAGACAGGCCCTTCCCCTCTCCCCTTCTGGGAGGAGCAATCTCTGCCACACCTATCTGAAGCATTCCAAGTTTCGTTCCATGCTGCATCTCTGCAGGATCACAGCATTATCTGAACGTTATAGCTCAGTATTTCCATCAGAAGAACAACATAGTTATCTTTTGAGATTGATAATATGATTTAAATATTTGAGACAAACAGAAGTGGTAGGTCAAGTTACGTATAATGCTAAACACAAGCAAAACAACACATGCATAGCAAAGACATGCTGATGTCATCAAGAGATGGAGGCCACCTTTAAAAATAGATGATCATGTAAGATGAAAAAAATGGATGACCAAAATGATGGCAACATCAGTCTCAGCACTGTAAGCAGCACACCGACAAAGCCAGCTAGGAAGGTACACAGGTGCTATGCTTCTAATCACGTGGATAAATTAGCTTTAATTTTCATGAAATCATTTACGGAAAATAAGTACTGTATTCAGCCATACAAGCATATAGTGGGCTTCATCTCAATTTTTAAAAAAAATTCATTCTACCAACACAGAGAGCTAAGGGCAGTCTCTCCATTCATCATTCAATTTCACTGAAAGGTGAGCACCAAGCATACTCTTTCTTCCATGAACAGGGCTGCTGGAACTAGGGGAAGCAGGGTTGCAGCACCACCTGGGTTGAAGATAAAAACAGGGTTTACTACTTGGTTTGATGACTTTCAGTGCCTCCATGATAAAAACTGTTCTAACATCACTGTCCATGACACAGGACTTCTGGAGACTTAACTGAGAAGATAACAGATTTTTTAGATAAAGGGAATGCGGTGGACCTAATTTACTTAGATTTCAGCAAGGCATCTGATACAGTTCCACATAGGGAATTATTAGTTAAATAGGGAAAGATGGGGATTAATATGAAAATAGAAAGGTGGATAAAGAACTGGTTACAGGGGAGATTACAGAGGGTTATAGTGAAAGGTGAACTGTCTAGCTGGAAGGAGGTTACTAGTGGAGTTCCCCAAGGATTGTTCCTGGGACCCGCCTTATTCAACCTTTTTGTTACTGACCTTGGCACAAAAAGTGGGAATGTGCTAATTAAGTTTGCAGATGACACCGAGCTGGGAGGTATTGCTAATACAGAGGAGGATCGGGATAGCATACAGAATGATTTGGATGACCTTGAAAAGTGGAACATTAAAAATAGGATAAAATTCAACAATGGGCAGTAAAGGTCATGCACTTAGGGACAAATAACAGAAATTTTTCTTATAAGTTGGGAATGCATAAGCTGTAAGTGACGGGGGAGGAGAAGGACCTGGGCATACTACTGGTTGATCACAGAATGACAATGAGTACCCAATGCGATGTGGCAGTGAAAAAAGCATCAGAAGTATTTCCGGTAGAGATAGGGAGGTGATAGTACCGTCATACAAGGCACTGGTGCAACCTCACTTGTAGTATTGTGTGCAGTTCTGTTCACCCATGTTTAAGAAAGATGAAGTCAAACTGGAACAGGTGCAAAGAAGGACTACAAGGATGATTCATGGAATGGAAAATCTTTCCTACGAGAGACGAGTTAAAGCACTTGGTTTGTTTAGTCTGAGCAAAAGAAGGCTGAGAGGAGATATGATTGCTCTTTATAAATACATTAGAGGGATAAATACAAGGGAGGGAGAGGAATTATTT
>ML681971.1:10761283-10848938 GCA_007922195.1 Podocnemis expansa
TGGGTATGATAGGGACGTGGGAAGGGGCATTTGTTTGAGTGGGTTCTGAGTTATTACAGAGAAGTTCTTCTTGACTGGCTGTCGTGGACTTGCCCTCATGCTCAGGGTTTAACTGATCGCCATATTTGGGGTCGGGAAGGAATTTGCCCCCAGGGCAGATTGGCTTGGGCGCTGGGGGTTTTTTGCCTTCCTCTGTAGCATTGGGCATGGCTCACTTGCTGGTTGATTCTCTGTATTAAAGTCTTTAAATCATGATTTGAGGACTTTAATAGCTCAGTTATAGGTTTGAGGTTCATTGTAGGAGTGGATTGGTGAGGTTCTGTAGCCTGCACTGTGCAGGAGGTCAGACTAGATGATCATATTGGTCCCTTCTGACCTTAGGGTCTATGAGTCGGGAACCCTACAATTATTACCAGACCCACAGATTACATCATGTTCCAACCTAGCCATCTTAAAAACTTCAATGTGGTGATCAGATTGCAAAAAGAAATTTGACTGGCATAGAATACATGACATATATGTGCAGCAGGGGGTCCATGAAGGTCAATGGAGTGTGACAGAGTGCATGAACCATGTTCCTTGGAACAATGAAAGAAATGAGGAAGAGAAAAGGTCTTCCACTCACAATTAGGTGTTACAGAAATCTCTCTCGTAAGTGACCATGAGAGTCTACATTATTATGTTCCATATAAAATTTTCTATTTGACTCTCTATGGATCTGCCCTATGGATCTGGTATTATTTATTTAAAAGATACCTTTAACTCTGCAGGGGGGGGGAAGAATAATCTTCTGCGTAACCACAGATTATGGTTTAGAGGACAACACAGCAGGCTTCCACAAGCATGTGCATGAGAGAATCAAGTATAGGACTTCTTGGAAAAAACTGTCATCTTTTGGAGCCTCCGGGCAAATGCAGTAATAAAGTGACATCTTAAAAAATGGGGTGAGGACACTGAGTAGAAAACAGATAAATAAATGAAAACTCCTAGGCCACATTTGAACAACCTCACTGGAGATGTTAGTTTGGGCCCCTTTAGTTGGACATAATGAATATGGATGAGCCTATGGTATACATTATCTATATACTGATTGTATTTCATCCAGCATGATGGGACCCTTTCTTCTAGGCACTGCTGTAATACAGGTGATAATTAATTATAATGCTCTATCTGGGGAATTACCACAAAATGATGGATATTTAATCATTAAACAAGCTATACATAAAAAATTGAGAATTTTGTTACTGTTACAAATTTACAATGAATGCATGGTTGTCTAGCTTACTAAATATGAATTAGTAATGTCTAGTGTACCTGTCTTTTCACTGGTGACATAAGTAGTACTTTCAGACATATCAGTTATACTCCACAACCTCTTACAAAGTAGATATTCATAATTTTAAAGGTGGGTGAAGCCAAGCACAGAATTTGTCACCTGTCCATGACCATGCACACACTGATAGAACTTGAGAGAGGACCCAGGACTCTGCCTCCCAGTCTTCTTATCTGAGTATGATGGTGTTTATTTTATCAATATGCAAAATGTGTTTCCTTTTCATGAATACACAGCAGCAACAGCGATAGTGCTTAAGCTCTGAAAACAAACTGAAAAGCCTCCATGTGCTTATAGATGCACAGTTCTTTTCTCTGCACTTTAAATGAATCCAAGACACTGATTTATTCTGTTTACGTCATTATGATGATGTTTCAGGTAGTTTTTCTTTCTCAAAAGGCTATGAATCCTTCCAATAAACCATTAACATTCAGAACACTTTCAGAATCATATGCTACTGTAACAAATACAGAATGATTCTCAATATGAACTCAATGAACTGTTTTAAGAGGAGCCTTTAATGTGCCTACAATATAAGTCTTTCAGTCTGAAACAGTGTCATAGTACAATACTTTGAAAATAAAAACATTACTTGAATACAACTTAGCGAAGGTGAAAGGAAAAGAAATGCCTGACAGAATCTGGGACTACAGAGACCATTAGCTTCTCAGAATAGGATAATAATTTGCTTACCTGGAACATCAATTAATCTCTTATAGACATTCAAGAAGGCTGCCTCTGCTTCTTTGCTTCTTTTACCTAATGCATCAATCTAAAAAGGGCAAGGAAAAGAAAGCCTCAGACTTGTTCAAGAAAAATTTAAACAACACACACAAAGCAATGGCATTATATACATAAATAAATGTATCATCATCAATTCAGTTGAAATGGAAAATGGGAAATTGGAAGTACTATAGGAAATCAGTTACATAATAAATTTTTTTTCTGGATTTCTATAGATTTTTTTGTTCTAAATATACTTAAACATCTATTTTTGCAAAATCGTGACTACCTATATTTTTTATGCCCAATATTACCTATTTTAGTTCTTTGGCATACAGTAAAAATCATTTGGGACAAAGGTTTTCCATGAATAATTTCTTTTGTTTGCTACTAACGGAAGCCCAACTACTTTATAACATCATATGCAAGCAAGTTGTCTCACTCTACTGGTCACATTTCACCTTTTTCAGCAACATTTGAATAGCTTTGTATTTCCATTAGGTCATGAGACTTTTCTTCTAGAAAATTATTATATCCAGGACTACACATGGATCTTCCATATACAGGAATTTTCCTGTAAAGCTTAGAGAGACAGTTCTGAATATCCTTACTTTTGTAACCTTAATTTACACAAGCAGGGGCAGATTCTGTCCAGAGGCAAGTATAGGTATCTCCAATTAAAGATAAGGAGTTCTGCATCCATGTGTGAGGGCAAAATGTAACCAATATGGTTTACTACAGTTCTTCCCAGTGATTTCATCCCAAAATAAATGCCAGGTTAACAATTCTGAGACTGGATTGCAGCCCCACTACTTAACTAAGAATATGATTTTTTTTAAGTGCACTGGATTAGATAACAAGGAATTTATAATAATTAAAAGTGCCAGGCCCACTTCAAGTACACACCCCATTGTAGAACCAGACAACTAGGACAGCAGGAAGACTTTGACAAAGTTTTCTAACAGTACACAGAGGTCTCAGTTAATACTCAAAGGATAGATACTATAGTTCCCACATTTTTAATAAAAACAAGGAAGGACCTGGAGATACAGATCTCATTTCAACAAGAGACAGAATTGATAAGGAATAACATCTGAAACATTTGAATGATGTGTACTTCAACATAACACAGAAAAAGGAAGGTCCTGTCTAAAAAAATCCTTGAATTCTTTAACCATATTACTGATTTGGTAGATAAGGCTGAAACAATGGACAGAGTTTACCGTATTCATGTTTCAGGAAAGTATCTGATACTCCACTACATAAGAATCTCATTTGCTCAATCAGAAAGTATTCTACGAGCAACCCACTGAAACAGATTCCGAACTGGCTTTGGCAAAGGAAACATAGGGTGGCAGTGAAAGGAAACAGTTCAGGGAGCAAAGAGATAAGGATAGGGGCGCTGCAGGGTCAGACTTGGTGCCGCATCTATTTACTTTACATGAAAATGACTTTGTAAGAAGCCTGGAACTATAGATCAAAATAATCAAGGGGGTTGGGCATTAAGTGCAGAGGAGCAAAGCATAAAACTCCAAATGGCTTCTATAGATTAGTTTTATGGACTGATAACTCACTCATAGAGATTGTTATAAAGAAATAAAGGTCACAGAACTAGGTGAATTTGTAAAAACTATGTACCAGCACAATACAGTACCTAGCCCAGGAAGACTGGAGGGGAGGGGGTATCCAGGAGGAAAATATGGATGTTAAAACTATCTGCACAATGCTTGGCAGCGGTAACAAAATCTTGGGACATACAAACAGATTTTTTAGCAACAGAAGTTATTTTGACACAATACAAGCCTACATGTAGAACAATGAGAGAAATTCTGATTTCAGGTACACTCAAGAAAATATGGATTAACAACTGACTTCAGATGTAATGGACAGCTGAACGTAACTTACTTTGTGCATTCTTCTTAGATTAAAAAAATAAAAGCTATTGGCGATGTCAAAAGCAAACAGCAGAAGGCAAAATGAATGTGGATTTGGGGAACAGATACAAGTTCTCAAGAAAGACTGGCTATCTTTGGCTTTTACAGTCACCAACAGGTATGCAAGCTATTTTATGTGCTTTGCATATCTCTGGTCGACAGCCACTGAAAATCAAGATAAGCGTAGACTAGGGCTCAGTTAGGGACATGCAGAAAGATCTTCTAGGGGCAGTACATCAACTCACAAACTCTATGGTGAGGTGAAACACAAAAGAGAACTTTACAAGGAGTAGAAGCTTGGATAGATGATTAGGGAAGCATATAAAGATATTGCTTGGGACTGCAAGCATAAAATCAGAAAGGCCAAAGGGCAACTGGAGTTGCAGCTAACAGAGGACGTGAGGGATAATAGGAAGGGGTTCTTCAAGTATGTCAGTAACAAGAAGAGGATCGGGGACAGTGTAGGTCCCTTACTGAATGGGGCAGGTATCCTCGTGGAGGATGATGCAGAAAAGGCTGAAGTCTCCTTTTTTTTTTTTTTTTTTTTTTTTACACCTCAGTCTTCATGGGCAGCGCCAGCCCCCAGGCTACTATAGTGGGTAACACAGAATGGAGAGAAGGAGAGTGGCCCTCGGTGATGGAAGGTCAGGTTAGGGACTGCTCAGAGAAGCTGGATGTGGACAAGCCTGTGAGGTCAGATGAACTGCATATGAGGATACTGAGGGAGTTGGCTCATGTGATTGCACAGCCTTTAGCCATTATCTCTGAAAACTCATGGCTAATGGGGGAGGTCCTGGATGACTGGAAAAAGACAAATATTGTGCCTGCCATCAACAAAGGGAAAAAGGAGGACTCAGGGAACTACAGACCAATCAGCCTCACCTCAGTCCCTGAAAAAATCATGGAGCAGGTCCTCCAAAAATCCATTCTGAAACATTTGGAGGAAAATAGAGTGATCAGGAACAGTCAGCATGGATTCACCAAGGGCAAATCATGTCTGATCAACCTCATTGCCTTCTATGATAAGATGATGGGACATGTGGATGCGGAAATAGCCATAGATATGATATATCTTGACTTTAACAAAGCTTTTGATACAGTTTCCCACATCATTCTTGTCAGCAAGTTAAAGAAGTAAGGTTTGGATGCATGGACTGTAAGGTGGATAGAAAGGTGGCTAGATCATCAGGCTCAGCAGATAGGGATCAATGGCTCAATGTCTAGTTGGCAGCCACTAACTAGTGGAGTACCCCAGGGACCGGTCCTGGGGCCAGTTCTGTTCAACATTTTCATTAATGATCTAGACAATGAAAACAGATTGTACAGTCAGTAAATTCGCAAACACGACCAAGCTGGGGGGAACAGTAAACACACTGGAAAGTGGGGATAGGATTCAGGGAGACCTAGACAAATTGGAGTATTGGGCCAAACAAAATCTCATGAGGTTCGACATGGACAAGTGTGAAGTCCTGCACTTAGGACAGAAAAATCCCATGTGCTGCTACAGACTGGGGACCGATCCGCTACATAGGAGCACTGTAGAAAAGGGCCTGGCAGTTAAGGTGGATGGGAAGCTAGATATGAGTGAACAAAGTGTTCTTGTTGCCAAAAAGGCCAATGCATATTAGGGCACATTGGTAGGAATGTTGCCAGCAGACCGAGGGATGTGATTATTCCCCTCTATTCGGCACTGGCAAGACCACACCTGGAATACTGTGTCCAGTTTTGGGCTCTGCACTACAGAAAGGATGTGGATTAATTAGAAAGAGTCCAGGGAAGGGCAACGAAAATGATTAGGGGGTTCGGGGACATGACTTACGACAAGAGACTGAAGGAACTGGGCTAATTTAGTCTGCAGAAGAGAAGACTGAGGGGGGAGCTGATAGCAACCTTCAATTATTTGAAGGGGTGCTCCAAAGAGGAGGGAGCTAGGCTGTTCTCATTAGTAACAGAGGACAGAAAAAGGAGCAATGGTTTCAAGCTGCAGCTGGGGCAGTCAAGGCTGGACATTAGGAAAATCTTTCTCACTAGGAGGGTAAGTGAAGCACTGGAGTGGGTTACCTAGAGGGGTGGTGAAATCTGCATCTTTGGAAACATTTAAGGCCTGGTTAGACAAAACCCTGGCTGGGATGATTTATTGGGAGTGGTCCTGCTTTTAGCAGGGGGTTGGACTAGATGACCTTATCATGTCCTTTCCAACCCAATGATTCTATGATTCATCTACATCAGTGGTTCCCAACCTTTTCCAGGCTTGGGACCCCTTTTTAACAAAAAAAAAAACAAACAAAAAACAAAACCAACAACAACAAAAAACTTTACATGACCCCCCCCCCCAGCTGATTATGTAATCTGGCCCACACAGGCAGACTCTAGCCTGCACCACTCTGGCAGCACCACTGGGACAGCCAGCGAGCACCACTGCCACCACCATGGCCCATGTTGCTGGGAAGCCAAGCCATGGTGGCTATGGCCACCTGCCCTTGCCCTCCTGGGGAGCTGCTGTAGCCCCATCCCACTGCCAGGATCTGGCCACAGGCAGTGAGAGGCAGCCCCAGCATGGTGCATTGGGGCTGCTACTGGATTCCAGCCCCAAGTAGGTACAGACTCGACGGACCTCCTGCAACATGCCTGCGGACCACCGGAAGTGTCCAGACCCTAGGTTGGGAACCACTGATCTACATCAGTATTTTTCAAACTTTTTTCCTCAGGACCCAGTTGAAAAAAATCATTTATGCCCTCAACCCAACAATTATGTCTTTCAAGAATACATTTCAGACTTTTGCTGGCAGCAGCAAGGGGTGCTGTGACCCAGTACTTGATTGTCCATGACCCAGTACTGGGTACTGACGCTAAGTTTGAAAACCACTGATCTAGATAGTTGCCTAGTTTTGTAACAGGCTATATGAAAAGCACCAACAAAGTCAGCTAACTAAAATTTCATACCGACAATGAATTGTTTATATTTTTCTATATACTATAGACTGAAATGCAATTACAATATTTATATTTCAATTGATTTATAATTCCGTGGTAAAAGTGAGAAAGTAAGCATTTTTTCAGCATTAGTGTGCTGTGACAGTTTTTTCTTTTCTATGTCTCCTTTCATAAGCAAGTAACACTTAAAGTGAGGTGAAACTTGGGAGCGTGCAAAACAAATCAGACTCTTGAAAGATGTAAAGAAGTCTGGAAAGCTTGAGAGCCACTGATCTAAGCTAAGTACGTAAGTCTCTTCTGGCTAGAAAGAAACAGCAGTGGCCCTGTATTCCCCACCCCCACAAGCATATGTTCGCTTTTAACTTTGGCATACTATTTGTCTTGATAATACCACAGAGCTATATTGAGATAACAGAAATAAGACACTAGTGTGTGTTAGCAGGCTTCCCTCCTTAGCATACTGCTCATCTTTAAAATACCACTGGAGCTATATGGAGATAACAGAAATAAGAGACTAGTGTGTGAGTAATCCTCCTCCTGTCCACCTTATTTTCCAAGGTCAAGATCTTTCATGAGTTGTTGAATACAGCTCAAAGTTCAGCCCACAAACAGAAGAAATCATTTCCATAATTATCTGTCTACTAGACCAGCGAGACTCCTTAATCTGTTCCCAATCTTCAGTCGCCAGCATGACAGTTGAATTATTGGCATACCACCATACTAGCCTGGACAGCCTAATTTATATACACTGGGTCAGATTCTGATCTCTCTTCTACTGAGTAAATGCAGAATAATGTCCATGAAATCATCCGACTTACTTCTGGATTTAACCACACATAAAGATTTAACTCTGGCCACTAGCTTAGTGATCAAATGTAGGAAGATTAAACACAGGTTTATATTAGAACTACCTCCCTCTATCTGAGTTACAACAGACCCATGTCTAGCTAAGTTCAAACAGACACAGGTATAACCCATCACTTTAATTTGTCATCTCTAGCTCTATGTTCTGAGGAAGTTCAATACTAATTGAAAGTCTGAGACTGTACCGCTCTACAAATCCCCTAAATTCACTGTTCTGATCTGAAAGGAGTGGACTGCACAGGAGAACAGTCTGTACTGAACTAAATACTCTCTCATACAGTACGGTCACAGACTGAACATTGTACTGCTGCATTTTAGATTTTAAAGGCACAGCACAGGGATGGTCTTTTAATGGGGATGCTGGGATTTACAGCTGCCAATGGATTTTTCACTGACACCAAACAATAGCTATGGCTTTGATGCCATGATCAATGACTACAGAATGAGAAAGAAGCACATAACAGTGATAGCCATGAAGGATCTGAGAGTTTCAACATGGATCGCAGTTAGATCACTACATACATACTTTTTTAAAACAAAGGGATAGTTACTTGCTGTAACTACTGTTCTTCAAGATGCACTGCTCACTTCCATTCTGCCTTGGGTTTGTATGCACCAGCGTGCTCGAACTCCGGAAACTTATCCCATAGCCCGCTCTGCGGGACCAGCGGTGGAGTGCCCTGGAGTGGTGTGCACACCACCCCAGTTAAGTACCCCTGCTGGTCCGGCAGGCGCTCAGTCCCTTCTTTCCGCAACTCCGAAAGCGGGGACGGCAGGTGGATGTGGAATGGAAGTGAGCAGCGCATCTCGAAGAACAGTAGTTACAGGCAAGTAACTATCACTTTCTTCTTTGAGCAACTGCTCACATACATTCCACCTTGGGTAGATTACAAGCCTTACGTTGGATGGTGGGCGGAGTTAAGAGCAACTGGAATGAAGGACAGCCCTGCCAAAGGCTGTGTCATCCCTAGCCTGTTGTACTATAGCATAATAGGAGGTAAAAGTGTGGACCGATGCCCACGTTGCCACCCGACAGATGTCCCGGACCGGGACTCCCACCAGGAAGGCTGTTGACAAGGCTTGAGCCCTGGTCGAGTGGGCCCGTACTCCCCCGGGTAACAGGACGTGTGCCAACTGGTAGCATGTTTTTATGCAGGAAGTGATCCATGTCGAAATTGTTTGAGACGACACTGGGTCCCCTTTTACCTGGTCCGCTACAGCTACAAAGAGTTGTGTTCTCTTTCTGAAGGGCTTCATCCTTTGAATGTAGAAGGCTAGGGACCTCCTCACATCAAGTGTATGTGATCTCCTCTGCCCACTTGACGGGTGTGGCTTGGGGCAGAACACTGGGAGGAATATGTCCTGATTGAGGTGGAAGTCAGAAACCACCTTCAGGAGGAAAGCCAGGTGGGTTCTGAGTCGTACCTTATCCTTGAAAAACACAGTATAAGGGGGCTCGGAGGAGAGGGCCTTTATCTCCGAGACCCTCCTCGTGGAGGTTATAGCTACCAAAAATGCTACCTTGTGTGATAAAGGCAAAAGTGGACAGGTAGCCATCGGTTCGAACGGTGGCCCCGTCAACATTCGGAGGACCAAGTTCAGGTCCCATTGGGGAGAGGGTGGCCGAGTCGAAGGAAAGACCCGCTCCAGCCCTTTTAAGAACCTCCCCACCACTGGATGGGAGAAAACAGATCGACCCACCACAGGTACGTGAGCTACCGCAATCACTGCCAGATGGACCCTTACAGAAGCTAGCGTAAGGCCTTGGTGTTTCAGGTCCAATAAGTAGTCTAAGATGTCTTGAATCGGGGCAAAATGTGGGTCCAGATTCCTGGTCTGTGTCCACCTGTGGAAACGCAACCACTTGCAAACTATATGTCGCATGGGTTGAGGCTTTCCTGCTACTGATCAAGATGTGTCTCACATGGGCTGAATATGATAGCTCTTCCGAGGTTAGCCAGATAGTCTCCAAGCCGTCAGGTGGAGCAACCTCAGGTTGGGGTGAAGAAGCCAGCCCCAGTCCTGGGTTAAGACGTCAGGTCGTAAAGGGAGTTCCCAGGGTGGGGCTATTGACAAGTCCATCAGCATGTGATACCAATGCTGTCGAGGCCATGCGGGGGCGACCAGGATCACCTGAGCCCCATCCCTCTTTATCTTTAGAAAGACTCTGTGAAGCAGTGGGAACGGGGGGGATGCGTACATTAGTGGACCCCCCCCAAAATAGTAGGAAGGCATCTGGGAGGAAGCCCACTTCCCACCCCCTTAGGGAGGAAAATCTGTAACACTTCTGATTCTCCCGAGTGCCAAACAAATCAATTAGGGGAGAACCCCAGCTGTGGAAGATTGGGCCCAGAACCTCCGGGTGTAGAGACCATTCGTACTGGGAGTTGAAGTGTCTGCTGAGGTGATCCAGCTTGTCGCTCCTCACTCCTGGCAGGTGAGAAGCCACAACATGAAAATTGCAGTTTACTGCTAGGTCCCAAAGGCAGGTCGCCTTGTGGCACAGAACCACCAAGCGAGCTCCACCCTGGCGGTTTACATAGTACATGGCCGCTGAATTGTCCATCAGAACCTGAACCGACTGACCCCGCAGATTTGTCTGAAACACTCAGCAAGCGAGTCTGATGGCCCTTAGCTCCCTTACGTTTATATGGAGATGTTTTTCCGTAGTTGACCACTTGCCTTGTGTGCTGATGCCTATGTTGGGATGCACGCCCCAGCCCTGATCCGAGGCATCCGTGATTAGCATCACTGAGGGAGCCAATGTCCTAAACAGGACTCCCTCCAACACGAATTGGGGTCTTTGCTACCACTCCAGCTGCAACAGGACTCTGCATGTCACCGTCACTATTTTGTCTAACGAATGTTTGCTGGGGCGGAATACCAAACGTAACCACTCTTGAAACGGGCTGATTCTGAGGCGAGCCAGGGGCACTACGCTGGTGGATGCTGCCATATGACCCAAGAGTCTGAGGCAGTGCCTGTCCGTGGTGGTCAGTCTATGTTTCAGATCGGCGATTATGTTTGACATGGCCTCAAACCTGGCTCTCGGGAGGAAGGCCCTGGCCTGAATCGAGTCTAAAACCACCCCAATGAACTCCAGCTTTTGGACCAGGCACAACTGAGACTTCTGGTCATTGACAATGAGTCCCAGACAACTGCACAATGACCGGACCACTTGGACACTTGCTCGCACCTGCCTCCTTGATCAGCCCCGGATTAGCCAGTTGTCGAGGTATGGGAAGATATGGGTGCCCTTTCTCCACAGGTGAACTGCAACAACAGCAACACATTTTGTAAATACCCTCGGCGCTAGGGAAAGACCGAAGGGAAGGGCAGTAAACTGCAGGTGCCAGTGCCCCCTCACAAAACGCAGAAACCGTCTGTGCTGGGGCTTCATCGCCACGTGAAAGTAGGCATCCTGCAGGTCGAGGGCAGCGAACCAGTCCCCAGGATCCAATGAAGGGATGATTTGTTTGAGGGTCACCATTCTGAATTTTAACTTTGCCAGAAACCTGTTTAGGTCGCGTAAGTCGAGAATGGGAACCTCTTCCACCATGCCTAGTGTGAGGAGATTGTCCACCTCTAGGTTCAGATGTTGTTCGTGAGAGATGTCCCTGAAGAGGGACTGGGAAGGGGGAGGGTGGTTGAGGGGCCTGGCACAGAACTGCAGTGAGTAACTCTCTCGCACTGTTCTCAAGACCCAACGGTCCATAGTGGTGGAGGCCCACTGGGAAGAAAAGGGGGATAGTCTGTTTAGGAATGGATATTTGAAAGGATCCTGGAGCTGAGTAGTTGGTTCGTCGCCCTCGTGTCTCATGTCAAAATCACCACCCCGGTTGCTGAAGCGACGGCGGCTGGGTTGAGATGCCATGCTCGGGGAGGCGTTAGGCCTACCCCTAGGGGCCCTGCCCCGTCTCTATTCCTCTGCCTGCTAGGCCTGTTGGTAAAAGGCTGTCTTGGTTGAGCCGAAACATGAGGGAATTGTTGTCTAGTGGGGCAATGCGACGACCTGGATGAGAATAGTCCCAACGAGCGAAGGGTTGCAGTTGAATCCTTTAGACCATGCAGCTAAGCATCTGTCTGATCTGAGAAAAGGGAGGTACCATCAAAGGGCAAATCCTGGATCGACTGCTGAACCAGGGGAGGCAGACCTGATGCCTGTAACCACACCACTCTGCATAGGGTAATTGTGGAAGCAACAGTCCTACCCGCCGAGTCGGCAGAGTCCCACGAAGCCTGCAAGGCTGCCCTCGCTACAGCCGAATCCTCCTCCAGAACTGTATTAAAATCCAAGCGGTGGTCTGATGGAAGGAGCTGAGCAAAACACTTCAGGGAGTCTCAGAGATTGTAATTATATCTCCCCAGGAGGGCCTGGTGATTGGCTACCCAGAGCTACATCGCTGCTGTCAAATAAATTTTTTTCCCAAACGTATCTAGTGTCTTTGCCTCTTTGCCTTTTGGGGTGGAAGCTGGCTGGCCCTGGCGCTCTTGCTGATTCGCGGCATCCACCACCAGTGACAAGGGGGTGGGGTGCGCGTACAAATACTGGCATGTTGTGGCCAGCATATAGTATTTCTTCTCAGTGCCTCTTGAGGTGGGAGACACCGAGGAGGGTGTTTGTCAGATTGACTGGACAATTCGAAGGATGCCCTCATGGATGGGGAGGGCTAAGTGGTAGATGTTGTGGCAGACAGTACATTAAACAGTGGATCTGAAGATTCCTTAACTTCCTCTACCTCCAAGCCCAAGTTGGATGTTAGTCTGCGAAGAAGGTCCTGGTATGCCTTGAGGTCATCCGGAGGTGAGGAAGGGGTACCGTGCGACTCCCCCTCAGATGAGGCAGACGGGGAGCGACAAGCTGTTGTGGGAGAGGGCTGATGTTCCAACTGGTCCCTAGTGTCTCCCGACACTGATCTCCGACCCCTGGTACCGTCAGTCCTTGGGCTGTAGCACCATTGGGTGTCCTGTGGCATCAACCAAGGGGCCCAACAGGGCCAATTGGTTGGCCAACCCTGTGGGGGGAGGGGAAGGTCATCACCGAGGGCTGGATTGGCCCTGAGGCTGGTCGGGACGGATAGAGCACTTGTCCCCACACCGAGCCCATTGACAGAGAGGATGAAGGTGAGTAAGAAGAGGAGGAGCTAGAGGGTTCCCTCCCACAGCGGCAAGCCCTCTTAGCCCAGCGACCTCCCCGGGGAGGGGTAGCCGGAGAGTGGTGCCCAGGGCGCCAGTGCCATGGTGCCGGCGAGGGGGAAGCAGACTGGGGGTGCACCCTCTTTGCTCCGGGCGCCTCCGACTCACAGTGCCTCTCCTGCAGGCGCCTGTCTCAAGCGCGGCAGTGGCTTGAGGCCGGGGACCAAATTGGAGCCGGTGCGGCATGCTCTGTAGGCGGCGACTCTCTCCCTCGCCACGGAGAGTCTTGAGGGACTACCGGTGCTGACTGAAGGGGCAGAGCACCATGTGGCACCACGCCGTGCCAAGCCGCGGAAATCAAGGAGGGCTTCCCCCGTGACAGTGGGCAGGAAGAGAAAGTGGCAGCCCGCAGGGGAGAAGGCAAGGCTGAGAGAGCTCTAGCCGCCTTGTATGCCTCCGGTGTCGAGGGGGCTGGCGGCGATGGTGATCCGGATCCACCCAGGGTCAAGGGAGAGCCTCTGTGCTTCAGGCTGGCAAGCTCCCGACCCACATGGGCTTCTTTATGCACCGCCGGTGTGGCTGGTGCGGAGCGAGCCCCTTGAGCCGAGAGGCTCGCTGGTACCGGGGTCTCCGGCTGCCTCGAAGCTACTGTCGCCACTGAGGTCGGGCTCGTGACCAGAGTCGGATGTGGTGGCTCCGCCGCTGGGCTCAATGCCAACTCCATTAGCAGGGCTTTTAACCAGATACCCTGTCCTTTTTAGTTTGAGGCTTAAAAGCTTTGCAAATCTTGCACCACTGCAGGCAATGTGTCTCTCCCAGACACTTCAAACAGCGATCATGCGGATCGCTGACTGAGAATGCCTTGCCACAGGCAGCGCAAGGCTTAAATCCTGGAGACCGGGGCATAGCCCTGGAAGGGGATCGAAGAATACTATTGCTAAGTAACTGCTGATGAACTGCTAATTGCTGTTCCCGGTGTCCATCACGAATGGCGGAAAGAAGGAAACTGAGCACCTGCTGGACCAGTGGGGGTACTTAACTGGGTTGGTGTGTATGCCACTCCAGGGGGCTCCACCGCTGGTCCCGCAGAGCGGGCTAGGAGAAAAGTTTCCGGTGTTCAAGCACACTGGCTCATACAAACCCAAGGTGGAATGTATGTGAGCAGCTGCTCGAAGAATACAGTATTCAAAAAATGGTTTATCAGGGAAGGGATCGCCTTTGTCTTCTGTGCCTTATTCTTTAATTAACATATCAGTGCTTTACTAATTGTGGTAAAGGTAAGAGACTATTATGAATGTCAGATACGCATAACCAGTGTGGAGATTTAATGTAAATTTTCCATTCATGATCCCTTTACTTGCCACTGTGGCATATTATGTAGTATGCATCCTCACAAACCCCTCAATTCTTTTTCAGGAATAAATGTCCTTTTATTGCACTGTACCCAGTCTTAAAATAAATGACTCACATATCCAATTAACTTTCCAAAGACTAATTATAGAAATAAGTTTATTTATTTGGGCTTTAAATTTAATAATTTCCTTACAAATATACACTGCCATGTCACCCTTTTTATGGGTCCCATTCTTTCTGTTGCAGAGGTCTCTCTAATGCATGACACCATGCACAAAGCAAGATCTGGGGTACAAATAATTGAGTTAAGCAGCTAAATGTCTAGACTGGCACACACACAGACTCAAGTAAGAATTCTTATACTCTTGTCATTTTATATAAAAAATCCAGCTTTTTTCTTTTTAGTGTAGATTGAATTTAATTTTTGGTGGGGCTAGGAAGTGCTATTCAGAATAGTAAAAGACTGTCAGCATCCTTTTCACTTTAAGCCACGCCAACATTTTTTTTTTTTAAATCATGCTGTAATGGAAGAACTGCCTAGAAATCAAAAGTGGTGCTAGAAGGTATCATCAACATTAAGCAATGCTACAACTCATTCTTTGGTGCCATTACAAAAGAGTCAGACCTATCTAAATCATTAACATATTGGTTTCAAAGGTGATATACACTAACAGCTCTAACACACAAAATGCATGCTGGAGACCACTTACTGCACACATACAATATCGGCTTTTGTAAGATTAAAACCTGGCTTTTTTAATGCCAACAGTGAATTAGCTGCATCAAGAACCAATGGGATGCATTTTTTTAAAATTAGAAACAGAAGACAGACTATCAAGTTTAGAAAACCACCACGTTGTTTAGCTACTTGCATAAATTAAACACATATCTAAATGGATTTTAATTATGCTTTTAAGAGAAAAACTTGTTATATCTGCTTATAGAACATGGTGTATTTTAGATGAGTTTTTTTTTTCAAAAAGAAAAAACGAATGTTATAATGGAAACAATGAAATCTACTAAGAACTGTTGCTCTACTGTGGTGCACAGATAAGCCACAATCTGAGCAATGCAGTCCTAGAGACATGTTCACTAGTTACATTTACCTGTACATTATAGTTGGATCAAAAACTATCTGTCATAAAGACAACAGAAACAGATTAAACATGAGATATAAATAAAATAGATTAGCAATTATCCTCAAAAACTCATGCAAGATGGAAAATATTCCAGGTGACTGGAAAAGGACATATGTATCCTCCCTCACCTCCTTTTTTTTTTTGTTACACTACATTGGTAATGTAAGGGTAACCTAGGGAATTATAGATCAGTCAGCTTAACTTCAGCATGCAGAAAGATAATTATCCAGAAAGATAATGCAGAAAATAAACAATCGATCTGTAATCTAGAAAATTAGAAACTGTCAGACTAAATTTGTCAAAATCTTTGACAGGACTACAAGTGTTACGGATGGGGGAAGTGGCAGATGTGCATATCTTGACTTTGCAAGGCTTTATATGCTGTCTCATGTGACTGTGTCAAACAAACAAGGGAAATACAGCTTACGTGGAGCTACTATAAGAGGGGTGCAAAACTCTTTGGAAAACTTTTCCCAGAGAACAGTTATTAGTAGTTCACAGTCAAGCTAGATGACCATATTGAGGGAAGTCAGACACAGCTTGGCTCTGAATCCAGTTCTGTTCAATATCTTCATCAATGATTTAGAAAAAAGCACTTCAGAGAACCTATAAAGGTTGTGAACGACACCAAGCTTGGAGAGGGTGCAAGTGCTTTGGAGGATGGGATTAAAATTCAAAATGATCTGGAAAAACTAGAGAAATAGTCTGAAGTAAATAGGATGAAATTCAACAAGGACAAATGCAAAGTACTTCACTCAGGAAAGAGTAATCAGTTGAACATATACAAAATAAGAAATGACTGCCTAGGAAGGAGGACTGCAAAAAGGGATCTGTGAGTTATAGTGGGGTCACAAACTAATTATGATTCAACAGTCTAAAACTGTTGCAAAAAAAGTAAACATCATTTTAGGGTATATTAGCCAGGGGCGTCACTGGCTGGGGGAAGGACCCGGGGCATGGGTCCAGGCCCTGCCCCTGGCCCGCAGGCCCTGTCCCCAGCCTGCAGGCCCTGCCCCCTGGCCAGGGCCAGGGCCAGGGCCAGGAGCCACTGCGCTGCTGTGGGCAGCCAGGACCCGCATCCCTGGCGGGGGACAGGGCCACCGCGGCTGTGGGCAGCCAGGCCCTGCATCCCCAGTGGGCACTGGCGCTGGGGTTCGGGGCATGTGCCCCGGAAAGCCCAGTGCCAGCGACACCCCTGATATTAGCAGTAGTTTTATAAACAAGACACAAAGTAATTCTTCTACTCTACTCAAAGTGAAAAGGCTGCAGCTGGAGTATTGCATCCACTTCTGGGTGCCATATTCAGGAAAGATGTGGACAAACTGGGGGAAGTCCAAAGGGAAGATCATGTTTTCTGGACCATTTTTCTATGTGGAAAGATGGGGGGGGGGGGGATTTGTTTAGTCTGAAGAAGAGAAGACTGAGTAGGCCAGGGGCCAGCAGCCTTTGCCAACCCCTGTGCCAGCTCCTCCTCCTCGAACGTCAGCTAGCGCCTGTGGCTTCCTCTACAGAAATAAAACTGGTGGCTGCCTGAAAATTTGATGGCAGCCATGACTGGAGGTTGGGGGACAGAGAGGGGAGCACTTCCTTGGCATGCCACTGAAAGGAGTCATGTGTGAGAAAGAAACTGCCTGCAGTGGCTCCTCTTGACAGCATGCTTGGGGACAGGGGTCCCCAGGGATGCCATGGAAAGAAGCTTCCTGGAGCAGCTTCTCTTGGGGGGCTCCCAGGCATGCCGAGGAAAGAAGCTGCACCAGGAGCAGGCAACAGGGCTGTTAACAGGGGAGTTTGAGAGGGAATTAGGGACTGTAGAGGAGTTCTGTGAAGTTGAGAGTGCTGTGTGCGTTTGCTTTTCTGTTTTGGTGCTTTTCTGCCCTTTTTTTTTTCCCCCTCAGTTTGCAGAGGCTGAGTGGCAGTTGGGATCAGGTGACCCAAATTAGAGGTGGAGCCTTCCTACTGGGGGAGCTATAAAGGCAGCCACTCAAGCAAGCTGCAGCACCAGCTGCAGCAGCACCAGGAGCAGGCAACAGGGGAGTTTGGAGGGGTAAGACAGACTTATGGCAGAGCTGGAGGTAGCAGCAGAAATCACTCCAACAAGAGAAGAGACAATGAAGATGAGAGGATGTGGAAGCTGCAGGATGTACATTATCTTGGAGGGTGTAACCCCAAAAAATTTTGTTTGTATGAAGTGCTGCCTCATAGAGCTGTTGGAGGAGAAAATCCGAGGATTGGAGATGCAGGTGGCAACTCTGGTTGAGTTTAGAAGGGGGTTTGAACAGTTGATGGAGCAGAGGACTGGAGAGGCTAGAGACAAAAACTCAGACCAGCAAATGGAAACAGGAGCAACCACTTCCGAGGGGAGATTGCTAGGTGAGGAAAGTGAGCAGTGGAAACACGCGACTGTGAGAAGGTGGCAGACAAAAAGATCAGCTAGTGAAGGTGAAATAGAACTCAGTAACAGGTTTGCAGAATTAGCAAATGAAGGAGTCCAGCAGGAGATCACTGAAGGTGGGAGTGTGAGGAAGAAGAGGAGAGCAGCTAGTCCCAGTCAAAGGGGAGTTGAGCCTCTGGTGATAAATAAGAGCCCAAGGAGCATTCGGCAGCAGATGCAGAGGATTGCGAACAGCAGCTGTAGACATCATGACTCCCAGACACAGAGAACTGGGGATAGACTGGAGAAGCACACTGCTGCCAGGAAAAGGCAAGTGTATGTGATTGGGGATTCTCTGCTGAGGAGGACAGACAGGCCTACAACTAGAAGTGACTCTGAGAACAGGAGGGTGTGCTGCTTGCCTGGAGCTAAGATACACAATGTGGATCTGAGGTTGAAGAGGATCCTCATGGGAGCAGGAAAGAATCCTCTGATTGTCCTTCATGTGGGTACGAATGATATAGCTAGATTCTCATTGGAACGTATCAAAGGAGACTATGCCAGGCTGGGGAGGACTTTCAAGGAGCTGGAGGCTGAGGTAATCTTTAGTGGGATTCTGCCTGTTCCTAGAGGAGGACAACACAGCTGTGAGAAGATTCTGGCAGTTAACAGATGGCTTAGGCAGTGGTGTTACAAGGATGGCTTTGGGATGTATGGGCACTGGGAGGCGTTCATGGACAGAAGATTGTTTGCTAGGGACGGACTTCACCTGAGCAGGGAGGGAAACAGACTTCTGGGAGGGAGGCTAGCTCAACTGATTAAGAGAGCTTTAAACTAAGGAGTGTGGGGAGATGGTTGGGAGATGCTCGGACAATCTCTATGACTGATACTAGCACTGAGAGGCAGAAAACTGAATTCAGAAAAGACAAAGATGTGGGAGGCAGTACAGATGCTAGAAGCACTAATACTGGTCTGACGGGCGTTGTTGGCAGCCGTAAAAAAAGGCCATGTTGGGTACAGAATGTGAGCAAAGCCGAGCAGCAAAAGCTAAAATGTTTATATACGAATCCAAGAAGCCTAGGTAATAAAATGGAGGAACTGGAACTACTGGTAGAGGAATTGAAACTGGATATTATAGGGATAACAGAAACATGGTGGAATAGTAGTCACAACTGGTGTACGGGCATTAAGGGCTATGTACTCTTTATGAAAGACAGATGTAATGGCAACGGTGGCATTGTGGCATTGTATATCAATGATGCAATAGAATGCAAAGAAATTCAGAGTGACGAAATTAGCAGGACAGAGTCTGTCTGGCTCAAAATCACATTGGAGAAGACAGCTACTAGAGTTTCTCTTGGATTAATGCTTGGGGTGTGTTACAGACCGCCAGGATCCGATTTGGACACAGACAGAGAATTCTTTAAGGCCTTTAAGGAAATAAACACTACTGGGAACTGTGTGATTATGGGAGATTTTAACTTCTCAGATATAGACTGGAGGATATGCGCTAGCAGCAATAAAAGGGCCCAGATTTTCTTGGAGGTGATAGCAGATGAATTTCTCCATCAAGTGGCTTCCAAACCAATGAGAGGAGATGTGATTTTAGATTTGGTGTTAGTCAGTAGTGAGGACCTCACAGAGGAATAAGTTGTAAGGGACAACCTACGTTCTAGTGATCATGAGCTAATCCAATTTAAACTGAATGGAAGGGAAAACAAAAATAAATCTGTGACCAGAGTCTTTGACTTCAAAAGGGCTAACTTCAAAAAATTAAGGGAATTAATTTAGGAAGTAGACTGGACCAAAGAATTCATGGATATGAACATCAAGGATGCTTGGAACTGCTTCAAGACAAAGCTGCACGAACTATCTGAAGCCTGCATTCCAAAGAAGAGGAAAAAATTTTCAGGCATGGGTTCTAAACCAGGCTGGATGAATGTACATCTTAAACAGGTGATTAGGAGGAAACACAAGGCATACAAGGAGTGGAAGTTGGGAGGGATAGGAAAGGAGGACTACCTTTTAGAGGTCAGAGCATGTAGGGATCAAGTGAGGAAGGCCAAAAGCCAAGCAGAGTTAGACCTTGCAAAGGGAATCAAAACCAATAGTAAAAGGTTCTTCAGCCATATAAATAGAAAGAAAACACAGGAGGAGGAGGTTGGACCACTATATGCTGAGGATGGGGTAGGGATCAATGATAATCTAGGCATGGCTGAATATCTAAATAAGTACTTTGCCTCTGTCTTTAATGAGGGTGATGGTAAGATTAGGGACAGAGGTAGGGCAGCTAATGGGAATGAGAATGCAGAAGTGGAAATTACCATATCTGACGTGGAAGCCAAGCTCCAGCTGCTTAATGGAACTAAATCAGGGGGTCCAGATAATCTTCACCCGAGAATATTGAAAGAACTTGCACATGAAATTGCCAGCCCTTTAGCAAGGATTTTTAAAGTATCAGTGAACACAAGGGTTGTACCTTATGACTGGAGAATTGCTAATGTAGTCCCTATTTTCAAGAAAGGGAGTAAAAGTGATCCAGCTAACTACAGGCCTGTTAGTTTGACCTCAGCAGTATGCAAGGTCTTGGAGAAAATTTTGAAGGAGAAAGTACTTAAGGATATTGAGGAAAATGGTAACTCTGATAAAATACAACAAACGGCTTTACAAAAGGTAGGTCATGCCTCACCAACCTGATCTCCTTTCTTGAGAAGATAACAGATTTTTTGAATAAAGGGAATGCGGTGGACCTAATTTACTTAAACTTCAGCAAGGCATTTGATATAGTTCCACATAGGGAATTATTAGTTAAATAGGGAAAGATGGGGATTAATATGAAAATAGAAAGGTGGATAAAGAACTGGTTACAGGGGAGACTACATAGGGTCATAATGAAAGGTGAACTGTCTAGCTGGAAGGAGGTTACTAGTGGAGTTCCCCAAGGATTGTTCCTGGGACCCGCCTTATTCAACCTTTTTGTTACTGACCTTGGCACAAAAAGTGGGAATGTGCTAATTAAGTTTGCAGACGACACCAAGCTGGAAGGTATTGCCAATACGGAGGAGGATTGGGATAACATACAGAATGATTTGGATGCCCTTATAAAGTGGAGTATTAGAAATAGGATGAAATTTAACAACGGGAAGTGCAAGGTCATGCACTTAGGGACAAATAACAGGAATTTTTTTTATAAGTTGGGAATGCATCAGCTGGAAGTGACAGGGGAGGAGAAGGACCTGGGCATACTACTGGTTGATCACAGAATGACAATGAGTACCCAATGCGATGTGGCAGTGAAAAAAGCTGATGCGATCCTACAGGGAATCAGAAGGTGTATTTCCAGTAGAGATAGGGAGGTGTTAGTACCATCATACAAGGCGCTGGTGCGACCTCACTTGGAGTATTGTGTACAGTTCTGGTCACCCATGTTTAAGAAAGATGAAGTCAAACTGGAACAGGTGCAAAGGGCTACAAGGATGATTCATGGAATGGAAAATCTTCCTTATGAGAGATGACTTAAAGAGCTTGGTTTGTTTAGTCTGAGCAAAAGAAGGCTGAGAGGAGATATGATTGCTCTTTATAAATACATTAGAGGGATAAATACAAGGGAGGGAGAGGAATTATTTGAATACAGCGCCAATGTGGACACAAGTACAAATGGATACAAACTGTCCTTCAGAAAATTTAGGCTTGAAATTAGACGCAGATTCCTAACCATCAGAGGAGTAAAGTTCTGGAACAGTCTACCAAGGGAAGTGGTGAGGGCAAAAACCTTAGGTGCCTTCAAAACTGAGCTTGATAAGTTTATGGAGGTAAAGATATGATGGACAGTGTAGCTTGGCCACTGTCTGTCTTTTACTACTGGTGATGGGTATGATAGGGACGTGGGAAGGGGCATTTGTTTGAGTGGGTTCTGAGTTATTACAGAGAAGTTCTTCTTGACTGGCTGTCGTGGACTTGCCCTCATGCTCAAAGTTTAACTGATCGCCATATTTGGGGTCGGGAAGGAATTTTCCCCCAGGGCAGATTGGCTTGGGCACTGGGGTTTTTTTGCCTTCCTCTGTAGCATTGGGCATGGCTCACTTGCTGGTTGATTCTCTGTATTAAAGTCTTTAAATCATGATTTGAGGACTTTAATAGCTCAGTTATGGGTTTAAGGTTCATTGTAGGAGTGGGTCGGTGAGGTTTTGTGGCCTGCACTGTGCAGGAGATCAGACTAGATGATCATACTGGTCCCTTCTGACCTTAGAGTCTATGAGTCTATAAGCTACCCAGAGTGGCTCCTTGGTGGCTGCATACCCTGGAGAGAAGCCATTCCAGGCATCTTTTTTTCTGTACCATGTCTGGAATATGGGCATGGTGGAGACCCTCCACACCCCAGCTGCCCCTGAAAGAAGCTGCCCGGAGTGATTTTCAGTGGCAAGAGCCACCATTTCTGTGGCATTGCAGAGGGTGCTGTGTGTTGTTCTGAATGGGCTCTCATGCCACTGGTGGCACATGTGCTGGGGGCTTGCCTACCCCTGGTATAGGTGCATAACAGTTTTCAAATACATAAAATGTCACAAGGAAGACAGTAAAAAAAACCCACTGTTCTTGTTAATCTCCAGGGATAGGACAAGAAGCAATGGGCTCAAATTGCAGTAAAGGTGGCTTAGACTGGACATCAAGAAAAACTTCCCAGTAGTTAGGATAGTTAAGTACTTGAATAAATTGCCTAAGGACACTGTGGAATCTCTATCGTTGGAAGTTTTTAAGAACAGCTATTAATTACATTGTCCTGCCTTGAATGCAGGGGCAGGACTAAAGAGACCTATTGAAGTCTTTTCCAGTTCTACAGTTCTGTACTATAAGATAAGGGAAGACAGGGGTCAGCTTTCTCCCAAGCCCTACTTCTTCTGTCCCCTAGGCAGATTGGTCTTCCAAGTCTGGAAAATCTCTCCCCGTTTCCAGATCCACACATACTCTGTTCTTCCCAAGTCAACCACCATGCCTTTCCTAAAGATGGGCATACTCTCGCAGGGCCACAGGATGAACTCTTGCTGTCCTGACTCTGAAATCCTTCAGCTTCTTGCACAGCCCACCAAAGCAGGGATTTACAACTTAATGACTATATTGTGCTTTGCACTGCTGATGCCATCTACTGCTCTGCCTTCAAGTCACTATTATTTTCTGTCCCCTTTAACTATGGCTGGCCTTGGATCCCATGGACCGTGTTACTGTCCCCTGTTTTAGGAATATCTGGAAGATAAGGGAACTGACTGCTCCACAGATAACTGGCAAAAACTAATAGTCTATGGGGTGTGATCTTCCACAACCTTAAGAGACAGAAAGCAAGCAGCTTGAGAGGAGATTTGCACCTGTGCACATAGCTCAGATAATGCAGAACAGGGGTCCAGGAGTGAGTCCCCCATGACCCCACCAGGGGTCAACAACAAAATTCCCTTCCTTTTGTTTTCTGTTTGTTTTTAAAGACATAGCCAAATAGAGAAAACAAAGGTATTTCTAAAGCTAAAGATCAATAAATGAAAAGGAGAGTTAATGTTCCCCTAATGGACAGCTAAAGGCTCCTTCTCTAACATGGCTGGCTGAGATGGGAACGAAAGAGAGTTAGCCTTGTGGCACAGCATGAGGAGAGACAGTGCATGTACAGGCCCCAAGGGACGCTATTGCCAAAGTTCTCTCAGTGTAGGAATAGACATACCTACGGTGGAGTACCCATAGGGACACTGCTTGAAAATGAATAAGGCCCACTGTAATTTGGGAGGGGACAATGTCAGTGGCATAAAAGACTTCAGGAAGCTAGTTGCACCTTTGTGCGCTGGTGTTGAACATAATTTGGTTTATAAGAATCTATAAAAGTTGTGATGTTAATAGTTATGAATACAATATTCCTCTTCTCTCCAGGGCATATTCCCCACCCACTCCACATGCTTAATTCTTATTGATGTTACTGGCTGTCCTGCATTCTCATCAAGAAGACAGCATACTCCCTTCCAGATGTCTAAATATATTTCAACTTCCTGAGGGAAAAGCATTGCTTAAGTTGCCAAACCTAGCCAAAACTGATCATTTACACATTTGTATAAACCAAAGAAATAAAACATAACAGTACCATTGCTCTTCCAACATGCTCAGTGTCTGTTTTCTTTCGCAGTTTAGAATCATAACCTAAGATTAAAATTAAGTGTGTGAACCTTCTTCTGTGTTCATGTTAAATAACAAAAACTCCAGTGACAGCTGCTGAAAGAATGTTAAAGGTAACCATTATCTAGTGGAAACATTAGATTTGCTCCACACTCTCTGTTACATGCAATTGTTTAATAGGACTTTTATTGAAAAGCTGCAAAGCTTGGGCCTAAATCAATGAGATGAAAGCTCTGAATTTTGATGTATGCTGTTGACTTCTACAACACAGAGCAATTTGTAATAGTTCTCCCTCACTGTTGTTTTCAAAGCTCCTGCTACATCACACACATTTATTTCTGACCACAAAATTACATTTATTCAACAGAAAGCAGCTCAGGGTCTTTAAGAGGTTAACTTCTGGAGTGCTTGGCCGCTCTCCAGCCTCTGTACTAGAATCAGTGCTAATGCAACAGCATACAACAGCACCCAGGCTAGCCATGATTAATAGACTGCTGAATACGCTGCTTTCCACAAACACACACTTTTCATTCCCCTGCTTCCATAGATCATGGACTTATCCTCAAAATATCTGACTGAAATTGAATTTGGCTTCTCTCTCAACCGTTCATTTCCTATGTTATGCAAGGTTATATCCTTTTCTGCATGAGCAGAACCAAACCAGCTGCAGCTTTGGAGAAGAAAATGTGTTTTCAATTATGAAACTGGCCTGATTTTTGAACCATAGTTCTACTGCTATTCTAATTGAGCTATCTTGGAACAGATTTACAGGAAAGAAACTTTATTAATCAGGTTTGTAAATTTAACAAAAGGAAATTTAAAAAAAAAATTGACATAAGCCAAGGACTATTTCTACAAAACAGAGGGGACAAGAACAGATAACTTTTTCAGGCCATTCTATCTACAAACTCATTAAAGCACTAGAAGAAGGAGTAGTTTTTGTATATCAGTCTGATCATATTTTCAACTCCCGTTTTTGCAATATAGACAACTACTAAATTACTTCACCAACTAAGTTAATAGCTTAAAGAGCAATTTAGCTTTGAGACAGTGTGCTGTCATCAGAATGGTAATACACCTGAAACTACTTGCCTTGAACGAAGAAAATTAGAAATGGCAAACATAGATGATCAGTTTGCTGTTTCAGAGAGATTGCCTTAAAGGATGCTCCATATTAAGGATTACTGTGTTGCTGCTGGACAGTACTACTATGCTATATGAAAAGAATGTTAATAACCCCAAGAAATTCTCTCTCAGCCCTAATATCTACTCAATGACATCACAAATAAGGATTCAGACATAAACTTCCTTTGTGGAAAATTAATTTCTGTATCAGAAAGCACAGTCTAAGAACAAGTTCCAAAAGGGGCAGCCGTGTTAGTCTAGTTCAGTAAAACAAATGAGTTCTTTGGCACTTAAAGAGTAACAAATTTATATTTAGTCTAAGAACAAAGCTTTATGTTTAGGATTTCACATGCAACCATCCATCTGCTTTTATAAAAGTGATAACCCATTGCAACTTACTACGTATTGTGGTCAGACAATGCTTACTCATTCAACTAAAGGGTGTTTCCTGCCTAGTCTGGAAAAAAATTATCGGACAATAAAGCACTCTGGCTAATTTATTCATTCTATCCTTTATGTAATCCAGGATACAGTGACTGAAGAGTTAACAGGAAGCAGCTTCAACTTAATGATTGTAAAATAAAGTAACTGACTAAGAAGAGTTGTGAACGAAAGTTAAGTACAGCTGAATCTACCTAACGCACAAACAAAATGACCTTCTTTACACACTTTTGTATTTTTTAAAAACCCCAATGGGCCCAATTGTCCAATAATCCTTCATCTCTCTCCCTTGCCCAATTTAATGCACTTTGCAAGCTTAAATCTCCGCCATCCCACCCTAAAACTTACAAAAACATACACAGAAGTCCTATATCTAACCTATTGGGTTTGAAGCACAAAGCTTCTTGTGAATTTTAAACTGATGGCTTATGAGAGAAATCCAAATACAATCTTAATTATGGAATGACTATCAAAATAAAAATAATATACGTCAAAGAGACTATCCATTTCCAAGTAACTCAGGAAGTATAAAACTGTGTCATGACATTTCTGCATTTTAGTTTGATCTATTGCTTTTTCATCTGTTACTTTATTTGCAACATCAGGACTCTGTGTTCTGTGCTAGGCTATAATACAATTACCATGTTACTGTGCATTTCAGAAGTTTTGAAGATTTCACTTTTTCCTTTTAGCTAGAAATTCCCCATGTGTACTCTGCTTTAGTAGATTTTCTTACTGTATTTGTTTTAGATATATTTGAAATGTGAAGTATGCATGATTCTATTTCAATGTTTTTACATTATATCAAAAATGAGAGTCCTGTGACACCTTAAAGACAAACAGATTTCTTTGGGCATAAGTTTTTGTGGGCTTCAACCTACTTTGTCACCCCACAAAAGCTAATGCCTGAAGAAATCAATTAGTCTTTAAGGCGCTACAGGACTCTTGTTGTTTTTGCTGTACATAAACTAACATGGCTACCCCTCTGGAAATTTATATTACGTGTTACCATGAAAAATCTGCAAGGAGTCCTGTGGCACTTTTAAAGACTAACAAATCTATTTACTGTATGAGCTTTCATGCGAGAAAATCCCATTTTCTCAGACATCCTGAAGACAAAGCAGGATTTTCTCCTAAGAAAGCTCATAGGGTAAACAAATTTGTGAATCTTTAAAATGCCACAGGAGTCCTTCTTTGGTTTGCCGAACTAAACTAACATGGCTACCCCTTTGGAACTTGTCAACATGAAAAATCTGCATTCCTACTTAAAGTACCAAGATCTGTATGTCAAAACAGCTATTTCCAGCAGCTAATGGAAACTGTTTTCATTACAAAAATATCCATTTTCCATTTGCAACTTCCCTTGATTGAGATAAACATCCATAAAATACAAAACATTCTGGTTGTATGTTTTTATTTATAAATTTCCAACCATATTATGCAGTGAAATACAAAGAAAAGAATTTGAGAGAACAAATCAAAAGGGGGGAAAAAATCTATTTCTGAAGGACACCAGTTAATATATTTAAATAAATTAGCTAATGGCTGGTATATTTGCCAAATGCTCCACATGTCACGCACAGGGAAGAGGACAAATGATGCCATGTCTGTTCCGCCAATTATATGCACTCCCACTCCAGGATACCTCCCAACATGAAATATGCTCATAGTATCACAGCCACCATGAAGTCTAACTGGAGCAGCAAACTATCCTACAGTAATCTATAGATGCTTTTTTTCCCCTTATATGATAAGATTTTCCTAAACTTCTAATATTACTCGTTCACATGCTAAAAGATGGTCCTCCCAATATGCTCCAAATAACATAAGAATATTTTAAAACTCTGCAGAACATTTCCGTATCTAAAAAAGAAAACAACGCCTACCTGACCTTTGGAATGTAGTACCAGAAGGACTGCACATTGATTTAAAATTACATGTATGATACATGTTGTGATATCTCTGGGAGTAGGCAACTTCAGAAGACTTGAAATGGAGTAAAGCTTATGTCCTGAATGCCCTTTGTTTGTGCTCCGCGGAGCATTCAGCACATAGACTTGTTATTAAATAAGACAAACCCTTGCAGATCAACTGTAAATAGTAAACTATGGTTTGACAGTCACCAGGCTAATGGTTTTTCTTTATTGAAATTGTTTCAAATTAAGGTTGATACACTGTTTTCTAAGATACATCATGGCTGAAAATCATCCACTCCATGTTTATATATAGTTGATGTGATGAGGGTACTTAAGCTGGAGGTATGATGACACAGGTTCAGTTACAACAGTGCCAGCCCTAAGGCAGATATCTTGCACAGATGTAAAATGAGGTTTACACCATCATGTTTTACTCTGGTAATTTACGAAATTAAGTTATGCCAGAAAAAGCTGCGATTTACATCAGCGTGGCAAGTCTACAGCACATGTTTGCTTTGTTGCAACATTGATACATTTGTATCAGTGCACATTTTCTAAAATAAATAGGGCGTTAACAGGAGAATCTTCTTTAAATGTGGCAGGATCAGGGTTTAAGACACATACCTGAGTATGCAGCATTCCACTCATTAGAGTAAAGTGGATTTCGGTCAATACATTACAAACTGGAAACTAAAGTGAAAGTCTCATAGAGTGTGTCAGTTTGCATAAAGCAATTTTAATATGCAAGTTCTCACTGTCAAACTGACTTACATAGGACATTCCTTTTCTCATGTGCTGCTATTATATACATAAGAAACTTCATTTGCTAAGTTGTTATAATCATGCTCAGGAAATTAAGTAATTTAAAAAAAGTGTACTGCTCCCAAACTAAGAAATTATTGCTTGTTTGAGGTGTATATTCAGAAGGATGCACAAGGGATCAGAACAGTAACTGTCATTAAAAATACAAGTATAAACTTAACTCCCCATGCAGACTACTGGAAATATATTTCTTATTTCTTGGTCCTCTGTTGGAACTGCAACAGCAAAACAATCAGCTTACAATTTATTACAAATTTAGGAAGTGCAAAATTTTGTGTCTTTTGTCCATTCTTTGAGGTAAGATCTACAACACCTAATAAGGTATGAGATTACATCCACTACCCAACTCCTCTGATGCACTAATCTTTTTTGAAGAATTATGAATTTAAATTTAAAAACTGAAAATTTTCTCAATAATCTCTCTCATGGGTATACGCTCATATATAAATATAGTTTGGTCCCCGTCCCCCCCCCGCCCCCCCCCCCCCAGATTTTTCACAGTAGATAGACCCATGCATCTTCTCTACTAGCACTTTTCTTCACATTTTTCAGCCTGGCTTCCACCAGTGGTTGCATTAGTGGAAGCACCAACACACTGGCCATGGAGATTTTAATCTCTGTGGTTCAGAGCTCTGCTAAGAGCTCATCTATTTGACATAGGAATTAAAACACTGGGGGGTTTCCACACAATCTTTCTTGGCATTGCTATCATATCAGAGACAATTCAACAAAGGGGAATTGGAAGAAATATACTAGTGAAGAAACAGGGACTGGTCTGCAGTTCAGACTATGGGGGTACGAATTTCAACAGGCACTAGCACACTGTCCTGTGACACCCTCAGTGCAATTTCCTCCCATGAAAGCTCATGCAATAAATAAATTTGTTAGTCTAAGTGCCACAGGACTCCCTGCTTGTTTGCAAAAGCTACCTAGTTCACATTAACTTTTTATTTCTGTTTAAAGAGGACTATAGTCAGATCTACACTATAAACTTACCAGTAAGTCAGTATAACTAAGGTGCTCAGGGGTGTGAAAAATCCAGGTATACCGACTTAAATGCCTGTGTGAATAGCAGTATGTCCACAAGAGGGAGGGATTCTCTCAGTGACAAAGCTACTGTCTTTCACTAAGGCTGATTTTGTATATTGGCAGGAGAAACTCTCTGTTTGGTACAGTAGTATCTTCACTGATCACTACAACAGTGGGACAGCTGAGCCATCACAGCATTTTAAGCGTAAACCCGCCCTAACTTGAAGTGAACTCGGCATCTTTTCATTCACACTCACCCCAAAGGAGTACTGCAATTCACACAGCACAAACTGCAGGGCTGTGCAGACACAGCTCCAGAGCAGTGGTTTTTGAACATAGGGTCGGGACCCAGTACTGGGTCACAGAACTTCAGGCACTGGGTCACAAAACTCCCTGCTGCCACCACTAAAAGACTGCTCAAAGATGTAATTTGTTGAGTCGTGGGCAAAAGTTACTTTTTGTAACTGTTTCCTGAGGGAAAAAGTTTGAAAACAACTACTTTAGAGCATCTTAGTTTTAAAAATGTTACAGCCTGATCTAAAGGCTATTAAAATCAATGCAATAACTCTCTCAGGCATAGGTATTGTTACGGAAAACACCACCTCTTATGGATGCTTCACTGTCAGCCACAGGCAAAAGGCGCAAATCTGCAGTAGGTTGCAACAGCCATTTCGATAGGAAACAATCTCATGCTTCAAAATTATTGCATGTTGACTCTTGAAACTGTGACTACTCTAAAGATTAAAAATGTCTGTGGGAACAGAAGCAGCAACAGCACAGATAGAATTTTTTGTAGATTTTTTTTCCTTCCAAATACCACCTGTAAACCTCCAGGTCCAGCAAGCCGTTTAGAGTATAATCTTTCAGCTTTAAGGGAAGATTTCCACATTATAAATTTATATATAGATTTCCATCTAATGATGGCATGTATATATTTTATACATGCACAGTACATAATATACATTATTATATTTAAAATCTAAAATGCTTAGGGTTTAGGGTGACCACATATCCCAATTTTATAGGGACACTGGATTTTTCTCTCATAAAAACAAGTGATTTGACCTCATCTTCCTCTTATGCTGTTCCCCAGTGGCTGAATCTTTACAACTGTCTTGATTTGCTGTTACAGCGTGACCTGTTGCCACGACTTACACTTCCCTGCATTTATTTCCTCTCATTCTGTAAGTTCCCCCATCATCAAAGCGTCTTTCTACCATGAAAGCGCATACAATAAATAAATCTGTTAGTCTTTAAGTGCCACAGGACTCTTTATCTTCCTGATATTTGGGGCTTTTTCTTGCATAGGTGCAAACACCATTCTGGGATGTATTAACAGGAGTATTGTAAATAAGATGAGAAGTAATTCTTCCGCTCTACTCCACCTTGATTAGGCCTCAACTGAAGTAGTGTGTCAAGTTCTGGGCATCTCATCTCAGGAAAAGGGAGGACAAACAGGAGAAAGTCCAGAGAAGAACAACAAGAATGATTAAAGGTCAGGAACACTTGACTTATGAAGGAAGATTCAAAGAGTTGGGTTTGTTTAGTCTGGAAAAGAGGCAACAGAGGGGACATGATAATAGTTTTCAAGTATCTAAAAGGCTGTCATGAGCAGGAGGGAGAAAATTGTTCTCCTTAACTGCTGATGATAGGACAAGAAGCAATGGGCATCTAAGGGAGGTTGAAGTTGGATATTAAGAAAAAATTCCTAACTATCAGGGTGATTAACCACTGGAATAAGTTGCCAATGCAGATTGTGGAATCTCCATCACTGGAAACAAGCGTGGCCAAACTACAGCTTGGGAGCCACACGTGGCTCTTGAATGAAAAAGTGTGGCTCGCGAAAGAATGTCAGCAAATCAATTTAGTAGGTAAAACTATATGGCTATATGACTCAGTGCGGCTCTTAAAGGTTTAATAATCAACTTGCGTGGCTCTTGAGTTTCGTACGTTTGGCCACTCCTGACTGTAAGTTTTTAAGAGCGGGTTAGAGAAACACCTGCCACGGTGGTTTAAGGTAGGGTTACCAGATGTCAGGCAGAAGGAGGACATGTCCTCCTTTTTACCTTCATGTCCTCCATCTGCCAGGCATTTAAAACTACATGATTTTCTCTGGCTTTTTACTTATAGGGGTTAAAGTATGCTGAAATGCCACAGAATACTTATTTTTAGGGGAAAGCATTCCAGGGCCCCCTAAAAACAAGACTATTACATTTTAGTGGGAGTGGTCCTGCCTCTGGCAGGGGGTTGGACTAGATGACCTATGAGGTCTCTTCCAACCCTATGTTTCTATGATTCTATGAATGCTTTATTTTCTCCCTGTGTCCTCCAATGTCCTCCTTTTCATACTTCCCTGTCCTCCTTTCCAGGCTTCAGTATCTGATAGCCCTAGTTTAAGATGGTATTTGCTCTTGACATGAGTGCAGGAGACTGGACTCAATGACCTTTCATGGTCCCTTCCAATTTCTATGATTCAAGGCACATTCTAAAGCTCATCTTTTTCCCCCCGGGTATTTGAAAATGGGGTAGAAGGACTGCAGTGGTGGGCTCTGCTGGAGAACGTAGAAATCTGCCTGGCACAGAGGCAGTAGTAGACTTCCATTGGGCTGCAAAATTTCAGGTACCATTTCTGATCCCCCCCTCTCTCCCAGCTTATGTAAAGAACTCCTAAAACATAAGAACAGGTGCTCTTCTTATGCATTTGTATAAATCAAAATATATTCCTTTATCATATGCATAACACACATGGGCCCTGACCCTGTAATCTGTTCCATACTGCTGGCAGAGTCTTTTGTCCACACAGCTCCACTGAAAGGCTACAGCACACTAGACAGAAGTGACAAACTACAGGAAAGCGCAGACTCTTACCTCCCCTTGGAAACTCTTCAGTAATGGAGCTACCTGTTTGCGCAGGTCCTACAAGACAAAAGCAAAGGGATTGCATCAGCAAACAACCACCGGAAAAAAGTATATAAAAAGAAGTTGGATCAAAATAAAAGATTATTAAATATATCAAATGGAGCAGCACCCTGCCAAGTTTCTCCAGCAATGCCAACCTCCCCCACCCTCAATTTTTTTAATATTAACTAAAACCTGATTGCATTTTTATGGCAACTTTTGTTTAATCAGGAATGTAGCTAGAATCATTCTGAACAGGACCATGTTTACAATTTGGTAAACATTTATGGTTGTTGCAAGTGACGATAATTGCTGGTAATGTCTGGCAAGAAGTGATCTCTTTCAGGTGGCTAAGTCTATTAAAACAGTGAATTGATTAATGTGATCTGAAGTAAATTTCTGTGTCCACTAAAAAGCATTCCAACTAAAGCTCTGAATTTAAGTCAAAATCTCCTTTTGACATGTGAGACTTTGCATTAATGCAAGCTACCCTCAAGAAGAAGGAAGCTCTCAGGTCCATCACCTGAACTAAACGCAGTTTAGCATCACGCCTGCTGACAATGGGAAGTGGTAGCTATTTTCTAAGCCAGAACTTTTGCTGAGAGCTGCTGTGGTTCCAGTGCCATTGAAAACAATGGGATAGAGCATTCATTTTGAAAATGGGACTTCTTTAGCTCTTCTACAGAGAAGGTGTTATTAGGATTCAGCGCTAAAGAAGAGTCAGTTATGAAGTATGATGACCACAAACGACCATTAATCCTTAAAATAAAAAATTAAAGGCTTGAGATGTGGCCTACACATACTACAAGGCAAGTCTGTAGAGTCCCTTACTTCACTGTAAGATAATGTGGGGAAAAGACACAGCACAGGGGTTTGATAGAACAAAATTTCATAAAGGACCTACTTTAAACTAGTTTTAACTCTAACTAAGTAACAGGCATATTTATATATTTTCAGAAAATTCATTCTATGGCCAAAATATAAGTACTGCAATTATGGAGAGGGCATTCTGTAGATTCCTCATGCATAATGAAGAACTTAAATCCTTATCTGAAGTACAAAACAACTATGGAACTTATGCAACACTTCCTCAGTTTATATAGTTGTAAGTAGATCTGTAATATGAAAGCACCAGACAACAGTGTGGTGTTGCATTAAGGTTTTATTGGCATGACTTACAGATTGGCAACATTACTCACAAGTGCCATAGCTAGGAATTGCACAAGTCATTCCAAACAAATGTCAATGAAACGTTACACAATGATGTCATATGTTTTTAATATAAAACTTATTTCAGAAATGTTGAAAAGTATTTTAAAAATTAACTAATTCTTGAATGCTTCTATCTGCAAAGACCAGAATCCCATAGTTATAATGGTATCAGAAAAAAAAATCTGATAAAATTTCCTTTTGTAAAAAAATTAAATAAAACATCACAATTTCAAGGTCTAATATATTTGAGACTTCATGTAATCCAGGCTCTTAAAAAGACAGGAATTTTAACTTTCCAGTGGTGAAAATTTGCTCTTTTAACTCCTGATTCATGGGTTATCAAACCTGAAATCCATCTCCGCTCCACAACTTAATCCTGTTCATCCTGCGCCTCACACCAGTCTAATTTCTTGAGGAAATGGAAACAGTTCCCTGGCAAACAATTTTTTTTTTTTAAATGGCAACTGTTTGAAGCCATTTAATATTCCAATCCTCTGAAGCTGTTTCACAGGCTTGGTGTATCAGGAGTCACAACTGTGATGGATTAGTGTCCAGAATGCAGGTGAAAGTCACACTTCATAGAAGACAGGTCTTAAAATAATGGAGTATCATGATGTTCAGAGAGATAAATCATGGCCAGGTCAATAAACCGGGAAACCAAAAGTTGCTTTTTGCTAGCAGTGTCTTAGCCAATATGCTACTAAGCAATTCTTTCTAAAACTATCACCTTAACATCCACCTGTCCTGCAACATGGCATATGTGAGTTTAGGACCACTCACCTTGTGGGCTTCAGAAGAGTGCCTTCTACTGAATTATATACTCTGGCATATGCCAGACTGCACAAAGACGGGATCAGAAGCGCCCCTGATTTGACTGTGTAAACTACATCAGGACCCTACAGATAAACTGATAGCTTCGTATAACAGGAAGGAAGAGATTGTTTTTACAGGCTGGGAGGGAGGAAAGGCAGGCATCCAGAGGAAGAGAAAGGGCAATGGTCAGTTTACTGAGGAAACAAGGGATCAATACTAATCTGATCCCCAGTTTCACCCATTCCTGAACAGTGTTGACAATATAAAATGGCTTCTTGAGTTTATATTTCAAAAAATCTTGTCCTACTCTTTGCAATGAATTATGTTGTCCTTGCTAGCTAAAACTCTCTGAAGGCAACAGTAAATGCCTAAATGATTTATGACATCACAAAACAAAAACAGAAGACATTTAAAATAGGTCACAATTTAAAAAGTATCAAAGCATTGAAATACTTCAGGCTAACAACTTCTATTTTAAGAAAAGAAGCCCCATCTCAAAGTACAACATAAGACCCAAATGAAACCCTGGTGTAACTAACAGCGTCAGTAAAATTGTGTTTGTTACATTAGTTCTGAATTTGGCACTCGAGCCATTTTAAAAATGAACTGTGATTTTTTGAGCAGTTGTTTCAGATTACAGTTTAATAAAAAATGGCTGTGTGCTTAGAAATTACCATTTGCAATTTGAAATACATCATCCCCTCTTTTCACCTCCCTCCCAACTCCTAACTTCATACATCTAAATGCCTCCCCCAAGTAATCAAAATACTAATGAGCAAAACTGACATAGTAACAAAATACTTGTGCCACGTTTATTCTCCCACTTTCAGAATTAGTAAAAACAATGTTTACACAATTTCCTAGTGTAGATACACCGTGCTTGCAACATGCCATTTATAGGCTTTGAAGTCCAAAGTGATCCAGTCAATCATTGTCTATGAGAAGCTAACTAACTAACTGCAGACCAGTTCTGGGCAGTCTCTGGGCTTGCTGCAGTGATGGTCACTTGATACAGGCAATTAAACATTTAAGAGGATTTGATACACTTGGAATGGTAGACAAGGACAATAAAGGTGTAGTACTTCACACCCTTCATTTTCTCTTCTTTCATATAACAAATTTTAAGATGAATGATCAAAACAATCTTGTATATTGCTCCACTATTTTAAGAACATGCAAAATGAGTGAGTGCACCTTTGAGAGGAATGGCAAGTAACCAGGTCAGAAGAGAGTTACACACAAGAAGCAGCAACTAGACATCTTAACCTGCTAGTTATTTGTGCAAATTTTTTTCAGTTTAGTCTACTAATTTTACAAGTGTTTATTGGCTAACTGGCATTAAAAATTCAGACATCTTACCAAAAAAGAGTAAGTAAAAATAAAACCACAATAGTGCTACAAGTCACCAGCTAATTCACTCCTGCTAGATCTACTTTTGGCAGTCTGAGAAACTGAGTACCAGTCCCATCCTCCAAATACTATACTAATGTCAGAAATTATTCTACCTTCTTTGCCCTAAACTGGACAGACAAAAATAAGGACACTCTATTCTGACCCATGGGAATAGGTAATGTTGGTTAGTAATGACACCATATGATTTATTATCCTTTTAAAATATAGTGGCCTTTGTTGTCAGGGCTCTAATCATAACAGGAGATACAACCAAAACCAGCCCTCACACATAGCTCCGTAGCAAATCACTGTGATCCAACACTACAGCTAGAAAGGGTACATTCAACTGAACATTAGAACAAATGATAATTTGTCAACACAAATGCATCAAAATACTCAAGTGCTCCTATACGATTAAATTAGAAGCATATTTTTCTTTGCCATCTAAATGTGCTCTCTCTGTGGATGATTTATCAGGACACTAACTTTTCTATCGCAGACAAATTCAGCTCTAAAAAGAGTATGAATTAGTATGTTCTAGCCCTATCAAATCAAATCTGTACAAAACTGAAGGCCAATATTGTATCTTTTCTCTTTAAAGTAACGAGAAACAGTAAATTTACATTTTGATAAAAGAGCTGCACAGCGAAATCTGAATCCCAACAATTTTTTTTAACTCCTTCTCCACTGGCATCAAAAATCCCACCAGACAATGAATCAACAGTAAATCTATGTATTATTCATCTACCACTATTTTCACATATTTCATTGTATATATAAATATACCTGCTCAGGGGTGGGCTAGCAACAGTGCACTTTTAATTTATATTATCTCTGAAGCACCTTTACTCTCCCTGACTGCTTGATCTCTTTTACCTCCAAAATACTCATTTCTAAAGTCACATAAAAGAAAAGCCTTGAGATCCCGGTTTGATAAAGTGGCCCTACAACATTGTCTTGACCTGCACTGCTCTTTCATCGACAAAAGTATTATATCCATGGGTGAGGAAGAGGTACAGGGGACGCCCCTGGGGCAACTGTTCCTCCATTCCCTGTAGTGCCACTTTTTCTTTGATCTGTTCTGTAGATTGTCTATGCTGGATGAACGTTAGCTGGTGAATGGAAGAGAAATCATAATGAGAAGCAGCACAGTTGTATCAGCATCAGTGACATCGTTAGTTCAGCTGTCACATTCTATTTCAGAGCTGGCTCATCACAAGAAGATGCTAGGGCTTTTCTGCCATCTTACCCTTTTGCATTTCCTTCCTTATTCGGCTACATGTAATAAGGAACAAACAACTGGCCCTACAGAGAAAATTGGTAAGGCTGAAAATTATGACTCCAGACACTTTCTGATGAGACAAAAGCAAAAAGTAGAATAGTTATTGAGGGGAGATGTGTGTTAGCTCAATCCACATTACCACTTAAAAAGGGGAGACAGCAAACCTTTTCTTCTACCCAAAAATTATTTGTACACAGAATACTCTTTATTTCTTCAGAAAGGGAAAAATATTTGAGTGAAACCTCCAAGAGAAAATCACACACACTTGTTCCCCACAACTATTAGCTCAACAGCTGATTCATATACAGCTGAATTAAAAACCAAGCACAAAGCATTTGATGATGCTCATCTTCAGAGGTATGTCACTTAAGTGCTTTGAGGCCCCAACTTGTACCACAAGCTTACAAGCAACATGGTAATTGACAAGGTAAGACTGAGTGCTGTCACTTCTGCTTAGACTTCTGTTGGCCAACTTTGAAAGCCCTGGTATCCCCATGTACTTCAGCTAGTTAGAGGCAAAATAAACTAGCAAATTGTGGTCATCTGAAGTTTGATTCATAACCATAAACACTTTAATCTCTGTCTATATGTTTACTTTATTATTTGTTTCTAGTTGTGCCCACAGAAACATTCTTCTGTGAAACAACAGAGACCCAAATGCAGGGGTTAAGTATAATTTGGGGGGCCCCAGAACACTCCCACACCTGTGTGCCCCCCGTACCTCAGCTCCTGCCCCCCCGTGCCAGCACCCCCTCTGCCCACAATATCCCCCCAAGTGCGAGCCAGGCCGCCCCCACACTCACCGGCAGCGGCGCAGCTGGGGGGCAGGGGGCAGTAGGCCCCGGGTCTGGCCAAAGCGCAGCTGGGCTGGAGGCAGCAGGTCCCAGGTATGGGCGGGGCCTGCAGAGAGAGGGGTTTGGGGTGGGGCTTGAGGCCTACAGCAACACCTCTGGCCCCCGCCCCCTCCCCTGCCGGAAAGCAGCAGAACACCGCTCCAGGGCCTGCTATTTTTATGGGTCCAGCATTCAGGCCCTTAAAAATAGAACATGGAACCAGAACGCTGCATTCCGGGGCCTGCTATTTTTAAATGGTGGGCCCCATAATGTAGTTTTCTGGCTCCACGTTCTATTTTTAGGGGCCCCAGAACACTGAGCCCCTAAAAATAGTGGGCCCCAGAACAGCTTTCCAGGGCATTCTGGCTTATTTTAACCCCTGCCCAAATGGTAATGGACACATTGATAAATCTAGTTTTTTATGTTCAATAAATTTCATGAGGATCCATCTAGCCCTCCAAACTGAAACTCCAGCTATATACACAAGCAGATGTTGCAGGAAGACCAGTGACAAAATATTTAGCTCCTAAAAATAAGACAAGTTAAAATCATATGATCAAACAATTCTGTTGCTCAATTTATAATATAATTTAATGAGATGTAAAGCTTCTTGTTGCTTATAGCACTTGGTATTTTTACTTGGTATCTAATCATTAGAGAATGATTCATGTTGCTACTGATCTACTATTATACTTTTGATCATTTTAACAGATGAGAACACATTAACACTCCAGTGTCTGTACAAAGAATCATTTTAAAATTACATTTATAGGTAAGTTTCTACCCAGCATACTGATACATAAAAAAAATCTTGATTTACAGTAGCAGAATGTACAACACACTACTTTCAAAAGATTTCAGTTCACATATCTTGTGAAAATTCCATTAACTTAAATTATTTATTAGCAGAAGAATTAGATTAGTGTTCTTGACCTATTTTTTTTCAGTGCATGGATCCACCCAGCACTGAAATGAAAGAATATTCCATTTGTGAAAAGGCTGGTTTTACTGGAGAGTCTAGATTAGAAGCACGAACTAAGCCTAACTAAAGATATGAGAATGTTGTACCCCACCACAGAATCTTCTGTGAAATAAGCACAATTTTCACCCAGAGTTCTGATATTATTAAACATAAAAATTTTCTTTGAAAAGATGTGAATTTAGTCATCTTGGCCCCTAACCCTGCAAAGCTTTACTTATATGACTAACCTAAGAAGAAGGTGGAGGAAGAGATCAAATATAGCACACCTAGAAGAGACCTGTTTTTGTGGCACCATGCCCAAGAGACCTAAGGAGTCATGGGCATCTGTATGAAAGGCCAATGAGTTGGGAGCGTTTCTAGACAGAACTCATGGGTCTAGTCAGTAGAGATGGGGGAGGGAAGCATAACTTAGCACCTCTCATAGACCCACAGATCAGGGTTGGAAGGAACCTCAAGAAGCCATCTAGTCCAACCCTCTGCCTACCCAACTAACTCATCTTGGACAGATCTTTGTCATGCTCCACCTTAAAAACCTCTAGGGATGGATATACCACTACTTTCTTAGGTGACACACTCCAGTGTTTCACCATCCTCCTAGAGGAAAAGTTTTTCTAAATATACAATGTAAGCCTCCTCAACTTCAACTTGAGACCCCCGCATCTACCACCATGGGAAACAGCCTAGTTCCACCCTCCGTGGAAGCCTCTTTCTGGTAGTTAAAGGCTGCTATCAATCCTCCCACCCTGCCCTTCTCTTCAGCAGGCTAAACAAGCCTATTGTGTATACTCGTGTAGAAGCAGAGAGTTTTGTGCCTGAAATTGTCTTTAAAACAAGCACTTGGCTTATACGTGGGTCAATATGGTAGACAACACCAGCTCAGGAGTTACACAGTAAGTCTCCAGCCCATAGCATGCAATGAGCATGCTCTGGGCTGGAGCCCACAGCATGTGACTGGAGCAGCCATGTTGGGCAGTCGGACCCCATGCTGGGGTTAGAGAAGGAGGGGACCTCAACATCTGGAGCAGCCAGGTAAGGGAGCCAATATTAGGGCCCAGGGGTTGGAGAGTGTCCAGAAGACCAGGGAAAGCAGCAGCTGGGGAGGGCGGTATACGGGAAAGCGGCAGCAGGGGTCTCGGGGAAAAGCAGAGGCAGGGTGACGTGTGCTGGGGAAAGGCACAGCGGGGCAGCAGGGATGTCAGGAGAAAGCGACGGTGGGGCAGCAGTGGTGTCGGGGAAAGTGGTGGCAGGGGTGGGTGGTGTCAGGGGAAGCGACAACAGGGCAGCAGGCATGTCAGGGGAAAGCCGCGGTGGGACAGCAGGGGTGTCGGGGAAAGCGGCAGCAGGGGTTGGGAGTATCAGGGGAAAGCGGCAGCAGGGGTGTTGGAGAAAGCGGCGGCAGAGGTGTCAAGGGAAGCAGCAGTAGGGGCAGCAGGGCTGTCGGGAAGAGCAGCAGCGGGACGGCACTGGTATCCGGGAAAGGCAGGAAAAGCAGCAGCAGGAGTTTGGGGGATAGGGGAGGTGTTGGGGATTCCAGGGGAAGCCAGCATGTGGGGGGGGGCATCCTTGGCTTATACGCAGGTCACCTGATTTTTGCTATTTGGGGGGCTCAGAAAGGGGGTTAACTTATGTGCAGATAGGCTTATCCACGAGTATATATGGCAGTTCTCTCAGCCTCTCCTCTCATGTCACATACTGCGGCCCCTTAATGATTTTTGTTGCCATCCACAGGACTCTTACCAATTTGTCCACCTCTTTTTTATAAAGTGGGGAGAGAGGAGAGAGATTGGACACAATACTCCAAATGAGGCCTCACCAATACTGAACAGGGATACTAATCACTTCACCTGATCTGCTGGCAATGCTCCTACTAATGCAGCTCAATGATATTAGTTTTCTTGACAATAAGGGCACACTGTTGACTGTATTCAGCTTACATTCCCACTCAGCAGAACACTGTGAGGGGAACCTCTGCAAAGAGATCTTTACACAGATTTCCACCCAAGCCACTTCCAGTGTTTTTATTGTTTATTTGGCCATTGGCATAGGCAATCCGTCCCATTGACTGCAATGGAACTACTCACATGAATCAAATTTTGTAGGATCATCTATCTTCCAATTTAAAATGTGTTAACTTTTATTTATTTTTATTCCATACCTATACAGCAACGTGCAAACACGTACTACCTTCAAAATTGCTTACAGCATCAACTGTGCAACAGAAGCACAGTGGTATCTACTTACGTCAAACCAATTTTTTATACAACTTTACAAATCAATTTAGCAAACATGTTTTAGAAACATGTTAATCTTATAATCACTTACAAAACATCATGTGAACATTGGACAAAAATGACATGTGCAGACAAAATAAGTAAACTTTGAATTGTTGTTGCCAACAAAACAAATTCATTCAAACAAGAGAAAAACCACCAAAAATATCAAATGAGAATCTAAAAGAACTATCTAGAAGAACTAAAGCCTGATCATTTTATTTCAGTCAATGTTAAAGTGACAAAGTTACAAAGTTGATTTTAAAAATTACATTGAAGTTATTTGTTGTTAATCTTGTCTGTCTGTTATATTGTTTATTTTCCAAAGCTCAGTGAGAAAGAACAGATCACCACTGACTAGGAAAGTTGGGAATTACCGGTATTATCTAACAGCTGAACTGATTCTAAAACTGTGTTTTGTGCTCATAGGAGTTGTTGAGGCTGTTTCCCCACTCTGGCACTCTGAGAGCAGAAGGTGGGGGGCCTGCAACAGGCCTTGAAACCCACTGGCCCTAAAGCCTTGCCTTAAAACTCTTCAAAGCCACCAATTCCCTGGCCTTGGAGTGGTATTGCTGCCACCGCCCAAATCCAAAACCTCTTGAAAACCCAGAGAGGCACATGTGGGAATTCCTTCCTAGGAGGTACCCTCAATCATTTTTTCCCCGCCCTCTGGAGCGTGACTGAACCCCAGCTGTGGTATCAGCTGGAAATGGGACAGAATCCCCTTTAGTAGCTGGCTGTGCAGTCTGAGGCAAATGCACACAGAACCTCTAGTTTTCTAGGACACAGAACCAGAGCTTACTTTAAAAGGGTAAAATCTTCAGTTAAAAAGAACAGATAAGAACAGAGAGAGTTGCTTCTCTGGGATTTAACTTCAGTTGTTACAGGCTAGTGGGAGAGGGTACATGTGCTCAGGCCAGAGAATTCCAAAAACAAAGAAATACCCTGACCACGTCTTAAGTAAACGTTCCTGTTCTACTCATGCATGGTCAGTTACAAACTGAGCACCTCTTTGGGAAGCATGTCACTGGATTCTTCTTCAGGCCCTTCTACCTGGCTTCCTCCTGATCCTTCCAGGAGCTCTGCTGCATCCAACAGGAACAGGCACGGCTGCTGCTCCAATTCAAAAACCTGTACTTTGCCCCTATTTGCTCTGCTGGGACTCACTGACCAGGGTGTTAATCCCTTCCTCCCCAAGCTTACTACACGACCCCCAAATCATAGACAGTGTTGGGCAGCGTGGTATATAGGTTGGACCCACACTGGCTGTGATTTCTTCCTGGGACTAAGAGAGAACAGGGTTAATAATGTACAAAGTACACATACAAAATTCACTAAAGGTCACATGGAGTGCTAAACAATAATTTCACCCACTGAAAGAAACAGAGATTCAGACCACAGGAACAGTTTTAACCATCTGAGTTTGAGAAACCTTCATGAAAGAGCGCATCAGCCACCTTGTCAGATGCTCCTGAAGTGTATTGTATTCAAAATCAGTCTTGTAGAACTAAGCTTCACAAAAGAAGTCATTGTCAGCTTCCTTGACTGTGTGAAGCCACTTTAGCTCAACCTGATCAGTCTGCAGGTGGGAACACTTTGCCTAATATATGGGCATAACTTTTCCAGAACATACACAATGGTATGACATTCCTTCTCTTGGACAAACCAGCAGCTCTCTCTCTTGGAGCCTGCTCACAGGACTCAAGCTTCCCCAAAGCTCATTCAGCTCCCTCTATCTCAAGGTCTGGGTTTCCTCCTCTGCCCACACGGCCTCAACTTGGGCTCTGCTGTCAATCTGGGCCCTCTCTGTCCCAATTCTTTATCTGTGGTGTCCCTCATTTGTTGTGAGGGGTGCACCCAGCACTCCATCTGTAGAAACCCATCCTTCTTGTCAATTCCAGACCTGACTGACTTGGGCCTTCTTGCCCTTCCCCTCTTTAACCTCGGAGGGTACTGTCTTTATATATAGCCCTGCTCTTGGCACCAGAAACATCTCCTCTGTTTCCTCAATGCCACAGTCCTCTCCGGCTCAGTTCCCACCCTGGGACTAGCCCTGCCCTTCTGGGCTAGGCATTCTCTCCTAAAGTGCCCTCTGGCCCCACAAATCCAGCAAGCCCCTCCCCACCCTGTTACCTTCACAGGATGGTTTGCAGGGGTCCTCCCAACACGTCTTGGGTCCTGCTCACCCCAACATGGCCACTAGGATGGTCTTGGGCTACGCTCAAGAGCTTTCCCCTGTACTTAGTTGGAACTACAACTGTCGCCAAGCACACCAATCCTCCCTGTGCCCACCTGAGAGGGTTTCTTTGTATAAAAGTCTTTTTTCAGGAACAAACCTGGACCTATTAGAAGAGCTGAGAGGTGATGGACCACTCTGTGCCAACCTCCAAGCTTCCCTGAGGCTCTCGCCTGCCTCCTACTCGGAATGCAACCGGTCCCTTGATGCTGGGAACCTCAGCTTCCCCCTAGGTTGCAGACTCATGCTCAGTCCCTCTGGAAGTGATGTAGGTGATGTGGGTGCCTCTGCCAGCTGGGAAATGCTCTCTGTTGGTGTGTGGGGTTGCACTGCAGACTCCAGGACAGCCTTTCGCGTAGGGTCAGCTGCTGTCCCAAGTGCAGGTTCAGAGGCACCCTTTGGTGCTGGCTTCTATGACCTCAAGGGGGCTGCAAGTACTGGGTCTGGTTCTCATTCTGGCTGGGTATCGCAGACTGGCTCTACTGCTGACATTGTAGACGCTGCGTGGGGGTCTGGGTCTGATGCCTCTGACTGCATCTTTAACCCTGTGGTATCTGGGAACACTGACTGGACCCAGTCAGACAGCTCAGTAACAGGGTTAGATGGAGAGACCTGCTTAACCTGGCTGCGGATGATGGCACCCACCCTTTCGGCTAACCTCGCATGGTTTGCTAAGTCCCCTCCCACCAGCATGGGAATGGGACAATCATTATAGACCACAGAAGTCCAGGTCCCTGATAAGCCTTATACTGAACAGGCAACTCTGCAGTAGGCAGGTCAAAAGAGTTTGCCTTGAGAGGCTAAACAGTTACTTGTGCTTTTACATTGATGTGTTCTGGGTCCACTAAGGACTGGTGCATAGCTGACACTTGTGCTCCAGTGTCTCTCCATGCAACAACTTTCTTCCAGCCCACACTCACGGTCTCCCCTTTGCTCTGGGGGTATCTGAGAGGAATGTGAGCCTTCAGACTCTTGGTATGGCCCCAGTGCTAGGAACTCCACTCTGTTTGTGCTTTTGGGGCAGCTGGTCTTCACATGCCACAGCTCATTAGATTTAAAACATCATCAGGCTGGCTGGTCACTGGAGCAAAGTTTGTTGCTGGAGAATAGGGTTGTGGGATGAGAAGGTGCCTGAGGCTTCCCTTGTGGTGCAACAAGCTCCTCCCTGTGAAGTAGGCTCCAGGTTTGTTCCCAGTTGTGATCTGCTGTCCCTGTACACCCCTCCTGGCACCCCCACAAACTGCTACCAGTTCAGGTGCTCTCCATCACTTCTACCCATCTTGCTCCAATATCTACTGCTTCTGATATAGATTTGGGCTTCCCATACAATATATATCTTTATTTCTTCAGAAACACCCTCTAGGAACTGTTCCATTCTTATTAGGAGAGAGAGCTCCTCTATAGCTTTAGTTTGTGCCGCTGATACCCCAGCATTCCAATTTTTATCAATTTGGTAGGCATGCTGGGTGAATGCCACACCTGGTTCCATCTTAGGGCTCTAAACCAACAATGGGCATGTTCAACAGTGAGCCTCATCGTAATTCTGGCCCTTTGTTCAAAGAGCTCATAATTGTTCAAGGTTTCTCTAGGCATTTCAGCTCCCACTTCTGCTAAGGGTCCACCGAGTTGTGGCCTCAACTCCACCATGTAGCGGTCTGTGGATATGCTGTACCCAAGGCAAGCCCTTTCAAAATTTCCTAGGAAGGCCTCTGGATCATCTCCTACCTGATACACTAGGTATTTCTTTGGTTGGCGAGCACAAGTCAGGGAAGGATTGGCAATAGAAGAAGCCGGTGTAGCTGAAGCATCCAGTTTCTCAGCTTTCTCCTGCTTTTGCTCAAAGCACCATTGCTTTTCCTTCTCCTCTGTTTCTATGCGCCTCATCTCTAGGAAGAACTTCATCTCTCTCAGATATCTTCCTGTCTTAAAGACATCTTCCCAGCTTGGCCCTTGTCGTACAGAAGGGACATGGCTGCCCCATCCACTCCTGCCTCCATGACTTATTACCCCCTTCCTCGTCACCACTCCACCTGTCTGTCTTGGAGTTGGCCTTCTGGGACTGATCTGGGGCTGGTGTCTCCATGGCTCCTCTGCCCCACCGCAAACGGATTCACTGGGCTGCTCTCCTGCCCTACTCTGGCCTAGCTATCCGACTGCCACGAAAGCTAAAAAAACTTTGTTGCGCCTTTTTCCTAAACTGTCATGGCAATAAACTATTTGTTGAAGGTGACAAATAACACAAAATTTATGGCTCTACATTACAAATATAAAGCTTGTAATGGGAATAATTTTACATACACATCCAAGATCAACACAGTTACGCATCATGTCTAACAACATTTCAGAAATCCTAACGGGCCTCACTGAAAGTATGTGATTGTAAACACAAAAGAGCATTTTGGCAGTTTATATGATATCAATTGTGAGATTACTCAATAGTATGGGTACCTGAGATACCTGGAAGCAAGCAGTTCTCGTGGTTATGGTAGGACAACCATGTTTCCCAGAAACCAGGAATATCCTATTTTTCATCTTGTCCCAGCACTGGATTTTTAAAAACATGCATTTTCTCCCAGTTCTAAAAAACACTTGCATATTCTGGCTACTTAAAAGAGCGTAACTGATTTTATGAAACTGAAGACACACGAGATGACTATCTGCACAACCAAAGGACTACTCTTAATTAGATCTGCCAAATACCCTTTCTTTCTTTATCACCTTGAGCTCTCCCCACTCAGCTGCCAAAGCCCTTCTGTGAATATGTCCCTGACTGCTTACCAACACTATGTTCTCCTGCATTATTCCTTCCTACAGTTCTCAAGATTGCCATTTTGAAACTCTGTTCATCCTACTAAGAGAAGGAAAATTTTCAAAATACTACACTTATTGTTCAGAATTAGAGCTTGTCTAAAAGAAAAACCCTCTAATTCAGTGCAGAATTTGGAACATTTATAAGCTAATTATTGCCACGCTTTTAAAAAAATGAAGTGTACAATGGGTCTAATCAGATCCTGATGCCATCGTCATGCAGCAAATTCACCTAGGTGTGACAGCCAACCATTAACATCTATAAACCAGTCTCCATTCTGGTTTAAAGGCAGACTTGCATTTGATTTAGAAAATGCACTTGAAAAAAGAAGATAGTATAGAAAAATAATTTTACCTGCAGTTTTCTGCATCCTGCATGCCATTACTGGTGCTCTGTGTTTGACTCAGAGAGCTCCCTAATTCACTACCTAGTACCCCTTCCCAACTGCCTTCCCTGCTCCCCCTTACACAATGAAATCAGAATCCTATGCTTCATGGACCAAAGCAAACAGACACAGGATTGGGACTTCCTTGCGTGATTACATAAACGGCAGACCTGCTGAAATGGCCTGTTGGTAAAAGATTTTTTATTTTATTTCAACAGGCTGCAGATCTGGCAGCCTGAGAAGCTATCCTTTTAATATTAAGATCTTACCATGATCAGCATAGGCGGCCATGAAAAATAAGAAAAAGATCAGTGAGAAGATCAATTTCATATAGTTAACTCTTCTGAGGTATTCCAAACAGTTATAGTTCAACATTTTCTGTAAAGTTAACACCTTTATTTAGTTAGTAGTACTTTAATTTGTCTGAAGGGCAACCTTACCGTTTTAATATTAAAACAAAGGGCCAGCTTTTACTCTGCAAGATGCATACACACAACGTCAATATTTCAGAATTTCCGAAGGGATAGCCGTGTTAGTCTAGTCCAGCAAAAAAACAACAAGGAATCGTGTGGCACTTTGAGACTAACAGATTTATTTTTTGCATGAGCTTTCGTGGGAGAAAATCCCACTTCCTCTGATGCTTCGAAGATGGGTGAACTTACAGAAAGGAATGAAAATAAATGCAAGGTGGTGTAAAAACCATAGGATCAGGTCATACAGTAACAGCAAATTAGAGCAGTTGTTAGGTTCAAACCATGGGAAGCCTGAAGTCATATTACCTTTTGTAATGGGAAAAGAAGCCAGAGTCTCAATTAAGTCCTGCTTTCACAGAATTTAGCTTGCACTTTAATTCGAGTTCAGCTGTTTCTCTTTGAAGTCTTGATGTAACAGCCACATCCCTGACGACAGTCGTTAACAAATCATTCATCGAGTGATTAGAAAGATGGAAGTGCTCAGCAACTGGTTTCTTTGTTTTTTGATTTCTGATATCAGCTCTGTGCTCATTCATCCTTTTACGCAGCGATTGTCCTGTTTGTCCAATATATAAGGTGTTGGGGCATTTCTTGCACATGATGGTATAGACCACATTAGTAGATGAGCAGGTAAATGAGCCTTTGATGGAATAGCAGGCTTGATTAGGGCCTATGATGGTATCTGTTGTGCAGATATGTGGGCAGACTTGGCAGCGTGGTTTGTTGCAGGGGCGTGTGCCTGCTTCAGTGCTTCTGTTGTTAAATCTGTAGTTGCTGGTGAGTATCTGTTTAAGATTGAGTGGCTGCCTATAAGCAAGGAGAGGTCTATCTCCCAAGGCTTGAGAGAGAGAGGGATCATCTTTTAGAATGGGCATTTATCTAATGAATGGTCCAAAGAAAATCCATTTCCTAAGGAATCTCTGCATAAAAGGTTCATGACAGAATATGGCACAGCAGGAATGTGTGCATGGACAAATAGGTTATAGTCCATCACTATGTACAGAACATTATGCATACAAATATTTTATGCAGCCAGATAATGTATTCCTATTAATTCTTTAAGTATTTTTAAATCTATTACAAGTTTCATGATTAAAAGCACTATGTGACTCTGTGATTCTAACGCCATAAGGGGTCACCACTTAATCTAGTGTGACCTGCTATGTAGCACAGGTCACCAACAGCACACAATACTTACACACGAAACACAACAACTGAAGATTTGCAGCCCACAGGAGACTAGATTGTTTTGTGTCAGAGGCAGAGAATAGGAGGGATTCAGGTGGATCGGTGCTCAAAGACTTATTGATCTTTTAAGGTGTCACCATTGAATGGGAAATGACTAAGTGAGATGGTCAGGTGATCCCATCAAGTGACCCACTTCTACGCACTACAGATGAAGGTGAAAAACCTGTCAATTTGATGCAAGGGAAAAATCCTTCCCCACTCCACATACTGTGATCAGTTAGAGTGACCCTGAGTATGTGAGCAAGAACAAGCCAACCAGCAGACAGAAAGAGAGAGAATGCTACCTTACAGCCTCAGCCCTCCTCATCCTATGCCCCATTTCCAGCCATAGCCATCCCTGATGTTTCCAAGGAAGATGATGATATATTTATCTTTAAAAGCATCTTCTTGATACTTCCAAAGAAACTTCCATTCTCCTCCACTCTCTGCCTCTACCTGCCCACCAACTTTCGCTATAGCCTATGAAGACATTTGTCTGCTTATGGAGAATGGGTTTTTTGCCCTGGTAGGAACCAATTTTATTTTATTAAAAAACATGAAATGTGTGGTATACCTATAACACAACCTGCTGTCATAGTAAATCATACTTCATGGAACAGATTAAATGATTGTTAAATGAGTGTGTGCCGCCTAGCTACAGCAACTGTCTCAATTTTCCAGAAGATCAGCATTTTAATGACAATTTTAATTTCCACAGGAGTAATCGTGTTAGTCCATTTCAGCAAATCATGTGCCAACTACGCCCCTCAGCCTTACACATTGGACAAACTGGATTGTCTCTGCACAAAAGAATAAATGAACATAAATCAGGTATCAAGAATAGTAACATTCAAAAACCAATAGGGGAGCCCTTCAACCTCTCTGAATATTCTGTAGAAGACACGACAGTTACAGCAATTCAACCAAAAGGAAAAACAACTTTAAAACCAGTCCTCAACATGAAGCTCCAGAATTGGACTTCATATGCATGTCTGACACCATCCGACTAGGTCTGCGTAGGCATCTGGAGTGGTTAGCTCATTACCTAATGTAATTCACATTTTAAATACTCATCTACTGTTTCACGCTGTTCAAATCAAGACAACTTCCATGACTTCCTGAAAAGTGTGAACTGACCTTGTGACTTACCCCTTTCTGTATGCAGACACAATCATAGAATCATAGGGTTGGAAGGGACATAATGAGGTCATCTAGTCCAACCCCCTGCTAAAAGCAGGACCACCCAAGCTAAATCATCCCAGCCAGCATTTTGTCTAACTGGGCCTTAAATGCTTCCAATGATGGAGATTCCATCCACCACCTCTCTAGGTAACCCATTCCAATGCTTAATCACACTCCTAGTGAGAAAGTTTTTCTTAATATCCAATCTCAACCGCCCCAACTGCAGCTTGAAACCATTGCTCCTTGTTCTGTCCTCTGTTACTACTGAGAACAGCCTAGCTTCCTCCTCTTTAGAGCACCCCTTCAAGTAACTGAAGGTTGCCATCAAATCTCCCCTCAGTCTTCTCTTCTGCAGACTAAATAAGCCCAGTTCCTTCAGTCTCTCCTCATAAGTCATGCCCCAATCCCCTAAACATTTTCACTGCCCCACTGGACTCTTTCTAATTACGCCACATCCCTTCTGTAGTGCAGAGCCCAAAACTGGACACAGTATTCCAGATGTGGTCTCAACAGCGCTGAAAAGAGGGGAATAATCACACCCCTTGATCTGCTGGCAACACTCCTACTCATGTGGCTCAATATGCCATTGGCCTTTTTGGCAACAAGAGCACTCTGTTGACTCATATTCAGCTTCCCATCCACCATAACTGCCAGGCCCTTTTCTACAGTGCTCCTACATAGCAGATCGGTCCCCAGTCTGTATAAGCACATGGGATTTTTCTGTCCTAAGTGCAGGACTTCACACTTGTCCGTGTCGAACCTCATGAGATTCTGTTTGGCCCAATGCTCCAATTTGTCTAAGTCTCTCTGAATCCTATCCCTGCCCTCTAGAATGTTTACCATTCCCCTCAGCTTGTCGTCATCCGCAAATTTACTGACTGTGCAATCTATTCCCATTGTCCAGATCATTAATGAAAATGTTGAACAGAACCAGCCCCAGGACCCACCCCTGGGGCACTCTACTAGTTAGTGGCTGCCAACTAGACATGGAACCATTCATCCCTATCTGCTGAGCCTGATGATTTAGCCAGCTTTCTACACACCTTACGGTCCATTCATCCAATCCTTACATCTTTAACTTGCTGACAAGAATGATGTGGGAAACTGTATCAAAAACTTTGCTAAAATCAAGATGTATCACATCTACGGCTATTTCCGCATCCACATATCCCATCATCTTATCATAGAAGGCAATGAGGTTGGTCAGACATGATTTGCCCTTGGTGAATCCATGCTGACTGTTCCTGATCACTCTATTTTCCTCCAAATGTTTCAAAATGGATTCTTGGAGGACCTGCTCCATGATTTTTTCAGGGGCTGAGGTGAGGCTGATTGGTCTGTAGTTCCCTGAGTCCTCATTTTTCCCTTTGCTGATGGCAGGCACAATATTTGCCTTTTTCCAGTCATCCAGGACCTCCCCCATTAGCCATGAGTTTTCAAAGATAATGGCTAAAGGCTGTGCAATCACATCAGCCAACTCCCTCAGCATCCTCGGATGCAGTTCATCTGGCCCCACAGGCTTGTGCATATCCAGCTTCTCTGAGCAGTCCCTAACCTGACCTTCCATCACCAAAGGCCGCTCTCCTTCTCTCCATTCTGTGTCACCCAGTATAGTAGCCTGGGAGCTGACTGTGCCTGTGAAGACCAAGGCAAAAAAAAAAAAAGAAACTTCAGCCTTTTCTGCATCATCCTCCACGAGGATACCTGCCCCATTCAGTAAGGGACCTGCACCATCTCTGATCCTCTTCTTGTTACTGACATACTTGAAGAACCCCTTCCTATTATCCCTCACATCCTCTGTTAGCTGCAACTCCAATTGCCCTTTGGCCTTTCTGCAGTCCCAAGCAATATCTTTATACGCCTCCCTAGCCATCTGTCCAAGCTTCCACTACTGGTAAGCTTCCCTTTTGTGTTTCAGCTCGCTGTAGAGTTCTCTGCTAAGCCACACTGGGCACCTTCCATATTCATTGTTCTTTTTCTTCCTGTGCCCTTACTAGGGTTTCTTTAAAAGACAGCCAGCTCTCTTGGATGCCCTTCTCCTTCAGATTAGCCTCCCAAGGGATCCTGCCCATCAGTTCTCTAAGGGAGACAAAATCTTCCTTTCTGAAGTCTAAAGTTCTGCTTCTTTCCTTTCTTCCTTTGATCAGGTTTCTGAACTCTACCATCTCATGGTCACTGCTGCCCAGGTTGCTGTTCACATCTACTTTCCCAATCAATTTTTCTCTGTTTGTGAGCAGGAGATCAAGAAGTGCAAGGACCTTTGTTGGTTCCTCCAGCATTTATACCAGGAAGCTGTCCTCAGTGCTCTCCAAAAACTTCCTGGATTGTCTGTTGTAGCCTTTGGCTATATCCATTTTGAGCTTGCCTGCTTATATTACTCTCTATCTGTTTTAAAAAGACATATCTTTCTTTATGCAAGTCTCAGAAACCATGGTTTTATAGTATTTTACTTAATATAAGTAAGTAGGTTAGTACTAGTTTTTTCTAGAAGCTAGTAATGCACAAATGACAAGGAGTGTACATAATTGCTTTGCAAAAGTGACAAAGTCTGCAAAGTCTGCATTTAAGCCCTTCGCAATAGAATGAAATCCTGTAAACCAGTGGTTCCCAACCTTTTTCCGGCTGGGGACCCTTGTAACAAAAAGAAAAACTTTGCGGCCCCCCCTGGCTGATTATGTAATCTGGCCCACAGACAGACAGACTCTGGCCCATGCCACTCTGGCAGTGCCACTGGGACAGCCAGTGAGCGGCACCGCCACCACCATGGCCCACGCTGCTGGCGAGCCGAGCCGCGGTGGCTGTGGCCCCCTGCCCTTGCCCTCCTGGAGAGCCACTGCAGCCCCATGCCCCTGCTGGCATCCGGCCGCAGGCAGGGAGAGGCAGCCCTAGTGGGGAGCACTGGGGCTGCACCTGGATTCTGGCCCCAGTAGGGAGAGGCTCCGCAGACCCCCGTAACATGTCCATGGACCCCTGGGGGCTCCTGGACCCCAGGTTGGGAACCACTGCTGTAAACTTTGTAAAAGCAGCGAGGCTTGCATGCATCTGCTATGCAATAGGGAAATGGCTAACTAGGTAAGAGGTGAGTGTGGGCCTTGCAAATTTTAAGGGAAAGCACCAGAGGAGTTATTTTTAATCATGTTTTGCAGACAAACAGATGGAAACATCTCTGCAGACTCACCACAAAACCCACAAGGTGGTAAATAGGGAAATAGGAGAATGGTAAAGGGGAACATTCTAGAAAATTGTCAATAAACCCCTGAACCAATAATTTCAGAGCACCCCAACAGGTGGGGTTTGTTTGTTTGTTTTGTTTCGGGATTTTTTTGGTCAAAACTCATATCTAGGCCAGGAAGAATCAGATAATTCAACCTATTTTTGGAAGGGAATAAAAGGTAAACCCCCTGTACTATGCAAAAAAGGGTATTTAAAGCCCTGAAATTTGGAGAGAACTTGAAGCTTCCTCTTTCCTAAACCTGAGCTCAGCTTTCTCTAAAGAAGATCTTCAGACTCGCAACTCTACTGTACCTTGTTTAGACGTGTTTTTCTTGTTTCATTTTAATTAAGTAATGTTAGACCTAACAACTCTACTCTTCAATTGAGCATCATTTCAGGTGTGAGCAAATTATAACCTTGTAATCTATTAGCTATCTTATAGTTTCAATAGAAATCATAAGTGGTTATTGCTTGTTCTCAACTGTATAGGATCTGCTGCACGCATTAATGTTTACTCTATTTCATTATACATTCATCAAATTAGTATTATCAATTATATGCTTTCTGCTGTTAGTAATAACAACTGCTATAAATACCTAAACTCTGTATACCTCTTTCCATACCAGGAGTGTCCATAAAGAAATTAGTTTAAGTTCTGATTTATCTGTGGTCAGATTCTGGACCAGGACCCTTATCCTTCAAACCGATTCACTAAAATCCATATTGGCTATTCTAAATTCCAAAGTAATGATAGAATTGGGCTACACTGTGCACTGCTGTATTGCCCTCCCAGCAGATGTCAGGGTTGTTCAAGTCCCCCATGAGAACCAGGGCCCGTGATTGGAAAATTCTGCTAATTGTTCATAGAAAGTCTGATCCACGTCCTCCTTCTGGTCTGGCACTCTATAGCAGACTCCCACCACGACATCACCCTTGTTGCACTCACCTCTAAACTTAACCCAGAGACTTTCAAAAGGCTTGTTTCCACTTTCATAGTGGGGCTCTGAGCAGCCATAACACTCTTTTACACACAATGTTACTCCTCCACCTCTTCTTCCCTGCCTGTCCTTCCTCAATTTATACCCATCCATGGCAGTGGTCCAGTCATGGATGCTATCCCACCATGTCTCTGTTATTCTAATTACATCATAGTTCCTTGCCTGTGCCAGTACTACCAATTTTTCCTGCTTCCTTCCCAGGCTGCTTTCATTTGTGTACAGGCACCTAAGATACCAGGATGATTGCCCTACTTTCTGCTGTCAATTGTCTCTCCTGTTGCATCTTCCTTCCTGGATTTTCTCCTTCCCTACTCACCTCAAGTATTACAGCTTCATCAAGACAACTAATACACTGATTTGATCCCCCCCCACAAGTTCTGACTAGAGTCTCTTCCATATTCACCTACATTCTGCAGTTTCCATTTCACGCATCTGATGAAGTGAGATTATGAATATGGAAGTGCACGAGACAAACATTTGTTAGTCTTTAAAAGTGTCTTAAGGTTCTTTGTTTGTTCTATCAGTTTCAATGAAGAGACAGCAGCATAGTGAACTTTTTCTACAGAAGAACTTTAACAAGGTACCCATTCATACAGAGTGCAAAAATCTACACTGACATACTGAATTCTACATAGGGGGCTCATAATGTATAGAGATTTCATTTGAAATTTCTTTTTTTTAAATTTAAGAGGTTTAAATAGTTTATAACTTACAGGGAACAATTTTTCAAGTTATTTATGGCAGCAGGAAAAGATTAAAAACAGAATCAAGGGAATTCTGGCCATGTCTGAAATTAGTAAAGGGAATGCAACATTATAAATCTCCCATTGTAACACATTAAGGTTTCCCATATGCTTAAGGGCAATTAACACCACTTAAATGTAGCCAAATCAGTACCACAAGAATTCCACGGTGACAAACTAATAAAAATGGCTCAGACATCAAAACTCAGCAAATAGACTCAAAGGAGTAGAAAGAAGGATTTCCCCCCTTGTGGGGTAACTGGAGTTCTTTGAGATGTGTGTCCCCATGGGTGCTCCACCTTAGGTGCCAGAGTGGCCAAGAGACACGGCTCGGAGACTTGTTAGCAGTGCTTATCTGGGTCATGTGCACCACTTTTGGTGACATTTCGGTGCTCACATAAGCAGATCTCCTCTCCATTTCCTTCTTCGCAAGGTTCTGAAGCAGAGAAGGGAGGAGGACAACCCACGGGGATACACATCTTAATGGACTCCAGTTACTGCACAAGATGTGCAACCCTTCTTTCTCCTTCAGGTAGCATCCCCTTGGAGATTACCTGAGGTGACGCCAAAGCAGTTCCCTTCTAAGGTCAGGGGGCTCTGGAACCAATGCCATTGATAGAGATAAGCACGGAGAGTCCCAATGCTGCATCAGCATGGGAGGCCTGGTCAATGACATAATGCTTGGTGAAAGTATGAACAGAGGACCAAGTAGCTGCTTTGCATATGTCAGGTATGGGAACACTGTGAAGAAAAGCTATTGAAGTACATACTGCTCTGGTATAATGAGAGCGTATGTGATCAGCTGACAACAGACTTGAGATTTCATAGCACAGACATATACAGGAAGAGATTCATTTGGATAAGTGTTGCTTGGTGATTGGTTGACCCTGGTTTTTCTTTGCAATAGATACAAATAATCTGTTTGAGGCTCCAAAGGCCTTTGTTCTTTGCAAGCAGAATGCTAGGGCTCTAACAACGTCAAGCTTGTGAAGGACGGCCTCAGGAGGAGTCAAATGTAGTTTCGGAATGAAAACAGGTAAGTGGATTGTTTGGTTCAGGTGAATTTGTAAAGAAACCTTGGGTAGGAATTTTGGGTGTGGTTTAAAAGCCACCTTATCCTTGTGGAATACTGTATAAGATTGTGAGGCCATGAGTGTGCCGAAGCTCACTTAAACACCAAGCAGAAGTTAGGGCTATGAGAAAGGCCTCTTTCATGGGGAGGTGTAGTAAGGAGCATGTTGCCAATGGTTCAAAGGGCAGTTTTACGACGTTTTTTAGAACTATGTTTACATCCCAGACTGGTGGAGGAATATGAACTTCTGGGTACAGATTTTGGATGCCTTAAGAAATCTTTTCACTGTAGGTTGAGCGAAAATGGAATCTTCAGTAAAAACTAAGAGCAATGTAGATATTGTGGCAAGGTGTGTCTTATGTACACTCACCAACAGATCTTTTTTGTTTTAGGTGTAGGAGGTACTCGAGGATTAAAAGTACAGAAACTGAGGAAGGACAGATGTCATTCTGAGAATACCAAACCTGGAATCTGCACCGCTTTTGGAGGTAAGTATTTCTTGTGGATGTTTTATGACTGGCAACCAGTAACGAGTGGTGTGCCCCAGGGGTCGGTCCTGGGGCCAGTTCTGTTCAATATTTTCATCAATGATCTAGATGATGGAATAGACTGCATTCTCAGTAAGTTCGCGGGTGACGCCAAGCTGGGGGGAACAGTAGACACGTTGGAGGGCAAGGACAGGATTCAGGGAGACCTAGATAAATTGGAACAGTGGGCCAATAGAAATCTTATGAGGTTCAATAAGGACAAGTGTAAAATCCTGCATGTGGGATGAAAAAACCCCATGCACTGCTACAGGCTGGGAAACATTCAGTTAAGTAGCAGCAGTGTAGAAAAGGACCTGGGGGTCATGGTGGATGGGAAGCTAGATATGAGTCAGCAGTGTGCTCTTGCTGCCAAAACGGCCAATGGCACACTGGGCTGCATCAAAAGAAGTATTACCAGCAGATCAAGGGATGTGATCATTCCCCTCTATTCTGCACTGGTGAGGCCACATCTAGAATACTGTGTTCAGTTTTGGGCTCCCCACTACAAAAAGGACAGGGACATGCCAGAGAGAGTTCAGGAGGGCAACCAAAATGATTAAAGGGCTGGAGCACAAGCCCTATGAGGAAAGACTGAAAGCATTAGGCTTATTTAGTCTGCAGAAGAGAAGATTGAGGGGGGATTTGATAGCAACCTTCAACTACTTGAAGGGATCGTCTAAGGAAGAGGGAGCTCGACTGTTCTCGGTAATAACAGAGGACAGAATGAGGAGCAATGGTCTCAAGTTGCGGTTAGGGAGATCGAGGCTGGATATTAGAAAAAAACTTTTTTACTAGGAGAGTGGTGAAGCCTTGGAATGAGCTGTCGAGGGAGGTGGCGAAATCTCTATCTTTGGAGGTGTTTAAGGCCCGGCTGGACAAAACCATGACTGGGATGGTTTAGTGGGAGTGGTCCTGCCTCTGGCAGAGGGTTGGACTAGATGACCTATGAGGTCCCTTCCAACCCTATGATTCTGTGACTATTTAGGAGTACATGCTGGACTGAATCTGAGCAGAGTAATTATTCATGGGTGAAGTGACTAGGAACCAAGCTGTCAGATGTGGTCTTTTTTGGTCCCAATGGTTGAGGGATCCTTTGTGTTGTGCTAAGAGATCGTGAAGAAGAGGTATGGCGATTGGTGCTTTGTAGGACATCTCCAAGACATCCAAGAACCATGGTTGTCACAGCCTAGCTGGTGCTATCACTATGATTGTGGCCACATCTTCTTGAATTTTCTGGATTACACGAGAAATTACTGGAATGAGAGGAAAAGCGTAAAGCAGTTCATTTTCCCATGGGAGAATGAACGTATTGCCCATTGACTTTGCCTGTTGGAACAATACTTTGGGCATTTGTGGTTGTGATACATGGCAAATATGTCCCTAGTTGGAGGGCCCCATTGTTTGAATATATTGTATGGAATATTTTTGTTTATTTCCTATTCATGGTTGGAGGTGAATGAGCGGCTGAGGAAATCGGCTGTAGCGTTTAGGGTTCCAGGAAGGTATGCAGCTGAGATGATGATGATGTTTTCTAAGCAGCGTTCCCACAGTCTTATTGCCTCTGCGCAGAGTGGGAGAGAGCACGCTGCCCCCGTCTGTTTATATAAAACATGCATGACATGTTGTCCATCATGACATTGACATGGTGTGTAATTAGGAGATTCTGGAAGTGGATACAGGCATTTCTCACAGCGTGGAGTTCTAGAACGTTTATATGGAGGGAAATCTCATGCAGTGACCATTTTCCCTGAGTGGTACAGTTCTGTAGATGAGCTCCCCATCCTGTTAGGGACATATCCATAGTGAGGATGAGGAAGGGAGGTTGTTGAAGGAATGGTATTCCTACAGACAGGTTTTCTGGTACAGTCCACCAGGTCAAAGATTGCTTTACTGGTGCAGGGATAGATGTTATCTTTTGCATGCAATGGAATTTCAGTTTGAATTTCTGAGAGAACCAGATCTGGATAGGTCTCATATGTAGTCTGGCATTTTCTACTACTGAGGTGGTAGCTGCCATGTGTCCAAGTAGTTGTGAACAGCTGAGTTTGTCAGGCATATAATTTTGAGAGTCCTTTCTTCCAAATGGAAGGCTCGAGCAACTGTAGAGTGAAGGTGTGCACTGAGGAACTGAATTATCTGAGTCGGTTATAGTGTGGATTTGCTAGCATTTATGAGGAAGTTAAGTTTTTGGAACAGAGTGACTGTGTGATGAACCGCTTAAGTAACTCCTTCGAGAGTAGCTGATTTCAGCAGTCATCTAGACAGGGAAAAATGGACACACCGTTTTGCAGAGGTGAGGGGTCACCATGGAAAGTATCTTGGAAAAAAACCAAAGGATCTGTGGAAAGACCAAAGGGGAGGACTGATATTGGTACTGGGATTCGTCAACCCCGAATCTTCGGTGCTTTCTGTGTGCAGGGTGAATGGAGATATGAAAGTATGCATCTTACAAGTCAAGAGATGAAAACCAGTCTTGGTATTGCAATGCTAGAATGATGGATGATAACATCATCTTCTTAAATTTATTGTATCTGATGAATTATTTAATTTTCTGAGGTCGAGACTAGGATGCCAGCCTCCCGATTTCTTTTGTGTTAAGAAGTAAGGCGAGTAGCATCACCTTCTTTGGAACTGTTCAGGGACTTTTTCAACAGCTCCGATCAGTAAGAGATGGAAAACCTGTTATAGAAGCTGTATGTGAGAGGCATCCCTGAAAAGGGACAGTGGAGAGGGATGTGGAGGTGGCTTGCAAATGAGTGGGATGGTGTAGCCAAGTCTAATGGTATCATGAACCCATTTATCGGTAGCGATAGCGTGCCAGTGAAGGTGAAAACTGTAGAGTTGGTCAACAAAGGAGTGAGATGGCGATGGCTTTTGCAATACCAGAGGAGTCTGTTGTCCCTCGACTTCCATATTAAAATTACGGTTTGGGTACAGGCGTCTGAGTGTTAGTACACTCGGTAGGGGAGGCTGATTGAGTTGAACAGCACCATGCATCGTTGGAGGGTCCAGTCCCAGAGCAGATAGTGCCAACGCCGTCGGTTCCAATGGAGGCAGAACCGTAGGGTTAGACTGATCTGGAGCAACTATTGGTGCTAAAGTGGCAGACGGAACCATTGCTTGCTGCTTTGGTACCGACAAAGCTGACTGTGCCGATACGTTGGCCATCTTTGGAGGCTTAGGAGCCATTACATGAGCGTGGTCTGAAAGCCACTTTTTGTCCTTTTGGGTCGAAGAGTCAGACCCTTTAATGGACTTGGGCGCCATCATACGTGAGGAATCAACAGCCTCTTTCGTATGTGGTTTCTCCTCAGATGGTGATTTTTCTCCTTCTTGACTTGTGAGGGAGCGTAAGTCTCCTGTCTGAGAGGCGCTGTGTCACAGTCCAGCTCTGTCCCTGATCACATGAGGGATGAAGAGAGCACTCCATTAAAAGGAGTTTCATGTGGCAGGCTGACACTGAGACTTTGGCAATGGACACACTATTTAGAAATGTGTCCCTCTCCAACGTACCTGATGAAGGCTGTATGACCATGAGATGCCAGCATGACACTGTGACAGGATGTACAGCATTTGAAACCGTGGGAGCCCAGCATGACGGCATGAGGACCCCCACCCTCTTTTTTAAAAAAAATAGGCAGAAAAGAAATAAAAGTTTGGAGGAACAAAGGAGTGGAGACGTTTGTGAAAAGATGAGTGAGGTAAGTAGGGAGAGGGGGAGAGAGAGAGAGCCATTAATTCTGTCTGTTGTCCGTGGCAGTAAAGAAGGAACTGGGGGGGGTCTGCTCGTAAAGTGGCACCAAAAGTGGCATGAGATGGCCTTGCGGTGCTCACATGACCCAGATGAGAACTGCTAACAAGTCTCTGAGCTGTGTCTCTTGGCCACTGCAGCACCTAAGGTGAAGCACCTACAGGGACAGTACTCTCATGTTTATTACACACAACAATAGGTGTCTAAAATTTGATTAACTGAATGTTTATCATTCAGTGGACCAAAATCAGAAAAACAGTATATCTCTTTGGAGCTGTTTAGCCAACTGAACTAATTTGTTAGGTTGTTCTACTATTTTATAATTAGATTTTTTGTCACAAAAATTTGAAGTGAGATGCGTATCTGTCGCTTCTCCGACCAAAGTCAATGGAAGGAGACTGAGGACCATAGTGCTTACACTCTGGTGGCAAACTAGTACAACAGATACAAAGGAAATAATCAAGAAGTAAGAGGAAACTCAGTAAGAACAGTTATTCAATATGCTTATTTTGTTGGTTTCAGCTGGGGTGAAGGGAGATGTTCAATAAATTTAATTCGAAGAAATTTCTAACAGCAGCATCTTTTCACAACCGGGAATAATTCCCAAATCTGTAAGGCTAAACTGTGAACTGTTCCAATATATTGTACAAAAATGACAGACCAAGAAAAGAAATCCACTGGACTGAAGACGAAAACCAAAAACAGAAACCCCACACATTTTATCATCTCTACGCTCACTTTCTTCCTTATCATTAAAAGCATACAAACACAGCCATTAATCACAATGAACTCAACAACATTAAAGTGAGACATACTTTTGTATGAATAAATCAGCAGACTGAGTACTGGCTGATGTTTTACTAACTTTGAAGGGAAATGTAACCTATTGCACATAAGGAAAAAATAGCTTTACTATTACATAAATTCTCAGTTTCAACAGGACTCTGAGCAATTGGAAAGTTACTGTTTAACAATGGCAATATAATCTGTGTTTTGGGAGAAGTTATACTGACATTCATCTCCTTTAAAATAGTAACCAACTAAAAGGCCTTCAAAACGCACAGCACTTCCCTCTTTCCCTTTCTTGTGAACACACACAGTTGCTCCTCTGGGCTGCATCTACTCAGGAACTTAATTAATGTAGTTTAACAAATTCTTTATCTCTTGGCTGAAGCTATTGGCTCTGACAGATGAATCAGAGAAGTCCATAAATGTCTTGAGGATTTGTGCCGACTTTTCTTGTATGACCATATAAAGCAAGTACAGAACAAGTTATCTACAATAATTTTAACCAAAGCTTCAGATGTCTTACCTTATTCCTATTTTCATGGCAAACATCCTTGTTCCACAATACAATTAAAAAGGAAACAAAGCTGCCAACCATTTACTTTTCTATTCTGCATGATTTGCTATTGTAAAAATTATGTATACAATTACTTGACCTAAATAAAGGTATACGCAACTGGAAGAGAAGTTAAATAAATACCTTCTGCTCCTCAGAGAAAAAAAAATCACAAATATCGTGATTTAAACAAAAAAGTGTTGTGGAAAACATGTATGTTAAAATAATGTATCCCATTTGTAGTGTGCTAGGTCTGCTACTGTTTACTTAAAAATCAGACACCACAAAATGTCATTCAAGTCACCACACAAAACAAAAGGAACTAGAATCAGCACTAGATTCAAACAGACAAACAGTGCCTTAACTCTGACCACTTGGAGACAAGCATTCTGCAATGGACTTATCCGATTCCCAATGAGTCAATGGAAAGAATCCCAAGCTATTACAATGAAATTCTGAGGATCCGCATGTACAGAGCAGGCCTCTTTCCTACCGATTTTCTTTAACATTCACAATTCAGGATTCACTAGAAAGAGACCAAAGTATACCTCTTGAGTTCAGTTACAAGGGATGTGCTGTCTGCCAAAATGTTCATCTTAGGCTGCATGTGACGCTCTCTCCCTTTGTGTTTTCTACAGGGTTCGGGGCTGTTTTATAATAAAACCATTCTAATATTTCTTCTAGTTGGAAGGGATATAGTTCTCATGCTGTATGTTCACAACTTTTATAGTAAATTCATTTCTTGCTTTAATACTTTGATTGGTCTTTCACTGTGTCAATATGAGCCTTTCTGTACTTATTTCTAACAATCTACTTTGCATATTCTGTACCTCCTGTACATTTAAACATGTTATGTTCTTCTTTAGAAGACGTGTAAGACCGAAAGTCCACTACAAATAAAAGTCACATAAAATGATGTTCTTCTAAGATGCCTAATAGTTCCTCAAAAGTAACATTTGTCTGATAAAACCATTTCTGACAGATTTTTCCCTATTATCCAGCATGGTACTTGAACTGTATTCTGGTGATTTTGTTTGATGTGGAATTCCGTAGTGAATGGTTTATCTAGCCACTAATCCAATGCCTGATAACTGTTCCACTCTGTTTCTGAAAAAATTCTTACAATAATTACTGCAGGCTCCTTCCCACTGGAAGCAAGAAATCACATTCATTCTTCAGTCTAGTGATTCATTTGGCCTATTTCAAACTGGGCAGTGTGATTTTCCTTCAGTGCTCAAGATGACTGCTTCAAAAACAAGTCAAGCTGATCCACTCTAAAGATACGCACCTCAAGTTCTTGTGACTGGATACTTGATTTTTGTTCCAAGTGCAAATGAATTTTAAAAATTCTTCCATCTTAACAGACTGAAGAGATAGTTGCTTTAAGTTTCGGTTATCTTCTGTTTATTACTAGCTCTCCTGAGAGCCCCTCTCTCATATTAATTTGTTGGTTAGTGGCACCATAATGCCATCTTTAACTGAACTTAATTCTGCCTTTGGACTTCAAAAGCACATAGATATTACTGAAAGAAGTTACGAGAATCCAATCGCAGGGACACCCAATGGTCATAAATTATAAGAGAGATGAACAACCCTGAGAAAACGATCCTTATCTTCTCACACTAACTGGAAAGAAATAGGTTTTTACACAGAGCAACAGAAAATTACAGTTTTTACTAGATCAGATACATTTTTTCCAAAATTAAGTCCTATTGCCTCTTCAAAAAGAAGAGAGAGGAATTATGAAAGAGCTGTGTGACTTCAGTACCGTTCCCTCTGTAATACAGATGGTTACGTACCGATATCTATATAAAGTATTTTTCTTTTGGGAAAAATAAATAGCAGAACTTTGGTATTTAGTATAGCGCCTTTCAACTGAAGACTTCCAATAAAATTTATAATCTATTAAGCCTCAACTTTCACTGAAGAAAGTATTATTATATAACTGTATGATTTACAAAAGTATTGATGTATGAAAGGAGCCACAGAATCTGGAAGCATATAAGTTCTTGTCTCAAGAGAAAAAGCTTTGGCCAAAATCATCACTTTGGAACATAAGTCTGAGAAATTTGGCTACCTTTTCCTAGCTGCCACAATGAGCAAACATTTTAGTACCCCACAGAGCAAGATTCACAACCAACCTATTCATGATACAAAACACACTTATTAGATAATTGCTTTAGTGACCAGGAGACATTTTGACTCCCTGGTAAGAATATGTGGCAATGGATAGACATAAAAAGATTTTACCAAAACACTCCAACTTTACTATGACAACTAATCAGTCCTATCACTAACAACTCTATCATTAACTTGTCCCCAGTTTCCAGTCTAGCAAGCGATAAAACATTAAACTCCTAAAGTATACAGTGCTAAAAGTGTAAACTTTGTTTTACACTTCTCTATAATGAAAAGATAGCAAAAGCAAATGAGAAAGCTCGAATTAAGAAAACATATTACCTACACTGGCAGCTGATAAAGATTGACTGATATGAATAGGTTACCAGAATATTTTTCTTTTAAAAAAAAGATTATTGAAATGCCTGTAGTTGTGAGACAAGTTCAGAGACCTGAAGGTAAGTAAAATATTTCCCTAAAAGTGAGTATCTTCATTGACTGTATTTCCCCTAACATTTCTGAAACTGGGATTTATAATTTAATTTACTGTCCGATAAACCCTGATGACAGCTATTGGAGAACACAACCAAAACTATCATAAAGATGACAAGCACTCTCTCATTTGGGAAAAAACAAGGAGTCTAGCGGCACTTTTAAAGACTAGCAAACTTATTTTTGTATTTGGAACATCTCGTTTGGGTGATCACAAGGCTGAACACTACCTAGGGCTACCAGATACCAAAGCCTAGAAAGGAGGACAGGGAAGTATGAAAAGGAGGACATTGGAGAACAGTTGGAGAAAGTGTAGTATTAATGTAATATCCTTCTGTTTTTAGGGGCCCTGGAATGCTTTCCCCTAAAAACAAGGTATTATGTGGCATTCCAGGATACTTTAACCCCTGTAAATAAAAAGCCTGACAAAGTCATGTATTCTAAAATGCCTGCCAGACGGAGGACATGTCCTCCCTTTGCCTGACATCTGCTAACGCTAACTCTAGCATTCTATCGTTTATTTCATTGTTAACAGAAGACTAACTTATTTTATGATTGTTTACTGTGCTCTCTTTACTGGTACTTTAATAGTGAAATCTTAAGAGAAGAAAGGTAAACTAATTTGTCCAACTACAACAATAAAACCTGGTGAGTTTGGGCCTCCATCTTCCCTGATCTGATAAAGGAACAATTTGAGCTGATTAACTTTTACTTATTATTTTAAAATGCTCCATACAGGCTAACAAAATTGTATTGTAAAGGCTTGCCCATGATCTGAGAAGAATTATCTTCTTGTAGAACCCTATGATGGGTATTGGATAATCTATAAAAGGCTCTAGAGGTTAAGATCCATTTGTAAAACATTCATACATGAACAAATGGGAAAATTAAACCAAAGCTACATTACATATTTACATAAGTGGTGGGATATTTTTAAGAATACTCTTGGGAATGCTATTTCATATAACTTGACAATGATATATAATTCAGGATCCAAGAGGTCCTAGGTGACACCAGATAAACTTCACAAATTTAAGATATCTTCACTGGTGGAATGGTAACAAGCATATGCCCCAAAAGTAATTTTACTTCTATATTTTCTATGATAAATTGATTGTTTATATACTACTTTTTGGAACAGCATTGCCAGGCACCTTTCAAGGAATCAGATAATCTAATACCCCACAATTCCAAACATTGCTGAGATTCACCTGCATTCTACTATGAAAATGATAAGCACTCCAGAAATTAATCTGATACTTGGCTAACTAACTTCTTCGCCACCACCACTATGCCCCACTGCCAAATTAATCTGTGCCATTCACCTCAAAAGTTGGTGTATGAAAAAGCAAAAAAGCCTCAAGTCTTACAATAACTGTAAAATAAAATAGGGCCTGATTCTCCCGTGCCTGACAATTAACTTGCAAGAGCATACATTCCTACCTATGTACAAGACAGCATAAAACACTACAATTAATATGACTGAGTAGAGCATATTGACTTGGTAGCAGCGGTTAAAGTATAATCTGGCAGGCCCCAGAATCCTCCAAATAAGGTGGGCCCCCTTCCCACATGGGTGGGCCCCCCTTCCCGCACCCCCCCCCTGCCCCCCAGGCCCCCCCCCGCCCCCCCCCCCCCCCCAGCAGAAGCCAAGTTGCCCTGGTACTCACCAGCAGCGCGCTGGACCTCGAAACTGCAGCCTCCAAGCACAGCCTGTGCATGCGCAGGGGAGCCTGCCCTCCTCCTCTGCCTGCCGGAACACAGCAGAACGCTGTTTTGGAGCCCACTACTTTTAGGGGCCCAGCACTCCAGCCCCTAAAAATAAAAAATGGTGCTGGAACGCTGCATTATAGGGCCTGCTGTTTTTCAATGGTGGGCCCTGGAACACAGCGTTCTGGCCCCATTTTCTATTTTTAGGGGGCCCGGAATGCTGAGCCTCTAAAAATAGCGGGCCCCGGAACAGTGTCCTGCCGCATTCCAGCCCACTGTTACCCCTGCTTGGTAGCACTTCACATCTCACCTTGCCCAAAGAAAATAACTACAGGGGACAAAGCAATTAAGAATTGGGATCAAAAGACTTCTATATAAACAAAAAAAATGAATTAATTCCATCTTTGGTATTTATAACTTGTATTTTTAGACAGTATATAGTAGTAATATATATCCTGTTTTAAAGCTACCATGTAATACTTAACATCGCAATTACCACACATCACCTACGCATTTTGGAAATATAAAATGGCCTGAATATATTCTACTTTGACACAATAAAACCTTTTCATTTTTTGCCATTACATCCAGACACGTTTGCAAAGCATCTATGTGATCAGCACAGAAGTAGCATTTTAGAACTCATCACCTAAGGCAGGCCTTGTCTACAATGCCACGTTATACCACTCTAATCATACTGTTACAACCTCCCTACCATGTACACAGCTAGATGGGAATAAAGGCTCTTTACACCAATATAGCTATTTCTGTACAGGATGGGCAATAGGCATGTACAATATGAGGCACTTTTGTATCAGAATAACAGCATCCAAACTAAGTCTTGTACTAGCATAACAATATCAGGAAAAATTGTGCACCACTTAGTTACACAGTTGTACTTTTACAACATTCAACATTCAAGGGTAGGCCAGGCTCCAGTCCTTTGTGACAGTTTTGAAACTATGACTATTTGAATCCGTCACCATACAGTTGGAACTATGTCAGCAACGGCTTACCAAAGTTTTCTACTTGCATGAATCATCATAAAAGTACTATGCGAACAGACTAAATTGAACTGCTTCAATAGCTGTTCTAGATTTTGAACAGTCCTTCACACACAAGAGTGAAATCACTCAGCTGTGCAGTGATTCATCAAAGCAGACAACCCTGTTTAAGATGTAGATATCAACATTTTAGAATACCTGAAGTAGCATTTTTTTGTGCTGCTCTTGAAGATGTTACATTTATAAGAAGCGCAGAAATATATTTCAGTGACATTATCTAACAAGGAAGCATAAACGTGGTCATTACTATCTGAAAAGAGAAAATATAATTCACTTACAGCCAACATTCTTTTGGAATAGCCTAGAATGTAGAGAAAAGTAACACAAAGAAATCACATTATCAAAGTTACAGTAATAACCTGTGACTGTCCTTTTTAGTCCCTCTAGACTAGAGCACTGGTTCTCAACCATGTGCATGTGGACCCCTGGAGATACGCATAAGTCTCACAGGGGATACATAAGACCATCTAGATATTTGCCTAATTTTACAACAGACTATGTAAAAAGCACTAGTGAAGTCGCTGGAAACTAAAATTTCATACAATGACTTGTTCGGAGTGCACAATACATTAATAAGTACAATATTTATAGTATTTATTGACTGATTTTAATTATCTGGTAAAAATGAGAAAGTAAGTAATTTTCAGGAAGAGTGCACTAGAGTACTTTTATTTTTTTTTTGGTCTGATTTTGTAAGCAAGCTTTTTTTAAATGAGGTGAAACTTGGGGTCCACAAGACCAATCAGACTCTTGAAAAGGAGTATAGTCATCAGGAAAGGTTAGAGTCATTGCTCTCTAGAGTACACCAAAGCAGCTAGCTATTGGTGAAGCATCACCAACCAACCACACTCACACTGTATCTCTGGTCTGCAATCCCTATTTCCCAATCATATTAATGCAACAGACCCAACTGCATTGAGCACCTGCAAGTCCTTTCACTGCAAGGACCTGTAAGACCCAAAAGCTTGAAAAACTCAAAAACAGTATCTTCAAAATACAGCATTATTTATTCATTCCTCCAAAGGTACAAAGCACACAAAAAGAATAGAAACAATAGAAATCCTATACACCTGGGGTTACAGGTATTTTCATCTTTCCTGGCCAGCTTTTATACATTCACATCAATCCAGATGACACCCACTACTCCCCAATAAACGGTTCCCTCACTGCTTCCTCAAAGACTTTCATCTGTGTAATTTGTTTGCTGCCCGTGCTTTCTTCTTTTAACTACTCCTTTTCGCTCTAATTCCATAGCAAGTATCCCAGCTTGAACAAACACAAAGAGGCATTACTCATATTCATAAAAAAGAATACATTTCTCAGTTTGTCTCACACATAATTTTAAGTGTTTTTTTATGTCTGGTTAATATAGAAATACTACACTGTAATAGTGATAAGCACTCACCAGAAATTAATTTCCTCAAGTCACTACTCATGCTTTTATGTAAAGTGGTGTTACATTATAAATCATTTTATTTAAACTAACTAAAGAGCAGTAGCTCCTTTCATGTGGGTAGGAGACAATCAAATTAAGAAACTAGGACAGGGGTTGGTAACCTTTGCTGACCCCTGTGCCAGCCCTGGCCAATGTACCCTCAGCCAGTGCCAAGGGCAGAACCAAAAGGGGGCGGGGCCAGGCTTCAGGTTCCCAGCTGGGGACGGGACTGAGGCTGGAATCCACCAGCAGGGAGCTGGCCAACCTACCCTCGCCCTAGCTGGGTCTGGGGCCTGCTCCTGCTGGGCAGGCCAATCACCCTTCTCCCACCCAGAGTCGGCTCCTGCCGGGTGCAGTGCCTCTGGTTCCCAGCCGGGGCTGGGCTGGCCAGGCGCTTCTGTTTCTGTGGCTCCGGTCAAGCCAACCTACCCTGCTACCCTCCATCAGCCCCGCCCAGCACGGCATGGGGCCTGCAGGGCCCAGAGCCCTGCGTGCTGAAGTTCTTTTTTTCCCCCAGCGGGGACGCACAGCTAGCAGGGGCTTGGAGCTGCAGCATGCAGGTCTTGTGGCCCCAAGCCATGCTGGGGACAGACCCAGTGGGGAAGCCTGACCGGCCATGCTGCTCAGGCTTGGCCTGCGCACCATCTTCAGCGCACGTGCCAGGGGTTGCCAACCCCTGAACTAGGATTAATACGTACTGCTTCTAATCCACAATAATTGACAGCTTTCTTTTTTCTCTTAGCTATTTCAGATACACTGCTTAGGCACCTTAGAAATACCTAATTGCCAGGCAACATTAACAGCAACAGCAACAGCAGCAGCAGCAGCAGCATACAGAATACGTCCAAAAATGCAATGGTAGTCTCTCCTAGCTTACTGTTGTGCATGTGCGTGCGATTTCTGTGTTTACCTAGTAATCATTTTTCTTTCATCTCTATTGAGTGTTAATCCCTTCTTGGTCTTACGCATGTTAAACTAATGAGAAAGGTGACAGACAAATGATAAAATCCTGACTCAACTGACTTCAACAGGGCCAGGACATAACCTGAGATGCCAAAAGGACTCAAAAGTTAGAATATGGTATAGGGTTGACTTCAAGAGTCACTAACCACCCTTAAATCTAAAAATTTAAAAGCTTTTGCCTTTTACTAGCAATAAACCTACAACAAATCCTTTCAGATGTGAAATGCTTAATGTTTTTCACCCACATTCTAAAATATTTCATTTTTCAAGGCATCCCCATTTTCAGGGTCCAACAATGAAATTAAGGAACAAAACTGCATAAAAGGCTCATAAAATTACTTCAGATTCACCAAATCCAGACTTAAACATGTCTAAGAAACCTGAAGTACAATTCTGACAATTCAACAGATTCCTTCGAGCTTTTAAAGTTTAAGAGGCCCGCCATTTCAAGCCATATGGCAATTCCTTGCTCCTGAGGTATGCAATATCCTTATAAAAAAGAGGTGCACTTTTTTTGCTTAACAAGCCTAATGCATTTAGAGCATTGAAAACATTTCATTTTTAAAATGACTTCAATTTACATTTTAATTTTAAAAGAAATGTATAAATTATCAATGGCTTATCTTCCACATCATTTGGTTTCTGAAGAATGTCAATTCTTGTCCTCAGGTATGCAAAACTTGTCAGCTACATGAAATGGTGCTTAATCAAGCACTCTTATCACATACTTTTGCAAAATAATCTTTAGAAAAATCCCATTCTAATGCAACCAGAACGTTAAGTAAAACAAGATTACTTCTGGTGCTGTAATCCCATGGTTTTAACAAAGGAGGAAAAGACAAATGATAGATGATCCTGGATGCAGGAGATGGTGCTGGAGCTGAACCTAAGAGAAAACTGGTAGTCCACAGCAGGAGGGCAAGTTAAGAAACTTCACATTGCTTGGACAGCTGCCCAACGCTACTGGTTCACCCTGGGAATATGGAAAACCTTGCCATGAGCCCCTCTTGGCACAGAGTAGAATGAACTCACATTCATAGGCCTGAAGCTAGTCAGATAAAAAGAATTTTAAAACATCAAAATATTTCTTAAAACTCTAATTTAAAGATTAATATAGTTACTTTATAACACTAACATGCATGCAAAACTGACTCAAAAAGTTGGTCATCTGCATAAATGGTTTACTGAGCACATTTTGAACAATTACTTAATAATGGATAGCAGTGTTACATTTGGAATAATAGTTACTGAGTGTTGGATCACTGTTGCTGAGCATATAAAGCCCCCTTGAACTTGAAATGGGATCACGGGTGCTCAGCAATTCTAAAGAATAAGGCCAAAGCCCACAGGCAAATTAAAAAACTGAAGTATGGCATCTCCTAAGAACTTAACTGGCATGCACATGAGAAAGAGGAAATCGCAAGTTTCTAATAGGTGCCATATATCAAATGAGAAAGTCAGAACTCTTAAGGCTTGTAATTCAGGACTGTAGGAAAAGAACCCATGAAAATTAGCATGCCTATCCAAATCCCTAAATTTTTTAAAAGTAGGCTTTCTTGCAAGATTTTTATCACAACAAATTTTATCCTGGAAGAAGAAATAAAAATAACTTTCCCATAACATCAAAATTTCAGAAGAAATTTCAGTCTAAAACTGTGTAAAGATGGAGGTTTTTTGGTTTGTTTGTTGGGAGTGGAGGGGTGGAGACACTGCCTTCTTTTATCCATTTTAGTTTGGCCAGTCCTAGAATGAAATGCTCTTACACCTTTGCATCCTCGCTGCCTTTGTCTGAGATGCTCCAACTAAGCAGCATAAGGCCATATCAAGACACCACAATGAAAAGGCCAGATATAAACGGGAAATAGTATTTGCAAGTCTCTCTTTCATCCATATCAATCGAATGACTCTGAACGGCAATAGTAAATATTATGCTACTGGAGAAGATATCTTTCATAAAAAACACAAGCACGAGGACCTCTTATGATCCTCAAAGATACTGTGGCACTTCAATGATACTACTTCTTAGACCACCAACTATTATAACGAACAAAAAATATGGCACAACTTTTTCACAACCCTTCTTTCAACTCAGCTTCCAAACTCCAATGCAGGTAATTATATTATGCTTACTTAATTTCCCCCACAGCTGCAACTAGATGATGCTTCCTGTACTTCCTATCCCAACTGTTGTGGAGTAGTGTTGTTGGTAAATCTCTCTCTCTCTCTCTCTCTCTCTCTCTCTCTCTCACACACACACACACACACACCCACACACACACCACCCTTACCTACCCACCCTTTTATCCTTCTAGTGGGCAAAAAAGTGCAGGACACATTCTTGTATGCAGGAGTGTTTACAATGCTCTTCTAGCTATACAGATGAAAATGCAACTGAAGTTATGGCCATCCCAAGCACTTCCAAAATCTGCTAGGCAGCATAAAGAATAATTTTTTGTTTTAAAGCCCCAAATGCTACCATTTGTGAAAAGAGGACTAAGTTTCTGAACTGAAACAAAATCAAACAAGTTATGCAGGTATGTTTTGTGACCCTAGGTATTGCAGCTGCCTCAGACTACAACCAAGACAATCATTACACAATATAGTTGGCGTTTGTACAGACACTCACTGAATTCAAACCTACATTTCAAGAAAGTTTAATCTTTGAGCCAACCACCACAAGAAGTGCTCCAGCACCAAATAAACACAAACTACCACCAGGATTCTTGCATAATTAGTCTGTAGTAACCTTCGGGAAGAAAGAGTTAACCCCTTGGTCACCCCCGGAACGTCCTGCGGGGAGAGGCGCTCGGCTCCAAGGCTGAGCGGAGCGCGCCTTTCATTAACATTATCTTTAGCCTCCTGCTACGATCCCTTCTCGCCCTTGCCTTCAGTGAGGCACAGTGAGGGCAGGAACTCGTCAAATGTGCCTCTCTCAGGCACTTTATACACTGGTCATGCCCGTCCGAGATCGGTATGTGGTCATGACAGTCTGTGCAACACTTGAAACCTGAGGCATTAGGCATGTCAAGCAAGCGTTGGTGTTGCTGTCCGCCACTCCGTTTAACTCTTCTGTTGGTTTTTTCTTCTTCTTCTTCTTCTTCTTCTTTTTTTTTTTTTTTTTTTTTTTAACAGGTAAATGTTGAAGGACAACAAGAAAGAAAGGATAACTAAGTAAGTAACCCTAACTATAAGGAACTAACTAACAAACTATATACAATTGAGGTAAGGAGCTCCTCTCAGACGGTGCTCGTGCTGAGGCGGTTGAGAAGGAACTGACGGGTGGGAGGGGGGAGCGCACATTCCAAAAGGCGGGAAGACAGCAGTGACGTCACCGGGGCAGCACGCCGCCCCCCTCCCCCAGGACTCTGCTATTAACATCTCCGGTGCGAGGTGCGGGCGCAGCTACACACCTACAGTGGAGCAGTGGGAACACTGCTCGAAGAAGAACTACACATCTTTTAATTGGAGCAGCAGCATTGCCTGTGCCTGTTTGGATGCAGCAGAGCTCCTGGAAGGACCAGAAGGAGGCCAGGTAGAAGGGCCTGAAGAAGAATCCAGTGACATCCCTCCCAAAGATAAGCTTTTTGGTTTCTTTTTGGAGTTCTCTGGCCTGAGCACATGTACCCTCTCCCACTAGCCTGTAACTACCAAAGTTAAATCCCAGAGAAGCAACTCTCTCTGTTCTTATCTGTTCTTTTTAACTGAAGATTTTACCCTTTTAAAGCAAGTCCTGGTTCTGTGTCCTGAAAGGCAAGAGGTTTGTGTGCATGTGCCTCAGACTGCACAGCCAACTACTAAAAGAGGTTCTGTCCCAGTTTCAGCTGATATCCCAGCTGGGGTTCAATCACTCTCCAGAGGGCAGAATAAAAGTGATTGAGGGTACATCCCAGGAAGGAATTCTCTCATGTGCCTCCCTGGGTTTTCAAGGGGTTTTGCATTTGGGTGGTAGCAGCAATATCACTCCAAGGCCAGGAATTGGTGGCCTTGGAGAGTTTTAAGACCAGGTTCTAAGGCCAGGGGGTTTCAAAGCCTGTTGCAGGCCCCACCTTCTGCACTCAGAGTATCAGAGTGGGCATACAGCCTGGACATGGTGGCATAATGGTATGGATTTTTCTGGAGGAGCACAAACCTTAGGATTTTTAGAGGGACACATTTTTTTTCCTGTTGGGTAGTGGGAATTTTGGGAGATTTTTTTTCTTTCCTTTTTTCCCCCCCTTTTACTGCATGGGGAAAAAAGCACACAAGGGGTTTAATTGGCAAAGCCGGGGAGTCCAAAACAAGCATTTTTTTTCCTAGCTTTCGTGGCAACAGACTAGGGCAGAGTAGGACAGGAAAGCAGCCCAGTGAATGTGTTTGCAGTGGGGCAGAGGAGCCATGAAGACACCAGCCCCAGATCAGTCCCAGAAATCCAACTCCAAGACAGACACATGGAGTGGGAATGAGGAAGAGGGTAATAAGCCCATGGAGGCACCAGTGGATAGGGGCAGCCACATTCCTTCTGTACCACAATGGCCAAGCTAGGAGGATGTCTTTAAGACAGGAAGATCTCTAACTAAGACAGAGATGGAGTTCCTCCCAGAGATGAGGCGCAAAGTAAGAGAGGAGAAGGAAAAGCAATGGTGCTTCGAGCTTGAGAAATCTGAGAAACTGGACACTGCAGATACACTGGCTTCTTCTACTGCCAATCCTACCCCATTTTATGCTCGCCAACCCAGGAAATACTCTCACCACGTCAAAGTAAACATACCCTGTTCTTCTCATGCCTGGTCAGTTACAAACCAAGCTTATCTTTGGGAAGGATGTTGCTGGATCCTTCTTCAGGCCCTTCTACCTGGCCTCCTCCTGATCCTTCCAGGAGCTCTGCTGCATCCAAAACAGGCACAGGCAAGGCTGCTGCTCCAATTCAAAAACCTGTACTTTGTTCCTATTGGCTCCCCTGGGACTCACTGAAAAGAGTGTTAATCCCTACTTCCCCAAGGTTACTATACAGTCACCCCACAGAAAACAAAAGCCATCGCTCTCAGATGCCATCATTGCAGAGCACTAGATGCTGAAATGCTGGTCTTGAGTATAGCAAACAAATTAAAGAAAATCTACTGTATAAATCTGTGAGTGCTCAGAGAATTGGGATTTATATGTAATTTCTAAAACAAGCAGTCAGTGAAGTTCAAAAGTGCTCAGTTCAGACACCTAGCCTGCCACAGGTGATACTGCAATTGTATTAGAAAGAAATCCATAAATCCAAAGGAGGAACACTAAACTTAGTTCCTAACACACAGTTAGGTTATGGATTATAAACCTGAGATAACTGTGTTGAAGAAAGTAAAATTCTGCATGCAGTATTTTAAAATTCTGCATTTTTCATCAACAAACAAATGTAGAGATTCCAGTACAGCAACAGAATAGCAGAGACTACTCTCTGCACAAGATGGGCAATCATCCTGCAGCCCCCAAATCTAGGGACACAGACTTGGTAACCCACTCCTGATGCATCACAAGGGTTATGCCTGCCCCAGGAACAACCTGGAGCCCTGTCCCTCCACATCAGGTGCACCCAAACAGCAAGCAAAAGGGACAGTTTCACATACACAGCTCACCCTGGCCCCAATCCAGGCATGGGGTGGGCATGCTCGGGCCAGGAGGATCCCAAGTGTGGAGGGTTTAGTGTGGGGCAAAAGGATTCTATGCGAGGCAATCTGGATGTGGGTGGTTTGGTGAGGGAGCCAGATGCACAGGAGTTCATGCAGGAGAGGGGAAATGGGACTCTGCAATGGGTCCAGGTAAAGGTGGCTGGGGCTCAGCAGGGGGAGGGTCTGGGTGTGGCTCTGAAATGCTGGGGTCTGGGGACTTGTTGGGGTGGTACCTGTGCAAGGAAAGTGGGGCTCAGGGGGGTTCAAGTGCAGAAGGTTTAGTGAGTGTTGTCCGAGTGCAGGGGTGGTGTTTGGCAGATGGGGAAGCATCTCCCTTGCAGTAAACACCTCCCCCTGATGGGTGAAGAGTAATGGGAGGAGGGGAGAATAGGGCAAAAGAGGAGGCATGGAGCTTCCTGCAACCAGCAGAGATTTCTAGGGGATGAGTATGACCAGACCTGGCACTTATTGCAGGAGAAAAGGAAGCTCTGTCTTATCCCAACCCAGTCAGAATTGCCAGCCGAGACCAATGCAGGACAGGTGCCACTGGCCAAGGCATCCTTAGCCCCATAATGATTTCTATTTGTGCCAGCTACCCAGGGAGCCTGAAACAACTGACACCATCTGCTGGGGAGGTGTGCATGATTACTCTTGCAGCTTCCTTTCGCTTGTCTATCATTTGTGGAGGGGAAGCAAAGAAATCTGCAGAGGGATATAAATTCTGCACACACACAGTGACACCACATTTTCCCAGAGTAGGATGAACACATGAGAATCACAATAGAAATCTCTCTCTCATTAACAGCAGATTACCTTGCATGATGAGGGAAGTGGGACAATTCACTCTTAAATGGGAACCTGGAGCCCAGGTGAAGCAGAAGAAACCACCATTCCTACTGAACACCAAGAAGCACTCTGAACAACTTAAAAGAAGGAAGCTTAGTGAAGTTAGGAATTAGTTTCTTTGAACTGTGGGTAAAAAATTATCTTCATTTTGTGCAGTGTAAAAGGCCTGAGAAGCTGCAGAACTGCTCTGGCTGTGCTTTGGAGCTGAGGGAAGACCAAAGAGCAGTCACACAGGTAATGCACAGCTAAGCAGTGCTTTGTGATGTACTGTTCAGCAGGGGCAAAGAGAAGAGACTGGATGAGAACTGCAGGTATTGCAAGTGGACCGTGAAGCAGGACTCTACTGAGAAAGTTAAGACACATTGAATCCAACTACTACAGCCAGCATCCTTCTATTCTTCCCAGATCTCTTGCACGTATGGGACACAAAGTTGGTTATCTCAGGTTTTGCAGAGGATGAGAATTTGGTTCTAAATGAAGGAGTCTTCAGTAGGGATTTCCCTAACACCCCCCAAACCCTCCCTGAATTTCCCAACACCTGCCCAGTTGTTTGCTAGTAACAGTGTTACACCAATTTAGTGAGCACCCCCAAAACTCCCCATATACCTTCCCTAATTTCAAGGTCTAGGGAGAATACTGGTCTTCAGTCACACAGCACAGCTAAATCAGTTTTAAAATGACATTGCCATATGTGAGTTTCTTCATTTAAAAGAGAAGGCACAGGGACTCAGTGTGCTAGTTCAAGCTAGTACTCAACTTCCTTGCAAAAAACATGTACATCTTCTTCAGTAAAATCAATGCCCTCCTGCTATCCAGTGATCAGCTCCCGCATTGTGCATAGAATACTTCCAAGATCCAAGTTCCATAGCATCCATCCTTATTAAAAGACAGATCCAAAGAACTTGAATGGCTGGCGTTCAGAAGCAAAAAACAAAAACAAACCAAAAAACCCAACCCCCTCTCCCCCAACAATTAAATCCAACACACAGTAGGTTTTTTTTGTTAGTTTTGTTTTCTTTTTTACATTATGAGCTCTCCAATTAAAGTTATGTTTATGAGACTGACTGAACTGGACAAAAGCAAAACTAAAACTGACTGACTTGCATCATGGTGCTCTTTGTTATCTTTCTGAGGAATGAGTCTTGGCACTGTGCAAGTTCACACTGGAGAGTCAATTTCCTCTTCTCATCAAGACTACTAAGTAAAGCTTTGGCATGTTTCACCCAACTTGCGTTTAACTGCCTTTTCCATGAACATTGAATCAGGCAGATAATGATTTGGATCACTTTGCAAAGCTAATTCAACAAACCCCATAATCAGACTATACGCAATCAGTTAAACATACTCTAGACCAGATAAGTTTCAAAGGGGCAGCTGTGTTAAGCTAGTTCAGCAAAACAAACAAGCAGTCCTGTGGCCCTTAAAGACTAAAAAATTTATTTATTGCATGAGCTTTCGTGAGAGAAAATCCCACTTCGTCAGATGCTTTCTGGCAAAGCTGTACTCTAACACTGAATTATAAAAAGTCTTTTCAAGGGATCATTCAGGCATTACAATCTGCAATATTTAGAGATCCTGCGTTTTCCATAAGTAACCATTTCGTTTTATGCTTTCTTGACATGACATACATAAATGCTTAAACTATATCAGCTGTTCAAGATAAAAAAAATAACATGGGGGGGGCAATTAACTCCACGTGGCATTAGTGGTTTTTCAAATTCTCACATATCATCATAGATGGACAATAAGCCTTATTCATCTTTTTCACCCTTCATTATTGCATCTTTTTCATCTAACCACATTGTAGCTAGCCTTTCTCGCTCTTCAATGTTTAGCAATTTAGCCTTTTCTTTTTAAGCTATTTTCATACATAATTTTTATTTGAAGATTATCACCACCATCATACTATTTAGCTGTATAAAGCAGTCTCTTTATTGCTTCTGTGTTTTATAGCAGCCAGTAAGAATCTCAAACATGGATTAGGGCCTATAATACTAACTTTAAGCCCAGAGAGTTCATGGTCCAGCTATTGTATAGGATGCAAAAAGTGGACAAAAACAGACAAATGAAGTAACGGAAGTCTGAGGATGATGTAATAAAACCACGTTTAGCAGAAAAAATAGTAACATGGTCTATCCCAAGCCTCTGTTCTATTGTTATATAATATCCTTTATTAGTTATTTCTTACAGTATATTGAATCAGTTTACTCTCTCTTTAATGTGCATATAATTTCAACTTCAAAAAGAGAAATGACTTTACAAATAATTACATTTCAAATATAAATATTTTATTTATATATACATATCAATTTAACCTATTTTTCAGCAGCCCTGGGACATCACAAATTAATTTTAGTGGAAATAATTTTTTCATTTTTGAAATCTCAACAAGCTTCTACATAAACAACTCCAACATAATATCAGCCACAAGGTCATTTTTGGACTTGTTTTTATATTTCACAACCAAAAACATGTCCAGTGTAAACTGTTAAACTGAAGCCCTGACAAGTTTTATTGTAAATATTCCTGGCTTTAAAGAGAAATTTGAATAACTTCACATAGTGTATGTCTGAGACCCAGTTTAGGTCTGACAACTTCAGATTATGCCTCATTTATATGGATCGGTGATCAAACTCATTAATATGTGAAAGAACCACAGAAGCAATGGATTGTGAATCAAATAACGTGAGCAAAGATATTTAGTAAATGCAATAGCTTATGTGAATTTATGTAGAGTGATGGGTTTCATAGTCAAGTGCCAAGGTTCCTAAAACAGAGGCCTCAACCATGTGTATGTAGCTTTGAACACTGTGCAGCAATTCTTACTAGATGCTGAGGTTGTCTCATTGGCAGTCACTGAAGAATTAGTGACACATATAGCCCTGCTAATGTCACTAGGTCTGAAATTCACTTTAGAGCTCCATTGCAGTACACAAGAAATAGGAAGCTTTTAATTTGTCCATAATTCATCCCATATGTAAGAAGTTTAAAGGGCCCTTCTGCTTAGTCCAACTGAATGATTTGACAAGACAGGTGAGCTGATTCGAAACATTTTCCTTGCCTCTTGTATTGCCAAATGTTGATGGGATACAAGAGAAAGTGACAGCATTTTAGACAGCCCAAAAAATTTAGCAAGTGTTTTCACAGAGCAAAACCAAAACGCACTATGAGCTTTAGTCTTTTTCTAAAGCTTCACTTTAACCTTCTGCTAATACAAGATGAGCACATGCAATAATTCAAAATGATCATCTGTTACATGCAGCTATTAAAACTACTACAGTAAGACTTCACAGTTATGAACACTTCCAAATGGAGGCTGTTGAACTCCAAAGAAAAAGTGATGGTTGTTCTTTCAAAAGTTTACAACTGAACATTGCCTTAATGCAGTTTTGAAACTTTACTGTGCAAAGGAAAATGCTGTTTTAACCATCTTAATTTAAATGAAAATCACAGAAACCATTTTCTTACCTTGTTGATCTAAAAAAATGCCTTCCCACTTTTTAATAGTTTATATTTAACACAGTACTCTACTGTATTTGCTTTTTCTTTTTTTGATTCTCTCTGCTGCTGCCTGATTGCATACTTGCAGTTCCAAATGAGTTATGTAGTTGTCCAGTCACTTCATAATTCTGGTGTTCACAGCTCTGAGATTTTACTATTACTCAATTTATTTTAAAATGTTATAACTGCACAGTAGATAAGTTCATAATAGACAGTAGTGACAGACAAGTGGTTTTGTAAACATAACTATTTCTTTCTTTGATTGGTGGGGCTGCCTGGTACCTACAAGTTTTTCTAACATAGTGCCAAACTCCAGAGCTGTGAATTGTGAAACATTCTAGACATCTTTTAGGTTCAGCACATCAGGACGGTCTAAATGGGGCAGTCAGAAGAGAACACATTAGACTGCTCTATAGTTCATAGCCGTATTATTTGAACAGCAGTACCATGCAGACAAGCCATATGTACAAAGACAGAGCAGCATATTTGTTTTAGTTTATTCTGTGCATGTGGAAGATGCTAGAGCAACAGCACTTCAGTGTTCACCACATCCATCCACAGGAGGTATAGCACAGCCATGGCAATACAAATTCTCTCATCAGTGCGCCTCAAGCACCACCTACAGAGAAAGACAACCTGTGAGTGTGAGGGAGCGATTCACCCTCGGTACCAGTTCCAGTTTTTACCTATGCAAAAATGGTTAACAAATCTGACCATTAGTAGCAATTGGGATGGCAATTGATTTGATGGGAATATTTTTCTGGAGCTAGACTGCAACTACTAAAGCTAACAATCAGCTGTCAAAATGGTTGCACTATTAAAAGTCCATAAAAGATCTGGGTTAGATTTGAACCGCAGTTCTAGATTCAAGAGACTCCCTGTCATTGCTGATCTTCTCCATCCAGATAACCTGCAGAAATACATGTTTGCTGCTGTTACAAGTAACAGCAAAAAAAATTAGCAAGGCCGACTGATTGAGGCATGAAAACAAGAATGAATATTTTGATTCAAAAGGAAACAGCAATTACTCTGAAAAAGTTTCTAATGCTTATATGAATTACAGGGTAGCTAAGCTGATGCACAAAATGGGGGGCGGGAGGGAAGAGAGAAAGGGGTTTCTTTTAGTCTTTAACTGTGCATAGCCCAGGCCAGCTGTGCACCCCCGGCTTCCCATCGGTGCATTATCCAGGCAATGTATTCTGTAGACAATACTCTGACCTTTGTCACCTATTGAAAGGTAAGCCTTAAATGGTTTTCTGAGTTAGTAAAGTTTACCGTATTTGTATGTTACATTTCACTAGATAGTCAAACTAGGTCAAACAAAAATATAGTTCAAAATCTCCTCCAAAATGGAAAGAATAGTCCAGCTAAATACCGACCCCATCCCTACAGAGAATGACTATTAAGCATTTTATCTAAATAAAATAGTTCTGACAGGTAAGTCTAATTAGTCTGTAATACTAAGTTACAAGAGACTGCAAATTAGGTTTAGTGATCTCACAAACTATCTCACATTTTTAATCTAATGGCAACTGCCAACAATTTGCAAAAATGCCAATTTTAATGGAGTCATTTTCAGAGTGACACATGCTTCTCACCATATGATTACTGGAAAGGCTCGGATCAGTAAACTGTATGCAGCTCTTCCACTACCATGCTGCAGGTTAAATGTAAATTAAGTTTAGTTTCCTTTTTATTTTCTATGCTAAACTCAGTTGATTCAATGTGCTAGGAACTGGCCCTAGGCAGCTTTAGTTAAGCAACATGGTACATGTTAAAAGGGCTTTACCCAATTCTCTTAACCGTTTTTTGTCTTTTGCTTCCCTCGTCAACGGCTAAACTCAGTTCCAGTGTCCAAATTCCAGTGTTCTCAGTTCTTTATCTCCATTAGTAGTAATACAGAGCCAGACAAAATTGCAGTAATGTGCCATTTCCTGACATGAAGCCAAAAGGGAGAAACAGTGAGAAACAGGATTCCTCATGCATTTCTTCACCACTTTGAACATGAGTCATTAAGCAGAGTAACCACATGGATTATGGTAAGTAACAGTCAACCAAGTCTGATTTAAAGAAAAAAAGAAAACCATCAATCTGTGATATAGTTTTTCCATATGAAATTGTGCTTTACTGCTGAACATCTTAAGACCATTTTGATTTTTCCTCTTACGTACTTGGTAACTAGATATGTTGTAGCTACAAAAGAATCTCACTAATCCAGGCTGTGCTAAATTGCATGCATTATAATAGACACACATTTTGGTGTTTTCCTCTTTTGGGAAAGATCTGAGAGCAGATGCTATTATGAGACAACATGAAGAATGTTTTATTACTTTTATGAAACATACTATATTTATTAGTATACAGTTAATTACAAAACAAGGGACAAAAAATAAATAAAACTAGACTTCAGTCCAAACATTTAAACAAAATACAAAATCTAACAGTACTCAATGATTCAGTGAGGAATGCCAGTTTCCCCAATCAATTCAGAAAAAGGTTTTGTTACTTCAGAATTGCCATAACTAGTATCTTTTTCTCCACTGTCTGTTGCACGTTATATACAGGAAATAAACATCCAGTTATTTTGAACAGCTAATTTATCTTGCTGCATTTTTTGCTGTTTCCACGATGAAGTGTGAAATCTTGAAAGTAGTGCTGACAAAATAAAATGATGTGGAAATTTACTTTAAAAGGGAATGTGCCATTTGATCATTAGTATGAATAAAATAAATAGCAGCAGAAGCAGCATTACAGTAGTGCATTGGAGCCCCTTTGTTGGGTCAGGACACCATCGGGCTAGACACCATATAAACACAGAACAAAAAAAGCCTACAGTAAGAGAAGCACAGAAATAATGACCAACCCAAATAGGCAGCATTTAAAGCTACTCTTAATCCAGAGAATGTGTGCTATTTTTGGTACAGGGATCTTTGTCTCCACAGCAATTACTTACGTTTGCTAGAGAAATTATCTGATCAAAGTATAATTTTCTTACATAAAGTAGCAAACTCTCCACTAATGATCCAGTGTTACCTCCTGCCATCATGACACAGAACATTCTATAAATAAATAACTGCATTTCCCCATTAATTTACTCTCGATCCAAGCATCAATAAATTCCAAGAGACCAAGAACTAGCAGTGTAATATTACATACTCTGTTAGAAATACTGTATCAAGTTACCACAAGGAAATCGTCAGCATTTTTTCAGAGCTGCTCCATTTACCCTAACTTCATACATACTTCACTTATTTTCCCTATGACCACCCATTTTTCTCCCTGAAAGTTTTCATTTTGTGCAGTATCCTGAAAAGAAAGCTGAATAGCTAAAGGCTTCTGTGGTTAGACTTCGTAGTTGTTCATACTAAGTTTCAATAGATCCATTTTAGTTGCAGCTTTCTATCACACCTGAAAAAATAGGTCAGGTTTCCTATAGCATTCACTTTGTGTTCTAAAAAGTCAGGAAGTCCTTTTGCAAAAAGCATTCTTGTGTGCTGGCTGCATTTCTCTCTGGTCTGACTCAGTGACTGCTCGGCACTGAAGGTGAAAGGATCTGAAAGCCAGTTCTATATACAGTATACACACAGCAATTTGTTACTGTGAAAAACCATCTGTTTCTCGGTATTACAATCCTCAGAGGGCAAATTATAGCTAGTGTTCAACATAAAACATCAATTTAAACCATCAACTATTCATAATTCCAATTCTTTATTGGAAACCAAGGACATAAATGTCAGGCAATGGAGCAATATTTCTTTTATTAACTGTTCCATTCATCTGGCTATTAAATAAAACCAGTACCCTAATAAATAGCATTAGCCTTTGTACTGACAGCCATCCCAAATAGCACCATAATTCTCATATGTTTTTAACACAACTAAAAATGCACTATTTTAAAAAGTAAAGCTATCCTAGAAAAATACAATAAAATTAGGACTAAAACTGTTTTAAATGTTTTAAAGGAAAATGTATAGCTGCTTAGTAATAGTTTAAAATTTTAAAAATACAGTATTGAACAAATAAGAAAACATTACTGGATAGCAAGGTTCCTATCAGCCAACTACTTCCAGATAGTTTTCTGTTAATGTTTATATTACTAAAGAATAAAAAAAATCCACTATTGAGACTTCCTTGATTGTTTCCAAAAGGGGTTATTTTAATCCCCTGTTTCTACCTCATATGCCTCTTAAAAGAAAAAGCAGGAAAGAGATAATGAATGAATGATAATCAGTGGAGATGTTCTGCTACTAAAGGCAAAAATATCTATTTATTCTGACAGTTATGCAGTTTGAGGTTTAAGATTTACATGCAGAAACACTGAAATCTAACCAAGTGGGACAGAGTACAGACGTAAAAATCCAACTGCAAATCTTTTCTTTCCCTAAACTGACAAATAAAAAAGTCAGACCTTTTCTGTTTACAGCTTCCATGCTTTATCGGGGCACAATCCTGAGCTCCTAACTCACACAAAGCTCCCGCTGAAGTCAGTATGAAATTTCCCCAAACCAGAAATTCATAATTTGGCTCCATATGATAAAATAAGACTATCTGGGAGAGATTTTCACACATGAAATGGAAAGAACTGTTTTATAAACGAGATAGGCAGCCCTGAGGAGTCCATAAATGTACCATTAAAGCTCACATAATAATCTATTACTGCTCCTCAAAAATAACTTCCCCACCTTCAAAAAGTATCAACAAGGGAACCTTCACACCACCACTGTGGGTAAAAGGAAGCACAACTGTAATCAAAACAATGATTATTATCACATTAATTTAAATGCAGATAGAAAAATTAAGACAAAATATTCACTCAGAAGCAAAAAGTAAGCGATTAACTTTTTCCCTATGGGCATCAGAAACCTAACCTCAAAAACCAAGAATTACTTGTAAATTTTCCTCCTCCCCTTTGGAACACATTCATTTCTCCTTCTGCATTTAAATGAATTTGATAATAATCACTGTTTTGATTACAGTTGTGCTCTTCCTTCCACCCATAATAGTGTTCTTAAGGACCCCATGCTGGTAATTTTAGAGGGAGGGAAGCTATTCTGAAGGTGTAATGGACAATGACATGAGTGTAAGCAATGACTCTGCGCAACCTTTATGGCTGCTAATCTGTTTTATATAAGCTTGTTTCAATTTCCTATGTAGTACTCTCCCCAGTTTTATATCTGGCAAATATAAACTTCCTTGGACAAAACTCACGCTGCCTTCTACAGAAGTAAAAGAATTCAGGTTCCTGTCTACATTAGGACAAAAAAGCATATTTTTAATATATTAGCTAATATAGGATTTTAACCCACATTTAGTAAACCTACCACAGACAAGAGCTTATTCCAGCAAAACATACATCACTCAGGAATGGTTTTTTTCACACTCTTAAGTGACAAAAGGCTTTTTCCCTAAGTGCTAGTGTAGACAATGGCCTATTTAACACTTCCATCCTTCATTGACTGTTCTCCTAATCTTTCATAAGCCTGTCTACACTGCACTACTTACAGAGGGGTAAGCCAGGTTAGTCTGTGTACAGCAAAAACAATGAAAGTCCTGACACACCTTATAGACTAACAGATTTCTTCGGGAGGATGCTTTCATGGGCTCCAACCCACTGGAGCCCATGAAAACTTATGCCCAAAGAAATCTATTAGTCTATAACAGGGGTGGCCAAACTTAAGGAACTCAAGAGCCACACAAGTTGATTATTAAACCTTTGAGAGCCGCACTAAGGCATATAGCCATATTTTACCTATTCCAAAATTGCTTAATTTAAAATTCATTGCACACTTTAATTTTATTGTAAAAAGAGGGCAAATATTGATCCTACTAATGTCAGATTCTAATAATTACTTAAGGTTACCATGAAAACCAGGCCTACCTGTACAGTAAAACCTTGGCTTCTCCCCATCCTCTCTGACCATGCCACCGCTTCTTTCCGCTGTCCCAATCCCCTCCCTAACCCCCAGGCTCTGACACTGCTCCCCCAGGTCAACCCCTGTCCCCCAACCTTCCCAGGGCTGCTCCGATGGCTAGGCACAGGCTGGGGCTCTCTCCCCTTGCTTTAAGCCCTGCCTGGGCTGAGGATCCAATATGGCTGCTCTGGCAGCTAGGCACAGGCTGGGGCTCCCCTCTGAGCATGCTCAGGGTGGGAGATTTAAAACTCCTAGACTGGGGCTGCTTTCCTCTGGCTGTCTTCCGTGAGCCATACTTTTACATTCCACAGTTTGGCCATGCCTGGTCTATAAGGTGCCACAGGTCTCTTGTTGTTTTTATTACCTTATGCTGATATAACTTATGTGACCAGGGCTGTGAATAAGCCACCTCAAGCAAAATAAGTTACATGGACATAAGCACCAGTGCAGAGAGTGCTATGTCACCGTAGCCTAAATCTCCTTTTTACGGGCTGCCACCACCTCTTCTTATACACCCTTTCCGGCTACCTTCTCTTCCCTCTCTCATTTGCCACTTTAATGTCTATTTCTCCATGTCTTCCCATCTCAAAGGCAGCCCCACTTGATGCACAAGGTGGCTGCTTGATTTCTAACACTTCCAAACTGACAGAAGTAGGTCTGCCTGTTTCATGGGTGAAGATAGAAATCTGGAAATTCAGCTGTTGTCCTTTTTCACACCCCTCCACAGTCCTGTCCTATTTTCTTACCGTTTTCCTACTTCCTCACCAAGCCAATCCCAGATAGCAGCAGGAAAGCAGTCTTTGAACCCTCACTCTGAGTCTTTCACAGTTTGCAGGAGCTGTAAGGGGTGACAGCTACACTGCCAAAGATTTCTCATCAGTGCTGAGTCAGTGCCCAAACCACACTGTTAAACCAAGATTCAGTAATAGGTTTAAGGGTATTTCTCTTTTTAACTATAGGCACAAGAAAATGAAATCTGGAAAGAGGGAAATTCTTTTGCTTTTGACTTGTTTGAACTCAAATATCTGAATACTGCTTATGTAATTCCTTAGCACTCTGCATACTGACTTGTTCCAAAGGGGGAGTCATGTTAGTCTAGTTCAGCAAAACAAATAAGGAGTCCTGTGGCACTTAAAGACTAACGTCTATTTATCGCATGAGCTTTCGTCTGACAACACGTGATTTTCCCCCATGAAACTCATGTGATAAATAAATTTGTTAAGTCTTTAAATGCCACAGGACTCTTGATTGTTTTGCGTACTGATAGCATCCTTTGCTGCAGGCATCACTAGCTGAATAAAGTTTCCTGAACTGTCTATTTCTGTTCAATTAACCAATAAATGCAAGATGGTTTAAAAACAAAGTTTTAACAACATGCATGCAGTACTAAGATTCACAAGCTGGTCAATCAACTGATCATCAATTTCACCATATTCAGATATTGTTGACTGTTCCAGAACAAATGCCCTGATGTAGACAGCATCCTTCATTTTTTGATTACATTATGGTGCCTCTCCTTCCTTTTAGTGAACTTCACTTCAGTGTGTTTCATATGTTTCAAAGTTAAAATAATGCACTTAAGCAAGCTGTTCTTCATAAATAGGCCTAAGTATTGTGACCGGGTGCTGGTCTGCTACTGCTGCACAGCGTCCATCCTCCCTGGCGTCTCAGGCCTGGGGTAAATCAGCCCCCCTGGCTGGGTCTCCCTTCCCAGGCAGGCGTTGCAGGCTGCCAATCCCTCTGGCTGGGGGGCCCTCTAGGTAAAGCTTCTGGCATGCCCCTTCCCCTTGTGGAAAGGGGAGGAGAGGGGAAGGGGTGAGCCTGCTCTGGTAGCTGCTGAGAGGGGTTTCTTTTCCCTGCTCTGTGCTGCCACTCCAACCTCTTGGCTTCCTAGACCTCAGGCAAGCCTCCGAGGCTTCCTTTCACTCCTATCCTTCTTCCCCCCTGTGTGCTAGAAGAGGTGTGGCTTTTATAGGGCCTGGGCAGCCCTAATTGGGCTCAGCCGTCTCTGATTGCCCTGCAGCTGTTTCTCCTGCTGGGAACAGGGCTTTCAGCATTCTGGGGCTGACAACCTACCCTCAATCACCCTTCTCCTGGAGAAGAGGAGGAAGAGGGTCTGCTGCTGCTGCTGCTTGTGGGGCTCCTGGACCCTGCTTCACCTCCACCTGCTCCTGTTCCTGCCTTGCCTGCCCCAGCTCCGGCTTCTCCCGCTCCTGTTTCTGCCACCACCACCATCACCACTACCACTACCTGCTGCTGCTGCTGTTCCTGCACCCTCAACACTGCTGCTGCTGCTGCTGCTGGCTGGCCTCCTCCCACCCACTCCCCTCCTCAGTGGGGAGTGGGGGGAGTGACAGAAGACCCCACAACACCATCTGAGAAGACCACCTTGCCAGCCAGCCAGTCCCTGCTGCTCCTGCGTTTCCTGTAACCATCTGGAGCCTGCTGCCGCTACAACAGCAGAAAATAACAACCACCACCACCACTGAGGGGAGGCCTTTACAGACAGAGACATTGCTGTTTGCAGCTGGGGGTGAGCCACCAAAAACTGACTTTTGCTACCACCACCCCCAGCTGCCACCTCCCTGGCCTCCCCTCCCTTCCAGAGGACAGCAGGCTCCCCAGCCATTAGAGACTCTTTGGGACTGTTTGAGTAGCAGGGACCTGAATACCTGCTCCAGTAGCAGTAGCTCCCCTTCCCCATTGCCCAGCCCCTGGTTCCCCACCCAGCAGTGGCTGGAGGGCCTCCCACCCTCTGTCCTGCCCTCCAGCCAGTTAAGTGTCCCCCTACTCCCACCAGACCCCACTCCCCAGGTTAGGAGTCTCCCCCCCCTCCCAGCCCCACAGTTTTAGTTCCCCTGCCCCACCCCAACCCCAAAGCTTGTTTGTTTGGTTTACTCACCCTCCCCTGCCCCACCCTTCAGCCTCACTGTTTGCCTCCTCTGCCTCTCTCTGCCCCGCCCGCGGTTCCCTCAGCCCCACCCCCCAGCCAGGAGCTCAAGTCTATGGTCCTCCCTACCTGACTGTTCTGTTTAGTTCCCCCCTGGTTCACTGCACCCCTCTCAACAACTGACTCCCCC
>ML681971.1:10849038-10907420 GCA_007922195.1 Podocnemis expansa
CCCCCCCCAAGTGCAGCCGGAGGAGCCGGCTCCCCCACCCTATTCGAGCCCCTATTCCCCTCCCAGGCACCCTCCTCCTCAGCCTCCAGCCTAGCGGGGAGGAGTGGTCTGCCAACCCCTCCCTCACCCCCTACCATGGTCCCCTGCCCTCCCATTGCTCATCTCCTCTCCCCTGTCCCTGTTCCTGTCCACGCCCTCCTCCCCTGTTTGCAAACTCAGTGGGGAGGAGTGGTTTTCCCCTCCCCTAGCCTTTGTCCTGAGTTACCCGCCCCAGCCTTTCCCACCCCCCACTACTGGTCTCCTTCCCAGACCCCTCCCACTCGAGGGGAGATGGAGACCTCCTCAGCCCCCTCTGCCCCTCTCCCTCCACCTGCTCCCCCATCCACCTCTGCGGCTATCCCTTCGACCGCCGCCGCTGCACCTGCCACCATCGGTGCCCCCAACCAAGGGGCGCCAGCGGTGGTGGCGGCGGGCACGGGAGGGGCCTCCAACTCTGCTGCTGCCCCGACCACCTCAGCTGGCCGCAAAAGCCGGCAGAAGGGGGCAGGCAAGGGCTATGCCGTCACCGCAGCCGCGTCATCCGCCGCGGTCCCTTCGTCCCCTGCCGTTTCCTCCACCAGTTCTGGGGGTGTTCCCGCCCCCAGGGCGTATGCCCAGGTGGCTGCCATCCCTCCACCCACCGCCGTACCACCTGCCCGAGCCGCCTCCTTGCCTACCACCTCTGGCAGCCGGGGCCCCTTCTCCACCTTAACCAGGAGGCACAGGGTCCGTTGCCTCCTGGTGGCCGCCTCCCTGCACGTGGAGACCTACGTGCGGGCGATGGCGAGGGTGGTGGGGCCCTCGGCGATCGTGGCGGCCTCCAAAATGTATAGTAAGGTCGTGTTCTTCCTGTCCACGGAGGCCACCGCGCAGGAGGCGGTGGTGAAGGGCCTGGCGGTGGGGGGCGTCTACGTCCCTATAGAGCCCCTGGAGGACCTGGGCGTACGGGTGGTCCTCACCTCTGTCCCGCCCTTCCTCCCCAACTCTGCCTTGCTTCCCCTTCTCTCCACCCTGGGGAAGCCGATTTCTACCATCAGCCCTCTCCCGTTGGGCTGTAAGGACCCCACCCTCCGTCACGTCCTGTCCTTCCGCCGGCAAGTGCAACTCCAACTGCCGCCGGCGGGGGCGCATGACGGAGTGGCTTTGGAGGGGTCCTCCCTAGTGCCCCACCAAGGGGCACTGTATCGGATTCATTACGCCTCGGGAGAAGCCCGGTGCTTCCTGTGTAGGGCCACGGGGCACGTCCAGAGGGACTGCCCGCTGGCCCACACTGGAGAGAGAGCAACCAGGCTCCCCGACGCAGCAACGGGCGCCGGCCGCAACATCGCCGGCGACCCTGAGTCTCCGGCCACCGGAGCAGCCCCTCCTCCTCCTCCTGGCTCCACGCCACCTGGGCCCTTGGAGGAGAGGGGGGAAGAGGTGGCCGGACCCCAGGGGGAGGGTTCCCGTCCCCCTGCTGTCCCGCCCTCCTCCCTTCCCCCCATGGCATCCTCGCCCTTGCCGCCCGCTTCTGCCCCCTCCGCTGGCCAGCCCTCCACCACCACCTCGGAGGGCTGGGTTCTCATCGTGGGGAAAGGCGGTAAACGCCAGAAGGTTCAGGCCCTCCCGAGTGGGGGGGGAGGCCCCCAACAGCCATCACGGGGGGCCAGTAACAACACTGGACCTATGGAAACCGATGGGCCTTCCGGTGTGACCCCCGACAAAGGCCAGCAGGAGGCCCAAGCTGAGGCTATGGAAGCAGCAGCGCAGGGGGGCAGTGCTGCCCCCCTGCTGGAGGCTCTCCCAGATCCCTTCCCCGGGGAGGCCGCAGAGGGAGCCGCTCGCCCCACCGCTGAGCCACCTGAGCCACCTCTGCCCGCCACTGGCACCGAGGTGACATCCCCCCTGGTGCCCGCTGTGGCGGCACCTGTTGTGGGGGGGAGCGGGCTCGGCTCCATCTACGCGGAGATCGAGGCCCTGGATCTGACCCCGGTTGTCTCGGGGGAGGACGATCCCCCCCCAGTGGGCCTCGATCTGGGTGGCGATTTGCTTCTGCCACCCCCTCCCTTCCCCCAAACCCATCCACCGCCTGCTATCCCCACCCTTACCCCAGGGACGCCCCCGGAATGCTCCACCTGCCCGGCGGCGCTCGGGGTCCTGTTTCCACTTGTGGACACTGAGCAGCCGGGCCCCGGGGGACTGTCCCTGGTTGAACAGCTGCCCCCTCTCCCCCCTGATAGTCCCGAACACTGTCCCCCCCAGTCCGGTGCTGAGGCGATGGACACCGCCCCCCACCTGCAACCTGTGCCTAGCGCCGGCGGGGATCCCTTGCCCGACCCATCATCTCCTGCTCCCGTGCCCGGTCGAAGGGAGCCGCACCCCAGTGGTCAGACCACTGGGGACCCCATCCCCATTCCCAGCCCCACCCTCGACGTTGTTCCCGCCCCTCTCATTACCCCGGTCCCTAACGTTGTCCTCACTGCCCCACCCACTCGCACCCCAAACCCTGCCCTAGATCCCTCCCCTGTTGCTGCCCCCCCCGGGGTCGTGTCACCTCTCCTTTCTACTGATGACTCCCGGGGGGTGGCATTCGCGGCCCCCACCCTGGCCGGGGCTGCAATTCTCCCTCCGCCGCCCCTTCCCCTTGTGCCGGGGGTCGGACTGGACACCGCGGCGCCTCTGCCATCAGCGCCGCGACGGGGCTCTGTGCCCTGTCTGTCCGTCCCGGCTGGTCGCGGGGCCAACACGGGGACCCAGCTGGAGGACGGCCGGGACCCCTTCACCCCGGATCCCCTGACGCTGCGGGACGAGCTCCGTGCCTTCCTGGCCGACACTCATGGGGCCAGGAACCGGGTGGAGCTCGCCCTGCAGCGTTGCGGAAATTTCCACCTCGTCCTCCAGGCCGTGAGGGCCCTACTGAAAGAGGGAAAGGGGACCGGGAAGCGGGACAACGCGGCCTACCAGAGGGCTCGCAGCTTCCGTGACTCCCTGATGGCCTTTGGGGTAGGTCACGGGCTGTTGCGTGGCCCGATGGAGGCTTGTGTTGCTCCCGCCGCCCCTGTGGACCCCCCCCAGCCCTCCTCATGGCCCCAATCACTCTCACCACCTTGAACGCCAGGGGCTGTAGGATGGGTCTCTGCAGGACCCAGGTGCTCTCCTTCCTTCGGGAGGAGGGCTACTCTGTGGTGTTCCTGCAGGAGACCCATACGGATCCAACCGCCGAGGCCAGCTGGCGGCTGGAATAGGGGAACGGGGTGTTTTTCAGTCACCTTTCCACCCGCTCTGGCGGTGTAGCCACCCTGTTCTCCCCCGACCTACGGCCCGAGGTGCTGGGGGTTGCCGAGGTCGTGCTGGGCCGCCTGCTGCACCTCCGGGTCCGCATGGAGGGGCTGGCGTTGAACCTGATCAACGTCTACGCCCCGACATCGGGCCCGGAGCGGACGCCCTTCTTTCAGCGGGCGGCCGCCTTCCTCGGCACCTTAGATCCGCAGGAGTGCCTGGTCCTGGGTGGGGATTTTAACATCACCCTTGAGGACTGGGACCGCTCAGGCACCGAGCAGTACCAGGTCGCCGCAGACGTCCTCCGGGAGATGATCGACCATCACTCCCTGGTGGACGTCTGGTGCGACCACCACCCGGACGATGAGGTCACCTTCACCTTTGTCTGGGTGGGGGCGGCCCGGCCGCAGCACTCCCGGTTGGATCGCATTTATCTATCCCGTCGCCACCTCGCACGAGCCCACTCCTCCAGCATTAGGCCAGCCCCCTTCTCGGATCACCACTTGGTGACCGTGACGGCCTCTCTCACGGCGGAGAGGCTGGGGCCGGCCTACTGGCACTTCAACAACAGCCTGCTGGAGGACGTGGGCTTCGTGGCATCCTTCTGGGAGTTCTGGCTGGCCTGGCGGGCACAGAGGCACGCCTTTCCCTCGGCGTGGCGCTGGTGGGACACGGGGAAGGTGCGCACCCGGCTCTTCTGCCGCGACTACACTTGGGGGGCCAGCTGGCGGAGGGATGCGGCGATAGAGCAGCTGGAATGGGAGGTCTTGGAGCTGGAGAGGCGCCTGGCCACCAGCCCCGAGGATCCGTCCCTCCGCAGAACGTACCGGGAGAAGCGGGAGGAGCTCCAGGCCCTCGAGGACCTTCGGGCCCTGGGAGCCTTTGTTCAATCCCGCATCCACCTCCTCCGGGAGATGGACCGCGGCTCCCGCTTCTTCTATGCCCTGGAGAAACGGAGGGGGGCTCGGAAGCATGTGACCTGCCTCCTCGCTGAGGATGGCACCCCCCTCACGGACCCAGAGGAGATGCGTGGAAGGGCCAGGGCCTTCTACGCCAGCCTTTTCTCCCCGGATCCGACCGAAGCCGACGCCCATAGGGTGCTCTGAAATGAACTCCCCGCGCTCAGCACGGGCGACCGGAACCGGCTGGAGCTTCCTCTCACTCTGGCCAAGTTCACGGAATCCCTCCATCGCATGCCCAATAACAAGTCCCCGGGCATGGATGGGCTGACCGTGGAGTTCTACCGCGCGTTCTGGGATGTCCTCGGCCCGGACCTGGCCGTCGTCTGGGCCGAATCCGAGGGAAGAGGGGAGCTCCCCCTCTCTTGCCGGCGGGCCGTGCTAGCCCTGCTGCCCAAGAAGGGGGACCTCCGTGACCTTCGGAACTGGCGTCCCGTCTCACTCCTCCGCACGGACTACAAGATCGTGGCCAAGGCCATCTCGCTGCAGCTTGGGTCCGTGCTGCAGGACATGGTCCATCCCGACCAGACCTACACTGTCCCGGGCTGGTCCATCTTCAACAACCTGTACCTGGTCTGGGATCTCCTGGAGCTCGGGTGTAGGGACGGTCTGTCATCCGCCCTCCTGGCCCTGGACCAGGAGAAAGCGTTCGACAGGGTGGACCACGGGTACCTCCTGGGCACCCTGCAGGCCTTCGGCTTCGGGCCACGCTTTGTGGGTTTTCTCCAGGTGCTGTACGCCTCTGCAGAGTGCCTGGTCAAGCTCAACTGGACCCTGACCGAGCCGGTCAGCTTCAGGCGAGGAGTGCGTCAAGGCTGCCCGCTGTCGCCATCGAGCCCTTCCTTTGTCTCCTCCGTCGGAGGTTGACGGGGTTGGTGCTCCGTGAGCCGGAGCTGAGGCTGGTCCTGTCAGCGTACGCCAACGATGTGCTCCTCGCGGTCCAGGACCCAGGCAACCTGGGCCGGTTGAAGGCATGCCAGGCCATCTACTCGGCGGCCTCCTCTGCCTGGGGCAACTGGGTCAAGAGCTCTGGCCTGATGGTAGGGGCTGGGTGGTCGGCGGGCCCCCTCCCGCCGCGCTTCAAGCCATCTGGTGGAGCGCGGGTCCGCTGCTCTATCTCGGCGTTTACCTTTCCGCCACCCATCCCTCCCCGGACGAGAACTGGCGCGATTTGGAGGACAGGGTCGTTGGGCGGCTGCGGAGATGGACGGGACTGCTGTGGTGCCTCTCCCTCCGTGGGAGGGCACTGGTGGTCAACCAGCTCGTCCTGTCCATGCTCTGGCATCGGCTCAACACCCTGGTCCCGCCCCCGACGTTCCTGGCGCACCTCCAGAAGACAGTTCTGGAGTTTTTCTGGCCAGGACTGCACTGGGTCTCTGCAGGGATTCTGAGCCTCCCCCTGGAGGAAGGAGGGCAAGGCCTGTGCTGTGTCCACAGCCAGGTCCACACCTTCCGCCTCCAGGCCCTGCAGAGACTCCTTTATGGTGCAGGTAGTCCAGCGTGGAGCCACCTGGCGCACGCTCTCCTCCGCCGCCGCTACCGAGGGCTCCGATACGACCGGCAGCTCTTTTATATCCAGCTGAGAGGTGGTCCGCGAGACCTCTCTGAGCTGCCAGCCTTCTACCAGGACCTCCTCCGGACCTGGAGGCTTCTTTTAGCCTCCAGGGCCCTTGTGCCCACCGAGAGGGAGGACCTCCTCGCGGAGCCCCTGCTACACAACCCCCATCTACGTGTCCAGGTGGCAGAGGCCCCCTCCGTGAGGCGGCGGTTGGTCCTGGCAGGTATCACCAGGATCGGAGACCTCCTGGACTACGCCCGGGGGGACTGGGTGGATCCCCTCGCGCTTGCCCGGCACCTGGGGCTCTCCACCCTTCGCACCCCCCGGCGCCTACTCCAGGAGGTGAGGGCGGCTCTGCCCCCCTCTGCTCGGGCCTACCTCGAGCGGGTTCTGCGAGAGGGTACTCCTCACCCCCATCTCAGTCCTGGCCCTCCGGAGCTTGCCATCACCCTTCTATAACCATCAGCCCTGGCTTTGTTACAGTATCTATGTAAAGCTAAGACAAAGTCTTACTGTTTATTTCTGTTCTAATAAATTAGCACTTTAAAATATTTCACCACATCTCCATGAGCTGACCAATTATTTTTGGACTGGTCAAACAGCCAACTCCATACAATCCTTCCTAGACAATACATAACATCAGTTTTCAGTGGCGTACTAGTTAAAAGTACTGAGGATGAGGTATTTTCACCTAAGGGCCCTTTTTCCATGATAATCTTAGCAGTTAATTCAGAGGACTGGAAGTCTGGAGTCAATGGTTTTATTCCTGACTATTTTAAGTTGCTTTATGATGATGGGCAAGTCATTTAACTTCTGTGCCTCTGCTCCCCACACATAATATGAAGATGATGCCTCACCTGTAACATGAGAATACCATCTGCTAAATCTTCCTTTAGAAAGTGGTTAAAGGTACTTTGAAAAAAGTCCTTTTTCCCCAAAAAGTTATCTTTGAGATGTAATTTTTCACATTTATTACCAATAGTAATGTGAATTTTATTTTTGCAATTTGGGGAAAAAATCCATTCACCTGTTTTAAAGTTACATGTTGGCTTTCTTTTGTTTGTTTTTTTCATTTTCATATATTTGTAATTTGAGGGAAGTTATCTGAAACTATTTGCTCTCAAATATTTCAAACACAGTTCACATGTAAAAACTTCAAGATTCTCAAATGCAGTTGTCAAGGAGCACCATGGATAGAAAAAATCTGGTTAAGAAAATAAAAAAAGTTTGCCTTCCTTACAGATTAGAGCAGTGGCTCCCAACCTGGGGTCCGGGGACCCCTGGGCATCCACAGATATGTTGCAGAGGCACTGCAGAGCCTCTCCCTACCAGAGCCGGAATCTAGCTGCAGCCCTGATGCTCCCTGCCAGCACTCCCTCTCCCCGCCCACAACCGGATCCTGACAGGGGGACGGGGCCACAGCAATTCCCCAGGAAGGCAAGGGCAGGGAGCCATAGCTGCCACGGCTCGGCTCCCCAGCAGCGCAGGCCATGGTGGTGGCAGCACTCACCAGCTGTCCCAGCGGTGCCGCCAGAATGGCATGGGCTAGATTACATGTTCACCCAGGGGGAGCCGCAAAAGGGGTGGGTGGGTGTGTGTGGGAGGTGGGGGGGGTGTTAAAAAGGGGTCCCCAGTCTATTCCCCCATCAAATTTCATCACCTGCGTTCAAAAGCATTCTAGAACCCTATTTACTGAGTTCCAATGGTCCCCAATTTAAAATTGTGTGTGGTCTACAGAGTTAAGTATACAATGTAGCATTGAAATTCAGTGGGGAAGATTTGAAATGATCACTTGAACAGAATGGATAGCAGTCCAGTCAAGTGTCAGGTAATTTAACTGTGCTGTCAAATAATTGTAGTTGGCACATCTTCTTAATAAGGAAACAATGCAAACAGAAACATTAACTAAAGCAAGTAAGAGAACATGTATTAGGTATACAGAAAATTAGATGCAAATATGGCAGGGTTCAGGTTATTATAGACACATATTTTCTGGATTGCCTCTATTTAAAATCTCTCCCATAAAAAGAAATAACACGATGTTTGCATTTAATAAAACCGTCAGTAGTAAAATGGAAGCAGCAGTTTCTTTATCCATCGAGAAAAAGAAACATCATTTCAAGGTGTGTGAGGCTTTCACGTATATTCCACAAAGTGTATGAAACATGAATATATAGCTGAGCAATAGCTCTGTATATTTAAGACCAATTTTCTCTTTAAAATTCACTCTTATGTGCTCTAAAAACCTATGTGATTAATCAGCCTGCCTTGAAATTTGGTGAGCCTCATGGATTTGTGACACTTTATTCATAAGCTAAATTTGGGGTCTTTTGACCAAGGGGTTCCTGCAGTACATCACCCAGGATGAAACACTTTTTCTTAAAGCTGACAAATACTAACATCCTATTTTTACTCATAAACAAATCCAATCAGAGCTCAGATGACCAGACCAAGGCTTCGAATCCTCAAGGGTTACTCCAAGAGAGTGCAGGGCACTCACCCGCCTTTGTGGGAAATCGAATTAAAACATTATTTCAAAGTTATGTCTCCAGTTAGGGGCTTGAGAAGACTCATCTCTTCTGCACACCTATGGGATTATACTGAGCACGTGTAAGAAGAACACAACTATCTGAAATACAAACTACTTCACAGGATTTGAGTTGTTCTGAGGTTATGTTACAGTAATCAAAATTGAGCATTACTGTACGCACTGAGTGAAAAATCCACTCCAAGACAATCTGCCCCATCAACGAGTGGTTTATTCTGGGATCATGTAATTTGAGTACAGCAGAATATTCAGAAAGTGCTGAAACTACTATTTTCTTTTCTTTCTTTTTTTCTTTTTTTTTTTTTTTTTAAATAAGCAGCTATAATTATCATCAAATGTTTATGGGAAGAGCAACGTAAGTGCCCTTTCCATGTGTGTGCTGAGATCTCAGGGAGCCCTAACCCACCACAGGAGTCCAGATCCATAATATAGTAAAATTTCAGGAGTGCAGAGGAATCACACAGCTACTGTATGGCCTAGGAGAGACACCAATGGATTGGAACTGTTCTGGTTCTGCCCCTGGCCTGCTGAGAGATCTTGGGTAAGTCCCTCGAATATTCTGTGTCACATTTAACAAAGGAATACGGATGTAAAGTTCAACTGACTGGAAAACTCTCTATAAAAGCTAGGTCCTTTTGATTATTATCTAGCTACAGTGGAATATCCACTGCAAACCTGGGTGAGAAACTACAACTGCCTAAAGGATCACTAATGCCTATGAACAAACAATGCTGTTGCTCTTAACAAAAAAACAAAAAAACAAAAAAAAAACCAAAAAAAAAAACCAACTAGGAAACTAAATGGCAAAAAAACCCTTCATTAATGCAGAATTATGGTTGCCTAATGATAGCACATGCCTTTCCAGACCATACAGAACTAAAATTTCAGAAAACCATGGAATATGGTAATAAGGTAAGTACCCATGAATCCTTACCTTGGCCCTGTCTGAGCAATGCCCTATGACACCCACACACACAAAGGTGCTCTACTTGCCCTATCCTTAAACATCAAACCTACTCCCAGACAGACCACCACACCAAAAATTAAACTGCTATGTCTTACTTTTTTACATCCCCTTTCCACCTACATGTGGGATAATACCCAAGCCTATACTTTCCCTACCCACCATTAAATCAAAAGATGTCTCATAACCCACCTCATTTCTGACAGTAAGACCCCACTGAGTTGCTGTTGAAAAGATGCAGATCCTCACATCACAGTCAGCTCTTCCATGATGCTCCAACTTATTCCTCCACCATTCAGTACAGCTACAGATAATACAGTGAATGCAGCTGGAAGTAATACAAATGATTCCCAGGGGCTATTGCCAGGTCGGGGTGTGGGGCAGAATTAAGGTCACAAGATACACGCCCATAACTATTTTTAGCTTTTCAGGAGTTAGTGCTTTACTGATCTTGATCTTCTGAAAGGGTACAGGGTATCACCAGACAAACTTAATTCTCTCTCAATGAAGTCCTTTGCCATTTAACAAAAGTTAGTCTATAAACAAACTTAATATTTTAAGAGGTCTCTGTGTACCCCCATAAGTGTAAAATCCAATCTTAAAAGCCATATAAAGTGATGCGAATTTTACCTTTCAGATCTGACATAAGAGGGATATTTCTTAATACAGCCTGGATGACAAGTAAGCCTTGCTAATAGCAAGAATCTTGTCTCCTCTTCTTCTAGCACAGACTTTTCTTTTCCAATAAGCATTCAAGTCTCCTGGGACCACTGTTTGGAATGACAATATTTGCACAAAAGGTCTGCCTTAGCTGCTTTTGTTTTTAATACTGCAGCCTGACATTAAACTATACAGTCAGAGTTTATTTATGTAGTGTTCTGGTAAATCTGGGTGCCAAACTCTTTTAACTCCCACTGAGGATATTTTTTTTATCATGTGGGTAGGGAACTGAATAATTCTAGAGACAACCACTATGCAGCTCTTGAAGACGAGGTCATTTATAATTTTGGATACTTCTTAATTATGCAAGAAAATCACATCCAAATGCATTTCAGCACTGGATAAAGAGGGCTGGCTCCTCATATTTCTGTACAATATCTCATCTGAATTCTCTCATTTTCTAAGTAATGCCTTCAAACACAGAATCGAGAAAACATGACCTCTGCAGACATTCCTGATTTAAAAAAATCGTGCTCAGACCTTTGTAATTTAGAGCAGTCCATTCAAAAGCCCTAAATCTGTGTGTGTGTGTGCGCATAACTATTTCTCACAACTCAGTTTTTATGAGCCACTGGACACTTTTTCACAGTACCCTGACATAAGAACTAAACACACGTACTCTGATACATTCCCAAGTTTTTTACGGACTATGCATTGTTTCTACAGCTTCAGAAAATGCCAGGTGGCTTCTCACTTCACATTTGTACTAATCAAAGATGGCATTTGTGGTATTTATAAACAAGCATAAATAAGTTGCCCACTACTGCAGAATCCCTTCTCAAAGAAAGGAATGACCACTTTGTCAGTTTCTAAATAAACAAGCTAGACTTTTTTCATTGGTTGTCAATCCTACAATTGACTGTAATAATCTGTGAAAGCACTGTCAAAAACAAATAAATCTTCACAAGTCTATAATTATAATGCACAAGGACTTTTTGCCATTTTTTTCCTTCTTAATAAGCCTTTCTTTGGCCTGAGTTTCAAGGCCTGTATACCTAACAGCTGGAACTGCGTCTACCCATAAAACTGAGGAGCAAATCATGGATTTACCTGCTTTTTTCTCTGAGACATTTAAGGCTTAAAATTAACGCCTTACAGAGAATTAAAAATGCACACACCTCTAACATTAAAAATCAAGAATTTAGACGGCTACCCAAAGATTTTAAAAGTACAAGATAGAGACATTAATAAAATTTTACAATAGCAGCTGCTTTTATATTGAAGAATCCCAAAATGCTTTACAAACTATACATAGAAAGCACTACATTTATTACTGAAATGCAGCCACCTCTTACTGGAAACGGGAAAATGTTGGATAATACACAGCAACTCAAAATTTATGACATTGGACAGAACAGATGGTACAGAAAAAACATTAACAATGAGATTACAGTAGTTTGGCCACTTCCCTACGAGGAAGTAACGGAAGCCCCATTACTTCAGAGATTTTAAAACAGATTGGAGAAAGTGTTAGAAAATGTACAATAATCATAACATTGATGTATTGGCAGGAAGATAAGACCTAAGATGATTTACTCTCTCTCTGAATTCTGTGAACTGAAACTGAACATATTAAGTGCCAAAAAACAACAATGACCACACGTGGTCAGTACCTCATATTTTTCTTATGCATGAAGTCGCTTCTAGTTGCATAATGAATCACTACCAAATTGGGAAAAAATGTCACCACTTTTGCAGCAGCCATCAAAAAAAAAAAAATTTTAGAAGCCATTAGGAAAGGGATCAGTAATAAGACAGACAAGCTTATAATGCCAGTATAGAAATCCATGTATATCCACACCTTGAACACCACACATAATTCTGGTGGCCACAGTTCAAAAAGATATTAGAATTGGAAAGGGTACAGAAAAGGGCAGGGCTAGCTCAAAAGGCTGTGGCTCGCCAGAGGGAGCCAGGCCAAGGAGAGGGCGGGCAAGCTCAGAGGCCAGGCTCCACTCCCTCCCCCCCCCCAGGGCTAGTTGTTCCGTTCTAGGGGTGGTGAGGGCCACCCCAGATGCAGGGTGAATGAACAGAGTCCGCCCCATGTGCTGGCCCACTCTGCCCCCGGGGGTGGAGTGGCTGGCTCAGGGAAGGGGCAGAAGCACGGGATCCAGCTTCTGGGCCGTCCCGCCCTGCCACCAGTGCCCCTATGCCTGTGGCGCTCCAAGCCAGAGCCTCAGTGGCTCATGACAAGAGCTGGCCCTGGAGAAAGGCAACAAAAATTGGTTAGAACTATGGAACAACTTCCATAAGAGGACATGTTATAAAGATTGTGACTGTTCAACTTAGAACAGAGATGACCAGGAAGGGTGAGGGGAGATACGAGAGAGGTCTGTAAAATCATGAATGGTGATGCAAAAGTGAATAGTTAAGTTTATTTACCCTTTCACATAGCACAAGAACCAGAGGTCATCTAGTGAAATAAATAGGCAGCAATTTAAAAAAAAAAACCTAAGGAAGAATTTCTTCACACAACACAATGAACTAGTGGAATTCACTTCCAGGGACACTGTGAAAGCCAAAAATATAATTGACTTAACTGGTGAGAAAGCCTGTCGTCCTCTACTCTCTTCCACCAAATATTTTCAGTACCTTTTAAAAACACAATCAAGGCTGATTTTTCAATTCAAAAGCATATCTCAAACAGCCAGCATACCTCAAATCTGCTAATAAACCTTTCTTTTTATTACAATAGCTCTTTTTGAAATAATATTTACATTTACATAACAGTACTTAAAATATTATCTCCAGACAAGATAAATTGCAGCTCAGGTAGCTTAAAAATGGAGAAATCAATAAAGTTGTCTCCTCAGGTCCTTCAGGTAACTTTTTTTGGCTACTCTTTCCTTCCACCACAATTGCTTACTAACACTGCGAACTCTGCTTGTTCTAAACTATGTAATGGTAGATTTCAACATTTAACAACAGGAAGATATTTAAGAAAAAGAATTAAGGACAAATACCAGGAAGAATAAATTCATCCCATAAAATTATCTTTGAAATGACAACTTTGCAAATTGAGACCAAAACAGGTGGCACTTAAACACAAACCTCTCTATTAATGATGCAAATGTCTATCTGCTTTTAATTAACTAGATCACATATGGATTTTAATTTTTATTTCCAAGCAAGCATCATTTTAAGGAGGTTTTTGTTTTTCATTTAAATAAACCTGATAATATGTGTCTGGTTAAAAGGATAGCTGCTACCAAAACAGAAAACTCTTAAATGATTCCAGTCACCATACTGATAAAAATAAATAAATGAATCAATTTGTCAGTCTTTAAAAATGCCACAGAACTGCTTGCTTGTTTTGATAGGAAAAAAAATCACTGCTCTGACTCAAAGACTAACACTGTGTACAAATATAAAAATCAAAGCCCTGAAGATGTTGATAGACAAAGGAATCTGGGATCCAGTGAGATGGTGATAAGACTGATCAATTGTTCTGTGATCAAGATGAAACACACGTATTAGTAGAATAGCTAATTATTTAGATGATATAATTTGCTTTTGAAATGATTGTTTTTAAGTACTCTATAATAAAAACCAAACAGTGATAATTGGAGTGTTGTAACTATTAAAAGGACATTAAAACTTTGCTGCTGTTAGTTCTCAGATTGACAGGAAACTTGCAAAATTAATCTGATGAATGAAATTAAATACTAAAGTATAAAGTATCCACAAGTTACACCATGTTGGAACACGGAACTTGTATGTGATGAAATACTAATGAGAAGGACACTTTTCTTATTAAGTAAATATTGAAAACAAAGCCTCCCAAAAACTTGGCAGGAACAACCAGGGAAAGGGAAAAATGACTACTTGTAAAACCTAACTACAACACATTCCACTCTCCAATCAGTCAGCATTTTCTGTCTGTATGGTTTGCTACACATGATCACCGTTTTCTAAAAACGGTATTTCTCCAAGATCATCTTAGTTAGATTGTCTTTTTATTTTATATCAAATCTCACTCAAGGAAAAGTATTTTTTTTAAACAGCAGTCATTTCTCATACAAAATTTCATTTTCTTGAATCTGCTGGCTCATTACACACTGAGTGATGCCCATAATCACACATTCTGGTCATCAATCAGATTCTAAATTAGAAGGGCAAGGATAAGAAGAGTCAGCTCTCCCCCCTTTCCCTTCTTATCAATGGGCCATGCTAGTGAGATAATAATTAAAACTGCCAATTTTGATAACACTTTTACAATGCTTTCACAGATCAATGCATTCTGTTTGATCAGCTACCAGTGACAGAAGTCCAGTATTTTTATTTATGAACAGACAATGCAAACCTTCTTCTCCTTTAGCAGGGAGATTCTGCAACGTTAGATAACTTATAATTGTCATAAATATCACACACACCATCTCTGATTAGAGACTATTAAAAATTACCAGCTCAAAAGCGAAGCCAAGGTCCTCAAAGAGCTGGTTGTCAGGCTCTTCATTCCCAAAAAATGGAGACTAAATAAAGCTCTCCTACGTACTGGAGACAGTACATCTCAGGAGCCATTAATCTATGCACTGAAGTCAATACTAATCCCATATTTCTAATGCCTGCTTGTTCAAGTCTTATAAATGTTCTGTGAACACCCTCAGGCTGTGCTTCTTTCTGAGTAAAATGGAGCTTTCTTCCTAGATTAGTTTTGGAAGTGCCCAACTGTAACAAACTATTTGCTAAACTGAAAGAATTGCTTTCCCTGCCCATTGATGTATCAAACCCCTATTTAAAAAAAAAAAAAAAAAAAAAAAAAATTATTCACCACACAGAAAATGTTACTAGTAGTAGGAACTAAGAAATACCCACCTCACCTTCCAGTCCAAAAAAACTTCTTAATATCTAATTCTAAAATAAAATGATTTAAAAGTGAGGCACAGTTGAACAATAAAAGGGAAAAAATAGGAAGTCTTGCAGTTAAAGTCCAAGTCCAGGATTATAGTTCGAGTTCTGCCACTGACTTCCTATGTTACCCTGGACAAATCAACCTCTATAATACCTAACTGTCTTTTCAGTTGTAAAGTGCATACAAAGCAAATACCAACTGCAAAGTGGTTCTGTGGAGCTAAATCAGTGTTTGAAAGTTCTCAAAAACCTAGGATAGAAGGTACCACAGAAAAGCCAAGCACTAAAATATTTTAAAGGTTATTGATGTTAAAAATCTTTACCATTTCCCCACCCAATCAGTATGAAGTACAGCTATTCCAGTATGGGTGCGGCACTCCTCGCAGTTCTCAGAGCACCATGGCTTTCAAGAAGTGATACTCCACAAGATGTTCAATCACAGATGTTCTAGCCTTTAAAACAAAAACAAAAACACAAATGGCTCCTTCACTATTAACTACAGTGAACACCAATTTGGAAGAATGGCTGTTGATATCCACGTACAATAAATGGCCCTGAAGTCATTCTCAGCAGGTATAAAGTTTAAAAAAAAAAAAAAAGCTAAGTTTCGAAAATACAGTTGTTTACTCTGCAAAGTAAATCAAAATACAGAAATATACATGGGTTACAAAGAATATGGCAGAGGACAGCTTTCCAAGAGGTCAATAGATGAATGAGATGTTGCTGCAGAACAAAATTGGCGCTGTTAATTTCTTAGCCACCCGTATGAAGGCGTTCTTGGAATCAGAGATATTTGCTTGCATGAAAAATGTCAAGAAGAAACCTATGCCATGAGCAATACTGACTATAAAGAGGAAAGTGTGGAAACAACAAGTCTTAAAATGAAGGAGAGGCATCGTCAAACTAAATGAAAGCAACTTCCATACATGTGTTGTAATCTTATCTGGAATTTGAGTCATCAGCCCATGTTACTCAAAAGAGAAGGATCACTGAAAAGTAGGACAAAAAGAACTCTCTCTCTCTCTCTCTCTCTCTCTCTCTCTGATCTTTCACATGTCAAAATTTTACTCCCAAGAATATTGTTATTTAATGGTTCAAAAAGGCTATTACTATCAGAAACAGCAAGTAATGTATTCAAATCAAGACCGATAGAGGCAAATGCTTCCTGGTCAAAAGGCACATAAACTAAGCTGTTTCAAAAGCTCAGTAATATAATTCAGAGCACCCATCATCTATTTCCTGAATCGTTTATATTAAAAACGGTCAGAAGAATTACAATAATGGAATGTATTAAGCAGTCTAAATATAGAGGATGCAGCAGCTCCTCTTATAAACTGAAAAAGCAAGGAGTCTTGTGGCACTTGAAGCCTAACAGATTTATCTACTGCATGAGATTTTATAGGAGAAAATCCCACTTTGTCAGACGCTTTGAAGAGGGAGACCTTGCAGAATGGGATGAGAATAAATGCAGGAGAGTTTAAGATATGGGAGCAGGTCATACTGCAATAGCAAATCAGAGCATTTGTAAGGATTCAAACTGTAGGAAACAGCACATAGAGGGAGGGTGAAGTCAAATTACCTGTTACAAAGTGAAAAGAATCCATAGTCATGATTAAGTCCTACTTTAACACATCTAATTTGCATATTAGTTGGATTTCAGCTGTTTCTCTTTGAAGTCTTGAAGTCCCATTGATTTGCTTGAGGACCATCATTAACAAATCATTAATGGAGTGGTTAGGAAGATGGAAGTGCTCAGCAACTTTTTTTCTTTTTCTTTTCTTTTCCTTTTTTTTTTTTTTGGTCATTTCTGATGTCAGTTTTGTACCCATTTATTCTTCTGCTTAAGGACTGTCCTCTTTGTCCAATGTATCAGGTGCCAGGGCATTTCCAGCAAATGATGGCATAAATCACATTAGTGGATGAGCAAGTGAATGACCCTTTGATGGAGTAGCTGGCTTGATTAGGTCCTATGATGTTGTCTTTAGTGCAGATATGTGGACAAAATTGGCAGCATGGTTTGTTGCAAGGATATGTGCCTGCTTTAATGTTTCTATTGTTAGGTCTGTAGTTGCTGGTGAGTATCTGTTTAAGATTTTTGGGGTTGTCTGTAGGTGAGGTCTGTCTCCCAGGGCTAGAGAGAGTGAGGGGTCATCTTTTAAAATAGGCTGGAGATCCTTAATGATCTGTTGTAGAGGTCTGACTTGAGGGTTGTATGTGGTGACCAGTGGTGTTCTATTGTTTTCTTTTTTGGGCCTTTCCTGTAGTAGTTTACTGCTGGGTACCCATCTGGCCCTGTCAATCTGTTTCTTTACTTCTCCAGGTGGGTACTGTAGTTTTAAGGAAGCTTGACAGAGATCCTGAAGATGTCTGTCTCTCTCTGAGAGATCAGAGCAAATGCAGTTATATCTTAGGACTTGGCTGTAGACAATGGATCATGTGGTGTGTTTAGGATGGAATCTCAAGGGATGTAAATAACCATACCAATCGGCTGCCCTTTTGGATCTTATAAACTGAGTGGTTAATGACCAATATCCGCCAAGAGATGCAAAGTGCTACACAGGAATCCTAACTCGCTGAACTAACTTCTTAAGCAATATACCAGGCATGGCCAAACTGCGACTCACAAGCCGCATGTGGCTCTTCAATGAAAAAGTGCGGCTCACAAAAAGAGTACAGCGGGGAGAAGCGCAGCATGGTCGGGGACAGTGCAGAGAAGCATGGAATGGTCAGAGACGGTGAGGAAGTGGCGGCATGGTCGGGGCCTCACAGATGGTGTGGAGAAGCACAACATGGTCAAAGACAGTGGGGAAACAGTGGCATGGTTGGGGCCTTGGGAACAGTGTGGAGAAGCTCAGCATGGTCAAAGACGGGGAAGCAGCAGCATGGTTGGAGACTCAGGATGGTGCAGAGAAGTGTGGCATGGTCAGAGATACTAGGAAGCAGCAGCATGGTCGGGGCCTCGGGGATGGTGTGGAGAAGCACAGCATGGTCGGAGAGGGTGGGGAGGAGCGGTGGCAAGGTCAGGACAGCAGGGAGAAGTGAAGTTTTTACTGTATAGGGTAGGCCTAGTTTTCATGGTAACATTAAGCAATTGTTAGAATCTCACAGTAGTAGGATCAATATTTGCCCTCTTTTACGATAAAATTAAACCATGCAATGAATTTTGAATTTAGTAATTTTGGAGTAGGTAAAACATGGCTATATGCCTCAGTGTGACTCTTGAAGGTTTAATAATCAACTTATGTAGCTCCTGAGTTCCATAAGTTTGGGCACCCCTGCAATATACTAAGAAACACAGTGGAATAGAGTACTTATCCAAATCAGATTATCAGCACGAGACAATCAGGAATTCAGTTTAGAAGTAAAGTTAATTGAAATTAATATGACCAGACTTCTTGAATCATGTAGTGGAAAAGGTAAAACAAATCAGCTTAACAGGATTGTTAAGGCCTTGACGATAGAAATAAATCACCTCATCACACTCATTACCCACACAAAGAATCTTTCAGAAAGGATTACATTTTGTTGCCTTTACTCTGGATTGAGAAACACATCAAAGCCTATAATGTAGCATGACATAAAAACACCTGAAATCAAAGGAAAAACAAAACTAGGACACTAGCATCAGACTCTGATGTAGGGAATCCTTGAGATGAACACGGTCAGGAGAGATCAGAGAAATGAGAGAATCTACTTGAATCTAAGGTCTACTTTCAATAAAGAGAATGGGTATCATGATCACAAAAATGGTCTGATTACAGAAGAAGTCTTTCAAAAACGGACAGAGAAGAACAACTAACTTTAGGTTTGTGAGATGCTGGCCAACCATTTTATTCAATTGACTCACATTATACCTACCAGCAGGTTCTTGAAAGACATTCTCTGGGTTTTGACCAAAACCTATTTAACTGTCTTTTGTTATTCGAAAAAGGGTGGGATGTAGTAAAATATCATTCCTTTTTTGGTCTATGCTAAATTATAGAGAAAACAGACAGCATAACCTCTAGTCTTACTGCATTTCCATTAATCATTGCAATTAAAAATCATTTTAAACAAGTTTCAACCAATTTTCCTTACTATAGTAATTTTATGTAGTCAAAATAATAGAATAAATATCACAAAATAAAACCATACAAAAATTTCAATTTTACTATGGGAAGTTGGGAGTGCCATTTCAAATTAACAGAAACTGTGAAGTGGGCATTAATGACAATGTGAATATAGCAATTGGGGTTGATTTCTTGGCACTTTGCCCAATTTAGCTGACTAGAGTCTTGCAAGTTAATTATAACTCTTAACAGAATGGGGACATTTCACAGTGCTACAGAGATAAAACTGATCATGCAAGCCTCCAGCAAAGCAACATTGCAATGTTATGGTTATAGACTGGGCAAAGCAAAACAACACACCTGCTCAAAGGGCTACAAAACAGCCATAAGGAATGTGCAGAACACCACATGGAAAACATTCAAAAGAAGGAACATGTCCTTTACCATAATAACTATATCATACCCTATCATAAATCAGAAATCTGAGCCAAAACCATTCTAGAAAAAGGTTAATTTAAATACTGCATGACAAGTGAAATGCTCTGGGATCTCTTTATCTTTGTTTCCATTTTGCTGATTCTGTGTATGCAAGCTGTTAATTCAGTGCATCTCATAACACAGTTGAGACTGCAAATCAGTAGTTTTCTGGTGGTCATACTGTTGACCTTTTGGGGATGCACAACCATCTATCATTCCTAAATGTTCTGCAACATATCATTGCACTCATGGAAGATGCTTGCATTTCAAGCCTCATAGCTATTGGCATGTTTAAGTATGTTCATGTGGAAGTGACCCAAAATAAGTTAGTTGGAGAAAACTTAATTTGTGTTTGGGCCAGCCCAAATAATTCATTCAGTAAAGTGAGAGCTTCATAGACCATTCTTCATGTTGGGTCAAGTTAAATAAAAGGAGAAGCCATATTTGAGTGGTTGGGTTTTCTATTACAACAACAGAAAGGGTCTCTTCACAGTGGAGGCACAAAATGAAGAACAATATGAGGAATGTCCCTATCAGGAAAAAACAATCTAAAAATAAACCCTGGGTATTTAAAAGATATTTTGTTAATTTTTTACTGTAAATACCTAACTCCTTCAAACATGATACAAATTGTTATTTACTTACAATTCCATCGCCTAGACAAATTTCATACCCTTCTATTATTTATTTAGAAAAAACAAGTGTTCTACACAGACATTTGTTTTCCTTGTTAATTTCTCTTTCTATTCCATGGCCATCACTTGTGGCCAAGTCTCTTCTCCATTGGTGTGGACAGAGTCAGAAGAAATGTAAACCTTAGTCAGGAGTCCATATCAATCAATTTTTTGTCCAAAAGAGATAGTGGAACTACTACAACTAATACTGTGACAAATAATGCTCATACTGTAGAGGTACTCAAAGGAGAAGAAAAATCCCTAAACCTGAAGTAATAGCCAGCAACTGAGCATCTTGATCAGCTAAAGGAAGACATCTGAAGACATCAATTTGATCAGCTGCAATCTTCTTTTAAGCTGTCGGCCATAATGCCTACAGTTAAGAAACCCTATTGTAATAATTCTAGGAAAGTATCAAATAAATAAAACAGGATGAGGTATTTTGTAACTGATCATCCTGTTTTGGCACCACTCCTACCACAGATTTGTCCTGGATATTGAATCCCACAAAGCACAGTGTTTTAATTACCATCATTCTCATTTCTTTCTGTTCACTAACTATACTGCTTAAGTCTCAGTTCCCTGATAACTATTCTTCTTTTTCAGGTGGAAAAAAAGATTTCACCAGTAAGGAATTTCTGCATATTCTGGCTTTGGTTCTTCCATTTGTAGTTTCAAGGTAATGGCCAAGATAAACATACAACATTCAAAGAGTTAAAATATTCCCATGAGAAGAATCTGCCTAGAGAGCACAAACTCAAACTTCTCTGATTCAGATTCGAAGTGATTGTACACAAAATGTAAGAAGAATGTGAAGGAAATAATTGTACCATGTCCACCAACATATAATGACTTCAAATAGGGAACAAGAAGCAGGAGCAAATGAACTAAGAAATGAGAGGGCAGATTTAATGCAAAATGTCTTTCATAGGAAGTACAAAGGAAAGAGAAAAAAACCTAGAAAAATTATTACATGAAATATTCCACCCTTATTCTCAACATATACATATTTTCTTGCACTATCACTGGATGTATATTTGTCTGAGTAATACTCATTGACCAAAGATGAAGCAAAATGGGAACCTTTTAACTGGTTCCTCTTTCCCTACCATCTTGAAAGGATTCAAGGTAAAGTGGGATTTGAATCTAAACCAAAACCAAAGGTACTCTTATCTTCCAGATCTTTATTTTTTTTAGTCATCTTATGATGGGGGGGGTCCAAAAAATTCAACGTGCAGCACTTAAAATACAGTCTTATAACCCTGATGAGGTGCAGTAGAAGAATGGCAAAATAATGCTACTGATGCATATCACAATAGTCCAAACAGGAGGAGGAAATGAAAACGTCACATATTTTTAACACAGTTCATCAGCTTCAGCTCCAAATGGATACAGCAAACAACACACCTTAGTTAACATGCCAGGATTATACTACTAGACTTCAAAATAATCTTTAAGATAGGGGTTCATATAGGAACTTCTACATTTAAAATCTGTGGCATGTGGTGGGAATAAGACTCTTGACCCTGCCCAGTTCCCTACAAAATAAAATTAAGTATAAAAACATTGATATTAAAAACAAATTTTAAGAGCTTTATGAAAGCACAAAAAAACCCCTCACCACAGACAGCAAAATACATCTTTCAAATCAGACCAACTTCCCATTTTTTAAAATATTGACTCACTCTGAAACTTTGTGTAAGCCAAAATACATTTATGCATCCAACACCTTCATAATCGACCACGAAAAAACCAGATAGACAAGGTGGATCAGGTAAACTTTAAAAAAATCTTTCCTTTCTCGCCAACAAAATTTGCTCCAATACAAGGTATTTTTACTTCACCCACCTTGACTCTCTAATACACTAAGACTGACATAGCTATGCTACACTGCTTACAACTGTGAAAAGAATACATTTATAAAAAATTTAAAATGTGATAAAGCATGAAAATTTACTGATAATGTAGAAATATATCCTTTGCATAAACTGTCCCTATAGTACTCAATTTGTGTAAATTAGCTTATTTCTTGTTAGATGATACGTGGGGTATTTGAGTTGTCTGACTATAAAAGTATTTTTTACTGCTCCTCTCCTCTAAGTGTACCTCCTTTAATAAGCACACAACATAAAAAGCAACCCGGACATTAGAAAGTCCCACTGTTTTAAAATAATAAATTGATGGCAAAAATTAAATTTTAGATCTCAATATTTTCCTTCCCAGTTAACTCTTCTGTTAATAAACTGAGTGCAATATAGCCATACTTAGAATTTCATTTGATCTTCCTCACTCTCTTCTCTCCCTTTAACAAGTAATATAAATAGATCTATTTAAACACACCTGTTTAATCCACAGCTCTAATGTTACTGGACAAGGTAAATCAAATAGACACATATACCCATAGGCATATTCTGACTTCTATATTGGGGTAGGGGGGATAGCTCCAAGAGGCTACACATGGGGGGGGGGGGGGAAAGGAGAGAAGAAAAAGAAATTCTGCACTTGCCCGAAGCTTGGAGTTTTGATGTGTGCAACATCCTCCAGCCCACTCCAACCATGCCAATGCATATATTCCTATTAAAACACCTACTCTAACTACTTTCTGGAATGCAATTCAACATTACAGGTATGCTTTCAGAGTACTGATAAATTAATAATCTTTACATCAGAGACTTCAAATCAAGGAGCGGCCATTTTTCTTTCTGGGAATTTCTTGATATCTGTCTACTGATGGATTACTCCAAACTGTTAGCTCTGTAAGTTGTCATTCTATTTAAGTCATCCCATCTTGGCAAGTCTCCAAACAGAGATCCAAACCAGGAAGCCCCCATTTCTAAAATGATAATTAGCATGATGAGCCAAGGATTTTTTCATTCACTCACCAAAAAAACAAAAACAAAAAACAAAAAAAAACAAAAAAAAACCCCCACCTTTCCTTCTAATAAAACTCACAACACTTTCCAGAAATAAGACTCATTAGTAGAATTAAAGAATATTCTCTAATTTTGATGGGAAAATGTTAAGCGTAGTTCATAGAATCATAGGGTTGGAAGGGACCAAGCGGGAGTACAGACTCATGATGGCTTTTGTCAACAAACTACTGCAGCACCATCCAGCAGTCTGTATGTTGAGAGATTGGAGGAAAATTCTGACTGCCAAAGTGTTTTACCTGTAGATGGGATTCACTGACTTGTTTTTTTGCAAGATCTTGGAAAAAGTTCTAGATCATAGAATCATAGGGTGGAAGGGACCTCATGAGGTCATCTAGTCCAATCCCCTGCCAAAAAAAGCAGAACCACTCCCACTCAGTTATTCCAGCTAGAGTTTTATCCAGCCAGGCCTTAAACATCTCCAAAGACGGAGATTCCACCACCTCCCTAGGTAGCCCATTCCAATGCTTTACCACTCGCCTAGTAAGAAAGTTTTTCCTAATATCCAGCCTCGACCTCCCCAGCTGCAACTTGAAACCATTGCTCCTTGTTCTGTCCTCTGGTACTACTGAGAACAGTCGAGCTCCATCCTCCTTGGAGCATCCCTTCAGATAGTTGAAAGTTACTATGAAATCCCCTCTCAGTCTTCTCTTCTGCAGGCTAAATAAGCCTAGTTCCTTCAGCCTTTCTTCATGGGGCTTGCGGTCCAGCCCCTTGATCACTTTTGTTGCCCTCCGCTGGACTCTTTCTAATTTGTCCACATCCTTTTTGTAGCGGGGAGCCCAAAACTGGACACAGTATTCCAGATGTGGCCTCGCCAGTGCCAAATAGAGGGGAATGATCACATCCCTCGATCTGCTGGCAATGCTTCTTCTGATGCAGCCCAGTATGCCATTGGCCTTTTTGGCAACAAGAGCACACTGCTGACTCATATCCAGCTTCCCATCCACCAGGACCCCCACGTCCTTTTCTACAGTGCTTCTACTTCGCTGATCGCTCGCCAGCCTGTAGCAGTGCATGGGGTTTTTCCGTCCCAAGTGCAGACTCTGCACTTGTCCTTGTTGAACCTCATGAGATTTCTATTGGCCCACTGCTCCAATTCGTCAAGGTCTTCCTGAATCTTCTCCCTGCCCACCAGCATGTCCACCGTTCCCCCCAGCTTCGTGTCATCTGAAAATTTACTGTGTGTGCAATAAATTCCATCTTCCAGATCATTAATGAAAATATTGAACAGAACTGGCCCAAGGACCAACCCCTGGGGCACACCACTCAATACCGGTTACCAACTAGACACGGGGCCATTGATTCCTATACACTGAAACTGTTGAACTAGCCAGTTCTCTATCCACTGTAACAAAGCCAGGGCTGACGGTTATAGCAGGGTGACTGAGGGTAGGTTTGTCAGCCCCAGAATGCTGAAAGCCCTGTTCCCAGCAGGGAAAGTAGAAACACTTGCAGGGCAATTAGAGAAGGCTGGGCTCAACTAGGGGCTGCCCAGGCCCTATAAAAGCCACACCTCCTCTAACACACAGGGGGGAAGGAAGGAAGAATAGGAAGTGGAAGGAAGCCTCAGAGGCTTGCCTGAGGTCTAGGAAGCTAAGAGGCTGGAGGAAAAGAAACCCCTCTCGGAAGCTGCCAGAGCAGGGCACACCTCCTTTCCCCTCCCCTTCCTACAAGGGGAAGGGGAGTGCCAGGAGCCTTAACCAGAGAGGCCTCAGCCAGAGGGACCGGGAGCCTGCAACACCGGCCTGGGTAGGGGGGACCTAACCAGGTGGCTGATTTACCCCAGGCCTGAGACGCCAGGGAGGACGGACGGAGCACGGTGGTAGCAGGCCAGTACCTGGCCACACTACCTTACAGTTCACACATCCAACCCATACTTCCTTAACTTGCTGACAAGAATGTTGTAGGAAACCGTATCAAAAGCCTTGCTAAAGTCGAGGTATATCACATCAACAGCTCTTCCCACATCCACAAATCCAGTCATCTCATCACAGAAGGCAATGAGGTTGATCAGGCATGATTTACCCTTGGTGAATCCATGCTGACTGTTCCTGATCACTCTATTTTCCTTCAAGTGTTTCAGGATGGATTCTTTGAGAATCTGCTCCATGATTTTTCCAGGGATTGAGGTGAAGCTGACAGGTCTGTAATTCCCTGGATCCTCCTTTTTGCCTTTCTGGAAGATAGGCACTATATTTTCTTTTTTCCAGTACTCCAGCACCTCCCCTGTTTGCCATGAGTTTTCAAAGATAATGGCCAGCGGTACTGCTACCTCATCGGCCAACTCCCTCAGCACCCTCGGATGCAGGTCGTCCAGCCCCATGGACTTGTGCACATCCAGATTCTTTAGGAAGTCCCTAACCTGACCTTCTGTCACCAAGGACCTCTCTTCTTCTCTCCAATCTGCCATACCCAGTATAGTGGGCTGGGAGCTGGCCTTCCCTATGAAAACTGAAATAAAAAAAGCATTGAGCACTTCAGCCTTTTCCTCCTCCTTCATCATGAGGATACCTGTGCTATTCAGTAAGGGACCTACACCAGCCCTGATCCTCTGCTTGTTATTGACATACTTGTAGAACCCCTTCCTGTTATCCTTCACACCCCTTGCTAGCCGCAACTCCAATTGTCCTTTTGCCTTTCTGATTTTATCCCTGCAGTCCCAAGCAATATTTTTATATGCCTCCCTAGTCATCTGTACAAGCTTCCACTTCCTGTAAGCTTCCTTTTTATGTTTTAGCTCAGTGCAGAGTTCTCTGCAGTTGATGAATTTACTGAAGGCCAAAACTAAAGGTCCTTTTACCCATCCCTTCCACAGGCAAATATCACACTGATGTCAGTTCTGCACACATAATGAATGAGTAGTAATCAAGTAAGGCCTTTAGTGAAGAAAAGCAAGACATTTAATGGAGGTCAAAATATATTTTATTGAATATTTAGAAACTCATGTTTCACTGACCTTTTGAAGTTAACTTTTCCCATTTGGGTGTGCCATTGTAAGAGAAAATGTGTTTTACTAATGGATTCTTCAAATCAACTGGGTCCAAAATTGTAAGTGAATGAATTAAAACCCAGACCACTTCAAAGGCAATATTTTTGACTAGTTAAGATAATAATGCTATGTCTATTATCCTAACTAATCAACAAATACAGCCTTTGAAATATTCTAGGTTTTAATTCATTCAGTTATTAATTTCTGATCAACGGCATGAAATTAAAAAGACTGGGATGAAAAAATATATTAAAGCACAAGACATTAGGGTTTATAAATATCACGTATGGTCATCAGATAAATTAGACAAATCTATCCTCAAAACTGGATTATCAGAACAAATTGCCAATTTGCACTCTGTATGCAAGACAGGTCAGCACATTGACAAAACTGGTCTATATTTTTAGGTTCCATAAAAATAATTTATTTTGGAAAAGCAGATACTTGGCAACAAAATTTTTATAGCATAATTTTTAAGTAGATAGCCATTCCCATTTTTACAGTCCTCCAAGGGAAAAGCACAAAGTGCTTATGAAAGGGTCATTCAATTGATGACAAAATTCCAGTTATGCAGATAGCCAGGACAAAAGCCCAGGTCAGGACTTCTTAGCCATTTTCCTCCTTAAATCATCAAGCCTATAAAAGAGAAAATAGCAAAGATAACATCTCTTAAGTGTATCAAGCTCTTAAGACTTAGGAATCCGGTATCTACTAAAATGGGTAGATGCTATCCCATTCAGCACTCAGCCTACAGTTCTGACTAAAACTGATGGTCAGGAGTTTTAGCTGCCATTTTCACAGAATTTGAACAATAAAAAGTAAAAGCAGCCAGTTAAATCACCTCTTCACATAAAATTTTAAGGTTTTACTTAAGACTTTTTCCAGACTTTTTTATATTCTCATTTAAAAACCAATAATACAGCACTTAACACTCCCATAGTGGTTTAGAACTGTTTCCTCAATTAGTTAACAGTATAGGCATCAACTGCCAGTACACTTTAAAAAGTGATGTAACTTGTTAAAGCTGATATTTTTAAAAATACAAACTACCAAAACTTATCAACAAAGTGACACGCAGCTAGATTATAACCTATTCATGAATGTGTGTCTCCATGTACTCTGAAGCATATAGATAGCAGATATAGAAGCACCTCTTGCCATGTGTCAAAGTAAACCATATGCGCCAAAATAATTCTCAATTAGTTATCAGTTCAAGAAATGGTAACTAATAGCTACAGTCATCAGAAGGTTATTTTTCAAATTTGTGATATGACCATAAGAAAGAAATTTTTGTAACTACATATGATATAACATAAGGAAACTGAAAACAGCTTACATACATTACATGTGGCAATTTCAAAATCTACATGAAAATGTATCATCATATTCCTTTAATGCTCTCATGCACACTCTGCACATTAATTAATCTCTAAAAGGATTTCTTTCAACATTTCAAAAACTCTCTGTAGAAAGAAAAAGAAAGGAAATAGAGTGATCCTTCCCTTGTACCAAAAGCAACACAATTATTTCTCTCTTCTTCCCTCAGCTCCAAAATTGCACTGGTCTGAGATACGAACAGACACCACTCAGTTCTGGACCAGTGAGAACATTAAACCCTAGTCTACATGCAGCGCTCTTTTTCGGAGGCAGTCAATGGGAGGTGCACAAGGTATCTAAATATTTTGTATATCTTCTTCCACCTTATTAGTGCCCACTTACCTCCCCATACTTGCTGTGCTAAGGCAACAGGAAGTGCCATCTGGTTGAGTTGGCACTACTCCACTTACAAGGCTGGAGTTACAGCGCTGAGCTGGAGCTCGATTGAGCATGCCTGGACAGACCACTCAATCAAATCCAGAAGAGCACACTGACAGCAGCTATCAAGGCTGGTTCCCCACTCTGGCACTCTGAATGCAGAAGGCAGGGGCCTGCAACAGGCCTTAAAAGCCACTGGTCTGGTCTTAAAACTCTCTAAGGGCTCCAATTCCTGACCTTGGAGTAGTATTGCTACCACCTCCCAAATGCAAAAACCTCTTGAAACCCAGGAAGGGGCACTTGCGAATTCCTTCCTGTGAGGTATCCTCAGTCACTTTTATTCCTCTATCAGGAGAGTGACTGAACCCCAGCTGGGATATCAGCTGGAAATGGAACAGAGTTCCCCTTAGTAGCTGGCTGTGCATGGACATGCACACGAACCTCTTGCCTTTCAGGACACAGAACCAGAACTTACTTAAAAGGTAAAATCTTTAATTAAAAAGAAGAGATAAGAAACAAAGAGTTGCTTCTCTGGGATTTAACTTAGGTAGTTACAGGGTAGGGGTAGGGGTATATGTGCTCAGCACAGAGAAATCCAAAAACAAACCAAAACCAAAGAAAATACCCTGACTGCATTTAAGTAAACATTCCCTGTTCTACTCACACCTGGTCAGTAACAAACTTCGCTTATCTTTAGTAAGGATGTCACTGGATCCTTCCTCAGGCCCCTCTGGCCTCCTTCTGATCCTCCCAGGAGCTCTGCTGCATCTGAATACGAACAGGCAAGGCTGCTACTCCAATTCAAAAACTTGTGCTTTGTTCCTATTGGCTGTCCTGGGACTCACTGACCAGAGTGTTAACCCCTTCCTCCCCAAGGGTTACTACAGCAGCGAATTTGCCGCCTTCAATGTAGACATCCCTCAAGACTCCAGAGCTGCACAATAAACCATGCAATACAGACACACTTGCTTTGTCCAATTACGTTGTACTTGATGAAAGGGGTTATTTATTGGGGACTCTTGTTCTTCCAATACAGTTTTACTTGTGGCTATTTGACACCTCCAACTCTGACCTACAGAACTGTAAATTAAAATCCTGTTGGTGGGTATAGCATACCCTTGCACTTACAATGTCATCAGACCCATCTATTTTTATTTGGAATGGATTACCTAGGGTGGTGGTGGAATTTCCATTTCTGGAGGTATTTAAGGCTTGGTTAGACAAAACCTGGCTGGGATGATTTAGTGAGAGTGGTCCTGCTTTTTTGCAGGGGGCTGTACTAGATGACCTCATGAGGTGCCTTCCAACCCTATGATTCTATGATCTATTCATAGGAGAGCACCCACCCAATCACCTATTCTCCTCCTCCCTAATCCACATAATCCCAAAATACTGAGCAATCCAAGGCAGAGGGGAAGGAAAGTGGACAGCAAGAATGCAGAAAACTCTTGAAGAGCAATTACCACTGAGTAACACCTTTTTTCTTCAAAGGTTTCTATCTGTTCCCACTTTTGGGAGACTACCAAGCAATACAAGAGGATGATAAGTGAAAAGTTCAAGGCAAAAATGGACCGTAACACCACCCTTCCAAACTGAGCATCAAATCACAATGTTAAATTGTGATGTTCCACTGCTGCAGTCTGAACTGGTGAATTGCTGGTGTCACCCCAATCCCTCACTTCTAGAGCCTATCTCATACTGCTCTGCGTCAGAACCTACACTCTTGGGCTGCTCACAGACAGTCTCCAGGAAACAAGCTGCTCCTAACTGAGTGAGTGTTTCTAGTTAGAAAGTCTTTGGATTATGTAGCAGAATAACCTCAGCCAATAACCCCAATGCCATATTCCATTCTAGGAACTTACAATGTTCAGTGCTGCCCATTGAACAATGGACTCTCATACAAGCTCATCGATTTAACAAAAACTGATATGTACCAGTCTTGTTATTCCCATTGAAACCTTCACACACTTCACATAAGATGTGCAGCTTCAGATAAAACAAATGTATTAACTACAGAAGAATTTTAAGTAATTATAAATTGAAGTATAGCAAGTCAGATTTGGCCAAGAGAAAACAAAAGCAAAGTGCTTCCTGAGCTAAGCTTAACACATCCAACAACCTTACAAATTTAGGTGATTCTCATAACAGTTGCCCCTGCAGCCAAGCTCTCCCCTTTGCTCAGCACTTCGGTTGCTTATGGTGTTTATAGATGGAGGTGGAAGAGAGAGTGAGCATTGGCAAATGTCTCCCCTTTTTAAAATGTTTCTTCTCCCCTCTAGAGCTTTACCCAGACCCTCTGCCCCCATCCCCCCACTCCCAGGCTCAGTGACAAACAATGCCCTTGGAAACTATGCATGGTTTCAACCACCTTCTTAGTCAGTGAGCTTTACATCCCCACGGCTCCAAGCTGGCCAAAGCAAGGAAGATGAGTCGCTCCAGAGTCCCATTGGCTCTTTACTGATGCCTAGGCCAGTCCATTGTTCCTGGCTGTCCCATACAAGGCTTGCCAAGGTGACCCATCCCCCTGCTCCTGAAGAGTTTTGCTTGGATACTATTTCAAGCCATGAGATCACATCTTATACAGCGAAGCCTCATAGCCATACATGTGACATTACAAACATATAATGTAATATTGTTATAGTAATGTCATGAGAATATCTATCATCTTCTATGACATACTCCTGGGTATGCGTATCTTCCAATTAGACATCTGTGGCCAGGGGCATCGCTGGCACCTGGCACAGGGAGGCATGTGCCCTGAGTCCCAGCACCAGTGCCCCAAATGGCTGGCAAATCCCCAGCCTCTCCTGGCCCCAGCCCCTACCAGGTATCTGGGGCCAGCTCAGTCACGGCAGCGCCTGCCTCTCCTGGCTGGGTAACCAGGGCTGGGCTGGCCACAGCAGCCAATGCCTTGCTCAGCCACGGCCCTGGCTGGGGGCCGGGCTGGCAGCAGCAGAAGCCTGAGACCCCAGCTCCAGATCAGGGACCTGGGTCTTTTCCCAAGACAACGACGCTCCTGTCTGTGGTTGGCCTGTGCCATCTGACTTGGGCTCACTGAGCTGTTAACTACAGCATAGCCATTTGAGGCCCCAGATCAAGCCCAAACAGCTACACCACAATTAAACAGCCACATAGGAAGAGACCTGAAAGCTCAAGTCAGCTGGCATGGGCTAGCCATGTGTTTTTAACTCCAGAATAGACAGACCCTCTAAGGCTCCCAGTTCCAACTATCATGAAACCAAGGAACTAATCTGAAGATTATTCTGTCGCCTCCTCCCCCTTTATTTAAATGAGGATGGCGGATGTGAGGCGATACCAGCCACTTTTTTGCCCAACTAGCACTAGCCACCCAAGAGTGAACATGTCATTTTTGTATGTATATAGCTTGTAAAGAACTTCAGGATCCTTTGGAATGAAAGGCACTAGAAAAATGTAAGATATTATTAAATCACAGACCTGATACAAGGAGACAGTTTTTCAAATCTTTACAACAGTTCAAATTGAAGAGATCAGGAAGCCAAATTTTAAAAAAATAGTAATTGAAACAAGTTTGAGGATTAGAAGTGGCAGTTCTTTTGTGGCTTTTCCATGCCAAGTCACTTTAGTAAGCTACTTTAATTTTGCATCTTTTCAAGTCCTATCAATATCCTGTGCACTGATCTGTCAGGGAAGGAAGTGACTAAACCTGTTATGTCTACATCTCAGTCTCCCAATTTTACTGTCCCAGTGTTCGAATCTTCTGCCACAACTCTGCAAACAGAGATCAGAAGCTTATCAAAGCTGCATCTTTTTTAAACACATTCCCTCAATACCGAAAGTCCTTATAAACAGCAATTGAGTAAACCATAGAACAAATGTGAAGGAAACTTCTGCGTCTTCCACAGATCTGTTACTTCTAATGATATTAAGTTGAAAGGTATATACTTTGGTTTAATACAAGCAAAAACGTTTAGCAGATATAATCTTTAAAACAGGTGATCTTACTATGATTTACTTTTTGTAGTCTATTCTTTCTATTATTTAATTGCTTTATCAAAAGTTAATTTAAAAAGGCACTTCAATTAGTTATCTGATTTGTTGTTCCAAAGAGACTTCTTTCCTCTCTAGGCGCCCTTTCATTTCCTCTACTGAAGTCTATTTTAGCCGTATGGATGAATCCAGTGTGTTTTAGGCAGTTGCGTGCATTGTTTACAATAGGGTGGTGTTTTTAAGGGTTTATTACATTTAGAAAGGAATTTGTTGAAGGGTGTACTGTGGTACTGTACACCTAAGATTGTCAGGTTTGGTCAAATCGGCTGAGTTTCAATTTTTACATGACTGATACAGTTACTGACTTCATTGCCATATATAAGGTCTTCCCAGCCCCTTCAAGATTACGTCAACTGTCTGCCTAGGTTTCTCTGATAATGGAGCTTGCTTATGTAGTCTATCAGCTGTTATGTAGTTTGAAATGTCCCCCACAGAAGAAACTGATATGATAAAAGAAGAATGGTAGGAGAAGGGGAGACATCTTGGCAAAATAAAACAGTATAACTCCTATTGTTAACTCCTATTAATCTCTCCATTTTAACTGGAAATATTTTTGGCTGGTGATAGTTGAGTCTAGGCGCACACTAATATAGTACTTACTGTCACTGCCTTCTCATATTGTACAGTCTTAGCACAAAACAAAGAGGAGCAGGCCTCAAGTGTCATTCCTATCTTTTTTTGTTTTACAAGTCACGCTCCACGTAAGATTCCCAGCCCCTTTCATCTTTCCTCTGTTTGAAGAAAAACAATATTTTGTTGCCATCTCTCCTCTCTAGTGCCTTGGCCAGTATGTACGTGCCACACCAAGGGGAACCACAGAGAACTCTCCAAGGGCGAAAAAAAAAAGTGTTCTTAACTTCAGGTTGGCAGTGTAGACACTGAAAGTCTACTTTTAATATGGGTGTACCCCAAGCTCCCTATAGGCTTCAACTTAGGTTGCTAACCTGAATCAAAAAGCCAAACTGCCACATCTTCACTTCTGTTTTAACTGAAGTTGCTAAAACTAAACCCTTTTCCCCCAAACCAATGAAGACATACAGAAAGCACAAGTTCCAGAAGGATAGCCATTGTTAATCTGCTTCAAACAAACAAACAAAAAAACAAACAAAGAGCCCTATGGAAAAATGCCACGACTCCTTGTTTGTTTTACAGTAAACACAGTTATTCAAAAATGTTCCGCAAAGATCACACATGAACACAGGTCAGTGGGTAAGATTTTGAACACTTGAGTGGTTTAGTCTCCTAAATCCCATCAAAATGAGTTTGAGATTTACTGAAAGTCAGCGAGAACTGGGATATGTCTACAACAGAAGGAAAGATGTGATTGCAGTATAGGAAGGCTTACATAGTAAAAGAAGTGATGACAGAGATACGAGTCTCAGTGCAGGTTAGCAATGCAAGGAAGTGCCCAGAGCTCCTGGCAGCTAACCTCAGTACAAGCCCATCAACACCACATATTCACAGCTATTGTTACCCATGCTAACTAAACTTAAATTAGTATGTGTATAGTTCCCATACTGCAATCAAAACTTGGATTGCAGTATGAACATATCTATATGGTTCTAAGTGCTCAACTCACTTAAAAATGGGGCTCAGGAGTCTGATGATTTAGGAGATTCTGAAAGTTCTGTCCCAATACTGCTAGGCAAAATTGTAACAGTTTAAAGTGAGCTTTTTAAGAGAAGTCATTTTAAAAACATTCCTTTTAAAAAGACAGAGATCATTTATCAACATTCATTCAGCATATAATCAACAAATATTTTCTCTCCCTTTTCTTAACCATTTTCCTCATTAAGATTTTTTCATCCTGACAGTGCACATAACCAGGATGTAACAAACTGAAAGTAGATTTTTTCTGTTAGGCCACATCCACTAATATGCCCAAAAGAGCCACTATGCCAAAGGAAAGCTCAGTTTAGGACCAGGCTTTTAGGTACTATAACACTTAGTGTTACAATTAAGTATCTATCTCACAAGAGGCTTATTCGTAAAACATTGAGAGCCACAGATGAACAGCACCATGTATATCAACTACAGAGCTTTTGAAAACACTGAACATTAGAATACATATATTTAGATCTGGTACAAAATGAAAATAGAAGTAAATTCAAGTGACAGTTCTCAATCTATCTACCGCCCTTGTAGTATACACTGTAACTATTTTCCCACTATGCACGCAGTTGTGGTTTAAAGATAAACATCAATGTTAATAGTAATTCCCTTGTTTTAGATTACCTATCACCATCATTCTTTGAATTTCTTTTGGGAAAAATAAACATTTCATTCTATTTCACATTACTGCACCAACTCCAGGCTTCCAGATAATATTTTAAAATACATACACAGCATTTATCTAGCTGACAGTGAAGAGTTACAAACTTTGGTCATTCTAGATGAATAGCTAAATGCATTTAAAAATAAAACAAGATAATTCACCTGACAGCAGCTCCACTGGAAGCCATTTCAGTTTACTTGGTAAATATGTAGATAGGCTAGAACAACTTCCTGTGGAGAGTTATAAAACCACTACCACGATATATTTATTTATACAAGAGGCAACACCTTTCCAGTTTTTTGAAAAAGTGGTATGTATTTTAAGCTAATTAACTAAGTGTTTAAAAGAAGGAAAAGACATTTTCTCTAATTGATTTAAATTTAACAAAATAATAGCTTTATAAGCTTTTAAAGGCACCAGTATTTACCCAATATGAAACATTCAGCCCGTTTAGAAAACAAACAGTAAAAATCTGTGTGAAATGCAATTACTGTGTATCCACATATGTATATAATGAAAACAGCTCTTACCCAGCCCCAACTCTCTAATCTGGTATTATAATCAATAAATTACAATCAATCATCACACATATTGAGCCAGATTTCCCAAGTTAGGTGCATAAGTTGGCATGTGTTTGACTTCTACATGCAAATACCCAATGTGAGCACACATGCACAGATCCAGCACAGCATTTAAGCACATTATTAATTTTAAGCCTACAAGAAAGCTCACTGAAATCACTGAAATTGCTGGAACTCCCAACCAAGGTGAAGGCAGCCAGATATGGGATAGACATAACCAACACATCTCAAAGAACACAGGTATAAGGTAAGTAACCGTTCTTCCTTCTTCGAGTGCTTCAAGTGCTTGCTCAGGCCCATTTCCAACTTTGTTGACTTGTGCAGTATTTCCAGTTGCAGAGAGTTCATGGACGCGACCCTTGAAGTATCACTCTACCAAAGCCAGCATCATCCCAAGTTTGCTGCTTCAAGGCACAGTGGGACATGAAAGGATGCACCAACAACTAGGTAGCTGCTCTGCAAAAGTACTGGATGGGAACCTGTGCTTGGAAAGCCACAGATGATTGCTGCACTCTCATTGAGTTGGCTAATAAAGATACCAGAGGCAAGATTCCAGTCTGCTCACAACAAACATGGATTCAGGTTGTGAATCACTTCAAGATTTGCTGCATGGAAACCAGCAGTACCTTTATTCAAGCTGCAACATTCACAAAGAGTAGCACTGAATGATGAAAAGATTTGGTCTTGCCAATGTAAATGTCAGAGCCAATCTCACACTAAGAGAATGCAGATGCTTCTCCTCACTGGAGGGGTGAGGTTTTGGACAAAAGACCAGCTGAAGAATACCCAGCTTCAGGTGAAAAAAATGTGGATAAGCCAGCTCCAGGTAGAGGAGGCAACTTCAATCATGGGACAGGAAATCTGGTTACAGTGGACACAAGAACAAATTGATTTAAACTGGCCATCAAGAAGTTTAGACTTGAAAACAGATGCAGGTTTCCAACCATCAGAGGAGTAAAGTTCTGGAATCATCTTCCAAAGGGACCAGTGGGAGCAAGGCGGGTGGAGGGTAGGGAACCTAGCTAGCTTCAAAACTGAGCTTGATAAATTTATCTAGGGAATGGTAGAATGGGACAGCCTAGTTTGGTAATTGACTGATCTTGACTCCTTGGGATAAATATGCCAATAGCCTTTGATGGGACATTTGATGGGATAGGTTCTGAATTATTACAGAGAATTCTTTCTTAGGTGTCTGCTGGCTAGTCTTGTCCATAGGCTCAGCGCTTAACTGATTACCATATTTGGGGTTGGGTGAAGTTTCACTCCAGTGCAGATTGATAAAGGTTCTGGGAAGTTTTCACATTCCTCTGTAGCATGGGGGATGGCTCACCTGCTGACGGATTTACGGTGTCATAAAGTCTTTAAACCATGATTAGAAGACTTTAATAACTCAGGTATAGGTTAGAAGCTATTACAGGAGTGAATGAAAGGTTCTATGGCCTGCGCTGTTCATGAGGTCAGACCACATGACCCTATGGGTCCCTTCTGACCTTAGCATCTTGAGTCTAAGAGACCAGGGAAGATGGCAATGTGAGAATAGGTGTCCTTTAAATCGAAAAAAATGCATCAGTTGCCCAGATCCAGTGAGGGAATGATAATGGCTAGGGAAACATATGGAACTTTAACTTTCTGAGGTATTTGTTGAAGCATCTTAAATTGAGGGTAGGGTTCAGTCCTTCATTTGCTTTTGGACTAAAGAAATAATAAGAATGAAATCCCTGACCCCCTGCTAAGAAAATCTGTTAGCCGGCTTGCCACTTGATAGGCTGTCTGCTAGTGCCAAGTCTCGGTGCAGTGGCCTGCCATGCTTTGCCATTGGCAAGAGAGACATTGCCAGAAAGTCTTTCACTGCCTGAAGGGTCTCCAGGATGGATGGCACGACTAGTTAGGAAGGGCCTCTACCACAATCCAAAGTTGATTCTCACAATGGCAATGGACCCTTCAGAGGTAGGGAACATGGCAATCCAAAGTGGGTTGTCATAGGCCTCCTCCTTGGCATTGGAGTTGGTGATCAGTGCCACATGGATGAAGAGGCCATCAAAGGGGCACTGTGCACCTAGGCTTTCATGCTCAGTGTCAAGCTCAATTTGCCAGTCTCCAACACTCATCTCAGTGCTGATTCCACCAGGATAGCATTAAGATGGATATCTCGGTCTCTCTTAGCCTGTGAGCAAAAGCTTCTAAATCATCTGCACTTCTCACAGACATGAGCCCCTGCCCCCCACCCCGACACTTCAGGCAAGTTGGACATGGGTCACTCCTCAGCACGGGCTTCTTAAAGTGCAGGGTTTAAATCCTGGGGACTGGGGCATGCCCCAACATTGGAATTCTAACAACTACGATATTAAGACCATTATAAAACAAATCAACTATATATAACCAACAAGCCATTAGGTTTAGTAAGCAAGCTTGGAAAAGCAAAAGACATTCTAGCACCATCACCGATGGCAAGAAAGAATAAAGAAGAAGGGGAAGCCGGCAGTGCCTCTATGCAAGCACATGTGCATGTTGTTGCAGGAGGCACAAGAGCCGGCTTGTACAGGTACCACTAGGGAAAAGTTTTCCAGCACTGGTGCACGTGGCACGCACGCACATACATGCACTGGGAAGGGACATCAGAAAGCACACAAAGCAGCAGCAGCTCAGGAGGAAGATGGGAGTTACAGTAGCAGTAATGTGACTATAGTTAACTATTGTACACATACAATGATTCTATTTACTAATCAGGTTTTTTGAACTTGATAAAATAATTCTTGTACTGTTTTGTTTTGCATGATTTGTTTTGCTCTTTGGGACCATTTATTCAGAAACAAAACCATACAAATGTTAGTAAGGTCTGGATAATGTCATTATAGTAAACTCTTACTTCTATCCTGCCTTGATAAGAGCATGACTATTTTAAAAAAATGACTGTATGACGAAACAATAAAGACACTTAACTTTAACTGCAGTACCAAGAATGCACCATAACCACGAACAAAAAGTCCTGTGTTCTTTCAAGAATTATCATGTAATGAAATAATAGTGTGCCTACCACCTTCTTAAATCTAAGCTAGGATGATTACTTAAGAGAGTACTTAATGCTACAGTTTCTACTGGGGACAAAAAAATAAGATCTAGAATTGAAGTTAACTATTTTTCATGATTAAGAAAATATCTACATATCAGAATTCTCTGTAAAAATATCTACACTTAATTATGGACAGTAACAAACGCTGAGTAACAAAAAAAGTTTCACAGAATCCCTGAAATTGTGCCTGCCAACTAAAATACCTACTGCGAATTTAGTAATGGATTATGCAAACATAAATTATAAGGCCAGACGTTTTAAAAGGAAAAAAATGTGATTTATTGTCATGTTGGAGACACAGCAGAATAGACGTGCAATTTTATTTTTCCATATATTCATCAACACTGCAGATGTGTTAATGCAAAAAGAATTCTAAAATAAAAATTACTCTCAACTCCTTTCCTTCTCATGTGTCATTTGATTTACTTAAATGGTTACCAAGGGGTTTGTTTCTCACAAGTGAGACACGTACAAAAGATGATCTGTGAAAACAGATTCTTATGCATAGCTCAGCTACAAATAAATTTGCTTCTAAACATTCAGGCTCTGCCACACTTCATCCAAAAATGATAATCATGAAAAAATACCTAAAGTGAATACACTTGTTTTACTTTTAAGCAAAGACAAATGAAAACTGCAAAATCGTAATGCTTAGCCTTTCACGTTTGTTTCATTTTTACTTATATAGTACAGATAATATTAAAAATAGCTTCTCCAGCTTCAACAGAGATGACTTTCATAAATCTGTTGTCAGAAAAAGCAAAAAATTTCTTCTCACTAGTAACCATTAAAAGTTGTTCATGATAAACAATACGGTAAGTTTAATGAGAAACACACACTCTTAATTAAGTTTTAAACGATTGCACCTCTATGACCTTGGGGTAGTCCACTGGCTGAAATGAAGTAGAATTACTGGCTGGTTTGTTCTCAGACTAGAAGAAAAATATTAACAATTAAATGTTTATCTATTCTCCTATTACACACACATTTGTGGGATGACTGGGCTTCTTGCTTTGTGTGTGTGCATGCACACGCACACAAATAATACTGAATAGAGGTACTGCCAAACATGTTAATCACATCATTCCTGTTTCCACACAAGCCACATCTTCACTCAATTTTGTCAATATTAAATGCCTTCTGGATCATGATGACTGTCTTGCCAAATCAGGTTTTTATTCACTTGCAAGATCTGACTGTGCACATATCCCTCTTCCCTTTTAAATCTTCCCTTTCCCCATCCCAAATGTTCTTTCTGGACATGATTCAAATTTTAATAATAGAAAGGCTAGAAGAAAGTTTTATTCTCTCAAGCCCTCACATGAGGGTTTGTTTTTTTTTAATTTCATTCATTGTTCAGAGACAGGAATAATATACAAACATCTTCAGAATCACCTTCACCCTTAAAAGTTTATAGCACAGCCCTATGTAAAACACAGTTTAAAAAATTTAAATCAATAAAACCATCTCACTGTTCCACTTGACCTCAATGGAAAATGCAACATCCCTCTACTGACACTTATAAAGATGCCACTAAAATCATTGAAAGAAAAAGTGCATTCCTTAACTATCAAATGCTTGCATATAATGAGAAGAAAATAGAAGTTGTGAATGATTTTATGTGATTAATTGCCCGTAGCTAACATGCTGTATGTGATATCAGAGATGTCGCTTTCTTTAGAGATTTATAGATTTTGGACAAATGATTGACCATATTCTCAGTCTTAGGACAAGGAGTTAAAGTAGAAAGGAGAGGTATACATATTTAAGATGCTTTGAGTTGGTCTCAGATATGTTTCTAATGAAATTTTTTCACCTAGTGATTGTTCTGTAATGCAAACCTACATGCATATAAAGGTGTGCACATACATAGTGAATTTAGGCATTCTAAGCTCCACTGAAAACTACAAAGCCATTGATCTCCAAAACAAATATCCAGTATGACATGTCCCCTCTAAAAAAAAAAAAAAGAAAAATCTTATTAGAGTCAGAGTTTTAAGTCAGGTCTGTGTCCCAATAGCCTGCTCATGACCAACCTTTCTTACCATCTCACCTATGCCAGGAAACTGTAACCACATGCTTCTGGAAGAAAAACCACTGCTGGAGCTGGACTGCAAAAAATATCAGGACTCCATTGCAACAACCCCTTCCAAAGCTAAAAGAGTGATTTCCTGAAGCATCCAAAATTGAGGAGATGTAAAATAAACAAGGCTACAAGGAGTTAAGTATGTTAGAAAATGTTGTTGACTATTGCACTGTATTCTTGCAATCTTCTGTACAGTACACCATGGAACGGGAGTCAGTTCTGGAATTAAGTAACATGTGCAATAAACAAGGAGAAACATTGACTACCATAGACTCTGGCTTTGTTTTCTCTCGGTAACTAAATAGTATTTTGTACATTTTACTTCTTTTAGTAACTTCTATGAGTTATGTAGTGTGGGGAAGATTAATTTGTGTGGGAAGAACTGAAATCATCTTAAATGGGAGAGCGATGGGGAACTGGAACTTGCTGTGCAGTTTATGACTCTTAATTGCAATAAAATGAAAAAAAACAGGTCTTTTTCTATGCCAACTACTTACAATTTTGTCTTATTAATAAACACCCTTAAAGATCAGTGAACTTTATTTCAAAATAACTGCATTTTATATTCTATAAGAACCCCTGAACAAAGAATCTCCACTATAACGTATTTCTTATGGTGCCACCAACCCTAATTGTTAATTAACATTTCAAGATGTGCCTCTGTAATATGCTAACTTTCTGAAATAGTTTCAGAGAAATAACATACTAAATCATATAACTTCTGTAAAAAAGCCTTTTAGATAAATTGAATAACAGAAGTTTGCATTAATATAACATTTAAAAGCCTGATCAAGTGATCTACTCTGCAACTACTGTAGTGAGACAATTACACAGTAATAAAGGTATCCATTATACCGTAAGACCTTGCACCTAAGCACTCCTTTCATTATCTTTCTTTCCTTAACAGGGAACAGTCAAGTTTTAAAGTGATGAGAGAGACAAGATTCAAAAATGCTCCATGATTAATATTCAACACCTCTAGTAAGCTGACATGTCTAAAGAAGTTTTCTACTCTGGTGAAGATAGCAAGAGATTGAAAGAAAGTCTCCTTCCCTCTTCTCCCTTTCCCCACATATTTTCAAAAAATTTTAAAAACTGAGCTAAAAGAGAAGCCTGGTCACGTTTAGACTAGATAATTCACATAATATGGAAGTGCTGGATAGCAACAATTATTTTTCATTTTAAAATATTGTGAATCCTGGGCAAGAAGTTATGTAAACCTTTTTTTAAAAAAAATTATTTGGATTTTAATGTTATTTTTGTAAACAGCTTCATATGATGCTTTGTTAAACAGATCAGCTTGGTCCACAACCATGTGACTAAAACAAGGTTTCCTTCATAACAAGAGATCACGATACAGATTCTTCCTTCATTTACATTCACGAAGTCAACAGTATTGCACAGGTCCAAAGCAGAAGGTAGGCTGCATCTGTGGCTCAGTTTACAAATGCAAGAATGAAATTTCAAATTTTATTGAGATGGATAACAACAATCAACTAGGTTGGTGCAGAGGTCAGCAGGTGGCAGCAATAATCAGTACAAAGGTGTTCAGTTCATTTGCTCATTAATTTAGTCGCTTGGCAACCTCTAATATTTCATTTCCTAGACCATTTGAAGTTGTTTACTCCTAGAACGCACCTATCTTAACTTTGCTCAAAGTTTCCCCTGGATACTTCCATATCCCTGTTAATCTGATCTTTAATCAGCTTTATAAAGTACAGATGTCAGTTTTAGCATTAAAAGGTAATACTGACCATCTAAAAATCTTACTGATGGAGCACATATGAACCTGGAAATGGGGAAAGGAAACAATCAGGAACCAATGGTTCAACTGATTCTCAGAAGACAGCAATGATCAGAGTAACAAGAATGCAGAAAGTATGGAGGAGTCAGAAGGCAAGCTCCTTTACACAGTAAATTCCTTTATGCTAAGTCTCACACTAATTCTTCCTGACTTAAATATTCAAAACACAAAACCAGGGTATCAAGCATAACAACATAAATGCAACAGAAACTCATTAAATTTACTAATTTTAAGTACAAATCTATGAAAAAATGTCTCTAACACTTCCTTTACAAATGAAATTGGTGTTAAAAAAAACACCCAGATCATACAGTCTCCTACATCATGTATATACCTATCCAAACCACACCAAAGCTATTTTAACTGAGCAAAATAAACATCCCAAAAAAACTTTAAGAAGTTTTTTTACACATGTCCAATGACAATTTGAACTGAAAGAATATTTATCAAAATTGACCACAGTAAATAATCAATGTCAGTCTATCTAAATAAGGACCCCTCCCCACAGGAGTATTAAAGTCCCTTTATGCAAATTGGAAAAAAATCATAGCCAGCTCTGGCTCTAAACTAGCAACTGCAACCTTACATTAACACCTATACTAATCCCCAGCCCTGATGCAGAAAATCATGCAACTACCAAATTTTAAACAAAAAACAAAAAACAAAACAAAACAAAAAAAAAACCTGTCATCCCAAAGGGTTTTTAAAAGTTTTACAGAACTGTAGCTAGAGAATAAGCCAGTGCCAAAAATGAAATCCTCTGTGATTGAGGTCAAGAGTCATAAATGTTCATAGTAACACTGTACAATGGCATAGGATATGAAGTGAAGAATACTGAATCCAACAGAAACAGCAATGAAAACCTGAAGTTCCCTACTGTGAAATGCCACCCTACTTTATTCCAACAATGCTTAGGATTTACTGGTCTTCTGGAAATAATGCAAGGCATTTAGTAAGTGTATGTGGGCATGTGAGGAAATAAAGAATTATGGGTTGAATGAGATTAATTTTACTGGCAGCTAACATTTGGTATTTATATAAAAAGTCAGGACTCAACTATTTTTATTATCTAATTGTAGTTGGAATTTCCCCTATTTGTCTGTATTTTTTAAACTTACAGTCAAGCACCTAGAGCACTGAACAGGTTTTCATAAGTTAAATAATGTAAGTAGACAGAATGTAATTACCCAACTAGGAATTTGGACAGGAACTAGGGCAGCCTAATGATCAGCATCAGGAAATCCCCTGGCTTCACATCAAGAATTACTAATCAGTATGATTGAGACTATTTAGAAAGGATATGATTAAGAGAATGTATGGTAGAACCAGACGAGATAATGAATATTAAAATAAATACCGCCTGAATTACCTTCTCATTTAACACTTACACTGTAAATTCTGTAAGGCAGGGACTGTCTTTTATTCTGTATTTGTACAGCACCTAGCAAGATAAGATCCAGATTAATGGCTAGGGTCCCCATTCACTACAACACAAACAATAAAAAGTAACATTGAAAAAGGGGCATTCTAGGACTGTGGAATTAAAGTTCTCTTGTGGCACTGAAGGCCAAGAGCCTTATAGGTTTAAAAAAGATTAAACATTTATGAGAACATTCTTAGTTACATTAAATTGGAAAAAAAAAAATTTTCCTTAAAAGATAAAAAACTATGCTTCAGGGTACATATAAGCCAACCACTCTCAGACTTGGGTTGTGAATAAGCTTTTACCACTGGAAGGTTATTTTGTAACTAGTTAACTACACCGTTTCATGCACCATTTCCAGTTGCTGCACCTTTTCCTAAATCAATGGCTACTGACCACTGTGAGATACACAGGTTAGTGATTTTACCTGGAACTGCAATTCATATGATCCATTTGAAATGTCTCACATATAACAATTTAAATACTTCAGCCCTATGATTTGGTAACACCCTCTCAGAAACTTAGGCCTCCTGAACTGTTGCTTGCAAGGAATTATAATTAAGTAGAACCAGAAAACTGTGGCTGCAACTATAGATTGCAGACATAATATAGTGGAAGACATCTTGTCCTTTTACAAGTTCCAGAAGGTGAAACTCACTTTTTGAAATATGATTAAAGATTTATACGGAGACACTAGCTGCAATTCCTGCCATACTTGTTTGTGCCCAAACGTTCTCAGAGTGCATGTCACTTCTCTGAAACCCTACATTATATCAGTCAAAAACAGTAATCAGTACTATGACTATTGTGCCCCACATATTTATTACTGAAGCCATGAAAATAAGGAAGAGATCTTATAAAAAGAAAAATAACCAATGCAGTCCCTTTCTATCAGAGTAGGACATTTAAAAACTACAATTGGAAGAAGATACTCTGTTGTATCTGCTAAATCTTACAGAGCTTCATCTAAAAACACTCCTAACAATCTACAGACGTTTCAGTATTCTAAGTTTCACTGACAAGTTAGCGGAATGGGGCATCTGCCATAGGGCTCTTCTAAACACTGGCTTACTTACAAGAGACTCTGAGGAGAGTTTTAGGGCACCGTGGATACCATCAGGTAGGGAACAGAGAGCCAGCTGCCAGTTATTTACTCATCTGCAGGGAGGGGAACATAACATGTAACACACTATGCCACTACAGCCTTGCCTGTTCTGTATACTTAACATGAAGGGAGATAGAAAGCTGAACTCTGAAAAAACCACCTATTTTTCAACAGCCCAATTCATATTTACTCTTCTTGGGGAAGACACGCTGCCTCTGTTAGGAAAGGTATCTTTGTTCACAGATCATGGATACTGTCTACCTTGAAAGATATTCTGCACACACGCTTTTTTTAAATTATGTTACTAACAAATTACATTTGGAGTGTGGGGTACCAAATACAAAGAAAGAGGGAACCCCACTACATGCCAGACCAGCAAGCAGTCTTTGTGTACATTGCAGGTGTGGTTTCACTACTCTGGATTGGTTTTGTGACAGAAACTCAAAGTTGCAGTTTTGGCAAGAAGTCTGCCCAAGGAATTTACCTCTCCCTCTTTTAGTTGTATCCCAGGCAGCAAAGGTTCTGGTTCCTCAACAATGATCCAAAAACTGTTCCTCCTCCTCAAAATGCTACACTCCAGAGAGAATAAACTGTCCCTCCCCTGTATCTTCTTTCTCTCAGATAATCATTACCCAAGGCTCACTACAGCTTCTCTGTCCAATTCTAAGCCTTTAAATAGAAAGACCAGTGGACATAATGCTGCCCTGAGCCCGGCCTCTGAAGTGCCTCTCCTAATTGTTGACAAACCTGGCTGAAGACAGCTGACTGCACAGCAAGGGCAAGAAAATGGGGGAGAAGGGTGGGTCTACAATGTCTCCTCTTTTTGGGTAGCAGTCAAATGAAGACACGCAAGTTACTGAAAATAACTTGTGCGTCTATGTTCGGCTTCCCTACTTTCAGCACGTCCTCTGTGCTGAGTCAAAGTGAGGGAAAATGAGGAGGCGAGAGAACTAAAATAGGCGGTGGAGACCCAACAACATTACATCCCGCACTCATTTGTCTGAGGTGATACATTCTCACACAGGCTGGAAATGGGAGAGTCTGTTTCCAAACAAAATGATAAAACTGAAATGCTAATTAGTGGGGGACATTTGAATCCCCAACTGTCCAGTCAAAATGAGCATTTCAGTGATGATGCCTGCTGCAAAACCACGTCAGATGGGCTAGAGGGTTTCTTCCTCTAGAATTTGTGTTGTTCATGGGGGGATCTATACAGCTCCATAATCCAGAGAATTTAATAGGATGGGACTTTTAAGCACTCTGTGATCTGTTGAACTTCCATTGTTTGCAGAACACAGATGCCTAATGAGTGTCATGGAGTCCTGGAATCTTTAGGGGTATGTAACAGCTCTCAGAACTGTTGCTGAACGAAGCAATCAAATAGAACGTCAGGGTTTCTGTAACTTAAGAAGATTTTTTTGTTTTTATTTTTTAAAAAAATGAATTATAACCAGTAAACCATCTCACTAATCTAAAGAGAAGCCCTAACTGCTGAGTAGGCAAGAAGCAGACATAGGCTCCCTGTATCAGGCCAAGGTAGTTGAGAAGGGAACCGAGGGCAAGTTTGCCCATGAAGGCTGGTGCAGGGCACGATGATACCAAAAGCATGCAGGCAGACAGAATGGACACTGCTAACGAAAATCTTTGACCATGGATGAGTGGTGCACACACAGACAAATCAGGATACCCATGGGGAGACTACCTGAAGAATTACTTCCATATCGATGATCACCTTAGAAAGCACAGGCTGGCCCTGTCATGCCTGAGCTATTTCCTCTGTCACTGAAAGCAGAAACTACCTCATTACTTTTCTCTCTTTTTTAACTCCTTTATTTTTTTAATTCTGACTAAAAGTAGATCATGACAACTTCGACTATGACATTCCAGTTCAAAAGTAGAGAAAACTGAAAAAAGGCAACACAATGGAGGAGAGAGAGAATGAGAACTCCAAGAAACCTATAAAAGTTTACAGAACATGAGCTGGCAGTCACGTAAAGAGAGAGGAGTCCAAGTTGTAAATGTGGTAAGATCCAAGCTTCCCCAAATATTGGTTCAATTAATTGTTTTAAGTCTAATTCATCTGTACTTCAGAAGACAAAGAAAAACATTCCGTATCGAATTAGCAAACAAAAAGCTGTCATTTTGAGGTCTTATAGGAAAAAAGTCTTAAAACTTCTACTACTGTATGATTAACACACCAAAAACCATTCGCTTACCTGTCTGTTTTGCTTGAAAAATCAAGAGGGAAAACAATGCCTCTACTGAGTTCAGGGTATTCCTCCAAGCATAAGCTCCCACACAACATAATAAAAATGTCCAAGAACCACAATGCATTTAAAAGCACCTTTATCAGTGAACTTTTCCTTGACGAAAACAGAGTTGCCAGAGTACTATGAAATTTGCCAGGGACAAGTCTCCAAATGAGCTAACAGCTGGTACCTGCAGAAAGTCATTCTTGCATTCTGGGGAATTTGAAGTGGTTCTTCATAGATGGTCAAAAAAGCCAACACAAAGTTTACAGAATATACATTTAAATCTTCCATCAACAAACAGATTTGATTATTTGAGAAACCAGCCCTTGGAAAGATATTTATCCCCTCTGCCTCACACCTCCTCCTGTACCCTCCCCTAGCCACCCTGATGGATTCTTTTCTTCTATCCCAATGCTGAGCACTGCCATTTAAGCCAACAAAAAACTTCATTTGACTTCAGTGAAAACAAACAGACCCACCAACCACATTGAAGGATTTTAAAAGGTCAAGTTCTATGTTCACATAGAATGATAAAGTTTGGATTAACACAGGAAAAATGGTTTTTGCAATGCTTCTAGTTTTGGATGACTATGAAATGTAAGTAAGCCATTCCTGTTAAATATGGTGTTCAAATTTAGATCCAAAAAAAGTAAATTTATATTTCAACAATTACAGTACACTCAAGCAAGCTAAACAAAAACTTTATATAGATCAGTCACAAGTAAGTTGGTGAATTAAACAATACACTAAAGCACATCCTGCAATCACATCCATCCATTGTAGTTTCCTAAAAATAAAATGTAAAAAGTGCCTGCTAACATATATTACATCAAAGAAGTCAAATGAATGTTGAGCAGCTTTTCACCTTACCTCTGGAGTGTTTTTCTTGAACTCACGACTTTGCTCAATAAGCTTTTTTCTAGACTGCTCACTTTCATCTTGTCGGTTAGCTAATACCGTTGCTGTGGCATCAAGCTCTCTCTGTCAAGAAAAAAAAAGAAACAAACAAAATTGTAATTGCTCTTAGAGAGAATTTATACCAGATAGATAAAAATATAAGCCTTTATACTTAACTCCACTCAAGGATGTCCAAACAAACTAGTACAGAACAAAAAGATACCAGACTCCAGCAATTACTTCACCGGAACGTGAAATAATTGCTGAACTAAGTGCTACAGGCTTTGAATTCTGTCCAGAAAACAAAAATATGACTGTTTGCATATGGGAAAGCCAAACAGATATCTTCTGCAAAATAATTAGGGTTAGGTAACATGAAGGTAACAGGAACAGACCAGCAGCAAAACTCATGCAACACGTATGTCATAAAAATCCCCAATCAAACTAAGGTAGTACGTCTACTTCAAGTTCAAGCCAGTTGCATTTTTAAAAAGCTTACATCACCAGCTTCCTTTGCTGACTTTGGAAGCACGCTCTGTTTTAGTTATTCTGAGTGACATGCCATGTCTGCATAGCTAAAGTACACGTTCACTCTACACTTCAACCTATGACGGCTTTATGTCAAAGTGAATTTTAAGATCACAAACTGCTCATTGTGATCGCCATAGTCTTTGCTAGATAATTTTTTTTTTAATTCGGGGATACCCCTCAATAACGGGCTTCCTTTTGTTCTAAGGAAAAAACTCTCTTTTTCTTCACCTCTTCAGATCTTGTTCCCATTAGCATTATCAATAACTGTACTTATCCTTTTGTTAACTGTTTTGTCACCAGAAACAAACACAACATCCTTCCTTTGTGGTCCTACTCTACGAATGCCAAAATAACTTTCACCAATTTAAAGTAAACATTACTGTCAACACAGTACTGACAAGCTTTACCCAAATGATTTGGCCATTATATCCTCCTCCTGTACTCAAGATGGCACTTCTAATTTCACCATACTGCATTGTATGCGTCATTTATCAGATTACAAGTTAAGACTATTGAATCATTCTGCATCAGTCTGTTTGCTTTTGCAATGTTTGTATACTATATTTAAAACACTAAGGGCTAAATTTTCCACTCAGATACATTCATCATTTCCACTGATATCATTAGATGCTCCATCCATGTATTTAAGGGAGAATTTGACCCTTCCACACCGCATTGCAATACTGAAGGAAAATCTCATCCCAGCCAGGTAGATCAGGAAACTTGAAAGCCCTAGCTGTAGCTGAGCTAGGGTCCCCAAGATGCAGCTCTAGGGAGGCCAGGGGGAGGAGGTTTGCAGCCCCTAGCCTTGCCCTCCCCAACTCCTTCAGGCTGGAGGCAGCTTTTCAGCCTCAGCACCCTCTGCAGAAAGCCTGGGGCAGCCCTCTTCCATTCCCAGTCAAACAGTTTCAGGGAATCCTAGTCAGTCCTTATCCCCTACCCAGGAGGATTCCCAGTCACACAGCTTATCTGTGAGTAACTGTCAGGTATGCAGCAGCAGCCCACTAGGGCAGGGTTTGGTGAAGGCTCCCTCCTCCCCCACCACCCCGCATTCCCCTCAGGATGCCACTGGCCTTAGCCTGGGCCCTGCAAGCTCAAGTTAGCGGGCATAGGCTGAATGTATGTTATGCTGTGTAGACATATTTGAAGCAGCACACTAGGAACAAGGAAAGAAAGATGGGAGCCATCTGGCACTTTTTCCTGCAAACATGGCAGATGACAATTTGCAGCAATTAGGGAAAGCAGGGAATTCTGGAGTTTTGTCTATTTCCTCACATGCATGTCTGCGATTTTCATTTTGTGGTACTCAACTCAAAGATTTTCATAGTTTACTTCTTACTTCCTTACATCAAAGAGAGATGCTAAATTTCTTACGGTTACATATAGGGTATAAATGGTCTAATCCTAAAAATAATGATATAGTTGAAACTAGGTACGATGGCAGAGATAGTGTTCCAAAATATCTGCATAGCACTTTAGGAAACATCTTAGAACAATATTTCCAACTGATTTTGTTTTGGAATTCTCTATCACATATGAAATCTATTACAGAAAAATGAAAAACAGTTAAGAGCTGGATAAGACACATTTGAAATTCATCTCAGTTTATGCAAGACAAAAGAGCAACACAAATGTGGTTAGCCATTACTATAAAGAGCAATAATGGCTAAATAGAAGGCTTTTCAAAAATATAAATAAAATCTACTAAAGACAATGATTTAGAAATCTATATTTAAGAAATAAGCGGAAGTTAAAAGCAAGAAGAAAAACTGATGACAGTGGAGAGAATTATAGGAAATAAAACATCAGGCAAGTGTCTACTAAGAAGCATTAGAAACGAATTAGAAAGACAGAAACAAGAAGTAGCAGATCTGTCAAAACAGTTTTATGCTTCCAATTTTGGAGAGGAGGAAGAAAGCAAAGAACTGATTCAGACAAAGATCTTAATTTGCACTACCAAAGTAGAAGAGTTAGACAGTGGGCAGGCACTCCCCTACGTTTGCTCTCTTATTCTATTGGTAAAAATTATATCCAGTAGCATAAGAGTGTATTTTATCATTAGCTGTGTTATGCTTTCAGTACAAATAGTTTGTCAGATGACTAGATTGTCCAAGGCACCCTTGGATTTCTGAATACTTAACCAGTTGTTTTTTGGTTTACCTCAGTGGTCTTAGTAGCACAGAATTTGAGTTTAATTACATCCTTGGGGTTCAGAAAACCTTAAGGTAACCCCATCCTCCCAATCTAGGGTACGGTTTCTTTCTTTCCCTTGTCTTTTCTGGAAGTTTGAAAGCCTAGGCTCTCTGGTAACATGATCCATTCTGTAAGTTCCATTCTGTGAGCTCCCGCATCTTCAAAGCATCTGACAACTTTCTCCCACAAAAGCTCATGCAAAAAATAAATCTGTTAGTCTTTAAGTGCCACATGACTCCTTGCTTTTTTTGCTGGACTAAACTAACACAGCTGCCCCTTTGGAAACTAGCCAGGTGTGTTTCCCTTGCTAGCAGCTCTGAGACTGGTGGGCAAATCTTCCCACCCCTCAGTCAGGTAAATTTCAATAAGCCACACACTAGCTTGCTTAGTAATCTCCAAATTCCCCATCATGGCCAACTTCAAGTCTGGACTCTGTCAGAGAGTTACACAAAACATTTCAGCTAACATCTCACAAACAGGTTTCTGATGGTTAGTTCCAAAAGTTTCATTCCACACAGGAGCATTGCTGCCCTGGAGAAGGACCCGGGGCACTGGCCCAGGCCCCAGCCCCAGACACGGGCCATGCTCCCAGCCCCACCCAGCCTTGGGCGCCAGCTGCTGTCCACCTGGCCCCAGATCCCCAGCAGGGGACAAGGCAGAGTGTGGCAGCCGCCACTGTTAGCAGCCGGGCCCCAGATCTCTGGACGGAGATTGGGAGAGGCATGGGCTGCTCCAGGACTTGGGGCCCGGACACCGGGATTCAGGGCATGAGCCCCATGAGCCAGGTGCCAGTGATGCTCCTGATTCCACATGGCCCCAGTTGTACTTGAATCCACAAAGAAACTGCAAGATACTTCCAAAGCACTTAGGGGTAAACACTGGTCTGTTTCCACTTGCATGTCCAAGAGATAAAAAGTGCATCTGCCCTGCTCTGTAGCTACAGCTGCCCAATTATCTCCCTAATTCTGAGGCATTATCTGTACACACTCACAGTTAGCCTCATGGAGACAGTTAGGTTTTAGCATCACTGTCTCCCCACAACACTGACCAAGTACAGTCACTTGGTTACAAGATTGTTTAAGTTTTCCAATAACTTTCACTTCCCACAGCATTCTCATCAGCAAGTTAAGGAAGTATGGGTTGGATGTGTGGACTGTAAGGTGGATAGAGAACTGGCTAGATCAACGGTTTCAGCGTGTAGCAAACAATGGCTCTGTGTCTAGCTGGCAACCAGAAATGAGTGCTGTGCCCCAGGGGTCGGTCCTGGGGCCGGTTCTGTTCAATATTTTCATTAATGATCTGGAAGATGGGATTTATTGCACACACAGTAAGTTTGCGGATGACACCAAGCTGGGGGGAATGGCAGATATGCTGGAGAGCAGGGAGAAGATTCAGGAAAACCTTGACAAATTAGAGCAGTGGGCCAATAGAAATCTCATGAAGTTCAACAAGGACAAGTGCAAAGTCCTGCACTTGGGACGGAAAAACCCCATGCACTGCTACAGGCTGGCGAGCAATCAACTAAGTAGCAGCACTGCAGAAAAGGACCTGGGGGTCCTGGTGGATGGGAAGCTGGATATGAGTCAGCTGCGTGCTCTTGTTGCCAAAAAGGCCAATGGCATACTGGGCTGCATCAGAAAAAGCATTGCCAGCAGATCGAGGGATGTGATCATTCCCCTCTATTCAGCACTGGTGAGGCCGCATCTGGAATACTGTGTCCAGTTTTGGACTCCCCGCTACAAAAAGGACGTGGACAAATTAGAAAGAGTCCAGCGGAGGGCAACAAAAATGATCAAGGGGCTGGAGCGCAAGCCCCATGAAGAAAGGCTGAAGAAACCAGGCTTATTTAGCCTGCAGAAGAGAGGACTGAGGGGGATTTGATAGCAACCTTCAACTATCTGAAGGGATGCTCCAAGGAGGATGGAGCTCGACTGTTCTCAGTAGTACCAGAGGACAGAACAAGGAGCAATGGTTTCAAGTTGCAGCTGGGGAGGTCGAGGCTGGATATTAGGAAAAACTTTCTTACTAGGCGAGTGGTAAAGCATTGGAATGGGCTACCTAGGGAGGTGGTGGAATCTCCGTCTTTGGAGATGTTTAAGGCCTGGCTGGATAAAACTCTAGCTGGAATAACTGAGTGGGAGTGGTTCTGCTTTTTTTGGCAGGGGATTGGACTAGATGACCTCATGAGGTCCCTTCCACCCTATGGTTCTATGATTCTATGATCTAGAACTTTTTCCAAGATCTTGCAAAAAAACAAGTCAGTGAATCCCATCTACAGGTAAAACACTTTGGCAGTCAGAATTTTCCTCCAATCTCTCAACATACAGACTGCTGGATGGTGCTGCAGTAGTTTGTTGACAAAAGCCATCATGAGTCTGTACTCCCGCTTGGGCAGCCCCAAGCAACCAATTCTTTTCCATAAAAACTATGCCCTTCCTCTGGCCAGAGAAGGATTTTTGTAAGGCAATGCTCCCTTGAACACCAACAGATCCTTGCTGGACTTCATCTAAATCCAGATTTAACTGTGAGACAATAGGCATGTCCTCAGTCAGCAGAGACTGAGAGGCATCTTTTGTCTGCTTCTTAAACAACATACTGGAGACAGAATCTCCCTCAACAGGTAAACTGCTATTCTCTACATTCAAACAGCTTGAAATCCCCTCTTGATCATCCCAGCCCCATTGGCTTTTTCCAGACACACTTTTGGGGATTAGGGTAGCTTCCCCCATAGGCAAATCATTACAGCTAGCAGAGCCAGGCTCAGGAATACTCCCTCCCTGAGTCTCAGTGCAGACCAGAACCATTTCAGGTACAATAGACAAATCCTAAGAAACAAACTTGCTACCAGCAGATACATGGCTACTTTCACTAGTCCAATCTTTCGTAACTGCCACCTTCTCATTGCCCCAGCATGCATGGCTGTTCCCAAATTTTTGTGGGTTGAGGTAACTTCCTCAATGGGAAAGTCATTACCCCCAGCAGACAGAGGTTTAGGATCATTCCTTTCCTGAGTTTCAGTTGAAACCAGAACTAAATCTGGCCCAACAGACAAATCTTGACAGGCCATCTCTCTACCAGCAGACACTTTGTTGCATTTACCAGACACAGCCTTAGAAACTCCTTGCTCCCTGTTGTTCACAGACAGTATATTAGGGACAAACCCTTTACTAACAGCCACACTGCTGCCCTTTCTAGATAAACCTTTTAAAGTTCTCTGCTCCCTGTTATTCACAGACATACATTAGGGACAAACTCATTACTAGCAGACACACTTGTCTTTTGAAGTTCTCTGCTCCCAGTCCCAGCCTTTCTGGCTGTTTGTGGATCTACCCTGGGAGAGAGAGGGATGTCCTTTTTTTTTTTTTTTTTTTTAAATACCAAGCACAACATTATTACCAACAGACCAGTATTAGGAGACAGTTTTTTCTTTACCAGACAAACTGTCCTTTTGCATGGGCAAGCTGCTATTCTTTACAGTTTTAAGACTACAGACATTTTCTCCTTTGTTACAGCATTCCTGGTCAATCACAGTCAATTTAGTATCATACACCCCTTTTTCATGAATTTCCCTGTTGAGTTCAGGTAATAGAAAATTTAGATTTTTTTTTTTTTTTTTTTACCTGCGGCTGGGTTCTGGCATCAGTATTGCCATTCACAGCCACAATATTATTTCCAATCAGCATGTCCATTGGGAGAAGCTCCTGAACTCCCACCACCATGTCACCCCTAAAATCTTCCCATTCCAAATGGATCTTAGCCAAAGGTACCTTTGTCACATATTCAGAAAGTGCCACTAGGGTCACACTCTGATCTGGCGGGTAATCCTCCTTCTGGAACAATTCCCTTTTAACCAGGGTGATCTCTGAGGCGGCATCGCTCCACCCGGTACACATAATCCCACTGACTTTGGCCTGCTTCATAAATTCCTGATTTCCCCTCCAAGTCTCAATCTCCATACCGCTGGTGAGGCTCCCTTTGTTTCCCCCTTTAGGGGATAATGAAGTGGTTACATTGACATATGCAACAGACATAACCGGAGAGTCTGATACAGTGCCAGCGTCCACTTCTGTGTCTAGAACGACAGCATTTGAATGGACATTATTTGGAGGGGATGCTGACCTTGAAGCATTCCAACTCCCCCGGTTGGAGCAGTTTGCTCATATATGGCCTACCCCCGCACACAGCTGGATTGCCCCCTGGGGGAGGGGTCTTAGTTCATGTTGTAATAGAAGTCTTCCTAGCCAAGATGGGGCTAATCCTATACTTAGGCCCATCCTCCCTCCTAGCCTGTGAGGGGTGGGGGCTGCTTTTCCCTTGAGTCTTACACCTGTCCTGGTTCCTGTTCTGAATGAAATCACCACCAATTTCAGCTACCCCAAAACAGTATTGGGCTTCTTATCAAGCACAGCTGCCTTGATACAGTGGGGAGCTATTTCCAGGAGCTGCTCCCTGGCAAACAAAATTAACTACCTTGTCAAAGCTACCATGAGCTCCCGCCCCCATAAACCACTTTTTCAAATACCCCAGTAGCTTGTGAGCCACTTCAGTATAGGTAATATCATCAGATCTCTTACAATTTCTAAACTTTAACTGGTAAGACTCAGAAGTAATTTTAAACCTTCACAATACAGTTTCTTTAAACTTTCCATAATCTAATGCATCATTCAATTTCCATATCATCAAATACCTCTCTGGCTCTCTCAGACAGTCTGGTGAGGAGAACTGGCATCCTGTTCTCATCAGGGATTTTATGGACCTTACAGTCTTTCAAATGTATACAAAAATCCCTTAATGTCCTTTGTCATCCTTGGGGGGGGACAGATCCTTTCCGACTCTTTGATGCAGGAAGTCGACGAATTTTCAGGTGAAGGCAGATCCTTTTCCCAACCTGGATCTGCAGCTGGATCCCAGCAAGCTCCAACTGCTTGTTGAGACCTTTCCTCTACTGCCACTTCCTCCGTTTGCCTTTGATGATGCCTTCGACAAGATGCTGCCTCTTCCTCCATTCGCCTTTGACGAGCTTTATCTTCAGCTGCCACCATCTCCAGATGCCTTTGATGAGCTTTCTCTTCAGCTGCTTCTTTCATCTCCTGCATTTTTTGCTGTTCCAACAAGCGAAGTTCCATCAGGTCTTTCCCCTCTCTGAAAACGCTAGTCCCTGCCTGGGCCTGGCTGCTTGCTCTCTTCTGCACCAGCCACTGCTGAGTCAGGATCAGGTTGAGCTCCTGTTTTCTGATCATTGTCCATAAGCAGATCTCTCAGCTTCTGCTTTGAGACATTGCCCTTAATGGCTCTCTCTCTCACACAAATCCTTGAGCTCTCACACATCCATCCCTTTATATGATTGCTGCTCACTCATTATGATCATTTTAACCTTTGACTCTCTCACTATCAAATTTACAACTTAGGAATACTGTGGGGTCTTGATTGCAAAACCCAAATGTTCTGGTTCTGGGGATCCTGCCAAGACTACACTAATGTGATCCAGGCCTCCTGGGATAACCTTCTGAATGTGCCAAAATCAGGACAAACTGCAAAAACCAGGAGCCAAACCCCTAAACCACCGACAGGTGGTACTTAAACCAGTCCCACTCAGTAACAAAACATGCTTCTGATTCCCCACTCTGGTCATCACCAAGCGTAACAAAGAAACAGATCCTGTTATGCACATCAGCTCCTATGGTCCCCCCAGCCACTGGGTCTCTTAAAGAAATAGGTTCTCCTGACCCCAAAGGGCCAGCCACATCACTCAGAACAATATAGGCTTGGATCTTACCCAAAATACCTTGCTGCCAGCCAAACCCTTAATAACTACAATGAAAGGTTTAAAAGAAAAAGAAAAAGAAAATATGAGAGATGTTAAAAGAGTAAAAGTGAATCACATAGATACAAATTATTTAGATCCCCCTCCCCCCCAATTTGCAGTGTCATGCAAACAAAGACACTTGGCTAGAATTATAAATTAGCACAATCTTTTCACAGTCTTCTGTGAAAAGTGAAATTAGGTTTACTTTCACAAATGAATATGAATGTAGTTAAATATAAACTTTCAATAAAAAGCTATTCCAAATAATTTAAACGAAAATTAAAACGTCACACCAGTAAGCTGAGATCTGATGAAACATCTTTCTCCTGGTAACATAACAGTCTGTGTGGCTCATTCCAGAGCTACTGTATTTATTAGCATAAATCAAAATCCAATAGCTTTGACCGCACAGCGAACATCACTGTAAGTATCACCATTTACCCCTACTTTACAAAACAAAACGTGGATGATAAGCAACCAACAGGCAAATCACAGAATGCCTGACTCCTACAGGAAAATTCAAAGCCAGAAACTTTAAATGCAAGAAGTCTGTCTATACAGATATATTATCAATTTGATAAAAGGGTGTGGTTACACACCACCTTCAGAACCGGTTAGAGAGTCCTAGTGTGGACGTCAACAAGGACAAAGTATTCACTCTTCAAAAAACCAAACCAAAACAAACAACCCAACATATTGTGGCATCTTGCTCCCACATTAACATTTGCTCAAAGCAGTCATTGCTTATACAAAACAATTTGCAAATAGACCCAGCAACAGGAGTAGGAAAGTCAGCATCAGTTCTTCCAAATGAGCCAGTCAGAGCAGCAGAATACTAATGGAGATGCAAAGGAACCTGTAATTAGTCCACTAGTGCCTGGGGAAGAACACTGCCACAGTACCAACTGCTCCTGCCTTTGGATCCCAAACTGTCGAAGGCTGTCCTTGGGAAGAATAAGGGAAGCCAGAGGACTCAATAAGTTTGATTCATGGGCTTCTTTTCTTGTTTAGAAAAAACAGGTACGTTCACATGAACACAGGTTAAAATAAGCCAGAACACGGAGGAACGCCATTCCCGGGTCCACTAAAAATAGAACATGGAGCTGGAACGCTGCATTCCAGCGCCCACCGCTGAAAAATAGCAGGCCCCAGAACATAGCGTTCTGGGTCTACATTCTATTTTTAGGGGCCCGAACGCTGGGCCCCTAAAAATAGCAGGCCCCGGAGCAGCATTCCCCTGTGTTCTGGCAGGCAGTGGAGGGGGCGGGGCCAGGGGCGTTCCTGGACAGGGCTCAAGCCCTGCCCCAAACCCCTCTCCTTCCAGGCCCCGCCCCATTCTGGGGCCTCCTCCCTCAGCCCCAGCCATGGAGCCCAGGCCTACCGACTCCACCTCCCCAGCCACACCACCACCCATTGAGTGCAGGGGTAGCCAGCTCGTGCTGGGGGCGAATTGGGGGCAGGAGAGGGACACTGGCATGGAGGGGTGGCAGGAGCTGGGGTCTGGCGAGGCCCATTGGCACGGGGGGCCCCCCCACATTAGACTTTAACCCCTGCATGAACAGTTCTTCATCTGACAAAGCAGTAAAATGCCAGCGAGAGTTTCCACTAGCACTGCTCTTATTGCTAGACAGAGCAGAACTGCACCGGTGGCAAATTTTTAGAAAGTTTTCAAGGTAGGAAACATAGGATTCATTTCCAGACTTAAAAATGAAAAGAACTCAGCTATATCTGCATGATGCAAATCTGCCTTCTGAAGCAACCCTAGTCTGTGTTCACCTGGAGCTGGAAACAGGAGACCAAATGGCTCACTTGATTACCTGCTCTTTTCATCCCCTCTAAAGCACCTGGCATCAGCCACTGCCGGAACACTGGATATTGAGCTAGCTGGGTCTCTGGTCTGACCCAGTATGGTCATTCTTACGTCTCCAACCCCTGTTTTACTGCAATCTATTGCAAAAGCTGAAGAAATTAACTCATAACTATCTTCTTCCACACCGTTATTTTGCTTTGCAAAGTCCTATGATGGAATTGTTCAGATGTGAATTAAGAATCAGTAGGGAAGCTGAGTCCAAGGTCTGTGTGTCAGGAATATATAATAAGAAACAGTGACAATACAATCTCCACTGTTTCCCAACAGCCTTCCATGTATCTTGTCCATGCAGTCACAGACAGCAGTGCTCGCAATCCAGCTGCACGTGTCTTGGGCGGCCTCTAATTAGCATGTCCCCATTTTATCCTGCATTTCCACAAGTCCTGAAACCACTGAGATTTCACTATGCCTAAAATTACTTGCTCAAGATTCCTCCTCCTCATCACTCAGTCTTTACACTAGCTATGCCCAACTGTCACCCCAACTTCACTCAGAAAAAATTTCATACACCCCTGCTAGAGAAGCCACAGACCATCAGGGTCTTATTCACCTCACAGTTGTCCCAACAAACAGAAATGACTCAGTCTTGTTGTTGTTAATTATCTGGCAGTCTAGAAATCACCTGAAACATTTTGCTAATGTAACCTGCTAGGGTGGGCTCAGATTCATTCAATTGCCCCTCTCCA
>ML681971.1:10907430-10978753 GCA_007922195.1 Podocnemis expansa
TAAGGATCCCTAAAAGAGATTGCACCTATTTAGGCACATGGGTTACACTAACACTCCGGTACAACTAAGTGCTCACTGCATATATGCTTCTGTTTTTTGATCAGGATTTCCTGAAAGGATTCTTTATTTGTTTTTTCATGAGCTTTGTCTGCACTGGAATCCACATATGCGAAGAGCTGATACACATTATTCTCTCTGAGCCCACCTGTCCCCCCCGCCATTTTGTGTATATATCCAGCATCTAATCTAAGGTGTTTGCCATTGCATTTCAGTGCAGTTCATTTCAACAGAAACACATGTCCATAAAGAGGAAATGATAGTTTGGTTTTCATTTTCTCTGACAGGTCACATCAATTCTTTTATTCTCTCTAGTCCAACCCAGATCACAACTTTGACTCTCAGGGCACTACTTACAGCTCCACTGGCTTCCCATACATTAGCAACAGCCTTTGCCTCTCAGAAACCATTGAAAGCAGCCTTTACAGCAGCAGCAATATGTAGCCAAGTTAATACCAGAGGTTTCAATCAATGAGGGAAATTAAGAAGTCCTGAAAACTGAGATTTAATTCCCACTGGACTGAAAATTTAGAAAATATTTAGTACTTACATAGTTCTAAGACAAATGATCATATCCATTTCATAGATAGGAAGACCGAGGCTTGAACAGTTTAAATGATTCACTCAGTGCTGGAGAGCAAATAATGGTTAGAAACTTGGATTAGAACTCAGGAAATTCCTGGCTCATAACCCTACACTCAATCCACAGTCCATACTTCTATCTCCTAACCTACTGTGGTTGATCCCTTGGAAAGAAAACAAACATGTATGGTTTTTAGTACTGTGACTCTCATAGTACCGGATAGCAAATCAAATTGCATCTATTTCCACCAAATAAATAAGATAACCAACAGAAATCCAATTACTAGCTGCCAGCTAAGGCTTTGTACAGCCAAGTTGCACAAAGAAACGGTTTCTTCCCTGTAACAGTGTTCAAGAGGTGTTGCTCAAGTCCATCCCACCTTAGGTGCGCGGGCTACATGCACAAGCTACCAGAAACATTTCCGCATAGTCCCCCAGGGATGGCTACAGAGCCCCCTGGAGTCGCACCTTTGCAACGTACTATAAAGGGCCCCAGCCGACCCTGCCTTCCCAGTTCTTTCTTGCCTAACAGTCCGACAGTGGGGAAGATGGGTAAGTGTGGAATGAACATGAGCAACACCTCTTGAAGAACACTCGTTACAGATAAGAAACTGTTTCTTCTTCTTCGAATGATTGCTCATATGCATTCCCATAGCCTTACCTTAGAAGGAGGGATCAGAGTTTCAATCAGTAGCCTTCTGGAGAACCACTCTACCAATGGAGGCGTCCTCCCAGGCCTGCTCCACCAGCGCATAATGTGATGTAAAGGTATGCGCAAATGAGCAAGTTGCGTCCCTGCAAATGTCTTGGACAGGGACAGAGGCCAAAAAGGGAGCTGTAGAAGCCTGAGCTCTGATCGAATGAGCCATGACGTTAGGCACCTGCACCTTGGATAGGAAGTAGCACTCCCTGATACAGTCTCTTATCCAGGAAGCAATCCACTGGGTGGAAATCCACTGGCCTCTTATCCTTTCAGCTACCATGACAAATAGCTGGGGCGATTTCCAGAAGGGGCGAGTATGATCCAAGTAGAAAGAAAGAGCCTGGCAGACATCCAGCAAGTGCAATCTACGTTGCTCCTCCGAGGAATGACGTTTCGAGGAGAAGACAGGGAGATGAATGTCCTGATTTAAATTGAATGCTGAGACCATTCTGGGGAAAAAAGCTGGATGAGGATGAAGGCGAACCTTGTCCTTGAAGATGACAGTGGAAAAAGGGGTCCACCATTAATGCCCTGAGTTCAGAAACCCTCCTGGCTGAAGTGACAGCTACTAAAAATGCCATCTTCCATGATAAATAAAGGAGGAAACAGTAGGAAAGAGGCTCCAATGGCAGTCTTGTGAGCCGAGAGAGCACCAAATTCAGGTCCCATTGAGCTATCGGGGGCTGAGTGGAAGGAAAGACTCTATCCAGGCTTTTGAGGACCCTTTTCACCACCAGGCTAGAGAAGAGGGAGCTGCCCCCACTCCAGGGTGGAAGGCCAATATTGCCGCCAGGTGAACCTTCACAGATGAACTAGCCAGCCCCTGCTGTCTACGACCAAGGAGATAGTCCAGCACCAAGGGAATTGGTGCTTGAAAGGGAGACATCCCCTTGTCTTTCACCCAAATTGAAAAACGCTTCAATTTCGATTGGTAATTGGACCTTGTAGATGGTTTTCTACTACACATCAGGATGTCCCTGACCTGCTGGGAAGAACAGAGCTCCACGGCATTCAACCACGGAGGTTCCACGCTGTGAGATGGAGTGCTTTCATGTTGGGGTGCCTCAGCCATCCCTCATCTTGGGTCAGTAAGTCCAGAATGCATGGGAGAGGAATCGGCTCGTCAATTGAAAGGTCGAGCAGGGACATGCACCAGTGCTGTCTGGCCCAGGCTGGCGCAATGAGGATCCCTGCTGCTTTGTCCTGGCGGATTTTCACTATGACCTTGTTGACAATCTGAGTGGAAAGAAAGGCGTAGAAAAGCTGATGCGTTTCCACGGAATCATGACAGCATCTGCAATCATGCCTAGGCTTTGGCCCTGAAAGGAACAGAATCTCTCACACTTCTTGTCTGATATTAAGGCGAACAGGTCCAGCCAGGGAAATCCCCACTTCTGCTACATGTCCTGGAGAACAACCCGAGTGATTGACCACTCACGTATCAGGATCGAACTGCTGAGGGTGTCCACAATGGTATTCTGATGGTCCGAGACATAAGCAGTCTTGAGGTGCACTGAGGGAGCGATGCAAAAGTCCCAGAGATTGAGGGCTTCCCAGGAGAGGTGAGAGGAGCGAGCTCCACCCTGTTTGTTTATATAGTACATTGTTGCCATATTGTCTGTATGCACCAACACCACTTTGCCCCACAGGTGGTCAACAAAAGTCTGACAAGCCAGACAGACTGCCCTTAGCTCCCAAACACGGATATGAGCCACAACATCTGACTGGCTCCACACCCCCTGTGTCTTCAGGTTCCCCAAGTGAGCACCCCACCCTAAGTCTGACGCGTCTGTGGTCAACATGACCATAGATTGAGGTGGCTGGAAAGGGATTCCTGCACAGGCCCAAGTGGGGGCTGTCCAAAAACTGAAGGCTTAGAGGACCAACTGTGGGACCACTACCATCTTGTCTAGACTGTCTCTGGCTGGATGATAGACTTTCAACAGCCACGCCTGGAGCGGGTGAAGCCTGGGCCTCGCGTGGCCAACGACACTGGTGCAAGCTGCGAAGTGGCCTTGTAGACATAATGCTTAGCGACCAAGCATATGGAGCAGATTGTTGAAGGTTGCACAAATAATGCAGAGATGAACCTCCACCTGTGCCTTGGTTCTGGCCTTCACAAGCCAATGGTCAAGGTAGGGAAACACTTGAATGCCTCTCCTCCACAGAAAGGCAGCAACTGCTAAGAAGCATTTGGTGAAAACCCTCAGGGCCGCAGAGAGGCCAAATGGGATGACTGCGAGCTGCAAGTGAAGATTGCTTACTGTGAACCTCAAGAATCTCCAGTGATGAGGCAGAATGCCTATATGGAAGTACGCATCTTTTAAATCGAGGGCGGCACACCAGTGCCCTGGATCGAGCAATGGGATGATGGAGGATAGGGTGACCATCTTGAACTTTGGCTTTCTTAGGAATCTGTTCAGATGTCTCAAGTTCAGATTAGGCTGAAAGCCTCCTTTCCCCTTGGAGATAAGGGGATACCAGGAGCAAAATCCCTTCCCTCTTAGGTGAAGAGGAACCTCCTCTACTGTGCCAGCCTCTAGCAGCAAATGAACTTCCTGAAGAAGCAAATGTTCGTGAGATGGGTCCCTGAAGAGGGAAGGGGAAAAGGGGTGGGGCTGAGGCATGGAGGAAAACTGCAGGGAGTAGTCCAGGCTCACCATGGGCAGTACCCATTGGTTTGAGGTGATGCACTGCCACGCACAGTAAAAGTGGGACAACCTGTTGCCAAACATAGGGTGGGGAGGATCCAGGTTTGGAACCAGCATGTCATCCTCAAGCGCACCCTCAAAAGTTCTTCTTCTGAGAGTGAGACTGGTGGGAGTGACCTTGGTTGGCACCTGAGGATTGGCCACTATTGTTTCTCCTACCACCCTGGCCTCTCCTCTGACCATAGTCCTGGAAGCAATGGAACATCTTGGGTGGTGGCTGGGGTTTAAAGTGCTTGCGTTGCATAGCAGGGGTATGCAAACCCAGTAATTTGAGGATCACCCTTGAGTCCTTCAAGCTCTGAAGCCTAGAGTCTATCTGGGAGGAGAAAAGATCAGGGCCTCAAAGGGGAGGTCCTGGATTGCAGTTTGGACATCCACGGGCAGGCCTGAAGCCACGACACATGTTTCATCACCACGCCAGACAACCGGGCAGCTGTGCCAGCGCTGTTCAAAGCAGATTGGAGGAGGGCTCTTGACACCACCCTACTCTCCTTGATCATAGCTGATAACTCAGCCCTGGCATCCTGTGACAACTTGTCTTGGAGCTTTTCCAAGACCAACCACGAATAAAAAACGTATCTACTCAGAATTGCTTGCTGGTTTGCGATTCTAAGCTGCAAGTCTCCTGTCGTATACATCTTTCTGCCAAGGAGGTCCAGGTTTTTAGAGTCCTTGGACTTTGGGGTTGGGCCCTGCAGCCCTTGCCTCCTGTTCTCATTGGCAACTGCTACCACAAGCAACCCCGGGGTGGGATGAGTATAAAAATATTCAAACCCCTTCAAGGGGAGAAGTACTTCCGCTCTGATCTCTTGGTCGTTGGGGTAACTGAGGCTGGTGTCTGTCACAGGGTCTTGGTGTTATCACTGATGGTTTTGATCAGAGGGAGCGCTACTCTTTCAGGGCCCTTTGGGGCCTACATGTCGACCATCAGGTCCACATCATGTGCATCCTCCTCTGCCTGTATGCGCAAATTATGAGCCACTCTACACAGGAGCTCCTGGTGGGATTTCAAGTAGTCCTGTAAGGAGGCGGGCTTCGCTCACACAAGTGTTTCGTCAGGGGAAGATGACAAAGACTTATGAGGCAAATATGGTGACTCTTGATCCCTGGCCCCGGCAGTATCGCGTATGATGGAAGCATCCCTGACAGTGTCAGGATCCAAAGTGCTAATAGACACAGAGCCCCCATCTGAGCCCTCGTCAATGTCTCTAGGAGCCCCAGCTGAGATCTCAAACCCGAAGCCAGCGAGTATGACCAGGTCAGGGATGGCACTTGGGTCTGGTGATATGCCCATGGCATCCAAAATAACCACTAAAAGAAGGAACTGGGGAAGCAGGGTTGGCTCGGGCCCTTAATAGTGTGTCTCAAAGGTGCCACTCCAGGGGGCTCCACAGCCAACCTTGGGAGACTATGGGGAAAATTTTCCAGTAGCTCATGCACACAGCGCATGCACACCTAAGGTGGAATGCACACGAGCAATCACTCGAAGAAGAAATAAGCTGTACAGTATCTGCCTGACCTTTTGATCATGCTAAATTGATCAAGACTTGACCAGTTAGAAAAGCAAGCTACTCTAATCACAATAGCACCTACTGTAATAGCAGAGGGACAGTTAAATTGAGGGGTAACCATTAGGAGAGAACATAACAGAATGACTATAATTGCTACTTAGTTGATTCCACCTGGGACACCTTCTTTTTTTGTCCCACTTCCTGAGTATATGAGGCATATTTTGAAAATCAACACTGTCAAATGGGCAATCCATTGCCAAGGATGAATGTTGGTACCAGGAACTCAAGCACCGCTAGCACGATGTAGTGACCATAGGGAGAGATAAAAACAATCAATATCTCTCTTGACATCTATAAGTAGTGATTCTATGATCAGTATATATAGCACACCTTAATCAGCTCAGCTGAATGAAAAGTTCAATGAACAAAAGTTTAATACAGTTTTACATCTTTATATTTTGGAATTGTCAGTTTCGTTTAGTTAATATATTTTATGCTGTCATTAGGCAGAACTTGCTCTTAATCAAGTGGCATGGCAGCATCATTCCCATATAAGTGATTTCTACTGACATTTTATAATATTCCTTCACTAAATTCTGGTAGTCTTTTGTTTGCTATTAATGTCTGACGGTCTGGATTCTGGGCACCAGTGGATTACATGAAATAATTCATACGGTTTCTACTTAAAATAAATAGTAATTTTAACAGAATGGATAAAGTAACAAAAAGGTTCAAGCTTTTAAATGGTATAACTTAGCTCAAGTACTGAGTTACTCTTCTCCAAGCCAAGCTGTAGCAATTAACAAGGTATGACCATGCTGTGAGCAAAACCGATACTACAATACAGACCAGGATTTATAACTCACTGTGCATGCTGCTACAAGTCAGTCAGTACAAACATACACACAGAATCTTGTTTCAGTCAGATTCTAGGTGCTCAGAACTTTGGAACAGATTAATCCACATGCATTTCATTAGTTTAAAGATTCATTTGTGGACATTAATTTATGTAATTTAGAAAACATCACTACAAATCCATAGCACACTAAATTCCCGACTAAGGCACAGCCAAATTTCACAATTAATTTGCACTGGATACAAGCAAGAGCTTCACTTCACCATTGGAAGACACTTATCATGGGACTATGCACGAAGCAGAACTGTTATCAGGTCTAAAGGTGTCATCACAACCACTACCCTCCAGTACCCTAAGGGAGATTACCTCTAATAAAACTGCACCTATTAAAAATTTCTTTCCTAAAAATCTTATGCCCACTAATACACATAAATAGGTATCTGAAGAAATAATCTAAGGAAACTTTTTTCTAATTACAGTGCAATAAAGTAACCTACTGATAAGGGAGAAAAAGGTGAGGGAATTCTGAACTTTAGCTGACAGGTGACATTTTCTTCCATTCCCCCTACTGTGCATAGGGGCCGAAGAAACCTTACAGAACACAGCACTTGGTCTTAGCATACGTATCACAGCACATATGGTTTGGAAGGATGGAGCTGGAGTCTTAACTTGAAATTCCCTTGGTTTTACCATTCCAAAACATTAAAGATGGACTTGAACATTTGGGGAAACTTGGAAGTATATCTTACTTGAAAAATTGGTCAAGGTACTGTCTCCCACTATTTTCAAAATTTTCCTTGAGACAACCAGTCATTATTAAAAGCTGTGCATTTAAAGCAGAGGTCTCAAACACATGGCACACAGGCCACATGCAGCCCCTAAAGCTATTGCCTGCAGCCCACAATGACACGATTGTTACCGATATTTGCAATATCATTGTACTGGAAAGGTTTCACTGGTGCAGCCTTCGGGCTAATGTACTAATCTTCGTGTGGCCCTCTATTAGTCCTCACATAGCACTTGTGGTGAGTTTGAGGCCCCTGATATAAAGGGTTAGCATGCTCTTGGCTCATCTCTCCTTCCCAAATTCAAGTCATATGGCTGATTTACAATACACCTGATCCAATGACAAGAATTCAAAGCAGAGTGATGAGTTCCTTGCAGGACTCCACATAGGAAGCTGGTTGGGGAGCCTGTTTTCAGAAATACAAATATATACAATACCACCAAGAGCAGAAGAAAGTTACTAGCAAATTCAATTGCTCTTCATATAAACATATAAGCTGGAGGGATCTTCTGGCAGGGCGTTTTCAGAGAGGGTCCTTGACTCTGAAATTTGCTTCCTTTCCCCCCTTTAGTCTACAGAGCCAGAGCTGATGGATTTTTAGGCCTGCTGCAAGGCTGAGACACTTTCCCAGGCTTGGAAAAGGAGATGATTGTTGCACATTGTATGTGCAGCCAGCACATAAGATGGGTGCATTTTAAAAGTGAAAATATTACCGAAATAAGCATGATATAAACAAGTATGTTCTCCTTACTCATAAAGTTTCTCTTAAAGCAATCAACCTTCCTCAGACCTTAGTGTTCTTTCACATCCAAATCCATAAAAATGAACCAGTTAGGTGATAATATATTCCTCTGGAACAGTAACAGCATATGCAGATCAATATTCTACCAACACTGGTTGTTATAACTCAGGCACTTTGCCAGATTTTGAAGACTTGGGAGATTTTTGCAATCCTTGATATTTTATCTTGATCACTAGAGTTTTCTGTACGCATCAGTTTATATTGACATAAAACTGAAATACATCTGTTGGGATGCAGAGCAGAGTTTCTAATTAAGTGTTCCCAGAAACATAATGTGGATATTTTATTTAGCTGATTTTTCTGTGACAAAAAGACAAGCTTAGTAAATGTGTATTCACACAGAGGCAGACTCTATGGTGATATTGGGCATACTACTAATGTACATTAGGAATGATATGCAGTGACTATTATGGAGCTTTGAAAGCCAATACAGAGCCAGAGTTTGCATATTCTGTATAATGTTCTTAACACAGCTTGACAATTTAGCATGCAATTTGATGAACAGTTAATGTACATTAACAATAATACTGATTGCACACTAAGGAATTCTTATGAAGGCAATTCCCAACAGTTCTCTTTAAATTCAGGACAACTTGGAATATTGGCATGTCAACTGTTCATAAATACACATGCAGCATTAAGGTTAAAATAAGAATATCCTTTAGAATTTCTCTTCCCCTACACCCTGTCCACACTGGGAGCAGCACTGAACCAGATCTAACAGCTGTTGAGAATGGTGTCCCACAAAGCTACAGTAAAAAATAAGGCTAAACAGCTTTCAGCTCAGCTACTGAAACATCTGAAGTCAACAGTGTGCCAAGTTTCACTGTAGTGAACAGGAGTGGAACTACACAGGCCACAGCAAAATGAGATCTGTAATTGTAACAGATTTAACTAGAGAGGCACTATCAACCGTGCTAGAATATACCGTCACTGAAAAGTCCCAAATTTTGGCTATTAAAGGTATCATTTCCATGCCTTGCTCTCAGAGCAGTGAAAGCAGTTCTATCAAGACAGTGTATGTTTACAGTCTCCTCTAAAGAATGCTACTGTCTCAATCAGTGCTGATTGTCTGTTAATTAGTTCAGTTTTACAAGCTGATGGAACAAATTACTTCATTCCTTTCCCTCCCTCCCACACCCACACAAAGAGCAAAAAATAGTCTATCAGATGCATCCATCTACTACACTACAGCGCCACTGATTTTGGCTTCAGTGGTGATGGGGTGGGGGACCCAAAATATTCCTCTAGCAAGGATGCTTTCTGTTTTGCATCCATTTAACGTGCTATGCCACACGGTGCTTTCCAGTGGAGAAACCTGGATCAAAATCATTTTGCAGACAAACAGCACGACTTGATGCACCAGAGTTCTCTGCTGGATGACAGGGGTGGCCAAACTTACGGAACTCAAGAGCCACACAAGTTGATTATGAAACCTTCAAGAGCCACACTGAGGCATACAGCCATATGCTTTTACCTACTAAATTGATTTGCTGACATTCTTCGGCAAGCCATGCTTTTTCATTCAAGAGCCACTTGTGGCTCCCAAGCTGCAGTCTGGCCACGCCTGACTAGAACTTCACCATACTGCTGCTGGCACTCCAAAGCCCCTTCTGAACGGGAAGAAGAGCCCAAATCCACGTTGTATTTATGAACTTTACGTCCATTTCCCACATTATATGTATTTCAACAAGTTCTACAAGTAATTTCATGCCAGCTATGCCCTAGATGGGTATCCTACCTCTGGCATTGACCAGAAACTTCAGAAAAAGCAATGAAAACACCATAAAATGATACACTTAGCCAGTTCTGTGATGCTGAAACGATTTTCATGTAATTCTATTAAACCATTGTCATAGGGCACATTTTTGCTGAAGGGAAAGATGTAATTTTGCTGGATCTTGTAATGGGTATTCAATACACACAATCCAAACAGGCCTATTTTCAATAGAGATGTGTTTCTTTTGTGCAAGTTTCATCTGCATGACTTAGATCCAGAATCTCAGAATTGATCGTTTAAGGGCCCATGAACCCTCCCCACCCCCCAACAAAGGAGAAAAGAAAAAGCAAAGAAGGAAACAAATACCTCCCCCTTGCAATTTTTGAAATCCTGTTTTTTCTTAATTGAGATCTTCCATCAATGTGATAAGAAAAATAAAAACGCAAAAGCTCATCTCAAAACCATCCAACACTTCTCACAAAGAGGATGATTGAACCTTCAGAGGATGCAGGTCAGAAAAACTCAGATACATAGAACTCACCCAAAACTCTTCAGCCAATAGCAGCATCCAAACATTTCACTATGGTAACATGTGAACAGAGTGATTTTCAGTTGACCATTCTGAAATCAGTGCCACCTTTTCTCTCACACACTAACTTTCAAAGACCTCCAACTGCTCCCTAGTAACTCCTCACCAGGTATCCTTTGTTTACATATTAGCTCAAGTCTTATTAATGTGGAGGATGAGCAGCGTGGCGCCGATGTTTAAAATGATGCACAAGTGACCAGGCTGAATGTGTTACTACAGGAAACTTAAGGTATTATTGACAAAATTTCCACCCACTTTAGTCTTTTTGACTTTGGGCCCAGCCTTTTACACCCCAGGGAAGCACCACACTTGAACTTTGGCTTCTGGAGCTTGTAATGTTTGAACTGCACCTTTTCCAGTGTCAGGATTGAGGCCCAGCAGCAGGACAATAAGAGAAGGCTTGCACTGCTACTGACTTGTACTTGTGCAGTGGCTAAAGAGAAGAGCTAACAGCTCTCAGGAGAATTAAATTCACCAGAGAACAAAATAATTTGGAAAGGTAAATTATTGCATTAAAACATGAGGTAATACAATCTTAATTTTTTTTACTAAACCATTAAAAGCCCCATATTCAACCATATCCCAAATTACCAAAGACTTGGTTAAATGTCAATAAACCTTTACTAAAAAAAAAAATGAAAAAATGTACAGAGAATTACGCTGACTTTGGATGAAAACCTCAATAGAACTTGCCAAATTTTGCTACAAAATTCTATTAATTCACTGTCCTACTGCACAGCAGTTGCCCTTGTACAAAAGTTCTGTTACAGCATACACTTCATATACAGAAATTAATGCAGTGAAGTCAATGCTATGTATCAGGTGTGGTCAAACCGCAGCTCCCAAGCCACTTGCAGCTCTTCAGAGAAAAAGAGCAGCTCACAGAAGAGCACGGCGGGGAGAAGCGTGGCATGGTCTGAGACAGTGGCAAAGTGGCAGCATGGTCGGGGTTTCCTGGATGGTGCGAAGAAGCACAACATGGTTGGAGGCAGCAGGGAACCACAGCACAGTCAGGGCCTCAGGGATGGTGCAGAAAAGCATGGCATGGTCAGAGGCAGTGGGGAAGCAGTGGCATGGTTGGGGCCTCAGGGAGGTGCAGAGAAGCGCAGCATGATTAGAGAGAGCTAGGAGAAGCGGTGGCATAGTCAGGTTGGTAGGGAGAAGCAAAGTTTTTATTGTATAGGCAGGTCTAGTTTTTATGGTAACGTTAAGTAATTATTAGAATCTGACATTAGTAGGATCAATATTTGCCCTCTTTTCCGATAAAATTAAAGCAGGCAGTGAATTTTAAACTTAGTAATTCTAGAGTAGGTAAAATACAGCTATATGCCTCAGTGCGGCTCTTGAAGTATTAATAACCAACTTTTGCGGCTCTTGAATTCCAACTCTGATTCTATAAGTTTGGCTACCCCTGCATATTATGGCAGTAGTTCCCAACTTTTTTCAGGCTGGGTACCCCTTTTTAACCAAAAAAATCTTTGCAGCTCCCCTGGCTGATTACATAATCTGGCCCGCGCCACTCTGGCAGTGCCACTGGGACAGCCAGCAAGCAGCACCGCTGCCATCATTGTCCCCGCTGCTGGGGAGCCAAGCCATGGTGGCTATAGCCCCCTGCCCTTGCATCTCCCATGGAGTCACCACAGCCTCATCACTCTGCTGGGATCCAGCCACAGATGGGGAGAGGCAGCCCTGGCAGGGTGCATCGGGGCTGCGCTGGACTCCAGCCCTGGTAGGGGGGGGCTCCATGGACCCCCCAAGGGTTCCTGAACCGGAGGGTTGGAACCACTGTATTATGGGATTTGTTTGCTTTTTAATTGCACCATTGTCTATGTGGCCAGTTGCTTATGGATCAGGTAAGCAGGCATTACATGCCTGTCACACTCCCTGTGAGCAGCCAGGGAAGTAGTATCTTGTCATGGCTCTTAGCTATTACACACTGAGTGGTTTTCAAGCTTTTGCAAGTCACAACACTCTTGGTGGCATATTGAGACCCTAGAGGACACACAAGCCTACCTCCCCCCAGGCCAAATCCAGTCATCTCCCCGGGTCTCTGCCACAGTGGTTGAGAACCACTATCCTGGTCAATGCATTTTAACTGATTCTGGGGGAACGGGAAACTAGTAATCCCATACTGGTAAGGATAATCTGCTACTGACTGAACCCTGCAACTTTAAGCAAAGTGCAAGCAAGGAAGGAACTGTGCTTCTCTGAAGCTTAACTTTTAACCCTGTGGTAGTATACAGGGCTAGCTCAAGGGATTGTGGCACCCCAAGCCCAATTCCCCCCCCCCCCCCCCATCTCATTCATGGAGATTAAAAACGGCTTTCCAAACTGCATAAATCTCCAGCATCTACCTGCAGAGGGATTTAAAGTGCACTCTGCCTACATGACTTAAGCTGCAGGTTGACTAACAGTGCCTGAGCTGCTAGGAAAGAGTTAAAGAGGCAAGAGCCAGCTTGAGCTTCAGGGGGGCTAGGCACCCCTAAGAACCATCACCTGAAGCCATGTCTGTCTCTTGCCTCACAGTAGAGCCGGCCCACTGAGGGAAAATTGTACAAACACATGCCCTAGAAAAAACCTTGCAACCTACAAAGTACAGCAGGAAAGACAGACACAAACCAAACTTTAAAAGCCACTGCTAGAGCGACCAGAGGGAGCTTGTGAACAGGGGACAGCAAACAGGGGAGTTTGCGAGGGAGTCTGAGGAGGAGTTTGGTGAGGCCAAGATGGTGAAGAGGAGCCGCACTGCTGGTGCCAGTGCCCCTGCTGTTTCCTTTGACACTGTTTGTAGCCAGACAGAATGTCTGATGATGGATATCTCCACCCAGATCCTGGTGTGGATTTGCAAGGACTGTGGCCTTCATTTTCCTGCCACTGATGATCAGGCTAGGGAGATGAGCCTATGTGATAGGTGCCTTCTGGTGGCATCTCTCCAGAAACAAGTAGGAGAGTTACAGGAGGAGGTGTCACGACTCAGGGGTATCCATGCCCTGGAAAAGTTCTTTGACAATGTCCATGATGAGACCTGCAAGGAGGTCCCTATCCCGGTGCCAAGGGCTACTGCCACAGCTCTGGAAACGGATGGGATGCCTATGGCAGAGGGAGGACAGTGGCAGCTGGTCACCTCTGGCAGCAGACAGTGCTCCACGCCTGCTCAATCCCACCATCCATTGTGGTGAGGAACCGTTATGTGGCACTAGAGCCAATGAAGGAGGTAGAGGAGATGCCATCCACCCCAGAGGCTGGGGAGATCACAGCCACCTCACCTAAGAGGAAACATAGGGTTGTGGTGATTGGGGACTCCCTCCTGAGAGGAACGGAGGCACCCATCTGTCGCCCTGACAAGGCCTCTAGGGAGGTATGCTGCCTGCCAGGTGCCCATATCAGAGATGTTACAGAGGGACTGTCAAAAATCATCCACCCCTCAGACTACTACCCCATGCTTCTTATCCATGTGGGTACCAATGATACTGCGAGAGGTGATCCTCAGCAGATCAAAGGTGACTTCAGGGCTCTGGGAGCGAGGGTGAAGGAGTTTGGAGCACAGGTGGTGTTCTCATCAATCCTTCCAGTCAAGGCTAGAGGCCTGAGGAGAGACAGATGCATCCTAGAGGTGAATGCCTGGCTGAGAAGATGGTGTGGTCAGGAGGGATTTGGCTTCCTTGACCATGGAGTTCTGTTTCAGGACAGAGGATTGATAGGCAGAGATGGCCTTCACTTGTCCAGGAAGGGGAAGAGTGTATTTGGGCACAGACTGGCTGACCTAGTGAGGAGGGCTTTAAACTAGGTTCAACGGGGGAAGGAGACCAAAGCCCACAGGTAAGTGGCAATGTGGGAGATCTGGGGGAAGGAATGGAACTTGGGGGGTGTTGGGACTGTAGTACCAGGAATAAAAGAGAAGGTAGTTGGAACAGAGGGGGGGGGGGGAAATCAAATAATTGTCTTAAATGTTCCACTGAAGCGCCAACACATGAGGAGAGTGGTGGAGGAGGACTCCAAGAAAAAATGCAAGGAGGTATATGTAATAGAATCGAAAACCAAACTGACAAAATAGGGCAAGTGACCGGGTATCTTAGGGGCCTATACACTAATGCGAAGAGCCTGGGAAATAAACAGGAAGAATTGGAAGTACTAGTGCAGGCAAGGAACTATAATATCATAGGAATAACGGAGACGTGGTGGGATAGTCTGCATGACTGGAGCTCTGCCATGGATGGGTATAAACTGTTCAGGAAAGACAGGCAGGGAAGAAGAGGGGGAGGAGTAGCACTATATGTAAAAGCGCTCTATGACTGCTCAGAGCTCCATTATGGAAGTGGAAGCGTGCCTGCAGAAAGTCTGTTGGTTACATTGAGAGGGGAATGCAACAAGGGGGATGTTGTTGGTGGGTGTCTGCTATAGACCACCAGACCAGAAGCAGGAGGTGGATGAGGTGTTCTATGGACAACTAGCGGAAGCTTCTAGATCACAAGCCCTGGTGCTCATGGGGGACTTCAATTACCCTGACATCTGCTGGGAGGCCAATACAGCAGTGCATGGGCAATCCAGGAAGTTTTTAGAGTGTGTTGGGGACAACTTTCTAGTACAAATGCTTGAGGAACCAACTAGGGGCCTTGCACCTCTCGACCTGCTGCTCACAAACAGGGAAGAATTGATCAGGGAGGTAGAGGTAAATGGCAAGCTAGGCAGTAGTGACCATGACATGGTTGAGTTCAGGATGCTCATTAAAGGAAGGAAGGAAAGAAGCAAAACACAAACCCTGGACTTCAAAAAAGCAGATTTTGGCTCCCTCAGGGAACTGATGGGCAGGATCCCTTGGGAAGCTAATCTGAAGGGGAAAGGAGTCCAAGAAAGCTGGTTATATTTTAAAGAAACCCTACTAAGGGCACAGGAAGTTGCCATTCCAATTAGGAGAAAGAATAAACATGTGAGGCAGCCAGAATAGCTTAGCAGAGAACTCTGCTCTGAGCTTAAACATAAAAAGGAAGCTTACAGGAAGTGGAAGCTTGGTCAGATGACCAAGGAGGCATATAAAGATATTGCTAGGGACTGCAGGGATAAAATCAGAAAGGCCAAAGGACAAATGGAGGTGTGGCTAGCGAGGGATGTAAAGTATAACAAGAAGGGGTTCTACAAGTATGTTAATAACAAGAAGAGGATCAGGGATGGCGTAGGTCCCTTGCTGAATGGGGCAGGCATCCTCGTGACAGAGGATGAAGAAAAAGCTGAAGTGCTCAATGCTTTTTTTGCTTCAGTTTTCACAGGCAGGGTCAGCTCCCAGCCCACTACCATGGGTATGGCAGATGGGAGAGAAGAAGACAGGCCCTTGGTGATGGAAGGTCAGGTTAGGGACTGCTTAAAGAAGCTGGATGTGCACAAGTCCATGGGGCCGGACGAACTGCATCCAAGGGTGCTGAGGGAACTGGCCGATAAGATAGCAGCACCGCTGGCCGTTATTTTTCAAAACTCATGGAGAACAGGGGAGGTGCCAGAGGATTGGAAAAAAGCAAAGGTAGTGCCTATTTTCAAGAAAGGGAAAAAGGAGGATCCGGGGAATTATAGACCAGTCAGCCTCACCTCAATCCCTGGCAAAATTATGGAGCAGATTCTTAAAGAATCCATCCTCAAACACTTAGAAGAAAATAAAGTGATCAGGAACAGTCAGCATGGACTTACCAAGGGTAAATCATGTCTGACCAATCTCATTTCCTTCTATGAGCAGATGACTGGTTTTCTGGATGCAGGAAGAACCGTTGATGTGATATACCTTGATTTTAGTAAGACTTTTGATACAGTTTCCCACAGCATTCTCATTGGCAAATTAAGGAAGTATGGGTTGGATAGGTGGACTATAAGGTGGATAGAAAACTGGCTAGATCAACTGTTTCAGCGTGTAGGAATCAATGGTTCCATGTCTAGCTGGCAACCAGTCACAAGTGGTGTGCCCCAGGGGTCAGTCCTGGGGCCAGTTCTGTTCAACATTTTCATCAATGATCTGGATGATGGAATAAACTGCACTCTCAGTAAGTTTGTGGATGACACCAAGCTGGGGGGAACAGTAGACACGCTGGAGGGCAAGGACAGGATTCAGGGAGACCTAGATAAATTGGAACAATGGGCCAATAAAAATCTTATAAAGTTCAATGAGGACAAGTGTAAAATCCTGCATGTGGGATGGAAAAACCCCATGCACTGCTACAGGCTGGGAAACATTCAGTTAAGTAGCAGCAGTGTAGAAAAGGACCTGGGGGTCATGGTGGATGGGAAGCTAAATATGAGTCAGCAGTGTGCTCTTGCTGCCAAAAAGGCCAATGGCATACTGGGCTGCATCAAAAGAAGTACTACCAGCAGATCAAGGGATGTGATCATTCCCCTCTATTCTGCACTGGTGAGGCCACATCTAGAATACTGTGTTCAGTTTTGGGCTCCCCACTACAAAAAGGACAGGGACATGCTAGAGAGAGTTCAGAGGAGGGCAACCAAAATGATTAAAGGACTGGAGCACAAGCCCTATGAGGATAGACTGAAAGCATTAGGCTTATTTAGTCTGCAGAAGAGAAGATTGAGGGGGGATTTGATAGCAACCTTCAACTACTTGAAGGGATGCTCTAAGGAAGATGGAGCTCGACTGTTCTCGGTGGTAACAGAAGACAGAACAAGGAGCAATGGTCTCAAGTTGCAGTTAGGGAGGTCGAGGCTCGATATCAGAAAAAACTTTTTTTACTAGGCGAGCGGTGAAGCATTGGAATGAGCTGCCAAGGGAGGTGGTGGAGTCTCCATCTTTGGAGGTGTTTATGGCCCGGCTGGACAAAACCATGACTGGGATGGTTTAGTGGGAGTGGTCCTGCCTCTGGCAGGGGGTTGGACTAGATGACCTATGAGGTCCCTTCCAACCCTACGATTCTATATTCTATGATTCTAACATGTAAACATTCCTATATGAGCTTTTAAGTTCCTCTTTCCAGACCTATGTTGAGATGTAGACTGAACTAAAATCTGGCCTTTTGGCTGAAAATTCCTTCAGACAGAACCAAACCTGCCTCTATACTGCTACTGTGGCTACACACAATGGGCCCGTTTCTATTTAAGAAACCAGCATGAGATAGCCTCACAATGGTTAGATCAGTGGTTCCCAACTGGTGTGCCACAGCAACTGCTTTAGTGTGCTGCGAGAGGAAAGGGGAGTTTGAGTCGGAGCCGTAAAAACCCTGGGCAGCCCCAAGCAGCTCAACAGAGCTGTGCTATTAAAGGGGCACCTTTGCGGCCCTGGCTGCAAGCGCCACTAATGCAGGGCTGTAACTACAGCCAGGCGAAACGGGCTTTGCCCGGGGCGCCAATTGAAATGGGCACCACAGGGAAGCCATCACCCCTGCTGCCTCTGGCCGTGGCAGGCAAGCAACTGCCAGGCAGATTGTTTCCTCCTTCTGTGGCAATCATCCCTGCTGGCTCCAGCTGCTGCAGGGGGAAGTGATTCCCCCTGCAGCAGCTGGAGCCAGGAGGGGTGATCGTTTCCTCCTGCCACAGCAGGACCCACCCGGGGGAATTGTTTCCCTGCCATGGCCAGAGCCGGCAGCTGGGGGTCCTTTCTTCCCATCGGGGCAGGGTAGGGATGCCTGTTGCTGGCTTTGGCTGTGGTGAGGAAGCGATCCCCCTTGCTTGCTCTGGCTGTGGAGGGGAATCGCTTCCTCCTGCCGCAGCCAGATGCAGTAGAGGGGATTGCCTCCCCATTGGCTGTGGCCAGAGGTGGCAGGGAGGTGTCCCCTCTCCCCATGGTGGCAGGGTAGGGAACCCCATTGCCAGCTCTGGCCACAGGGGGAAGGGTGACAACACCCCTTCCCTCTGCTGTATAGATAGGCCCTGGATTGGGGCAGGGGCCGCCTTTGGGGCTGCTCGCCCCAGGCATCAGAACCCCTAGTTAGGGCCCTGCACTAATGGGAAGGGGCGTGTTCCCATCAGAACATGCCCTGGGCAGCAAAATGCCACCTTACAGCTCTGGATTTCACATCCCCCTCACTGTGCAGTCCAGCCACATGGGCTTTGCAGGGCAGGAAAAGCCTCGTACAGATGCATTTCAGATCTGCTGCCTGGAAGTCAGTGGAGGCTGGGGGAAACAGGGTGAATAGAGTTGGGGGGGGCAGGGGAGTCTAGGGATGCATTGGGGTTGGGGGGCCTGGTGAGACCCCTGGCGGGGCAGAGAGCTGGTGCTAGCCCCTGCTGGCAGCAGGAGCCAAGCTGAAGCAGGAACAATTCCAACCATGTGGACACTGACCAACAGTGAAGGTATCCAGCCTTCACCACAGTCCCAAATCTGCCCTCCCCCCCAGCCCTGTCCAGCTCCATGTGGCAGCAAGAGCTGACCCCATAGATGATCTTGAGGATGCCGCAGGCAGCGGTGGTGGGATCCAGCCCCAGCTGCAGTCCTGAGGACGCCACGGCCTGTGGTGGTGGCAGCAGGGGGATTCGACCACAGTTTGGCAATGCCGCATCAGTGGCTGGATGATGCAGCACCAGCCGCAGCCCAGCATGGTATGACCTTGGCAGGGGCCATGGTGATGTCAGGAAGGCCGATGGGAGCCCTGATGAGGTCAGCGAGGGCTGATGGGGGCAGTGGTGAGGGCCCCAACATGGCCAGCCAGGGCCAACGCAATGCCCATGGAGGCTGGTGAGGGCCTGACGAGGGAGAGTGGGGGCAGAGGGCAGGCATGCGCCTGGCAAGGTCATTGCTGGTGAGGCCAGCAGCGGAGCTTGGCAGGAGGGCCGGGGGGGACCCAATAAGGGCCACTGGCCTTCCCGTGCCCTCCCACCCCCAGGCCTTAGCAGATGCCAACTGCTCCACTGCTTTTCCTTGCTCCCTAATGTTGCCCTGCCCTTTCACTCTCCAGGATCCCCCACCACCACCAACCCTCCTATCCCCAGGCTCCTCCTGCCATCACACAGACACCCCTATCCTTCCCTCACCTTTCCTTGCACCCCCGCCCTTCTCTCCATATTCACCTCCTCCCTGCTCCCACCATTTTCCCTTGCTACTCATGTAGCCACCCCTGCCTTCCCTGGTGCTGCCTGCTTTTATGGACCTTTGGAGAACCAAATAAAATTTATAAATAGGTGTTTATTTTTGATGATTTAATTTTAATATCAGTTTCTAAAAGCTATGCTTCATCTATCCAAAACTTGTTTGCTGGCTCCTGATTGGGAAAAGAACTGCAATGTGGCCCCTTACCCAAAAAAGTTGAATACCCCTGATGTTAAAGAATATTAGCCAACCAAAATTACAACTCTTAACACTCAAATTAAAAGTGAGGTATTGGTCTTTTAATTTTAAAATGTGAACATGCTACACTGGTGGCCAAAAAGCAAAGTTGAGATGACATGGTAGTTTTTATTAGTGACCATATAACCAAACAATGGCATGCACATGCTTTATTGTTAATAGTAAAGTGAGACCAAAAAAACCTAACGTTAACAGATGTAGCTAAATTGAGCGTATCCTCATTTGTGAAACCTATTTTTCCCCCTTGATCTTAGAAGAAAGTTTTTGTGAAAAGAGCTGATTCCTCCACTACTCCAGTCACTGATTAAACATCTGAACCCCAAGAAGGAGGAAAGAAAAAAAAAAAAGGAAGAGCTGTTCAGAGACAGTATAATGAGAGCTCTCTGCAGATGAGACATTCAGGTAAGGGATAAGCAGCATCTCCTGTCCATGAAAATCCAAAGACCAGATAGAAGTTGGCAAATGCTGTAATGATGCCAAGTAAGTTAAAATGCCATGTGCAGACAAAACACCCATCTTTTGCAAACAAAGGCATTTGGTACTTCAGGTGCTTGAAATTACAAAACCTGAAGCCAACCCAACATTTGATGGATTTGTGTGCAGGTATCAGATAAAGGTCAAGAGGCTAGTTACCTGGTGGCTGAGCTTACAGCAAAATCAGAGAAGCCTCATAGCATTGCCCAATCCTTAATTATGCCTGCATGTAAAAAAATCATAGGTGTGACATTCAGAGCTGATGCTGCAAAAGAGACTGACAAAATTCCACTGTCTAATAACACAGTCAAATATCAAGTTGATGACATGTCAGCTGATATTGAGGAGGTACTTCAAGAAAAGTTAACTGGTAGTTGGAAGTTTGCTTTGCAGATTGATGAGGCCACTGACATAAATGGACACTGAGAGCTGTTAGGCAGTATTCGATATGTTGATGAGAACTCCATTCAGGAGAATTTTTTGTTTTGCAAGGAGCTACTGAGTCATGCAACTGGTGAGGAAATATTTCAGGTAACAGATACTTATTTGAAGGAAAACAACCTTACCTGGGCCATGTGTTGTACTATTTGCACTAACGGAGCAGCCTCCATGACAGGGAAAGTTAAAGGATTTGTCAGTAAGGTGAAAGAGCAAAATCCTGACATTCAGACCAACCATTGCATGCTCCACCATGAAGCTCTTGTAGCCAAAACAATGCCACCAGAGTTATCTGCAGTATTAGAGCAAACTGTGAAAATCATGAATTACATAAAATCATGGCCAGTGAAATCATGTTTGTTGACTATTTTGTGTGAAGAGATGGGGGCTGAGCATTAGAGTTTACTGTTACATACTGATATTCAATGGTTATTCACAGGGGAAGGTTCTGTCCTGTGTTCACGAGCTCCAGAAAGAACTGACTGAGTTTTCAAACAATGCATGAACTCCCTTATAGAGTTACTAGCTGATGATTACTGGTGGGCTAAGCTGGCATATCTTGCAGACATTTTCAGCCATCTGAATGAGCTGAATACTAAAATGCAGGGGAAGAATGAGACAATCCTGACCATCACAGATAAACTTCAAGGTTTCAGGTCAAAACTGGGCCTTTGGAAAGAGGCAGCGGCAGGAGGTTCACCTGAAAGGCTTCCACTAGCACTGTCAGCAGCAGATGCAGCTGCCAAGGTGCACAGCCTCATATTTCAACATCTCAAATCACTGCAAGAGAAGTTTGACTGCTACTTCCCCTCGACAAATGTGGAAGACTATGACTGGGTATGTGATCCATTTCATTCACTTTGTGATTCAGCAAAGAAAGTGACATTAAAAGAAAAAGAGAAATATGCAGAGCTACAGTTGGATCTCACAATGAAGCTGAAGTTTGGAGAGGTGTCTTTGGACATGTTTTGGCTGACTGCAGGCTATGAATACCCAACAATCTCTGACCATGCTATTGCTGTACTCTTGCTATTTCCAATAACATACCTCTGTGAGCTAGCATTTTCAAACACTGACATACATAAAAAACAACAGGAGGGAGCGCTTGTCCAGTGAAGCAAGATTTGCGGGTGGCCCTCTTATCAGTTCCTCCCTGGATCAAAAGGCTCTATTCACACAGGCAGGCCCAGGTTTCCCACTAACTCAGTAAGCTGCTATTTAGTCTACCTTGCATTTTGCTTTCATCAATTGAATTTTAATTATGCATCAGTTTAATTAATTGAAATTATATTTTAAACATTATTACATATATGAAATATCTGCAAAATTCAGACATGAACTGAGTGCTGCATGTGGAACAGATTCAGGGCAATGAATAGTTAGAAAGAGTTGAGATTTTGAAAATGCATCTGTGACAGTATATTCTCTCCCCAGTGGATTTGAAACATTAAGCATTTGATCCTTCATTAGATTGTATATACTATGTACCTCTAGTAAGATCGTAACCTTAGTAAATGTGACATTTATGAGCAATCATTTCAGCTGAAGAAAGTGGGTTTGCCTTGAAATTGTTTGTCTCACTGAAGTGTGCCTTGTTACCAAAAAGGTTGGGAACCACTGGGTTAGATAAATTCCACACAGTTTTCAACAATGTATGTTCCCATGCCTCTAAACTAAGCAAAGCAATATCTAATAGCTTAACACAAGATGCCTGAATTACCTAGGTTAGGGAATCTGAAGTAATATTCTACTATTTATTTACTACATCTCCAAAGCATTTCCAATTCTAAGCTGAATGTATTTCACACAGTACCAAAACTTTTAAATATCCGCAAGAAGATTTCATTTTTATAGGCAATAAACATTAAATCTAAAGGGCTGAAACATAAAAAGTGTTTTAATGCCACATAAATCACTTTTCCCTAGACAGAATAAATCTCTGAAGGTTTTAAGGACTGCAATATAATTTTTTATGGCAAATTATCTCCATAGAAATTATCTGCTTGAGATGCACTTTCACTTCCCTTACTCATTTACATAATGCTGACAATCTTCTCCATCACAACATTCAATCCAATTTGGAAAGTCCTAAACACAATGCCCAGGAATACTGGTTACTTGCTGAGTATGGATTCTTTTAAATGCCTCTCTCAATAGACATTCACTTTGCAGAGGTAACCCACTGAACATACGAACTAAGGCTTAAGCTGATCGTGTCCTCAAAACAAAAACAGAAACCACACAACAACAACAACAAAAAAAGCAAACCAAACAAAAAAACCCCACACCCCCATCCTGGTTTTACCTCTCACATAGGCTGCACTGCTAATTCTTAACAATATAGAGCTTGTCTCATTCAATGAATAATCACCCTCAAAAAACCCAAATCTTAACATAGAATCAAATGCATCAAAAGACTTTTCTTCAGGAAGAACAGCCACTATCTCCACTTTACTAAACTAGATGATATTCCCTGAGAACCTGTAAGTAAGCTTGTTGGCAGAGGAATTTCAGAGTCAGGACTCTTGAGTTACTCTCAAATTTGTAACTGATTGAGAGCAAGTCACTCAAATCCACATTTTCTAAGCAGCCTCTATTTTTTTGGAACCTCAGATTTTAGCCTCTAACTTTGGTTGGCCATACCAAAACACTCTAAGCCAGGGATTCATAGTCAGAGGGGCTAAGCGCACCCAACTCTTGCTGACTTCAATTGGAAAGTAGTGGGAGGAGGTGGGGGAAGGAAATGCCTCCGAAAACAGATTCCAAGGCGTCTCAACTTGAACACTACAGGTAATGTAATCAGTGGTCATTTCTGACAGTTCCCGCCATAAATGCTCCGCAACACACTTTCCTCATCAGTAAAATGGAAATAATGACATGAAGTTTAATTCATTTATCTCTGTAAGGCTCTTTCAGATCTTCAAAGGGGAGGTGCAGTCTGATTGCAATCCATTGTTATTGTATTGTGTATTTTTCTTTCGCTTTGGCTGCAATTTTGCATGGTGCTGAGTGATCTCAACTCATTGCCTCACAGGTGGTGCTCAGAACCCCCAAGATTCCCTCCCTTTATAGAAAGCACAACAAGAACTAGAGCAATGAGCATGAATGTATTTAAATACAAGTGCCAGGAGTACAAAAAGGTTTCTGAAATATTTGCATTGCATATTTTCATATTAACTAAATTAAGGCAGAAAATAGACAAAAAAAATTCCAAGTAATAAAATAAGTTATCAGTCTGCTTCTTAAACTTCCAAAACAAATAACTTCGGAAGATTGTTTGTAGAAAAGACTTGATCATCAAGCTATTCTGCATGTCCTCCTACCTCCCGCCACCCACAACCAATTATTACAATAGTGTGATTTAAAAAGTGACCATCTGTGCACACAGATTATGGTAGCATGTGCTCAAAGCTTCATGTCAGAGGTGCCTGAGAAGTTGTGGAGTTTCAGAAAACTCGTACTGTAAAACCAATCTGTTGAGGAAAGAAACCCTTGGATAAACTCTCATGACCAAAGAAAGTTCTTGGGTAATTTCTGAAACACTTGTTTTAAATAGAGTAAGTGCTTTCTTTCAATTTAATGAAGCAGTGAAATGAAGGTTTATCACTTTTCATGTAAAATTTCACGTTCTTCTATTACTTGCTGTGAACAGTCCTTCAATCCAGTGACAGATTGTTATTTTGTGTTGAAATGCTAGTTCATTCTTGATATACATTTTCCTGCTTCCATCTTGTACAATCCCCAAAAGCCAGCATGGGAATTAATTACACTAAACATTCAGGCCAAAAGTTATCACTGTGATAAGAAATGTTTTAACAAGACTGAGAAAGAAAACAAATAAGAGCTTTTTAGATGTTGCATGATACTTCTCTATGCAGATTTTAATAACTGAAAATGTTAAGAAAGACTAAGTAGTATTGTTCTGCTTTTGAAGCTGGAATGTTGGCATCTCCACAAGAATGTCTACCACCCAATCAATCCAGTCAGTCACCGAAATTTAAAATAAAACAAAAACACATTACATGCCTCTTAAATAGAAAAGAGGAAGGGAAGCTGGGTAAATGACCAAAGATAAAAGAAATCCTGCCAATAGCTAGCCACTGACGGTTTGCTTCTCGATCCAGCAAAGTTAAGAAGATTGCTTATAAATGGAATCTGTTCCCAGCAACTGGACAAGTCACTTTAACACCCCCATGTCAGATCTGTGCGCATATTAACTCTGAAAAAAAACCAGCAACTTAGTCTAGAATACAGAGAAGATGACAAGATTACTTATGGCATTTCTTTTAATCACTTACACTCTTACTGAATATTGAAGGCGCTTTGTTGAAGGCCTGAAACCCAAAACCTAATTCAGAAGACTTTCCTTGATGCTACCATCAGAGACTAAGGTAAGGAGGAACACACCAGAATGCCATTCTAGGGCCCACAATTGTTAGGGACCAGCACTCCAGGGCCTCTAAAAATAGAGTAATGGGGCAGAATGCAGCATTCCAGTGTGTTCCCCCTTACTACCTTTGTGCAGACACTTTCACCCGCAGAAGGCCAGCCGCTGCAGCCCCTACCCAGTCGGAAGACACAGTCTTCCAGCAGGCAGGGAGCTTCCCGCAGGCTGGGAGTGGACAGTTGGGCAGACGGCAGGGAAAGAGGGGGTGGGGTCAGGTGGCACGAAGAGGTCGGGCAAGCTTGGGGGGGCGGCGGGGCTGGAGCCAGTGGGTGGGTTAGGGTGGAAGAAGGGGTCAGGCCAGCTTCGGGGGTAGGGAATGGACCAGGAGAGAGTCAGTGAGCAGGTTAGAATGGGAAGAAGGGGTTGGGCTGGGGAGGGGGGGGTGACCAGGAGAGCCAGCAGCTGGGTGGGAGGGTTAGGGTGGAAGGACACATAAAAACACCACAGCTAAAGTTTGCAGATGACCCTGGTGGAGGGGGGAGCATGGGAACAAGGGGACTGGGTAAGGGCTAGGCAGTGGTGGAGGGAATATGAAGGGCTGGGGAGAGAGGGAGGAGGTTGGGGGCTGGAATGGAGGCTAGGGGCAGCAGGGACTGGGGAGGTGTTGAGGGGGTTCAGGGGCTGGAGTGGAGGCTAGGGACAGAGAGAGCTCAGGGTTGAAGGAGGGTGGAGTTAGGGAATGGAGAGAAGGGGACTGAAAGGGCTGAAGGGGGGTGGAGTGGGGGAATGGGGACAAGGGGACTGGGATGGTGTGGAGTGGGTTGGGAGGCTGAAAGGGGTGGAGTGAAGACGTGGGAGCTGGGGGGTGCGGGGTCAGGAGAGCTGGACTGGGAACTTGGGGGCAGGGAGCTCAGGGAATAGGAATTGGGCTGAGGAGGACCTAGGAAAGAGGGGTCAGATATGGGCACTAGTGGACATGGCTAGGGTAATGATGTGGATTTGAGGCTGTGCTTCATTTGTGAGGAAGGAGCTGGTGGGGCTCCAAAATGCCTACCTGGGTTAGGGCCTGCACATGCATGAAGGGGGCCTAGATAATACGGGAAGGGGGCCCAGAGATTAGGAAGGTTCCAGGGCCCATCAAATTATACTTAAACCACAGCCTAGAATCAAGGTCCCTAGCACTTACTGTCAGACTGAACTGAAGCCCAGAAAGCCACAATCAGAAGCCTTATATTCATTTGTAAAACTCCTTTGTTTCTTGATACGGGTCAGCTTTCAGATTTCGCCTGTCTCTACAGTCAATCCAGGGCTGCTTTGGCTACAGAAACAGAACACAGAGGAACACCTACCACCTATAAAGCATGTAAAGAAGCCACGCATTCTCACAGAAGACCTGCTCAAGATGATGGGTTCTTGATGCTAGCTGCCACTGTAAACTTCATTCAAGGAAGACCAAGCCAGAGCTCCTACACATTTCTGGGCAGCATATATGACTTGATTAGTTTTGCTGAGAAATAGCGAGAAATATAAGCCTGTCCTCCCACCACATGATGTAAAGGGAGCAGAGTATTTTTTGTCTCTTACAAAGAACAGCAATAAATTTTAGCAAGGTATACAGTGGAAGAGAAGAAAACATTTGCTTAAAAGAAGAGAAACATTTTTTTTAAAGTAATACAAGTTTTCCCATCTTCATTATCACAAAGATAACCTCCTCTAATACTGAACATACCTCTCAGGAATTAATCACTTAGTAGACTACAACTGAAAACAGAAGGGGGGCCATGAAGACTTCAGCACAACTGCCCTGTATATTGCCACAATTACAGCCAATAAAACTAATGTAAATATCATAGTAGCACCCACACAGCAGCCCCATTCAGAACCAGGACCTCACCATGCTGAGTACTATACAAAGACAGGCTCCTTGGCCTAATGAGAATTACTGCAGGGTAGGCCCAGCCTTAATCACAGGCAAAGCAGGCAATTGCCTAGGGTTGTAAAACATAAAGAGCAGCTGGTGGGCTGCAGCCACCTGCCTCAGGACCAGTCAAGGCACACAGCTGGGACTCTGGAGGCAGTGGCCAGCATCCCAGGAAGCTGAGTCAGCAGCTACCCATGACCTTGCTGGCAGTGGGTAGCAGCCACCCCACCTCCTCCCAGAACCAGGCTCCAGCTCCCCAGATTTTGTCATCAATTTCACTGCTCCAGCACCGCTGAAAATACTCAAATTTTTCTTCAGGGAGTGGGTGGGAGGGGTGCACGCTTTTATTTTGCCTAATGCAGCAGAATACGTAAAGCAGACGCTGCTACAGGGAGCGGACAATATGACACTCACCTGGCACTACAGGACTGTAACTGAATTTTCAGCGAAGAAACCTCTTGAAACCCTAGGGCAAAGTTTCAACCCTAGATGGCACCATTTCTCATTACTTTTCTACATATTGTGCCTAAGCAGAAGTCACTCCACTGAAAAGCACATCCTTTACCCTCTGTGTTGTCGCATATAAGATGGTATGCCTGTGTCTTTGCTACATGAATAATAAGCTAATAAACCTTTTTAAAAGCACAATTAGCCTCTGCTCTGTTCTTTTACAGCTTTCCTTCCTGAGTTTTCCTCCCAAATTCACGGTTGACTTATCTAGAAGTCTCCTCTCAGACCATACCGTCACTTTGTACCTGTTTGTGAAAAGAGCTATAATCATCTTCAATTTACTGTGTGATAAACAAGTGGAGTGATTCCACTCTGAAGTGTTACTTCTACACCTATAAGTCTAGTCTTCCTTACGCTTTCTTAGTACTACAAACCCCAATGAAATAAACTCCCACAAAATATTGCTTCCATGGGCTCTCTAAGTGATCTATTCTCTTTAAGATGCCACCGCTGCAGAATGCTCTTGAACCCTTGATAAAGATAACAGAAATATTGCTTTTGTTCTAGTTGTACTGAAACTTTTTATTGCATTGTCTCAGCTCTGTTATTTATAGAAGGCCCTGGCCTTTGGAGTTTTTTTTTTTTTTAATGAAACAAGAACAAGTTTAAAATAAAAAGGGAGACTACACAGAAAAAAAGAACTTCTACTGTCTCTCAAATTGATACACAAAAGCAGATATAGAAAATACACTTAGTTAAGAGTTGCTGTGTTTAACTTAAGTGACCTATGTATCCTTTTTGAAACTATTCTAAACTGTTTTCTGTAGAAACAACATATTACAAGATTTAGAAGCAGGTTCCAGGGTTTTCATTATTTCATGCAGAGAATTCTGAATGATTACAAATGAAAATCATCTTTTACCTTTGTTGCCATCAAAGGAATTTAAATCCAGCTGGCAAATGGGTCCTTCTCCTGCTCATTGTTGATAAATCCCACTGCTCTTCTGGATGCAAAACTTAAGTGCAGCAAACAATGGCTCAGGCTACCATTCATGAATAGAGAAGGTGACATTCTCCATTGGGTGAACAATTGAGACTTGGAGCTCACCAGAACCCTTCATACATCTCCACATTAAGCCATATTTAAGTTGTCTTGTTTAGTTTATTTACACTAATTACTTTGATCCTTACAGATTTCATATCGTTTTGGCATAAAAATACAGCAATATTTTTTATCTGTTAAACAAACAAGGAGTCCTGTAGCACTTAAACACTAACAAACATTTATTTAGTTAGTTAATCTAAGTGCCACAGGACTTTTTTTTTTTTTTTTTTTTTTTACACTGAACTAGACTAACATGGCTACCCCTTTGGAATTTTTTTAACTGAGATCCAACCTCAAACTATTAACAAGCCCCAAGATGCTCTATCATATAATCTGTGTTCTAACACAGCACAGGTCAATCACTTGAATGGACAGTCTGCAGTACATGAAAGCCTTCAACATCCACACTCAGACCAGTTGCTCAAGCTGCTACCTCCCACTGGTTTAAACAAAAAAACACACACGTCTGGCATCTTTCTTAGAGAAAAAATTACAGTAGTTCTCTTTCCATCCTCCCTGTTCACCCTCCCCCATCCCCATCTCCAGCCTTACTTTCTTATTAGAGAAAAATAAAATTCCTCACCAGCCTGTTTTTATGTTCCAGTTCCATTTCTGTAGTTCTCCAGTTTCAAAAATTACCACTGACCTTGGATACCTTCGTATTTGGATCCCCAACTTGAAACATATGGGAAAAGTTCAAGTTTCAGAAGATAAGTAATCAGCAATTTCTGAAAATCTGTCCTTTTTAATATGCTTCAAATTACACGAGTGATCCAAAATCATTAGCAACTACTGAAACTTTAAATCAATGATCTTACTGGTTTTAATCAAGAGTTATTTAAGCTTAAACTCAATCTCATCTTTTAAAGTTCAGGTCCCACCCCTCCTCCCACAATACAGTAATACTGACTACATTAAAACTCTTCCAATAGTATAAAATTGCTTCATAACAAAATCCTCCTAAAAATAATTCAAGTAGTGTCACTGAACTTCAGGGAGGACTATGCAATTTAACATAACACATCAGAAGAGAAAAATTTGCTTACATGATGCATCCAATATTCTTTAATTACAGAAATATCAGTTTGTAAGAAAAAGTAGTCTCTCCTTTCATTAGTAATACTGAATTTAAAATAAAAAAGCTAAAGCCCAACTATATACATTGCAGCTGCCATTTTATAAGGCACAGAGGAAAGGAGGCTGTCTTATCTGCTCCCATCCTTTTGCATTATTCATGCCATACCCCTCCTCATACTTCTTAGCGATCACATCCCACAACTGCTGCCCTTACTATGGGAATGAGGTGAAGAAAAAAAATGGTTATCTGCTGAGGTCAGATGAGACTTAGGTTCAAACAGCAGAAGAGAGGTTTTCAATTTGGATAGGGAGAGGGACAGCAGCTGTCAAAAGGTGCAAACAGCCTGCTGAGAAGCCAGGACGCATGGCAAAAGACAAGACACCTTCCACTTGCACTAAATTCTGCAAGATAGCACCAGCTATATTAAGATCAGAACTTTTTGCAGCAAAGATTATACTTGCATACATAAAGCCTTAAAGAATAGATCACTACAATCAAGAAATCGAATATTAGCTAATACCTATTTATCTATCTATATTGCCTGTGTCAGAAATGTTGCAGTTTTCTTCAATCACTGCCACCACTCCTGATCTTAAGGGGGACAAAATAATATGAATCAAGCCTCTCTCCCTAACACATTTAAGAAACTAAAAGAAAACATTGTCTACCTGGAAAGGGCGGGGGGGGGCGATCAGTTCATGCCTCACACACTAGTGGAAATGTGTGTTACATTTGAACTAGAGCGTTTCTTTCTAAAAGGGCATAAAGAAAGTTGGGAAACCTGTTTACATTTTTGTCTTTCCACAATCTTGTGTGTTAGCAAGCCAGCAATAGTAATGAAAGTGACTCATCACAAACAGCTCAGGCCTGCCAGCAATGAAAATTAATGGGAAGGCAAGGATTATCTTTTGATGCTGGAAAGACTCCAGTAAAAACTGGTTTGTACATGGGAACATGGTGTCAAACTAAAAGAGAATCAGCTTGTCTGACTTGTGGTTTTCTTGACAACATTCATCTTCTTTTGGCCTGATACAGAGCAATTAGTGCTTGTCAGCTGAATCATGTGTTGTTAGAATCATTCAGGCATTTTTTAATTACGGTTAGCTAAACAGACAGCAAATGAAATCTCAAGCTACTTTAACGTCTCTCTTCTTTTTCAGAGGGCTGCCTCTTTTCTTCTCTTGCCTTTTTAAAAATAACATTGGTTATTTCCACCTGCAGATACTGGTATCTTTAGAGCATTCTTCCACCAAACCTAGGATCAAATGCTGTGATTTAAAATCTTATTCTAACCTTTTTATCAGACATCTTCTGAATAACTACAGTTTAAAAACCCCTAAATAAACATGATAAGTCACTTCGGGTTCTCTCCCTTCCTTTACCAGGGGATTTGTCGGATTCCTATATTTATGTTTCTTTCCTCCATCCTTACAACAAACTTGGCCACCATACTTTGCAAACGACTCTTGATATACCATCTGCTCCTTTACAAGGCCAGCCAGAGGCTTGTGAAGCATACAGTAGGAATGGGGAAATGAAAGTCCTATTCACAAAAGAACATACATCTTTGGGAGCGCATGATCCACTCATTTTAGTTCTGAATTGTACATCTACAAATGCAAAAGTAGCTTCAGAAGGAATACATATTTCAAAATGTTTCATAACAGAGAGAGTAAATATTTTATGTGCACATCAGTTTTAGTAGACATCAAAAAGTCACTCCTAAAATAGTGATGCTCAAAGATCTACTTATCAATTCCCAAGAGTGAAAGATCCTTGAATATTTCTCTTTTCAGCAAGACTCCAAGTTTTGCAGCAGCAACAAGAGAATGGAACAAGTACATAAAAACCATATCTATGAATGACACCTCAATTAAAGGGGGAAAAAAATCTAAATAAGTAAAAGCCAGAAACATTTTTTGAAACAGGGGCCAGTCAGTCCCTACAGTAAAATGGACCGAAATTAATGACATTTCTTTAATAAGTTGTTTTTTTTTTTTTTACTGTGAATTAGAATGTCAATAAAGTGCATGAAGGTTTTTGTATTATTGTGAGTTTAAACAAAAAAGGAAAAAATCATTTGCTGGATGGCTGTTAATAATTTGGTGGGTTTTCATTTTGCTTGTTCCAGTGTATTGTTCTTGCACTGCATTTGGGAGAATCTTCCCCATTCTACAACTCTGCAATACTGTGAAGAATTAAGGGAACATATCACCTCTTTGACAGTGCAAATGAATACAGCGGTCCCATATTTGCATGTTCAGTAAATACAATAGCAATACAATGGCCTAAAAGGGCAACTCAGACCAAAAAATTAAAATTTCTTAATGTAATGGCTGCTTAGAAACTAACAGAATATAAAGAGATATGCAGCCACCACCACTTTCTTACAAAATATCTATTATTTGCTGCCCAGCTCTATCAAGTGGAGAGAAAAGAAACAGTTTTAAACTCTGATGATTCCTTCCCTCCATGCCCATAGTCCTGGTGCAGATGATGTTCCTAATGAAGAAACTTTCAAACATAGTTATAAAGCTTCAAACAGAAAACAGGGGCCATTTTGTTCTGTATTCCGCATCCCATGCTAAAATCCCTTTCTATGATCTGATGTTCCAGTGCAGCTGCTCCATCTATATCTATCTTTAATGCGTTCCCTTTATATGGGAGTGACAGGACACACCTCACATAAATACCATTTGAATGATGTGGAGGTGAATTTTGTACTGAATTGGGAGAGATGAGACCTTATGGAAAGGTGGTGTGTACTCTCAACTCTTCATAAAATAATGGAGAGGTGAAGGCCCTAGGTAAGAAATATTCAGCATATTACAGGATTAGAGCTTTTAGTTGCACTGAATAATAACTACAGTACACAGCAGACAGTTTAGGTGTACAGTAAATATAATTAGAAAGAAACTGCACCAACCAAAGCTGTTTTCTAAAATTAAAATAAAACCACAATAATAAAATTTCCATCTGAATACTCAAAGCATGAAACCTGAAAGTCACATTTGCTACTCAGACATCCACAAACACGCATTCAAATGTCATGCCTGAAATAAGAGCCTAAAAGGTCTGGTCTGCACTACAGATCTATCTATATTCATTTAACTACATTGCACATGGGGTGAAGAATCTACTCATGCCCCTCTGAAGGGGCAGGGTTGCCATGGCCGCCGGGGGGTGGATCCTCAGAGGGGGCCTGCCTAGAGCCCCACAGGTATGCCACTGCCACCACACCCACCATTCCCACAAGAGGCGGAGAAGGGGAACAGGAAACGAGGCCACAGACCCCTGCACCCCATTCCCCTGCCACTGCAGCTACTAAATATCCCATACACCAGCAACCAGGGTGCTAGGTACATGGCACCAGGGGCGGGGGGATTGGCACACCCTTCCCAAAGATTGCCAACCCCTGCCTTAGATCATATATTCATTAAAGCATTATAGCACACTGATGCAGTACGTTAAGTGTCAAGCTGCCCTAAGAAATTAAAGAAGGTCCCCCATACCCAAATTCAATGGTGAATTTTGATTAAAATTAAAGGCAGTGGGGTGAATGTAAAGTTAAGCATATTTTGCAGTTGCAGTTGCTTTCCCACCAGCGAAATACACACAACCAACAAATTCTTACTTAAAAAATAAACAAAAAACCAAGTTTCCCATTAACTTGTCACTGCTAAGATTTCCTGCTCAAGCCCTTCTAGTGTCTGTCCTAATAAATGTTTACACTTACAGAAAGTTAATTAGCTGATGTGGAATATTACATGCTCCTTTCTCAAAACCACCCTCCTCATACACTAAAGCAGCACAGCACTTGCTGTCACTTTACACTGGCTATTTCTAATTCCCTTATCAACAACTCAAAAACATTACTAATTTCAAGTACCAAACTAGTCTTAAAAAAACCCAAACAAACAAGCAAGCAGCCCTGTGGCACTTAAAAGCTAACAAGTTTATTACATGAGCTTGCATGGGAGAAAATCCCACTTCATTAGACACTTTGAAGATGGGGGAACTTATAGAATGGGAGGAAATAAATGCAGGGAAGTGTAAGTCACAGAATCATGTCACACTTTAACAGCAAATCAACACAGTTGTTAAGAAGGGAACAGCACACAGATGAGGGTAAGATCAAATCACCTGTTGTAATGGGAAAAGAAACCCAAAGTCCTTATTTAGCCCTGAAGAAACCAAGCCAAATTTGTAGTTTTGCTTTGAAGCCTTCCGCTGTTATTCATTCGTCTGAGCACAGCAGTTAGCAAATTATCAATGGAATGATCAGGAAGACTGAAGTGCTCACCTACAGGTTTTTGGAAGTTGTGATTTCTGATGACAGATTCAAAACTATTCTAAGTTGACCACATCTGCAGTTGTGCCACCCAGCTACTGAATACCCAGAATTTTCTTTACCATTTTAGCACATTCTTCATTCCTGCATCGACTTTCTAAAACATTTAGGAATATTCATGCCTCACTCCTTTCCCTTCAGCTTTCTACATACAATTCAGTGTTGATTTAGTCCCAAAGAACCATCAGTCAAATCAGTTTACATTTTCTTCTTAAATGTTTGTGCAAAGAACTAGAGCACGCCACTTAGATTAGATAGTGTTGCTCAGCCAATGACTTAAGGGCAACTACACTACCTCTCATTGAGGGGAGAAAAAACACACCCTGTTAGCAGATTTCTCACCATTATAATACACAGTTGTTGAGTGAATTTGAATAGCAATCATTAAAGAACTGGTACTTTCTTCACACTCCATAGGGTCAATTGACATTTTAACTGATCATTATTCAATTCTAACACAACAGAAAAAAATTATCTTTCAAATTCAGCAGAGTTTGCATAATTACATCCAAAATCAGGACACTTCCAATACATATTTTGTAAAAATAAAGACTTTTGACTTAGTACCGTGTCTTCATTTTATTATGGGTTTACTTCAAACCCATTTCTAGCTGTATTTTGTCTTCTTACGGCATCAAAATAGTTTTGTTCACCAGAGAAACAAGTCACTATAAAGCTTCAAACACTATTTCTATTAATTGTTTTCATCATATTCAATGTACAGCACTTGAAGGCGTTAAAAAAGTATAAAGCAAAAAAGAAAAAAGAAAATAAGGTAAACGACAAACAGTAGAAAAAAATCACTTATGCTTATGCACTTGGATGACAGACAAACTACTGCACATGCAGTTTCCCCTTAGAGTCTTACACACCACATTAGTGAAGAGAAATGCATTTAAGGATAAGAAAATGTAACTGTAAAACCACAAAGATTATCTCTGTGAAGAGGAGGTAGATACAAAACCTGGAGTTTTGTGAACAAGTTATGTGGCACAGAGGTCCTTTTAAGTCAAGGAAGATACTTGAACAACTGCATATAAAGCTGACTGATTTGCTAATGAATCAGTATTAAATGTGAACTGTTACAGTAGCCACATAATATGGTCCCAAAAGTCCTAAACAAGCAAAAGCCTCAAAATAGTTGTTTTCATAAAGAGTGAGCCACTCTAAAACATGAATGTCTACACAGAGACAAATAGTGCTTTGTAAAATTCTCATACCCTTTATTCTAGTCTGAAGGATTAGTACTTGTTTAACAAAACCAAAGATTCCAAAAATCACAGATTTAAAAAAAACAAACCCTCTGTTATTAGCTAGGCCTTGGGAAATATTTTATCCTATGGGGGGAAGGGCATCATTCAACATGAAATTATTTTTAATTATAGTTTCTCAGGACAAATTAGTTTGCAAGAGGCAACTTCTGATGTGTAATTATTTGCTTTATCATTATTATTATTAAAGAAAACATAGGGATCTAATACTCCTCTTCCCCCCCCCCACCCAATAAGAGAAGATGGAAAAAAGGAAGAACTGGCATGATGTACATCAGCATACCCTCTCCTCAAAAAGAGGAAAATAAAATGGCATATTCTACTATTCTACTCCCACCCACCTTTTAGTCACTACACTGAGGAAGGAGTATGACTTACCCCTAACACATCCCTCCCAGTTTGAGCTCAGAGGCATACAAGATTTATTTACAATGATAATCAAGAACTGTGATAGCCGAAAACAAACATGGTTAGACTGACACCCACACTCAGGTCTGCCTCCCTGTATTAAGATTCTCTTTAAACTACTAAATCACAATTTTTTTAAAATCTTGAAATTCTAAGCACATGCAGTCCCCTCAAGTCACAAAGAAAAGAAACTCTATAAAACAATCCATTCAAGGATTTTTTTTCCTAAAAATTTAAAATTATATCTTTTTAAACTGCCCCCAGAAGACAAGCGCACACACAAAAGCAGCTTCAGAAAACTATGCTGTCCTCTGTGATTAACCAGAAACTCAAGCAATCAGGAACAGACTGAAGATCTTAGAGGTAGAGCACCCTATGAAATGACCAAGCTGAATTTATCTGTTAAGAAGAAAAGATGAAAACTTTTATATATGTGTGGGTCAGGGGTTAAAAAAACAACAAGCAGTTGTGTGGCACTTTAAGACTAACAGATTTATTTTTTGCATGAGCTTTCGTGGGAGAAGATCCCACTTCCTCAGATGCTTCGAAGAGCCAGAATGGCCTGGAACACCTTCCCGGAGCCCACTATTTTTAGGGGCTCAGCATTCTGGGCCCCCTAAAAATAACAGTGCCAGAATGCTGCGTTCCGGGGCCCACCATTGAAAAACAGTGGGACCCCAGAACACCACGTTCCAGTTTCATTTTCTATTTTTAGGTGCCCAAAAGCTGGACCTCTAAAAATAGCAGGCCTTGGAACAGTGTTCCGCTGCACGTTCCCACATGCAGGGGAGCAGGTGGGCTCCCCTGAGCATGCATAGGCTCCAGAGTTTCGGAGCCCAGCACACTGCCCATGAGTATGGGGGAGCATTGGGGGTACCTGAGCTGGGGACAGGTATTGCAGACAAGGGGTGGATTTGGGGGACAGAGGAATGGATACAGGGGGCAGTAGCTGGGGTGCTTGAAGTGGGCCCAGACATGCAGGAGGGGCACCAACAAATTATACTTTAACCTCTGGTGCAGGTAAGCCACTATATAGCATGAGGAGCAAACATGTCTCCCCAACTACCTCACCTCAAACAATCTTCATTTCCCTGAGTGGCAGCAAAAACTTTCACCCTGATTTTCAGGGTTTCTGAGCTACCAGTGACTACATGGCGAGTTGCAAGTGCCCAAAACCTCTGAAAAATCAAGCCATTCATGTCTTGACTTGTACATTTCAAAAGGGATAGCCGTGTTAGTCTAGTCCAGTAAAAAAAACAAGGAATTGTGTGGCACTTAAAGGCTAACAGATTTATTTTTTGCATGAGCTTTTGTGGGAGAAGATCCCACTTCCTCAGATGCTTTGAAGATTCTGTAAGTTCACCCATCACCTCTGGACCTTGCGTTATAAGTTACCTTGCCACCTAAATTGAAAGAAAAATCTACTACAGTTTTGGGAGAAACTTCCTCAGTTTTCAGCTACCTGAAAATACCCACAGAGTCAAAGCAAAAGGACACGTCTGCAACTCCAAAAACATTGGCTTGCCTGCTGACTAAAAGATGGCATATTATTCAGCAGAAATAGACTACCTCAATCACAGTGTGGTAACACTACAACACAGGACTTAATTACCCTAGGTTTACAAAGGAAATGTTTCTATAAGAAAATCTAATTGTAGATGGTGACAGGCAGTATGGAAAGACATGAATGGTTGGCAATTGCAGTTGCTGGTACGGTAGGACTCATCAATGGTTTATTATAGCAGGTGCGGCCAAACTGCAGGTTGGGAGCTGCAGGTGGCTCTTGAATGAAAAAGTGTGGCTCATGGAAGGACATCAGCAAATCAATTTAGTAGGTAAAAGTATACGGTTATATGCCTCAGTGTGGCTCTTGAAGGTTTAATAATCAACTTGTGTGGCTCTTGAGTTCAATAAGTTTGGCCACCTGTGGTTTATAGATATTAAGCAACAATTGGGCAGATTTTGAACTTGATTTGTAAAGAATAGAAGACAGGCTGAGGCAAAGAAAGGCAGGAAAATTGCTTCCATGAACTGCTGCAGAAACAAAAAAAATACCTGTGTCACCCAAAAAAAACACCCACCACCACACCTGAGTAATAAGAGGCCATTATCTGATCTAGAGGAAGAGTAAGAAAGTAGATAGAAGCAGCTGATTGAAATGTTGGTTTTATGGACTTTAGCAATGAAGAAAGTTATTTTCTAGTGGATACAGAGGATTCTGGGGAGATCATGTAGATCTTCAAGGATAGGAATGACAGGATAACGTTTTTGTCTACGGACAACTATGGCTCCAGTGTTCTGAAAAGAAGGGATTTTAGATATAAACAGGTCAAGAGAAGAGCGGCGACTTGCAATCACCATTGTTTCTAATTGAGAAACCAGTATTTCCTTGGTTAAAAAGCTAGAAAGGAGCCACTGCATTACTGGAAAAACAAAAGCACTGAATAAGTAAAGCAGCAAATTAAAGACAAAACTGCACAACTGTTAAACAACCTAATTACCTGGCATTTTTAAGAAAAAACTAAATGTCAGGACACACAAGTGCTCTTGGCTCGATGCATTTGCCTCAGCTACCCAGTAGCAGTTTAAGCCACACAGGGTTCAAATTATTCAATAATTTTATTTTTTAAGTTTGTCAGAATTTGACTATTCCCAATTTATAGACACATGGTGAGGTAGGTGCTTCAAAGTAATGCAGATTGTGGGGGGTTTTTAAGTGATACAAAAATCCAAAAACAAGTTTTGGGAAATTGCAAGGCAGTTGAGTATCAAACCAAATTGAGGAGAATGCCTTACAGTTGACAAGCATATTTTTCCCCAAGAATTGTGTCAATGCACAGCATTTTATGTATACCTAACATTACAATTGTACAGCAATATTTTTTTTTTTTTAAGTTGTCTAGCACACTGCTCTGCTAATCAAGGTAAATCAACTCTCAGGCACTAACACTATGATGTTTTTGTGCTGTTCAAAAGAATCATTAGATTTCTTACAGAAGAAGAAAGAATTAAGTGAATTTATGAGTAGATGGGACCAGTCTCTCTCTTTATAAGCTGGATCTCTACTCCAGCAGTTCTCAACCACTGTGTCAGGACTCGACACACATTACTGTGTTACCACACAGTGATAGTGTATATTGCAGAGAGCCAGGAAGATAGCTGGATTCAGCCTGGTGGCAGTGGGTTGGTGTGTCCTGTCAGGTCGTGATATGCTGCCAAGAGTGTCGCGACCAGTGGTTAAAGTATAATTTGATATTCTCTCGACCCACTTCATGCACATGCAGGCCACAGCCCAGGCAGACATTTGCAAACACTCCTCAGTACCAAACGCATCCTCTACCACTCCATAAAAATATTTATATTTTTATACGGTGTTTATGTCTATAGCAATTATTGTCACAAACTAGCGAACACAGTAAGTACTGTGATTAACAATGGTGGGACAGAGGACTTGCCAACAGCCAGGACAGGGTGGAACACAAGTTCCACTGGATTTTTCTATTTTTAGGAGCCCTGGGATTCTGGTCCCTCAAATCTGTGGGCCCCAGAACTGCATTCAGGGGCATTCCCCCTTACTTTAACCCTTACATCCCCAATATTCCCCCAGCCCCCAATACCCGCCCCCAAAATCCACACCTTCCCCGTCCCTAAGACCCCACCCCCAAAATCCACCCTTCATCTCCCAATATCCACCGCCCTCACCTCTGTCCACCACTTGCTCCTGGAGCGGAGGAGGGGCCGCATCACTTACAGCCCTGCATCCGGAGCAGAGGCAGTGCCGGAACCTGGTGGTGCTGGGTGGGATGGTGGCAGGTGTGTGCAAGTGTGTGGCATGGGACATGCGCTGTCTGGTCACCCCCGGCAGAGGGATGGGGATGTGTCACGGCGCCTTGCGAGGTAGCTGCAGGTGTGGAGGGGGCTGGGAAGAAGGACAGACCAGCCCAGGCCAGGATAATTAAAGCCTCCTGGGCAAGACAGTGAGGTGTGGACCGGCCCCGTGGCTGGGGGTGTCTACACCCTGCTTGGGGAGGTGGCACGGAGAGGAGGGGGTTCTTGCAACCGAGCTCACTCCCAAACGAAGCTCGACCTGCTTCCCACTCCGTTCACTGATGTGTCCATCCACACCACAGGAGGTAGCAAAAGCATAGGCAGCAGATTAAAGTAAGGCTGAATGCAGCATTCTGCCTCATTTTTCCATTTTTTGGGGCCCCAGAATGCTGGCCCCTAAAATTAGTGGGCCCCAGAATGGCATTCCAGTGCATTGACCCCTGGTCGCAACCTGCAAAAGCTTGAGAGCCAGTGTTCTATACTTTACAGAAACCTTTTTGTGGGCAAGTTAAGCATAAAAACTCCACCATGTGGGAAAGCTTAGCACAAGCAAAGGTGAATATAATAATACTAGGGAAGGATCTATGGGAATTACCCAGGGATGATACAGTCAAAGATATGTAACAGCACAGCCATTAAGACACCCACCCTCTCCCATAAAATCAGTTTAAATTCTTTATTGGTCATGGCTAAACAGACAATTCTATCATTTTTAAATACATTATCACTATCAGGTTATGCTAGTACATCATTAAAATACTGTCATTTATGTAACTAGCTAGCTTAAAATATTTCCTATGCATTTTGGTATAATGAAAGTGTGTTTCCAAAACCATGAATAATACACCAATACTTCATAAAAATATGACTGAGAACTATGAAAAAATTACTAAAAAGGACCAGTTGTGTGTTTCATTGAGAATACAGACTGCCAAAACACACATACTATAGTTGCAAAGGAAAATACTGCTTCGTAATTTTAAACTCTGTCCACTTCAGCAGTTTCACTTTTTATCCTTCTCCCAAACACTGAAGCAGTAATACACAGCAGGTGTTGCAGAACAATTCAAGCCTCTGGTGCAAAAACTAAAACCAGTTTAGAATATTACTCAAGATAAAATGGTATCGGTGAAACTTCAGTATTTTAAAGTCCAATCTTGCTCTATTTTCCAAGCAATATTGTATTAAGTCTCAGAAGATATTTTAAAATATTTCAGTGGGAGTATTTGCAGTTCACTCATTTCCGCAAACAGTCATTGATACAAGAGGTTATCTATTAAGGCAGAAAAAAGGAAATCAAGAAAATGTTGATAATACTGTATCGTGATGTTAGCTTTAGAGTTAGGGAAAAGCAAGCATCCCTTCAACACCACCACAACTGTCACAGCAAAATGCTTGAGAGGACAGAATAAGGAAAAGTTGTTGAGCTAGACGACCATTAAGACCAATGTTTTCCCAAAAAAAGGAAACTAAAACAGGATAAGATTCAGGCTTACTTTTCAGAAAGCCCTAAGGCACCCATTTGCAGTAAATCAGACTCCTTCATGTTGTCTCAAGTTGGACACCTATATACTGAAGGACCCAAAGTAAACTGTTACTTTTAAAAATTTTTAGGTCCCCAAATAAGTGGGCTGATTTTCATTGACTGATTACCCAGCAATATCTGCTGAAGTTATTGAGAGATCATGGGTGCTTGGTATTTTGCAGGGAAAGGGGGGGGTGGGGGGATCACTCCATTTCATCGTTATATGGAAATATTAGAGCTCGGCATTTCATACCTACTGAACTTTTTGGCACTATTCAAATGCATATTCATTTATCTGAATTCTGGCTAATCATGTCAGTCATTATTCCAGAGACAATGTGGGTCAGGTAATATCTTTTACACTACAGGACAAATTACTGTTGGCCAGACAAGATTTTTATCTTACATGGAGCTCTTCACCTCACCCAGCTTGTCCCTCCAACATTCTGAGACCAAGCTGCTACAACCCTTCATTACTGTTCACTGTCATTGCTGAACTGGTTACCTGGCAAACACCCAAATGAACACAAACTTATTAAAATTTTAAGGATGCACTAGTCAAGTAATTGTTAACATGAATGAAAGTAATTATTTTTGTACACAAACCATCTTCTTCTAGTCTTAAAAACCGTTGATTTTAAAATCCTCATGAACTGAAACCATTTTCACATTAATCCAATGCAAACGTCTCTTGGTCGGTTTGTTAGAAGACTGTACCTGCTTTTAATATCATGTTACCTCCTACTTCACCTCAGGCTTCAGCTGTCTCTGACTAACCCAAAACTAAATCCTGGCACATGTATGGATATGACCAGAGCTCTGCGTGGATACAGATACGTAGATCTGTATCCAATCTGTAGCCAGAAGAAATGGTCTGCAGATATCTGCTTTGTATCCTCAGATATGGATACAATGCAGATATCCTCAGATATCCACAGCGCTCTAGCTCTGCACAGACAAAAACGTGGACCTATATCTGATCTGCATCCACAAGAAATGGTCTGTGGATAGCCTCATTGTATCTGCCGATATGGATATCAATGGATATAATGCAGATATCTGCAGATTTGCAGGGCTCTAGGCATGACTCCATAGATTTTATGGGAGATTAGGCATTGCTTCCATTTAATTGTGTCTAGTTTCTAGGTGCAGTTAATTCTGACCAGACCATTTGAAAGTCTGTTTTCAACTTGCTTTTGTTTTCTGCCAGCTCATTTCAAGTCACTAACCATTTTCACAGTGTTTTAAAACATCTCACCTACAGTATTCCAACAACTTCTGTAGTAACACCTTTTATGATCAGTGACATTACTTATGATTTTACTCTTGGGACACACACTAACATACTGTAAATGCTTCTGGGCAAATCCACCACCCATTCTATGACATTTTATCATCTGATCACCCACCACTGAAGAAATAACTGTATACAACTTTCCTTTTCTAAAAGACACACTTTTCTCTATTTTCTTTAACTATCTGTAGGATGTAAAATATGTAGCACATATATTTAGGTATTCAGACTATGAAAATAAGCATGCTTGTCTAGTGAGCAAAGAGAAAAGCCAGGTAAAAAGGCAAGCCCTGTTTCAGTGGATAGATCACTCACAGAAACAGCTAACAAAGATACTTCTTCAGTTCACATGTGAGAGAACCTGTGTGTTCTGGGCAGTGAGAAAGAACCGTCAGCACTATCCAAGAGGACATGATCAGCATCACTAGTGGTACCCTCGATTGCTCTCAGTCCTTTTGTGACAACTTGTATGAACAGACTAAATTCTTGGAAGAGGAACTTTGTGTTCCTGGCCCTCCTCTAGCCTTGTGGGGTTTTTTTTTGGTTTTTGTTTGTTTCTTTCGTTTTTCCCCCTTGATAGGCTAATACCATCCCAAATATCAGCAATACTCTGTGAATTAAGATGTCAATTCTTCACAAGCTCTTGCAAGCTACCAACTGACCCAGGCCGCTTAGATTTATGACTCAACTACTGGTCCAGAAAAATTAGCTGCCTGTTAGTTGATTGTATCTCAGATTCCCTCTACCCAGTCTTCAGGCAGTGGCAGGGTACTGCAGCACTTGTTGCTCTGGTGAAAAATTTGCTCTTGTCCTTCAAGAAAAAATACTTCCATACTCTTACTGATGAATCTCCACAACATATGAAACCCCTTTATCATCAAACATTTCTATGCCACACCGTGAAACGAGGGATGAGCCAAAATTCATGCAATGACTCTCAGATGCTAAGGTCAGAAGGGACCCCTATGATCATCTAGCTCTGACCTCTTGCACAAATGCAGGCCACAGAACCTCACCCTAACTATTAATTAAACTTATCTAACAAACTATACGCGCACGTGCATGCACGCGCACGTGCACACACACATGCATGCGCGCGCGCGTGCGCACACACACACACACACACACACACACACACACACAAGCAAGCAATAGGATGAAATTAAGGAACAGAAGTTTTTCAGTAAGCATTACTGAAAAACAGTATTTGCCACACAACTGTATTTAATTTCACATTTCTATTATGCTATTCCCCATACTTAAAACCTAAAACTTCTCAATATCCCTGTTACATGGCTAAGAGGTTCTATTAGAATCATTTGTTTAAGCACAGCGATGAATGATCAAATTAAATAATCTCAAAAGGGACAGCCGTGTTAGTCTAGTCCAGTAAAAAAAAAAAAAAAAAAAAAAAAAAAAACCCACACAACAACAACAACAACAAGGAGTTGTGTGGCACTTTAAGACTAACATTTATTTTTTGCATTAGCTTTCGTGGGAGAAGATCCCACTTCCTCAGATGCTTCGAAGATGGGTGAAGTTACAGAAAGGAATGAAACTAAATGTAAGGGGGTGTAAAACATAGGATCAGGTCATACAGTAACAGCAAATCAGAGCAGTTTTCAGGTTCAAACCATGGGAAGCCTGAAGTCAAATTACCTTTTGTAATGGGAAAAGAACCCATAGTCTCGATTAAGTCCTGCTTTCACAGAATTTAGCTTGCATGTTAATTCAAGTTCAGCTGTTTCTCTTTGAAGTCTTGATGTTCCAGCTACATCCCTGATGAAGTTCACCCATCTTCGAAGCATCTGAGGAAGTGGGATCTTCTCCCACGAACGCTCATGCAAAAAATAAATCTGTTAGTGTTAAAGTGCCACACAACTCCTTGTTGTTTTTTCACTGGACTAGACTAACACGGCTATCCCTTTCAAAGTTAACAAATCAGTCATCAAATGATTAGGAAGATGGAAGTGCTCAGCAACTGGTTTCTTTGTTCCTTGATTTCTGATATGAGCTCTGTGCTCATTCAGCCTCTTACGCAGCGATCTTCCTGTTTGTCCAATATATAAGGTGTTGGGGCATTCCTTGCACATGATGGCATAGACCACATCAGTAGATGAGCAGGTAAATCAGCCTTTGGTGGAGTGGCACGCTTGATTAGGACCTATGATGGTATCTGTTGTGCAGATATATGGGCAGACTTGGCAGCGTGATTTGTTGCAGGGGTGTGTGCCTGCTTCAATGTTTCTGTTGTTAGATCTGTAGTCGCTGGTGAGTATCTGTTTAAGATTAGGGGGCTGCCTATAAGCAAGGAGGGGTCTGTCTCCTAACACGAGAGAGAGAGAGATCGATCATCTTTTAAAATAGGCTGTAGGTCCCTAATGATCTGTTGCAGAGGTCTGACTTGGGGGTTGTATGTGGTGACCAGGACAGTCCTTAAGGGGAGGCAGGAAGGGCAACTGCTCTAGGCCCCGCGCTTTGGGGGGCCTCGCACTTTTGGGAGATCCCACGCAGCTGGCTGGGGTAAGGAAGCAGGAAGCTTTTTCAAGTTATGGGACCAGGGAGCAGCTCCAGCTGGTCAGGGAAGGGGAAAAGGAATTCAGACAGACAGCATTTGTTTACAGTAACTCTTAAGTAGCCACCTTCTCACAACTGCTCCCTCAGGGGAAGAGAAAGGGCAAGTGTTGAGATAAAACTTATGGAGCCAGCCTAAGTCAAGCAAACAGGGACAAAGTTAGGAGAATGTCACATCCCCAACCTTTACAAAACAGGACCTTCTCTTTGAATTTACATCAGCATCTCCAGAAAGTGTTTGAGATATTAAAGAACTTTTTTCCTTCTACACTTAACAAGAGTTTTCAGTCTTCAGGGATGTCTTTTTGAGCACACTTCTCTGTGCAGATAATGATCTATTATACCTGAGAGAGAAGACCCCAGGCTAGCACTTATATGGAAATACTGGGATTTAGGGTTAATAGCCATCAATCAACACATTAAAGTAGTTTTCTGTCCTTCCTTCTGCACTGTAAATAAGCCCCATTGTCATTGATTGCAGTCAGACCAGCAATTGTGGCCATGTGGGTCTAGTTTAGTGAAACAAACAAGGAATCCTGTGGCACTTTTAAAGACTAACAAATTTATTTATTTGTTAGCTTTTAAAAGTGCCACAAGACTCCTTGTTTGTTTTACATTAGAGTATCTGAGAGGAGGCCAAAGGTCCCTTGTTTCTTCCTCTCATCCTCAAACAATACCTGAGTTTCATTACTTAGATCACCTGCAAAGCAATGAGGAATGTATGAATACATATATTAAAGTAAGATGGAAAAGGAGAGTCAGGCAGCATAAAGGAAATAACATACATTAGACAACTGGAATCCAGTGCTTTAAGGTGAGAGAGGACCTGAATTTATTTCTTGATATCATCCAAAAACAGCATCTCTCTCTGAATTTTCAATTTAACAAAAACTTGATCTAAGATATTATTAAACTTGTAAAATTGTGTGCCCATCTTGAACAGAAAACCAGAGCCATAAAGAGTACCTCCACATGCTCCTGTCCAGTTGGCTGTGAGGTTGATGAAACATCACTATGACACGTTCAGTATTGCCTACCCTAAACATCAAAAATAGTCACAAGCCTGGCTTAAATATATCATTAAAACTCACTTAAAAATAAAGAGATGTTTAAAGACACCCCACATGGGGGGGGGGCTATTTTCTCTGACTTCTGGGTTTTGAGCCTTTAGGATAAAGTCAGGTCGTGTTTTTCTGCTTCTCTCTGCAATTTTTTAGTCTGAGGGCTAGAAATTTATGATTTCATTAAAGAAAAATTGACACTGCCCAGTGGTCCCTCTAAGCTGATGATGCAACTGAACAAGTTATGGGTGCACTTGGGGAGCCAGCAAGCAGCAGGGAAGAAGCCCGTTGGGGCCTGGAGAACCAGCAGGGAATTTGCTCAGCTGCATCATCAGCTTAGAGCAGTGGTTCCCAACCTTTTTCAGGCTGGGGACACCTTTGTAACAAATCTTTGCGGACCCCCCCCCCACCTGATTATGTAATCTGGCCTGCATGGGCAGACTCTGGCCCACACCAGTCAGACAGCTGGTAAGCAGCGCTGCCACCACCATTGCCTGCGCCACCGTGGAGCTGAGCTGCAGCAGCTGTGGTCCCCTGCCCTTGCCCCTGCTGGGGAGCTGCTGTGGCTCCATCCCCCTGCCAGGAGACAGCCACAGATGGGGAAAGGCAGCTCTGGCAGGGAGCCTCAGGGCTGTAGCTGGATTCCAGCCCCAGGTAGGGAGAGGCTCCACAGACCCCCTGCAAAGTGTCTGCGGATCTCTGTGGGTCCCTGGACCACAGGTCAGGAACCACTGGCTTAGAGGGAACATTGCGCTGCAAAGTTTAAAATGGGGGGGCCCCACACAAACTAATTCATCCTGGGCCCCGCTCCCCCCTAGGGACAGCTCTGGTGGTGACTAGTGGTGTTCTGTTGCATTCTTTCTTGGGTCTCTCCTGTAGTAGATGACTTTGGGGAACCCATCTAGCTCTGTCAATTTGTTTTCTTACTTTCCTAGGTTTGGTACTGTAGTTTCAAGAATGCTTGACAGAGATCCTCAAGATGTCTGTCTCTGTCTAAGGGATCAGAGCAGATGCGGTTATATCTTAGGGCTTGGCTGTAGACAATGGATCGTGTGGTATGTTTAGGATGGAAGCTCGAAGGATGTAGGTAACTATACCAATCAGTAGGTTTTTGGTATAGGGTGGTGGTGATGCGTCTATCCCTGATTTGTACTGAAGTGTCAAGAAAGTGGATCTCCTGTGTGGCGTGTTCCAGGCTCAATTTGATGGTGTCATGGAAATTATTGAAATCTCAGTGAAAATCTTCAAGAGCATCCCTGCCATGTGTCCAGATGATAAAGATGTCATCAATGTAGCACAGATAAAGAAGAGGTGTTTTGGGATGAGACTTGAGGAAACATTGTTCTAAGTCACCCATAAAGATGTTGGCATATTGTGGGGCCATGCAAGTGCCCATAGCAGTGCCACTGATTTGGAGAGAGAAATGATCCTCAAATCTGAAGTGGTTGTGGGTGAGTACAAAGTCACAAAGTTCAGTCGCAAGCTGCACTGTGGCATCATCTGGGATGTGTTCTTTCCAGCTCTTCCATCCAGGTGTTGAACTGGAGCTAATCTTGCTTCTCCTGAAAGATCTAGTCAGCTGACAGTGTTTACTAAACAATGTTCAGATCTTCATCATCTCTAACCTCTTGTTCTACAATACCATTGTGAGCCTGGAAAACATGATTTTATCTTTGAAGAGCAGCATAGTTTTCAACAATACCAGAAATAAAATGCTTTGGGACTAAAGATGCTGAGATACAGATGGCTAATCAAAGTGTTCTGACAGTTCAGGTCCCAGATCTCCACTACTTTTGTTTACATATTAAAATAGGGTGCAGAAAGATACAATTCCTTACCTTCTTCTAAGTTCAGGGTTATGAAATAACATGCCTCCCACTCACACACACACCCTGTCATACTCTAACTGTACTGAGACACTTGCACAGGTAGTCAAAATGATCAACTGTTCCCTCAATGTTGCGTTATTTATAAACAACAGTATTTAACAGCATATTTATTTTTTCACATGCATTTGTAGTTTCCCAATACACTACTAAAATCTGCTGTCTCTTGCTTAGTGATGAACAACCTGATGCAGCTCCTCTGAAGCTCAAACTAGCGCATCAGGTGTTGGCTGTGTTGGTGGCCTGCACCACATCCACTGAAATTTCATTAACTAGAGCATGAAACAGGTGTTTGGTAGCTCTCCCATATGCAGACTGATGAAACCTAACACAATACTACCAAGACTTCATCTATCAAGTACCTACCATCCTAACCCTTGCACAAACAGAGTTCCCATTCAAGGCAACAAGAGCACTGCATAAATGAAAAAAAAAAGAGTGCAGGATCAGTCCCAGAGTTTTAGAACAAACATGTGATACCAGAAACTGTTAATGTATAATTCAGCTGATGCTGATTTTTTTAATTCAGCAATCTGTAACTAAATGTTAAGATAAAATCTAACAGAAGAATTATCTTTCACTCCTTTACAAATGTTATACTCTATGTAAACTGGCCCACTTAATGAAAGAAAATGTTATTGAGAGGGTCAAGAACCCTTTCAGTCATAGCTCTTGTGTTCTATTTCCAACTCTGCCATATACCTGCTGTGTAACTTTGTGTTGCAACCTTGCTAAGCACTTCATATTTCTCTCATTTATAAAATAGGGACATTGAAAGCTTCTTACCTCATGTGTGTGTTGTTTGTAAGACTATGGTTTATAGAGTGCTAAGACAGAACAAAATATTACCCCACTAATAAAAAGTGTTTTCATACTTTACTAATCTATGCACTGAATAACTGTCTTCAGGATGCTGTTTTCAGAATCTTGCATTTTATGGGTTTACCAAGAAGGCTAGTTACCATAAACATGATTACAATTAAGCACTAAAGCCTGACAGGATATATGTGTCTAAGCCATTACAGCAAGTATTTTAAAAGCATGAGACTGAAGATGAAGCCAAAGTGACTTCAGAACACCTCAAAGTGTAGTAATCAGCCTCAAATGTCATGCTTAGAGTACTTCACTGCTCACAAGGAATTTACATAAAAAATAAGCAGAACCGCATGGACATTAAGACTCTGACGTCACTGACAACCAATTAAAAAATTCAGATTACCACTAGAATTCTTTTAAATCCATTTAGGATCACAGAAGCTAAAGATGGGAAAGACCTACCATATTACATAGTGGATTAAAACTACACTGGTTTTCATGAGGCATCTATTAATAAAAATTCAGTACCACTGAGTGCTAAGGTGCAAAAGCTTTTATATCATGAACTCTGCTAACCCTTTAAAGCAAAAAGTGTACACACACACACACACACACAATTTTACAAGAAAAAAATTAGAAGGTTTTAGGCCCTTGAGAATTTCTAATTTTTTTTTTTTCCCATTCTCAAACTTAAGTAATATATTCCCTGCAGGGATTAATCTAAGCTTTCTCCATCACGATCTGAGCACAACTAAAGGAAAAGTGTCATACTCAGAAAACTTGGGCAGCAACAATGAAATACCTTTGGTACAGCAGGCCCCATTCATCCTTGGTGTAAGATATCTTAGAAGATATTTCTACATTATGGAACCAGAAGTGGAAATTAGGGGACGTTTACTTGCCACAGCCAGAGCAGCAATCTTCGCAAAATATTTGCCTGTTATCAACATTATATGCCAACAGACAAGACTTAGGTACAAAAAAAAAATGCCAGCTCCTCCAGACACACCACACAAAAGCATTCTGCCAAACCCTACTTCATGTTCTCTCTCACACATGCAAAGATCTTAGAGCTGTGGAACATCTCAAAGGGAAACAGCTTAAGAAACCAGAGGAACATGAACATATTAAGTTTAAGTTAGTACATGCTCTTTCCTCCTGATTCCTTCCACCCCTCCCACATTTCCCAATTTACTGTATTCCCCATCATCCCTATTCCCACCCAGCCTCAACTCCTGGACCCTTCTGCTTACAGTACATGTTCTCTGCTTCTTAAGAATGAATACTCTCCCCCTATTATAGGCCAGGTAAGGGCCACTCTGTTTTCCACACACACCTTGGCTGTCTACCTTTTATTGCATGTGATTAAGTAAGTAACTTCCAGATTTTTTTGTTTTGTTTTTACATGATAGTAAGTTTCAGTCCAGGGAAAGTATGTGCATGTGTGATTTAAAAGCACCTTAGAGGATTTTTTCAAACTAGTTCTTGTTTGTTTTATTTTTATTAAAATAGAACAACTGACATAAAGAGGTGTTAAAATACCCTGCAAACTGAGCATTTTTCAACTATTTATGTTTACATATATGAAGGAAAAAATACTATTCTGAAGTCAAAAATCCACACTACTTATAAGCATAAAACTGTAGGAAAATCACTTGATTGTCTATGCACCCCCTGCCCAAAAAGTCAGGTTTCTGCAGCTCCTCTCATCACTGAACTTTGTCTATTTCTCAGAGTCAGTGCCAGACACCAACTCTGATGTTTGACAAAAAGGGAATACGGCAGATTGCCCAGCACTCGCATCCCATGCTGCCAAGTGAGAAATACAAGCTTGGAAACAATTTCAAGATCCCAGCCAGGACAGCAAAGCTAGAAGCGTAACACAAATGACATAACTAACCATGCAGCAAGGAGAAGGGATGCCATAACATGGAATCCCACCACTTCCACAGTGCATGCAAATAAGCTGTCTTTGGTACTGAGGGGGAAGCTGTAACTGAGAGAAAGGGGGGAGTCAATCATTTAGTTACAGATGTGCCCAAAGTTTCCACACATGGGGGCCACAGAGCCTAATTGTTGCAGGCTCGTGGGCCGCAAAATTAAAAAGCCAGCTCTTTTTGCACTACACACGATATAAAGTTATATATTTTCAGTATATTACAACAAAAAAGGCATACCTAATTTTGATTGTGTGACAGATCCAGCTAGGATTTTCCAGCAATCAACTCTGTGTGTGCGCGCGCACGAACAGGTCTGGGCTCCCTGAGCTTCCCGGGACCCAGCTAGCAAAGGATGGGGACAGCAAGGCCCATCGGGGCCATCCAGGCCACCCCAATCTAAACTGGGGGCCCGGGAGCAGTCACTGGATCCCTCCAACAGGGCCCACAGGGGCTGCAGCCAAGAGCCCAGTTTGAATCAGCAGCTTTCCTACCTCTCCCCACCTGGCCCCACCCCAGGCCCAAGCCCCAGGCCTGGTGCATACCACACAATCTCCCTGCCATCACTCAACAGCTGCTGGACACACAGGGCCAGGAGGGCCTCAGCCATGGCCATCTCTGCTGAGTGGGAGGAAAGTCAGCCCGGCCAGCTGCTACAGCTCAGTGCAGTGCTTTTTTGACCCTCTGACAACAGGGGCCTCAGCCCTGGGTTCTGCCCTGCAGCATGGAGAGTGTGTCTATATACACATCTATATAAAAGATTTATATCTGCATAGTTTTTTTCAAGAAGCTCCTCGCGGGCTGCAGAAAAGCCATTTTTGGGACACGAGGTCCATGGGCCACACTTCGGGCACCCCTGATTTAGTATTACCATGTCTGCTTACATTTCATTACCACTGAGAGTCAACTTAATTAACTCTGTAATGCCCTTCACCATCTGCATGAAGTTCCCAGTTGTCAAATTTTTCCTTTTATAGAGCTTTCCCTATAAAACAACCCTCCTCCCAAAGCAAATTGCTTAGAGAGTTCCAAGTGGCAAAGTAACAAAATTATTTAACCAACCTGAAATCACGTTCAGTTCATTCAGTATGAAGGATGTGAAATACTGATTCTACTCTAGCAAATTAGGATACCATCAGCACTCTGAAAAGGTTGAATGTAAACTCTTCAGGACAGAAAGTGCTGTATGCAGTTTGTACAGTATCATACTAACATGGGTATGACAATATACAATTTGTCTTGAGAGATCATGAAATAAAACCAATTTTTAAAAAGGTTACTAGCATCTCTATCAACACGTCCCCCCAGAGAACAGGCTTCAGACTAGGGGGTCTCAAACATGTGGACTGTGGAGTTCCCACCTGCAGACCCTAACATAAGCTGGAATTCAGGAGTTCCATACCCCTGGCCAGCTTCTATAATGGCCCGCACCCACACTGGCTGGGAGCTGGCAGCTGAGCTGCAACTGCCTGACTCCCACCCAGGATCCTGCCGCCGACCGAGCTGAGCCCAGCACCATCAGCAGTGCTTCCAGGCCACCAGTAGTGCCTCTGGACTGCCCGCTTCTCTCTCCCCCCACTCACGCAAAGCCTCAGCACTGGCAGTCACACTGCTGGGCAGCCGGGGAAGAGATAGAGCCTACCACTGCCTAGGAGGTGTGGCAGGTAGAGCCCTGCAGGGCTGTCTCTTGGGGGGGGACAGGGCCGAGTGCCAATTGAAGGGAAGTGTAGCAGGCCTGCCCACTCTGTCCTCTTATGATCCTGGTTGTCCCCCAGGGACTGGGAGGAAGGCTGTGCCACCAGCAAGTGCAGAACCATCACCCAGCCCCTGGTCCTTCCATCTTTCTTTCTCTTCCTTCCATCTCTCTCTCTTCTTTCTTTCTCTTCCATCTTTTTTCTTTTTCTCTTCCTTTCTTGTTTCCTTCCTTCTTTTTTTTACCTCTTTCATTTCTTTTCCTTTCTCCTCCTTCTCTCCATTTTAAAAAAAACTTTAAAATTTTAATTAAAAAGCTTTCTAAAAATTAAATTTCAATTAAAAATTCATACAAAGTCAATTAGTTAAACCTAATTAAGTAATTCTATTTACAATCAGTTTGAAGTCAATTTTTAATTTAATTTTCATTATATAAACTGGTGGCCCTGCTGTATGAAGAGGTTTCAGTGGTGGGGCCCCCGGACCAATATCCTAGCCCTCAGGGCAATTTGAGTTTAAGACCCCCTGCTTCTGACCATAAGGGTAAAACCACACAAACAAGTTTGTTGCAGTTGTAACCACAAGAGCTAAAGAAAAACAAGAGACGTTGCAGGCATGCAGTTTAGAATACAATAATGAAGTAACAACATTCAAATGCACAGGATCACTTATGACAAATAAAACATGATACAGTGTCAAATTCGGTATTCATATTCCTACCAAGTGCATATAACAATGTTAGAGGAACGTGTAAAAGAAAACCCTTTCCTTCTACTCCCGCTGTTGAGAAGTGATCAGAATGATATGTACAAGGCTCCTCTGACAGGCACCAAGGGCAATTTTTGGAATCCAAAAGGCACTGTGGTAGTTGAGTCCCTCACTGGGAGTTTGATAACTGGGGAAAGAAGCACCCAATTGTGCTAAGTGCTGTACAAACACACAGTGAAAGAAATTCACTGCCCTGAAGCATTTACAATCAAAACGAGGGGTGGCCAAACTTATGAACCTCAAGAGCCACACAAGTTGATTATTAAACCTTCAAGAGCCGCACTGAGGCATATAGCCATATACTTTTACCTACGAAATTGATTTGCTGACATTCTTCCATGAGCCACACTTTTCATTCAAGAGCCACATGCGGCTCCTGAGCCGCAGTTTGGCCATTCCTGATCTAAAGAGACGAAGGATGGGAAAGAAAAGTGAGACTGATCTGTGTGAATCATCTTGCTCAAGGCTGAGAGCTGAGGGGTCAAGACTCAGTCCAGGACCCTATATATTGGACAACAACACTGTCCCTCCCATCTTTAAACAATCTAGCTTGGTGTATTTGAGAAGTGAAAGAATTATTAATTTAGACATCACTCCCATAAAGTGTAAATGGGAAAAAAATATTTTCTTAATTTTCATGAGATCACTTCACTTTACAATGAAATTAGACTGCTCTGTTGAGTCACTTTCAGGTCCAGAATTAGCACAGGATGCTATGTTTGGGATTTAAACAATCTATGGGAATAATTACACTTTTTAAAAGCTTTGGTTTTTAAGTCATGAAAACATTTTAAGTAAATTTTACAAACTGTGTCTTGAATTAAAGCCTGACTGTGGAGTCTAAACACTTTTTTATTCAAGGGTGATGATGGGGAAAGGGTTATATCTTTTTGTATTAACACTAAAGATAACATTTGATATTTTCAGTATGATCAACCTATAAAATGTCAACTCCACTCAGTTTACACAGGGCTCTAATTATGTTTAACTAGAATCTGAATGATCTAATTAGTTAACATAGCACAAACTACAGAGGACATCTGGTTCAGCAATTGGCAAAGCAGTTTAAGAAACAAGATGTCTGTACTATAATAAAAATAAAACCCCTGGAAAAAGTTTCCCTACCACAAACCTTCTCACTTGTCTTCCTCCACCTAAAAATTCTATCTGTGTTGCTACACAGCAGTGCTTTCCACTTCGAACTATCTACAGATCGAAATGTGCCACTAACAGAAGAAAAGTTGTTTTATAGTACCAAAGGGATGATCCAAGTAAGACCCTTTTTCATCAGCAAGCAATCTCAACTACACTAAGCATCTCCCAATTCAAATCACTCCATTGAGGTTTTTTTGAGACCCCTTTCTCCAAGTCATCTACAGACATGTGGACGGAAAATTCTCCACCATGTGGTTGCAGCTGAAGCAAAGGCAGCACCAGTAGCAGCCAGAATACAGACAAGCTCTACCAGCTTCTCAGGATTTAACTGTCGGTCCACGCTAATTAAAAAGAAAGCATATTTAAATAACACTGTGATGAGAATGCCAGCCTTGGGTGGTCTGAAGTCATCCCACTGAACACAGTATGGTTAGGTTGACAAGATCTAGCAATCTTGACCAATCAGAAGTTGAGGGCTTGTGTTTGAGTGAGAGAAAGTGAAGAAAAAAATAAAGCACCCTGTTAAAATGTTTTCTACAATGACAGCCTTGGTCACAAAGTTTTCCCTTAGTCTTGGCTGCATGCCAAGGTGATATTGTGCTGCATACCTAAAGGCTGTGCAAAGAGGAGGCTGCCTGAAACACAAGAACCTGCTATGGTGACCTGCACTGTGCAGACATGTTCCCACTTTGATCTCTTTTCCTTGAAACTACAATAGATCTTCCCTGACAGATAGATCTGATGTGTCTGCCATGGTCAGGCACAGACTGAGATTTCAAAAAGCCTGGTTAAAAATCCAGCTAAGATTGCTATTTTTCATCTTTACTTTCATTCAAGTAACAGATGGAAACTAGAAATAGCCATCTGTATGGATCTGTGATAACTGAGACGCAAAATACATGAAGATCAGCTAAGAAGTATATCCTTAATTGTCTACAGTCAAAAATCTCCCTTAAAGCCTTCAGGAAAGGCCTACATCAAAAACTGTTTTTGAACGTTCCTATGGCATCTTTTGCAAGTATATGGGTAAACCCTCTGTCCTGGGAAAATTCTAGTTTGTGAAATATAGTTCCATCTCCTGAATATTTCACCCACCATTTCAACTGACCCTCACTTCCTCTGCTGACCAGCTGGGAAGAAACACACTTGTCTGTAAAACAGCTGGCACACTTCACCAAAGAACTGACATCTTCAACCATGATATGGGGACTTCAATAGACTCTTAAGTTAGCTGTCCTAATCAGGAGTGGGCAGGAGGGCTATGGCCTGTATTGTGCAGGATGTCAGACTAAGCGATCACATTGGTCTCTTCTGACCTTAAAAATCTATAAGTCTATGAAACTGACTTGTATTTCAATGATTAGTTAGGCAAAAAAACAACATGGAGTCGTGTGGCACTTTGAGACTAACAAATTTATTTTTCGCATGAGCTTTCATGGGAGAAAATCCCACTTCCTCAGATGCTTCGAAGATGTGTGAGCTTACGGAAAGGCATAGTTAGGCAAAGAAATTCCTGCACGCTTTTAATATGGAAAGTACTTTGGTATCCTTCAAGATGAAAGTAACTAGATAACAATGCAAGATTACCTTGCAGCTTAAAAAGCCAGATAAGACATTAGTGTGTACTGAACACTAATATGTAAGATAAGAGTTTAAAATGTACCAGTAGTGGTTTCAGGGGGAACAAACAAAAACAAAACAAAACAAAAAAACGAGGACTTGTTACAGCTTTCACAACAGATCCTCAGGATGGGAAAGGATGACCTAATTCAACACAAATATAACAAGGGCCTTACTGGGTCTCCGTAAGCGTGACAGTTAGCTGAAAACACAGGAAATGCCAAAAAGCAAGTCACCACTGAAACAAAACATTCTTAAAACAAATAAAAGTTAGTTGCCCATCTTAAAAAAAAACAAAAACCCACACCTTTCAAAAGGGTAACTTTCAAGCATCAAAATTCTAAAAAACTAGAATCAAAATTTGTTGCCATTTGAAATCAACCTCAATCTGCCAGAAAATACATTACAGCAAACAAACTGTAAAAACACTAAGATGATGAAGATGACGATGAAGAATACAGGAGCAAATAAAATATCAAATCAAAAAACCACAGACAAAGCAATTTTCTCCCAAGACACGCTTGTTATCTTACAAGCTTAACTTTAATATATCTATACAATAAGCATAGTCCATATACAAACAAAAATGTAATTTATGAATAAATATGTCTGGATTTGCAGTTACCATTACATCTGGAAGAGATCCCACAATATTTTAAATGTGCACATGCATGCACGTATGCACACAAAAACGTAGCAAACTTTGGTATGGAAGGCCACAACAAAATGACACACAGCACTGTTCATTAGTGGGGAAAAGTGATGCAGAATGACCAAGTGTAATTTGCTCTAGTTTTTATAAACACTGCACTGACAAACTTTAAGTATCTCATTCAATATCAAATTTAAGTGAAAGACAGTGTAAATAGCTCTAGATCTTTTTGACTACTCTTCAGCAGACGTGCCTTGAGCTTCCAAGACTTTTTGAACAATTTTAAACCACCTTTTCTTTTTTTTTAAGTCCTACTTGATATAAATTTTCATTTCAATTTTAAGATTTCAAGCCCTATTTACAGGGCACAAAATCCCAAACAGTGACATTAACATTTTAGTTAGCATGTTATAAGACAAACTTACATTAGAAGAGAGCCAACTATTCTCAGGATATCCCAGAACTTCTGTTAACTGGTACAGGATCTATTTTGCTACCTGCAACTCACACACTGACCACAACATATCTAGTAAGAAGTTTTAATCCTTCATGTTGCATTTAGTATACTATTCTAACTAAAAAATTAAAGGTCTCCATCTAAGATATTTTACAGCATTATGGAGAGGGAGGGATTTAGAAAGGTTGCTAGAAACAGATAAACTTCAAAGGATTCAAGACATGGTCACCTTACAACAGAGCGTATCACTATTTGGCATGACTGACTAAGCTTTTTTCCTTGGTATACTCAGAGGGAAGAATGAATAATTCTTTACATGAGAGTCAGTTATGTTAGCAGAGCAATTTTACACAGTTCACATACCAATCTAAAACAGACAAGGAAATAGCACCCAAATCCCTATTTAGGTGCTGAGAGCCTGAGGGAAAGCACTTAATATGCTGCAGCATTAAGCCTCATGTTCATATAAGTGTAGCTCCAATACAAGTATACAGTGTCCAAAGGACACTTCTTATACATTGAATGTTCTTCCATGCCAGCCCAGAACATAACAGTTACTTTCTCCTACAATTTAAAGAGAAGAAGATACCACCTCCTATACCCAGGGGAGTATTAAAATCACTGAACTCAGGAGATTTTCTTTATTATAAAACAATTGCTTTGAGACTGTTAGAACAGAAAATACATTCACCGCAACAAATGAGTGGACAATCACAGATTAACTGAAGAAGCCATATCAGCAATCACCTCTCTCCAGTATTCTGAGAATTTCAGAGGTAGAATACAATGCCAAAGAAAACATGGGTGACTACTGTCAAAAAACCTGAAGTTTAAAACAATACTCCCGGAAAAGGACACGTAACAATGGGCAACACTGAACATGAATACATTCAGACTGTTGGTTTGTTTTTAAGCCACGCTCTACCTTTCTTGTGCTCAAATACAGCCAAACTAGCTCCAGGCCTGCAAGCAACTCTGTAAACAGGGATCTGCCCACATCAAGAACAGAACTGGGATCCAACTCTAAGCAGTTTAAGCAAAAGCTAACATTACAGGCTCCTTGTTTTCAAGAATATTTAATATTATTCCAATGCCACAGATTAAGAGCATTTTTCGTAACAGACATGACAAATCCATTCAATGTTATCAATGGCAGGGGGTGGCCGCAAATTAAGCGCCACAAAAATAGGTACATAATGTCCTGACAAAATTAACAGTTAAAGCAAGAGCATCTTTCACATGACAGATAAATGGTACTTTACTTGTGCCTGAAAATAAAACAAACATCCATTTAAACACAATAGATCCCATTTTCTCAGTCTACATTACCTGGTTCTTCATACTAACCAAACTGGGCAGCAGGATCCCACAGTCCAGAGCTGACAGCCCCAAGCCCCACCACCCAGACCTGACAATCCACGAGAGAAATCAGAAGAATGGGCCAAGAGCTTATCTGAATTTCTGATCATCTGATATGGCACCAGTCCCAATTAGATCAGATAAATGGGGTTCCACTGTAACTTGATTCCAAAGTTACTTGGACATGCACCCATGTCAACTCATACAATGAAAAATAATTTAATAGTACAGAGACATATTGCAAGTTTTTTAGTTTATTTTTAATTATTCTCCACTGACAATTACAGTCCTATGCTAAATAAACAAGAGATAATTATAAGTTTAGCAGGAACACAAGATAAAGTAACACATTTAGAAGGAAACGAATAACTCAGTGGAACAGCTACTGAACGAACAGAGGAGAGTATTCAGGAAACTGGGTCACATTCCCAACTCTGACAAACTTGTGAGAAGGGTCTTTCTGTCATATAACAATTAAATGCTCAGTGTTAAAGTTATGCACACACTTTAATACTTTGTTCTGTAAAATGAGGATGTTCACCCCTCTTTTTAAAATCCTCCAGAAGCTATAGGTGAGCAGTCCTATATATGTTAAATATTACTGCTCCAGGAATTAATAATAGGATATATAGCACCTTTTCATCAGTCTAATGTTTAAATATTATCACCTGATATCTGTTCTGTCAGTCAATGTGCTAGAATGAAATGAGCTGGCAGTTAACTCAAGTTTCTGACAGCACAGGTAGGTTATCTGAATCCCATTCACAGCCTTGGCAAAGAGTATGGATGTGAGGATTACAAAAGATGAACATTAATAGAATGTTTACACTGCAAACTTAAATTGATCTATATCAGGGGTGGCCAAAACTTATGGAACTCAAGAGCCACACAAGTTGATTATTAAACCTTCAAGAGCCGCACCGAGGCATATAGCCGTATACTTTTACCTACTAAATTGATTTTCCGAGAGCCACACTTTTTCATTCTAGAGCCACATGCGGCTCCCGAGCCTACAGTTTGGCCACTTCTGATCTATATTAAGTCAACTTACTGCAGTTTATGTCTACGCTTCACTCTCCTTCTGTTGGTGGTGTCTATTCTCAGTAGGAATGCTCTCACAACTTAAGAAACTTAAGTTCCCTGTGCAGCTACGGCCCTATTCCTCCTCGCTCCAACACTGTGCTTCCACTGGCAGACCAGCCACATGGAAGCTCCCACCTCCCCACTAGGCACCTTTGCTCTGAGTGGTGAGCTTCTGTGCTTCTGGGGAAAACAGCTAGACTTCAGCTGATGTCCCCAACCTGCCATCTTTTGTGCCAGTTTCATGGCTCCAGCACAGAGCTGTGAAACTGACAATGATACAGTCAAAGTAAGTAAGTAACCAGCAAAGCAATGTCTGCTCAGACACCCCCTGTACTGCTTGTGGAGACAGACTTATATCAGTGCAGTATGGCACTTATATTGGTGGGATGAAAGCAGTAGTGTGTTCACCTGCATATTTAGGTTGATATAAGCTGCCGTACATCCAGTGAACTCTGTTGCGTCACAGTCTAATCATTACAGCCAGTAAAAGTTTGCTTGGATAGAAATAAAACAAGCCATAGAAAGCTAAGCTAGTAGAAGTTTGTCTGTTTCTGGAATATTTCCAAAGGGATAGCCGTGTTAGTCTAGTCCAGCAAAAAAAAACAAAAAACAAGGAGTCGTGTGGCACTTTAAGACTAACAGATTTATTTTTCGCATGAGCTTTCTTAGGAGAAAATCCCACTTCCTCAGGTGCTTCGAAGATGGGTGAACTTACAGAATAGAATGAAAATAAATGCAAGGGGGTGTAAATCATAGGATCAGGTCATACAGTAACAACAAATCAGAGCAGATGTTAGATACAAACCATGGAAAGCCTGAAGTCAAATTACCTTTTGTAATGGGAAAAGAACCCATAGTCTCAATTAAGTCCTACTTTCACAGAATTATCTTGCATGTTAATTTGAGTTCAGCTGTTTCTCTTTGAAATCTTGATGTCCCAGCCACATCTCTGATGACGGTCATTAAAAAATCATTTATCAAGTGATTAGAAAGATGGAAGTGCTCAGCAACTGGTTTCTTTGTTTTGGGATTTCTGATATCAGCTCTGTGTTCCTTTATCCTTTTTTGCAGCGATCGTTTGACTAACGTATAAGGTTGAGAAACAGCTGAGCTCGAATTAATATGCAAATTACATTCTGTGAAAGCAGGACTGAATCAAGACTATGGGTTCTTTTCCCACTACAAAAGGTAATTTGACTTCAGGCTTCCCATGGTTTGAACCTAACAACTGCTCTGATTTGCTGTTACTGTATGACCCGATCCTATGTTTTACACCCCCTTGCATTTATTTTCATTCCATTCTGTAAGTTCACCCATCTTCGAAGCATCTGATGAAGTGGGATTTTCTCCCACAAAAGCTCATGCGAAAAATAAATCTGTTAGTCTTTAAGTGCCACACGACTCCTTGGTTTTTTTTGTTTCTGGAATGCAGAGCTATTTGCATCACATCACCTATGCATGCAGTTAGCTGACGTCAGTGTCAAGTGATTCAACAACTAACAGTGGCATAGTAAATCAATTTTTTACATCACTCCAGCCTTGTACTGTATGTTTTGGATGTGTTACCTACAATACATAGAAAGAATCTCAAGAAAAACTTGATACATCAGACACCTGGTTCTCATATGACAAGCAACTCTGCATCATGTACTTTGACTATATGCTTTTAAAGAACAGAGAAACAATGTCATATACATGCTCATCTTCAGTGATGACATCAAAACTTTATAATTGACTGCTGGGAACTTTTTTTTTTTTTTTAACAGTTATTTGGGACCAACATCAAGATTTTACTACAACATATATAGCCATTGAAGACTTTGACTCCTCCTCTTCACTTCAATACTTACTCCTACTTCCTTTTCATAATTCTGTCTGATGCTAGCAATAAGCTGAAAAATAGCTGTATTTTGAGAATCCATGTTATTTTCAGGACTGTTTAAAAATATAAGTTACTGCTGGAGCAAGGTGTCTGACAGCTCTGGAAACTGAAGCCCTCTTTCTCCACACAAATACAGAAATGAACAGCACCAAGAATATTTAGCTGCCACACAGAACTTGTCAGTCGCAGATGTCAAAGTGCTTCACAACAGAAGGTGAATATCATTACCCTTAAATCCAAAGAAGTGAAGTGAAGCACCGATGGTCACACAGCAGGTCAATAGCAGAGCCATCAACCCCAACAATAGGACTGAAACCCTCAACTCATTTTACCAAATCATTACTGTGTTCATAGTAGAAAGACTAAGGCCATGTCTACACTATGACTTGTGTCAGCAAAGCTTACGTCACTATGCAGTGTTAAAACACACACCACTGAGTGAGAGTTTTGCCAGCATAAACTTTTATGTGCACAGTGCTACATCAGTAGGAGAGATTCTCCCACTGACACAGCTACTGCCATTTGCTAAGGTGGTTTTACTGCATCAACAGGCAAGCTCGGTCAGCACAGAGCAGCTACATAAGCACTCCTAACAGTTATACTGCTTTGAATTCACTAGTGTAGATCTGGCCTAAGTCATTACTGATCTACGCTGAATCTGAACCAGTAAGACAGGGCTGAAAGGCACCATGTCTGTCCCAGAATCATTAGTTCCAAAAATGTGATTTGTTCAAACTTTGCACAACATCAGTGACCTGCTAGTTTAATGGAAATAATAGATCTATCTGACAAACTGTAATCCATACCTAGAGTATGCCTAGACCAGTATATATGCCTGTACCTTTTTACTGAATACTCTCAAGTATCTAACATCACAAATGGCGTCAGAGGTAAGAGAAATAAAATGGCATTTTCTTAGATATCAAAAGGCACAAGCTTCTAACTGCACATCACTCTATCCACATAACAAACTTTAAAACAAGAGCTTAAGAATAATGCCAAGATACCTTAATGAGTGAAAGATGAAGACTTGCTGTTTACAGTATATTAACACGGTTTTTTAAACCATGAATCCAAGGCATACACTTTTCAATTTCACTTTTTGTTTAACAAAATGGGAGAAGCGGAGAATGTTTTAACTAAAAAATTACTCAAGGTGTTGTTTAGTGCTTGACAGGTGTGCTAAAACTTATTAGCATGAACACTAACCATAACATTAGAGATCAGACAAGCTACCAGGGTACTTCTAAGTCAGTCCGTCTGTCACCTGCAGATCTGAGATGGGACTTTCCCAGCAAGATCTGCAGTAACTTGGTAATTCCAGCACACCGCACTGTATTTCCAATGCATTTCATAAATACAGTGTAGTACCGTCCCTGGACATCCACTGGGAGACCTTCTCATACTTTCTAGTTGCACTGGCAAGTATGTATCTGCTAAAATGGTGCTCTCCTTCCCCCTTAGCTGCAGGGAGGGGAAGGAGCCTCCCACACTGGAGGCAGGAGATCAACTCCCCCCTCTACTCACCATTTCCTTAAAGCACATCCACAGCCCCTTGTGTTCCAATGATTATACCCTTCATCTTCTGTTAGGCAATAACCTCGAACCAAAACTGACCACTTCTCAAACTTCATGACATGACACCATGAGCAGCAAGAGTAATGTAGGCCCCATGTACACTAACAAAATTAGTGCTGGCAGTTTACCAACGCGGTACTTATCTATGTAGTCTGAAGTCCAAACTATGTTTTAAATTTGTGAAGACCAGGGCATCATTATAAATAGTCTGATCACACACACTCCCCAAAAAATCTTTTAACAATATTTTAACTAGTTCCATAGCACAGTTGCTTTTATAATTCTCCAACTATCCAACAATTTCTGCTGCTGCAGCTCTTATCAGTGAAATTGTCCCACTTGGGGCAGAATGGAACCTCTTCTCATGGTTTATTTACAAAATGCCTATGCCTGTTGCACATATTCAATGTGATAAACATATAAACTAAACATGCAAATTAAAAGAACTGCAGCTCCAACCAGAACATTTTAAAATCAAACATGCATTTTAAAGTCAAAGAAGCAGCAATAACCAATCAAGGGTCTCTCTGCTACAAGAGAGGGCAAAAAGGCAGAGGTGGGAGATACAAAAAGAAGGGACAAAAGTGGTCAACCTAAAGCACCTACAGAGGAAAAAACTTTAGGTTGGACTCTCTCATTCTTCTCAAGTGGGTAGAAATTTATGAAAGAAAAGGAGACAGTTTCACCATACTGCAGGGCCCACAACAGGTAAACAATTATTAGTTAAAGATCTGATAAGTCTCAAATATCATTGAAGCCTACATATTCCAAGAATCAAGCTCTTCAATTTACGGACAAAGTCAACCTCTGTTTGTACAGCACCCATCATACTGGGACCCAGTCCTAACCAAGTATCTTAGTAATCCAGCCCTGAACCCAGGACATTTAGCTTTCCCAAATCACTGAAGCAACAGAGTTGTAATCTGCCTAAACAACAATTAAGGATCTTTAGTCTAGAGCAGACCATACTTCAAAACCAGGTCTCCTATAGTACACTAGTTTTTTCACATATTGATCATGCCACCTTCCTTATTTATCTTAGAAGAGTTATACTAAAAAAAATTAAGTATACTTGAATTTTAGGATAACTATATTCTACTAAATCACAATGCTAATTGATGGAGTAGTAATGACATAAACAAAGATGGAGAGATCCAAGACCCTAGTCAGTCATTAGCAACACCAATGACTACTTGCTGATTTATCACCAGCTCTAATCTATACTTGTTTCTACCAAATCCAAATATTATTTAAGCACAAGAAAGTTAAAGGGTTCTTCTGATAGTTTAGGCATAACATTTATGTTTTCTGTATTTAAAAAACAAACTATATATAAAAATATGAACTAAATATTTAATGTAAATAAAAATCATTTTGTTTATTTTGAATTTTAAACTAGCATTTATTTCAATTTAGATGTTTTTCCATAGGATATGCAACTCAAAACATTTAACACAAAATAATTTCAACAGATCCAGGAAATGAAACAAAAGTGAAAATGACTAGTTTTATTTTCATCCTTCAGCCCAAAGGGAGAAGCAGTAAGTAAATGATATGCTGCAAACTAAATGAGTTTTTCTTTTAAAGTCTTGCATTCTCATTATGAGTTTTAATAATTTAAGATATTATTCAATACATCAATATGAACCAAATCTTTTTTTTTTTTTTAATCAAGTTCAGGTCTCTTCCCAAAAATCTTTAAAATCTTGCACAAGTCCATCTCTGTGAATGTGTGTTCTTTTTTCCTAGCCCTCTATCTTCTGCTAAACTTTTATTCATCTTCTGTCCCCTCAAACTTCGGCTTTCATGCTGCCATTACCCTTGGAACTCTCCATCTTTCTTCTGCAACTAAAAATCTACCCTTTCTTACTTCAATCATGAAAGTGCTTCTACAGAGTGAAGCAGATGTATAACAGTCTACCACAGAAATAACTAACTTTCTTTAAAAAAAAGTTAAAGTGGTACATTCAGGTTAACACTTATCTGATCATCAGGTGTTTTGTTCAAAGTACACTGTTTTTGGAAGCAAGGTCTTTTGAAAGTAGACTACCACCACAACTTCAAACTTCAGCACCTGAATTAAAAGGACCTGACATCAGCAACAGCTGCAACTGCTCATCAACTTTTTTAAAAGTTACTTTTATTTAGATTTAGATGCCCAAACGTGAAGACCATGAGCCCACAACTTCCTCTAAACACCATAAAGACTTTTTAAATTCAGCCGCAGTTTATTCTGTGAGAGACCTTTATTTTACACATTCAGTCCATGAGAATTTTCCTCTGACAGTGACAAACTGGCACGTTCATCCTTTGTATTATTTCCAGGATAGTCAACTGCCTGTTTTGCAAAGAATGCTTATTTAAGAGTCACCTCATACAGATGTGATAGAGATCTTTTACCTCCCTTTGGCTACTCAACTGATAACTAATTGGGTTTATCTTTGCAGTAATTAGCTACATCTTAACTAAATGGAAACCCAGGCTGGAGGCCTGAGAGTTGAAGCATCAGCTTTAATCTTGCACCCTTTGAATTACTACTTGAACACTAACTCAGGTCCAAGTAACAATGTAATCATGTTCACAAGTGCATATGCAGTCTAGAAATACATCAATAGCATAGTGACAGAAAATTTCCTGGGCAGGCATGGAGCAGTTTGGGGTCCAAGCTTTGAACTGCAAGCAGTTAGGAACATAAAGATACTCAGACCAGAAAAACACGTAAGGAGCCTATCATATCCTTCAGTGTCCCCTTCCAATTAGCAATAGAACAGTATCAAGTTCCAGACGAACTGCACGTAACACCCGCAGTACAAGGTAAACTCCCAACGTCTCTCTTCCATTACCAAATGGAACATATTAACAACTCAAACCTGGAATGCTGTAGAACAAACATCTGAACCAAATTTATCAACAAGGTTTGCAGATTTACACTAAATTTACAAGAACACTGCATATTGAAAGCAAACATCCTGGAACACTTTATTGGGAGAATTACACAAAGTATCTCCATGCTTATTGTTCACAGAGATGAAGAGACATTTCATGCAAGCTTTCCCCTTCACATACATTTTTATATGGTTTAATCACTGTTGTTTTCCTTTATTATTTTTATTTCACTAGGGCTCAGAGGCCTTGTTCAGGGCCTAATTCTGAACAAGCCCCAATAAAAACCTGGGACTTGCCCTGAAGAGAATTGAATCAAACATCATTTCACTAAGGAAAAACAAAAACAAAAAAACACACATTACATACAGTACATTGAAGGAACTGAATTTCTTATTTAGATTTTTTTGAAAATACTCATAATAGTAACAATGAAGCTTGTCTTCCCAGCAAACCTTACTAAGCAGGGTGTAAGTTAAGTGTCTGATGGAGTGGGATTCTCTCCCACGACAGCTCCTGCAATAAATAAATTTGTTCACCTTCAAGTGCCACAGGACTCCTTGTTTGTATTGCTGAGGAGTCAATCATCTGCAGATGTTCAAGAAGGTATATTGAGATAATGGGAAATCTAGCCATTAAGCTGCACGAGTGAGGAAAAACTCAAAGCCAAAAGGAATGTCATCTCTTCCCAGAATCATATTTCCATTTGCTGTCAGGCAACCTGAAGTAACTTTGTTAATCAAACAGCATTATGGTAGTCTGCTGCAACAACAAATTAATTTTTAAATAAAATCTTCCCCTTTCGATAATTAATAGTCCTTTCCCTAAGAAGTCCTGTAGTGTTTAGCCTGATTCCTTTTAAGTTATGTAGAAGCTAGTAAATAATTAGTTTTGCCTACTCCAGTTTAAATCTCTAATTCATCCCTTTTGTAACACTATTTCACCAACCCTATAGTCATACATAAGGCCCCAATAGTGTAGCCTTTGCTAAGGAAAGTCCCAAAACAAATTAAGGGGAAAAGGACTGCAGAATCATATCCAAATAACATATGAACTTTTTATCCAGTTCTGAACTCTGGTTATCATTTTTGTGTGCATAGAACGATTTTGTTTAATTGTCCAACTCACCTCAAATTTGATGGAAAAATTTTACCTGAATCCCATACCAATGTTATTTTGTGGTGGACACTCATTTCATTTTGAGCTGGGGAATGAGAGGATAGGGGCTGTCCAGAAGGGCATACAATGGATGTTCACTTAGAACTTGAACTATTGGTCGTCTACAACTGTTCCATAATTATTTCATTAGGGCCAAATCCTCAGCCTGTCTAATGAGCTGAATGGTTGGTCTGCATGTTGTTTTTTTGACTCCGGCTTAGGAACAGCAGGTATTAGCCGAAGCTCCCACACAGTAGAGCCAATGAGCTCTCACTCGTTGGCAAACAGAGCTGGTATTGACACATCTCATTCTTTCCTCTCCACCCCCCATTCTCAACCCCAGACGGAAGTTTCAACAAAGCAGACTTTTGAAGAAAGAAGAAAGAGAGCGAGCAGATTCTATATCACATCCCCAAACTCTGCCTCTTACCCTGACACAGACCCACTGCTTTCCTTGCTTCAAGAACCTCCACGGTCAAAGAGTGAATGGGATCTAGTTATAGACTTTGGAGCATTTTCTCTTGCCACATCCATAATTTCCATTACTGATAATATAAAGGAGAATTCTCACCGCACCCTCAGGACAGAAACTATAAATTCCACAGTGACTTGGGAAAATAAAATTCTCTAGTTCCACTTTTGATTTAACAGAAGTAAAGTGCACAGCTATAAGCAAATAGTCATGGCACAATCAGGTTCAGCTACAGGACACCAAAAATTTCTACCTGCTTCCAGTTGCGTACTAGAAGTGCTTAAGTGTTCAAACTGTATTTACTATTATTTAGAAGTTATTTTTTCTTTTGTGAATGGGCCTACCTTCAAACTACCAATGGTAGCAAACAGAGATACTTGTCTATTTTTACCCTAACTATGTAGTGCTGCAAGACCTTGACACAAGACGAAAGCATATGGACAAGATTTACCTTTAGATTTAAATTCCCTGATCTGTTAGTAAAAGCCAAGGCATTTTATTTAAAAACAGTTGTGTGTGTACACATGTGCATGTGTGAACACGTTCATGTGTTTGTTTGTTTGTTTTTTTGTTTTTGTTTTTTTTTTACATAAAATGAACTTTGCTTCAAAAAGGTAACCTGATCATATTGAGTGTCCATGTTTATCTTAATGTTACCACATCAAATTTGTTCAGTTTACAAATAATATACTCTTTACTTATTTTTGTTAGTCTGGACAATCAAGCTGGTTTCTCTCTCTCCCTGTCATGTACAGTAACTAAAGTAATACAAACACTGTGTGATGAGTTCTATCCTTAGTTACACCTATTCATTCTCATTAGCCATGGATCTTAAGGAGGATTTTATGCTATAGCCAAAGGAGTGTAACCATTGTTCGACAGAAAGGTTGCTCAACTACCCACGCCAAGAACTAAAGATTTCAAGTTGGGCCACACTCTTCCATTGCAACCCTTATCCTGCTGTAAGTAAAAAGATAACTAAGATCATGTGACTATTTTCCTACCAAGCACTGGAGCTGCAACTCTTCAAACCAATAGCACAGCACTTCACCAAGCATCTACCTAGGCGTTAAATCCACACTCAACACAACAATAGCCAAGTACCACCAAAGACCTGTCTGCACAACACAATGTGACTTACTTGGCAGCAGGTGTCAAACGTGGTTCCTCCCTCACTCACTGTCAAATCTAGTTTGACAAGTAGCCCAGAGGTGGTGCCAACCCATCTTCAATACTTGTTTCAGGAAGCAGGATCGGTCCCTGACCAAACTATTTAAAATATTTCAACAGAAAGAGGAACGAGGGCTCATGTTTGCACCTGTCAAACCCTACAGTTTGTTTGCAACACATTCACAATGTAAACAAGATGTTTATTGTTGAATCCAAGCTTTCTCGGGTGCTTCAGGCCTGCCTCCAGTAGCTGAAGTCTCTCACCAAAAAGAAACAGAGTTTAGTGAAAAGAGAAGGGAATGCTACAAAAGTCAGAGTAACTAATGTTCTTGGCTGTGCATTCTAATTAACACTGATACAATCTTGACCATAGCATTTAAATACCCTCTGCTTCTTGTTATAATGCAGGTAGATATTTAGGAAAAATAATCATGGCTCTCCTAACACAATACTGGTAACTAAGCCTTCTGAAGAGAGTAAGTGTGCCTGTTTTTGTGCCTTATTTCACGCAACTCAATCTCACCTGACCTCTTCACAGGTTTTCTAGTGAAAAGGTGAGCAGAGCAATAGTTTGGAACAGAAGCAGCCTTGGAGCTGGTTTCGGATTATGGCCAAAGCTGGAAAAGCTCTACTTGACAGAACACAGGTGAGACTGCGTTAATTAAAAGACACATGGAATCTGGCATTCAAGTGATGTAACAAGAGAGCAGACACACAATATTTAATTTATACAGTCCCACACCTGGTTGAACACTCCAACACAAATGTCAGAAAAGCTCTGTACAGAAAGTGCTGTTAAAACTGAACCTGCTCCCCAATACTGAGAGTCAAAGAGAGGTATGTTGCTTTATCACCCGGATGAAGTAAATTCTTTCCCCCAATCTTCCACTGATTGGGAATGGGGATGGGAGAAATAAAAGAAAAAAAGTTATCTGAAATCAAAACCAACAGTTCTATCTATAAGTAAATGGCTTGTCTGAATGTACTCTCCAGTACTTTCTTTCTCCCCATTCTGTAAGCTCCCCCATCTTCAAAGCATTTGAGGAAGTGGGATTTTCTCCCATGAAAGCTCCTGCAATAAATATATTTGTTAGTCTTTAAGTGCAACAGGACTCCTTGTTTTTCTCCAGTATTTGGTCACTTCAAAACTCTTTATGGCCAGAAGTTACACAATTTCACAAAGTTTATTACATACAGATTGCTCAGTGAACTAGCTAATGTGTGCAGAACTTGGATCTACAAAGTGCATATATATAGTATGCACAAAAGTCATCAAGTAGGTGGTGAGCAAAGCTTTGGTGTTCAAATACAAACTCTCAGTACTGCCAGGGTGCTTCAAAGAGGAACTTACCACAGCCAAAGTCAGAGTGTCACATTTAGTCTGCCATAAACAAGTTTAAGGTTTTTTGCATTAATATTCCACAGTGAGTACTACAGTATGCACAGGAATTAAATTACAGTAAAAGTGAGTTGTTTGTTTTTTGTTTATTTTTTTTTTTTTACACTAAAAACAGAATAAAACAATCTATCAAAATGCCATTTGGTGGTGTTCATTACATTCCAGAATTTAATTTACACGATAGATAATTCAGAGTAATACTCTGTAATCAACAATCATTTCTTGAAGCTTTACTTTATTTAGGAAACGTATTGTAGATGCTTTCCTCCAATGGTAAGTGCAACACTAAGAAAAATCACATTAGGAGCATGGATTTTCCAATTCTAAGGAAGCACAATTGCAGACGCACTTAGGCAAAAGCACGCACTTACAATAAAACTCATCTGAGCTTGTTTAAATGCATCTTAATCTAACATTTTATTTTATTCAACCTTGCATCTGGATCTCATTCTCTGTATTCCTCTAGGTACTCTGGGTCAGGGTAAGAATCCTTTCAAGTTAGGAAACTTCAATCAAATCTGCATTAAGCCCAAACGTTTAAAAAAAAAAAAAGCATTAAGACAAGCGGTTATATTTTTGCTACCTCTTGATATATCTGAAAGTCACAGGGCACCAGCCACTTACTCCAGGTAATATTTCAAAAAATGGAAAGTACCATGCTAGTGCTGAGCGCTGATCACCCATTAAGTAATTAACCCCACAGATCATTATCGCTGCACAAGATAGTCGAGGGAGCTTAAAGAAGGAGAGTCCCGTGCCACCTTACAGACTAACGGACTTCTTCAGGCATAAGCTGGGGGGGGGGGGGCTCCAACCCACTTGGTCAGGTGCATCCCTCTAGAAATTTCGAGGAAGCTTGTTTCAATCCCTTACTCTCTGAGTTTTCTCTTCCAATCTCTTTCCCCCGCATCCAGCCATCCTGCCAGCATCCTCTCACCTTTACCTCGACTGCAGCGATGGCAACCACCAAGGCAACACATTTCCGGCTCCCTTCGGGCTGCCAGTGCCCTCAACCCCCACACGGGCAGTTGCCGAGCACAGACTCCTCGAGCTGGGTGAGTGGTGGGTGGCCAAAGCTTTCCTAGCCCGTTTATTTCAACTCCGCGCATTTAAAGAGGCAGGGCACAATTTCCCTGCACCGCGAAAACTGCTTGGTGCCGGGCTGCTAAGCGGCCGGGAAAGCACCGACTAATCGCCCCCCCCCCCGTACACACGAGCCGCGACATTCCCTAGCAGATCTCGAGGCAAACACCGTAAGTCCCGCGCTCCGGTGTCTAGGCAGCCCCGTGAGAACAGCAGGGCGACAGGCCGCGAGGGTGGGGGTGGGGGGCGCACGAGCCCCTTCCCACGGCGGGCGGGAGGAAAGAGACGCGGGGAGCGGCCCGGGCTGGCCCCCGCACACTTCCCGCTCCACCTGCAGCGCGCCGCACGCGAGGCTACAGCGGTCGGGCCGGGCCCGGCGCAGGAGCGGCCGGAAGGGACCGCGAGGCTGCCGGGCCGGCCGCCGTAGCCGGGCGCGAGCGAGCGGCTGCGGCTCGGCCGCTTTAAGAGCGCCGCGCGCCGGCACCACAGCGCCCCCAGCCCCTGCAGCCTGCGCTGCGC
>ML681971.1:10983753-11114581 GCA_007922195.1 Podocnemis expansa
GGGGGGGCGGCGGGGCGGCTTGGCGGGGCGGCCGGGCCGGCGGAGCGCGCGGAGAAGCCTGACCTGCAGCTGCTGTAAATCAAAGCGCTTCCAATATTGAAACATCGATCCCACATTGGCCGCCATCTTGAGACATATTGAGACAGAGTGAGCGGCTGATAGAGAGAGAGGGGCTGGAGTTCAGGAGCCGGGAGGGAGGGGGAGGGAGGGAGCCAGCCGGGCGGGGGGGCGGAGGGGGAGGGAGGCGGGCAGGGAGCGCCCAAATCCCGGCCTGGAGCCCGGGCCGGCCCGGAACACGGACTCGCAGCCATCGCGCCGAGCGAGACGCAGCGACCTGCTCCGCTCTCGCCGGGCCGCTCGCCTCCAGCCGGCCGCCGCGCCCGGGAGAGAGGAGCAGGCGCGGGGCACGACGCGGAAGCGCCGCGTCCGGAGTGAAGGTGAGGCGCCGCCTGAGTGCGAGCGACAGCGATGCTGGCCGAGGAGCCGGCGGAGGATGCAGCGAGCCCGGGGCAAGCCCCCAAAGAAATGCCGGATCACAGAAAATGTTTACAGGGGCGGGGGAGGCCGGCTGGCGAAAACTGCACTCCCTCAAACGGAGAAAAATGCCTACGAGGGGGCGAGCCGGCCACACGGTCTGGAGTGCAAAAAGTATTTCTGTCAAGCATGCGACCTAGATGAATACCCGCAATTTCCAGATCATACAAGGAAGATGTGTTACCATCCACAAGGGAAGCGAGCTAAGGACACTCCCTAAACATTCAGATAACACCCCAAACCTTTAAGAAGTAAATAACTGCGCTCTGTAAAGCTACATAAACTGAAATGTACGAAACATTAACTCTTTTTGACAGCTTGCTTTTGTTTGCTTGATTGCTTGTTTCATTATGTCCTGAATGTATCATCCGGTATTGTGTTGTGTTTGCAACTACAAGCAAACAAGAACTTAAACGGCAATAATAATGAACTAAAGGTAGGCAGTACGTCAAATTTGGCCCAAAACTTTGCTTGTAAATTTTTTAAACAAAATATTAGCGCTATGCATTTCTCCCTTACAGTTTGCAAATTGCAAAGGAATCAGCTCATGTTTTCATTCCCCTTCAGGCCAGATGTTACTATAATGCATACAGGGCATGGAAACCTGAAAATGAAACTGAATAGAAATGAAGGTGAAACAGACTAGTGTATTTTCACAGTCCAAGCTGAGAGAAATGCAAAAGCTAAATAAACTGCATAAATGAGAAAAAAATCAGTTTTTAAAACTAATTCATGTGGTATTTGAAACACAGTTTCAGGAAGCTGTCTCCATGCCTGTTCTACCCACATGACAGGATAGATGAGGGTGCAAGGTACAGGTTTGATCTTGCAGACCTTCCCAGTAGTAGTCCCACTGAGGTCAGTGGTCAGTAACACAAGTTACTTAAGTAAAGGCACTGAACTTGCAAAGACTCTTGTACATGTGAGCAAATGTCTGCCCACATTTAAGTAAATCACTCCTAAAGATCCACTTTTACCAAGGTGGTTATAGTAAATTAAATTAGTTTGCACTTGTACTGTTCTTCTTCCCCTTACTTATCTCTGCTCCTCTGACTTTAAATGGTAAACTCCTAGGAAGAGGGAGCATCTTTGCTGCCAATTTCAATAGCATCTGCCACAAAGTGGGGGCTCCCATAAATAAATAATCACATAAAATAAATTATTTATAAATATAATACATTGTATTGTTATTTAAACAGTCATAATCTTAAAAGAAGCCTAATCTTAACCCTACTGATGTCAACAGGAAACTTTCAGTTTACTTCAGTAGGACTTCTTACATGAGTTACACACCAATGTGTAAGTCTTTTCAGGATGGGACCCTTATTCCTGAAACTGTGTTTCAAATGCCACACATTATTAAAATCAAATAATTTTAAAAATTGAATGTATTTCTCATTTATGCTATTTATTTAGTTTTTGCATTTTTCTCAGCTTGGACAATAAAAACACACTAGTCAGTTTCATCTTCATTTCTGCTAAAGGTACTAGATTGACATTACTGGAAAATGAAGTCTTCTGTTTATATGGCAAATTATCCACCAACGTACTTCACTCCTGCTCTGGAGAAACATCATTATTTCACACTCCATCTCTACTCACATGTTTGCCCTTCTGGAAAGATTATTGCTCAGAAGGCTATTAAATGTGAGGGTGATTTTTCTGCTATGCATACCATGTTATGATAAAAAGTTACACGTACGCAGGCTGTGTAATTGAGTTAGTTGACTGTAGCAGGAATAGGACTAGTCACATCTGGTTGTGAAAATGTCAGGCCTCCACCAGGTGAGCTGAATAGGTAATTCCTCTAGCATAGGGCCCGACATTTTTCAGACTGCAGAATTCACAGTCCAAGGAACACAATGGGAGTTGAATGCTCAGGAGGAGGAGCAAATCCTCCCCTTCCAGTGATCCCCTCCAAACTTTTCCTTCCCCATGAGTTACCCTCTTTATTTTCAGCTGAAAGAGATTGGGATGCTCATCATCATCCTTTCACATCTGTCTCCACCAGTTAGTTCTCTGTCCAAGCAGCTGTAAAGAGAAATGTCAAAAAATCCTTTAGTGCTGGATAGGTATTCCCCAATTTTATTTTAGACTGAGTTGATAAAATGTACAGGAATGTAAAAATCAGTGATGACGAATTAGATTAGTGGTTTAAATTTAGGTCATACAGTCTCAGTGAAATAAATTATGTAGTAATACCCCGGTTTGGAAAAAAAAAAATGTATCTGACCTGAATCATTTTCTGGAAACACATCTGGTTAAAATTCAAGGTTTTCAATTGAGTAATATTTTAGAAATACATTTGGTAAGCATTAAATTACAGTGTTATATCTGGAAATATTTATTATACTAATGTGTTAAGCAGAGATTTATATCTGTCAAGAGATATGAATGTGTGTCATGTGGATAACAAATGAAAAATGAATCCTGATATAAATAACATTTTATGATATTTTTAACTTTATTGTAATCTTTTCATGAGAGTCACATCTTGTTATGACTTCATGACTAGGTACCAGAGCATTTAGTGATACCATCTGAGTGGGAATAAACTGTATAGCTTGACTCTGAAGTGCTGAGCAAACTTGAGCTCTAGTAGAAGACAATGGGCCTAACTTTTTGTAACAGCCCTGATTTCAGTGGCAGCTGAGAGCCCTCTTTATCTCACAGGATCCAGCCTACTAAAACTAAAAGTAAACTTTGGCCTATTAGTAAATATTAATCTTTTATTATTCTTTCCTTTATACCAGATTCTTACAATTTCTTGACCAGAAATCCCAGAATTCTTGCCAAAGTGTGCCTAGACTAGTACTTTGTTTTAAACCAAGCTATAATGTCAGTAATGGGTAGAAGGACTGTATATAATTTCCACTCTACTTCTTACTCTGACCTTGCTGACCTAGTCCAGATGCCCAGGAAGTACTACTAATAGCTAACAAAAGATACTTGTTGTCATAAATGCTCACTGTAATTGATAAGTTACTAGTAATTGACAAAGCAGACAGGGAACATTTGCTGTAACAGATGTATTCTGTAATCAATGTAACAGCAAATCATTGAGCAATGTATTGATTAATGTCTAAGTCACTGAACGCTAATTATGACCACAGATGGTCTCAGTAGTGATAAATTAGTTACAGATGTCATTGGCTTATTAATTAGATAATTTGAGACTTTTCAAAGTAAGATCAAAACATGAGAGAGAAAACATTTGTGAGTCCAACCCTGGGAAAGAAAGATTTTAAGGGATTGTCTTTATTCTAAACCAATGTTTAAGGGAGAAGTGTTGCAGATTTAGAAGTGAAGTGAGCTACCCATGTTTCTCCCATCTCAGATTGCTAGTGTTATGGTTCTCTGTAGAGTGCCGTATTAAGTATTGATTGATTGTCTTATAAATAAATCTTCAGGTGAGCTGGTTATTTGACATCATGTCTTATGAAATCTACACTTGTAACAGGCCTGATCTTTGATTCTTTACTCAGAAAAATAATCCTTACCACCCACATAATGTTGCCTATTTCAATAAGGGTATTCTTGGGAATAAAGATTCCAGGATTAAACCATTTGTTTATCATTCTATATAACAGTAAGATCCATGAAATCTTGCTGCACAACTCTGTCTTCCCATTGTATGTCTACACTGCAATTAAATGCCTGTGCCATCTGACTTGGGCTTGCTGGGCTCGGGCTAAGGGGTTATAGAGCTACAGTGTGGACATTCAGATTCAGGATGGAGCCCAGGATCCAGGAACTTTCTGCCTCTCAGGATCCTAGAGCCCATCCCCAGCCTGAAAGTCTACACCAGTGGTTCCCAACCTTTTTCAGGGTGGGGACCCATTTTTAACAAAAAAAAAAAAAAAAAAAAAAAAAAAATCTTTGCGGCCCCCTGGGATGATTATGTAATCGGCCTGCACAGGCAGACTCTGGCCTGCACCCCCCTGGCAGCGCGGCTGGGACAGCCAGCGAGCGGCACCACCACCACCATGGCCAACACCACCAGGGAGCCAAGCCATGGTGGCTATAGCCCCCTGCTGCTGAGAGCTGCAGCAGCCCCATCCCCCTGCCAGGATCCAGCCACAGGTGGGGAGAGGCAGCCCTGGTGGGGAGCATTGGGGCTGCAGCTGGATTCTGGCTCCGGTAGGGAGATGCTCCGCGGACCCCCTACAACATGTCTGTGGAGCCCCAGGGGTCCCTGGACGTCAGGTTGGGAACCACTGGTCTACACTACAGTTAGACCCTTAGCCCTGCAAGCCTGAGCTAGCTCGCACAGGCCAGCCATGGATTTTTAATTGCAGTGTAAATGTTTCTTTAATGTGCTATTATTTTAGGGCTTGAACCTGTGAGTTACTGAGCTCCTCTTGCGGGTACTGTGCACCCTTAGTGCTCATTAAAGCCCCTGGGTGTTGAGATGTACCAATATAGCCTGTTTAAAAAGAAACAAGGAGGCCTAGGGCACTTCTAAAAACTAACACATTTATTTTGTGCTCATCATGCGATAAATAAATCTGTTAGTTTTAAAAATGCCATAGGATTTCTTGGTTGTTTCGCCGAACTACACTAACATAACTACCCGTCTTAGAAAACTCCTTTATACACTGAAAAAAAAGGGCACATACTTGACTCCCAAAGGATGGCTGCGTATATTATCAGAGTGGAGTTTCCTTGGAATAAGACATCTTGAAGCATTATGGCTTAAAGGGGCCAATGAAATATTTTTAAAATATTAGATTTTTAGCTATGTAACTGCTGCCTGTCCCTAGCATTCACTACATATAATACTGAACAAGTGCGTACAACATTCCCATGTGTATTTGAAGTTCATTTTAATAATGATAATGATCACTAATGATACTTAATTAACACTAAGTGTATGTAGTATTTTTACCTATATATTATACAGCTTTCTTTTTAATTTTTCTACAGAGAAATGGAGAAGTGTACAGTTTGGCAACTGAAAGTCTCCCATTAAGATTTATTTCTCTTATCCATGTCACTAGTGTATCACTCATGCTATTTTTTTAGTTAAAACTTTTACTATATAATTACCACATGACTATTATGACATTGGCTCTTATTACCTCCCCACCCAGTTGTTCCCAATGCTGGAGATGAAAGAATCTCCACTCTAAAAGCCCAAAATCGGTGAAAGAATGAGCGCCAATGTATAAGCTTTGCCTTATGAACAATGATCATATCCCGTCAAGATTCCAACTTGAGTTAAGTTACTTCTCTTAGACTGATTTGTCACTCTTTCTCAGTCTTATCCCCCTGCTTCTGTTGGATTTTTTTGTTTGTCTATTTTCCTTTTGTTCCCTGTCTTTTAACTCTCTTCACACTTGCTCTTTATAGTTCTTCTAACACACTTCCCTGGATTTCTGTTTCCTTTTGTCTTCCACTATCTTCCCATTTTATGCTGGTGCAATCACTACACTTTTTCAGGCCCCTTCTTTTCTCCAGCTGCCCAACTCTTACTTGCACTCCCAAGTGCTATGGAATTCCTGGTTCCAAAAATTCTGTGTCATTCTGTTTGCTGTTAAATAAGAATAAAGAGGAAAATAATTTTGCTTTGTCAGTCTTTGATACAATTTGCTATGGTGCTGGGTGGATGGACTGATAAATAGATTCACTTTATGTCGCTGAGGAATTTTGCCTGAGTAAAGATTTGAGGATCAAGTCCCATATTTTTCTTTCTGACTCCACAGAATCTTTTTCCCCAATTGTGCCTAATCTGAAGTTAAAGGAGCAGATTCTGCATTGATTTATATGCTGTGTAATCTCTTGGAAGTTGGGGTGCTGCAAGGAGTATGTCACCATAGAATTTGGTCAATGAGGCTAAATTTGTGACATCAGAGCATAAATTATATATATGATGGCACTCAAGATCTAAATATGAGATTGTGACTTCATTACAAGTGCTCATGCTGGTTTGCAAAAGAGAAAAGTTTAAAAAAATTCTACAGAAGCAGAAGCGTGTGAGACATTTGAAAGCAAAGCATACTTGGGTGGGTGGGTCGGTTAATTGGTCTGTTTGTGCAAGTTTACTCCAGTCCTCACATCACAAGTATTAGCATTATTAATTCTCCCACATAACCAACAGCATTTTTTAAAACTGTAGAGAGAAAAAGATATGATTACTTTTAGTGGTATTCTGTGTCATTTACAATATAGTCAATTAAAGACCCAGATAGAGAAATTAATGTGCGTTATAATATTGAGTCAATCTTTTGGAGGAAGAATGAGTTTCAAGCGTGTTTGTCAAATAACTGCTTCACTGAATAGTACATTTTATAAAAGATGCATGGACATTTTTTGGTGATACAAAGTTATTACCATAATCACAGAGAATCAGAGAACACAGAGATGAGAAAGACCTGTAAGATAATCAGCCCCATCTCTTTGGCAGTGCAAGATTATTCTCTAATGAATGTTCACCAGAATCGGGTTGCATTTTATTTTAATTTATAAAAAATCCCTCCGCTTAATCTCCTTCTGTTTTGTGTTGGAGAGATATTACAGCCCCCATTCTTCTGGCCAGGAATACTGTATACTTCCATTTACCCAAAACCCCGTTATCTGAACCTCTGTACTGTCTAGTTCCAAAGGGGAAGCCGTGTTAGTCTAGTTCCGCGAAATAAGCAACGAGTTCGGTGGCACTTAAAGACTAACAAATTTATTTGTCGCATGAGCTTTTGTGAGAGAAATGAGATTTTCTCCCACGAAAGCTCATGCCATAAATAAATTTGTTAGTCTTTAAGTGCCACAAGACTCCTTGTCTGTATTATCTGTATTCTTCAAATGGTCTGATGAAGTAGGATTTTCTCCCACGAAGCTCATGCGACAAATAAATTTATTAGTCTTTAAAAGTGCCACAGGACTTCTTGTTTGTTCTGTTGAACTGGACTACACAGGTACCCCTTTGGAATCTGTATTACCCGTATATCTTTCTTGCCCCCACCCCTATGGATCTCAAACTGTGAGATGAGGAAGGGATTCAAATAACAGAGATTTAGATAAGAAAGCAGAGACCTCCCAGCCAGAACAGCAAGGAGGAGGAGCCGCTGGTCACAGGGGTTGCTGCCCAGTTGCTGAATGGTTCCAGCCCTCTTGATTAGCCCAATTCCTGATTCTCCCAGTAAAATCAGCATCCCCCATGCCATTTGGATAATCAGAAGTGTGCCACATTTGAATGGAGACTTAGAGCTGGTTAATACCTTTCCTCAACTGGTTGAGATTCAGTCCCTCTTCCCTATTGGATGAAGGGTTTTAAATCAAGTAACAACCCAGCATTAGAGCTCTCTGTCCGTATTTTTATCTTAGTATCCCTGTGGCATAATCTTTCCATTCTTTATGTCTGTCTTTTTTAAAAAAAAAAAAAAAAAAAAAAACTTGAATATTTATCTTCTCCCTCCTTGAGGGAGAGGGGAGGTGCTATCTTTTCTCCTCCTAGCTGAGAGTGAAACTCTTTCGCTTCCTTGCGCTCAACTTCCTTCCTTCTTTTTAAGTCGCTGTCCCATCTCCAGCATAATTCTCCCCATGTGTTTGTTCTGGCTCCTTACTTGCTCCCCCCACAGCCCGTTCCCCATCTCTTCCTTTTCCTCCCCACCCACAGACTCTTTTCTGCTGCCCCGGTCCTACTCCCTCCAACCGTCACTCCCAACTGCCACGGAACCTTCCGGCCCTAGCGTTCCACCGAGCCCTGGGGCTGGGACGCTCAAACCGGCCCATCTAATTCTAGGCCCGTCTTAGGTTTACATTCCACACGTCTCTCATAGGGTTAGGGAATGTGGTCTAGTGCAGTGGTTTTCAAACCATGGACCCTCCGATACTGGGTCGTGGCCCCTCTCTGCAGTGTGCCTGGGGAGCCTCTCCCCCAGCCAAAGAAACTGCCTGGAGCAGCTCTTTTCAGCTGCAGTTGGGGCAGGCAGGGGTCAGAAGAGACACTGCAAAGAGAAGCTGCTCCAGGACCCTCCAGCTGCGTCTGCCACCAAATTTTCAGGCAGCAGCTGCTTTTTTTGGCAGAGGGAGCCACTGGCATGACTGAGGGGCCAGCATGGGGTCAGCAAAGGTTGCCAACCCCTGGCATTGTGCCCCAGGGCGAGGTTGCAGGCATAAATGATTTTTTTTTAAAATGGGTCCCAAGAAAAATGTTTGCAAACCTGGGCAAGTTGTCTAATCTCCTGCATGCCTTTAATTCCGTGTCTGCAAAATGCTTTCTCCCCTCATGGGGGTGTCATGAAGATAAAATCTGTTAGTGATTGTGAGGCACTTTGATAATGAGGCCTGTGTAAGACCCAAACTAGAACCAAAGGAAAGAAGGAAAATCAGAGAGGTATATGTGTTTAGTTCCAAATACATTTCTCCCACCCATGATTTTTCATTACATTCACTTTTGGCCAGAGTCAAAAAGCGAGTGACTGTAAAAATCCCCATTATTTTGGGAAGGAAAACAGAAAGTGTTTCTTAAATTTAAACAATAGGCATCAGTTCAACCCTGCAGGCCCCCTCAGAGCATAGAGAACACCCAGCTGAGTTTCTCAGTCTGCTTCTCATTCTTGACCCCTTGGCTCTCTCTTTCCCCTTGTTCTGTTGATTTCTCCTCTCAGGCTCCCTGTTTCTTTCTTTGACTTACGTCTCTGTCATGGTTCTTCTCCAACACTTTTTCTGACTCCTAGTTAACCTCCCCTCTCTGTTTTTTCCCTATGTCTTTCCTTTCATCTTCCACCTGCATGTCCCTGTTCAGTCACAACCCTCAGAACCCTCCTGGTCTCCACAGCTCAATTTTCAGTTTCCAAATTCCCTGGAACACATGCCATCCCTCTCCTGTTAAAGAATGCTCTGGTCATTCTGCTTACTGTTAAATAGCAAGAGTCAAAGGGGAAAGATTTTCGCTTTGTGTAGACTCTTTGTTACAATGCACCTTAGGTGCTCAAATACCACAAGACATACAGCTAGATGTTTTGATTCTCCCCTCACACTGGTACAAATAAAAAAAGTGACTACACTGAAGTTGATGAGTTATCCTGGGGATAACCTGGTGTGCATAAGAGGGAGTAAAGAAAAAAACAGTTTAGATGCCCTGATTCTTTCCTGAAATTGAGATCAAACGATGGTAACTTCATGGAGGTTAATGGAGTAAAACTAATGTGAGAAGAGAATCCAGCAGATAGAGATAGAATGAGTAAAGCAATAGCCAGCCAGAGACGGGAAGACATTGAAGAGAAAGGTCTGTCATATGCTGTCTTTGCATGGGTGTCATGAGCTTGCCAGTTGTGGTATACAAACTTTGACAATGACGTATAATTGAGATGCCACAAACCCTCACCATTTACTTTTGCACCTAATAACTTTAGTATGACCTGACAATGATCAGGACAAGAATTGCGTGATAACTGGACTTATAATAATACATGAGATTGAGGATCTCTGCAATTATCTCTTCTGAAATAATCAAACAGGTTTGAGTCCTGGGCCTTCTTTCAGAAACACAACAGTGATTCAGATACTGTGTGTAGTTGTTGGGTATGTCTACACTGCACAGCTTTTTTGAAATAATGAGGCTTATTTCAAAAAAAAATTTATGCCTGTCAATGCAGGCATTTTGGTATTTCAAAATAAGCACTTCATTACTTTGAAATAATGAAGCACTATGTCAAAATACTAAAACTTGGATTTATTTCAAAATATTGATTCTTTCAAAATAGCTATTTCAAAAAAAGCCATTCCAAGCCATGGAACTGGCTATTTTCAAAATAATAGCCCTATACTTTACATTGCCTTTCCCTATTTCAAAATAGAAAGTCTAGCAGAGACTTAAGAACTCCTACCTTATTTTGAAATAGAGAGTCTTCACTAGACTTCTATTTTGAAATAATAAATTCAAAATAATGCTATTTTGAAATAATTATTTTGAAATAATTTTGAAATAGTTATTTCACAATAACTATTTTGCAATATCTGGGGCAGTGTAGACATAGCCATTGAGTTTTGATGCAGATGAAACAGACATTCCTGGGGAATATATAAAGGAAAGAATTAAGCACATTGAGAAGAATCGTGGGTGTACTGTGCACCCACTTTATGTTGGCAGAGCTGGAGTAGTGTCCCACAATAAATATTTTAGTGTAGAAATCCTCCCCCTTTGGAAGTCCATGCTGCAGGGAGCAATCTCTGAGGTAGAAGAGGATGTGAGGAAGGACAAGCGCAAAACCCTGCACTTGTGACGGAAAAACCCCATGTACTGCTACAGGCTGGGGAGTCATCAGCTAAATAGCAGCACTGGAGAAAAGGACCTGGGAGTCATGGTGGATGGGAAGCTGGATATGAGTCAGCAGCGTGCGCTTGCTGCCAAAAAGGCCAATGGCATACTGGGCTGCATCAGAAGAAGTGTTGCCAGCAGATCGAGGGATGTGACTGTTCTGCTCTATTCGGCACTGGTGAGGCCACCATCTGGAATACTGTGTCCAGTTTTGGGCTCCCCACTACAAAAAGGACATGGGCAAATTAGAGAGAGTCCAGTGGAGGGCATCCAAAATGATCAAGGGGCTGGAACACAAGCCCTATGAAGAAAGACTGAAGGAGCTAGGCTTATTTAGCCTGCAGAAGAGAGGACTGAGGGGGGATTTGATAGCAACCTTCAACTACCTGAAGGGATGTTCCAAGGAGGATGGAGCTCGACTGTTCTCAGTAGTAACAGAGGACAGAATGAGGAGCAATGGTTTCAAGTTACAGCTGGGGAGGTCCAGGCTGGATATTAGGAAAAACTTTCTTAGAAGGCAAGTGGTGAAGCATTGGAATAAGCTACCTAGGGAGGTGGTAGAATCTCTGTCTTTGGAGGTGTTCAAGACCCAGCCGGACAAAACCCTGGCTGGGATAATCTAGTGGGAGTGGTCTTGCTTTTTTGGCAGGGGGTTGGACTAGATGACCTCGTGGGGTCCCTTCCAACCCTATGTTTCTATGATTCTGTGATGGAGCTCTCCTGTTTTCCTCTATTTTCAGGTGCCCATAGAAGCTTTCTAACTAAAGTCCCTTAACTCCTAAGGGACTTAAGCACATAGCTACATTTACACATACCTAAAACTAAACATATACTTAAGTGCTTTGCCTAATATGCACTTGGGGGGTGCTTCAGCAGTCCTGCCCTAAATCACATTTTAAAGTGAAGGTTATAGAAAAACTAGAACAATAAAACAGCAATAAAAAGAAAGATGTTCAAGGGCAGCTAAGCTGGAGGAAACAAATATAATTTGATTGTGAAGTGTTTATAAATGAAGTTTGCGAGCACGTATGAAGCCCATATCTTTATATTTTTCAGTCTGTAGCTGTCACACAAACACAAAACAATTCCTTTGTTTATCCTTTTCAAGGTTTTTTAGCAAAGAGAACACATTGCAGTTTAGCTACTTATTTTAGGCTTTTATTCATTTTTAATCTCTTATTGTTTTGTTGCTTATCCCTGATTGACATTTTATGCATGTATTCTAAAATGGAAAATTTACTTATTGGTGATTGATAGAATAACATTTTCCTGACTTATGATTTCAGTAAGATTTCATTTTAAACTTTGTCCTTATCATTTGAACATACATGATTTATAGGATCTGATCCTGCTTTTCCTCACTCTTACCCCAAAATACATTAGGACAAATCACATGAAAATCAATGTAAATTCAGTGTAACAGAGTGGAATGTCAGGCTCCATGTTTACATTAGATTATATATGTAATCCAATTGGATTAGTCACATTATTGAGATAATATTTTAGGGATATAATGCCAAATTGTTAAATAAATGAAAACCAATAAGGAACCAATCCTGAAGTTCTTATTCAGGCACAAAAATCCCATTGAAGTTAATGGACGTTTTGTCTGAACGAAAGCTGCAAAATTGGAACTGGAGCCATGTTCATAAACCAGACAAAGCCACATATTTTAGATCTGTCTGTGAGTTGAATTCTTGTAGTGCCATGAGATATTGGAGAGACTGAGTGAGAAGAAGGTAACAGTGAAATATGATGGTTCTGATAGGATCATAGCAACCGTGAGAGCCAAGCTCGGTGATGTCAACAGAAGCCAGAGATGTTTAAATAAACTTGTTCATAGTTGCCCTGTACTGTGTTTTATATACTGTAGTTCATAGTTCATGCTAGAGTTTAACAAGAAAAGCATTCATATTAATTTCACACATAAAATGTTTTTATGAAATATGTGAAATGCTTTTCCTTTTTATGTAAACCCAGTAAAATATTGACCATAAAACCCTGCCTTTCTGCTTTTTTATTTTCAGTTTGTATTGATGCTTTTATGTTTAAAGTTTGACTTCAAGACAGTCATAGGATATGATTATGAGACAAGTTTAATGTCAATAATACTGTCAGCCCAATTCTTCTTCACACTTGTATAAATCAGGATAAATTCTGTCGAAATCAGTGGGTTACATGCTGGAGTGAAATCAAACTGATTAGCCCAGATCCTCAAGCTCCACAGACATCTGTGGAATTATGTTATTTTACCCCCCAGCTGAGGATCTGGCCCATTGACTTCAGTGGAGCTACTCCTTGGATGAATTTTGTCCATTGTATTAAATGTTTCCTAGTGTTTTGCATTATAACTTCTTCCTTCCATGTTACCAGTTTCTCTTCTCCAGTTCACAATATGGGACTCTGTTACATATTGCATATAAATGCAGTGCAAAGCCTTTCCACTGAGTTTAGCTGGAACTCCACACGTGGACTGAGTGCTCAATATACAGCAAAGAATGTATGCATGGATCAGAGAGGCACACTTTGCCAAAAGCCCTAGGGACTTATTTCAGCAGCTAGATTGCCAAGACACAAGGGCATCCTTTCATTGGCCTTTCTCTCTTACCATACTCCCTGTCCCTGTGCAGGCTGTAGGATGGAGTCTGTCATAGTAAGCAACACTACGGTGGCCTTACACTATTCAAGGATTCCTCTACGCTGTTGCGATTCTTCTGTAGCTGGCTATCCTGGCTGTAGGGCAGCAAGTAAAGATTAGCTCATTTTTTAGGGCATGTTTCTATGCTCACTTAAACAGAGTATATCTTGTGTAATGCCCCTGAATTCAATTGTATCACTTCTGATTCACACTGGAACAAGAGGAGAAGCAAGCCTCATGCCCCAATTTGCATATGAAATAAAGAAAGTTGTAGATGCAAGCAAGATTTTTTTTGTCTAATTATGCAACAAATCTTGTAGCTGAAATTTACATACTTCTTGATTCATGAAATTATGAGCAGCTGCTATTTTGCTATATTCTTATATTGAAAAGGCAGCATAGAAAAGAACAGACACATTAGGCAAACTCCATCTGCCCCTCACGTCTATCACTTTTCTTCACTCTTTAGCCCAACAGGATAAAACAGCATAATCAGATGTCTTGGCTTGCCAAGGACAGACCCTGAATTTATGTAGCTGTCATCCAGGATGGGATTTTTGTTTTTAAATCAACTTCTTAACATGTTCTCATTTTCTCCCTTGAAATGTTCAAGTGTTCCAGAACACAACAGATCTTCAAGTACAGAATAATCTTACACAAAGCTAATAGATCTTTGGCGGTGCTTGAAATACTTCAGACGTCCTTTTCGGAGTTCTAAAGATCCTGAAAATTAATTATTATGTTTAATGTGATCTTCTATGATCTCTGTTAATATTACTGTTTACTCTTAGTCTAAATATTGAAAAGGAAGGTTTGGTTTTTTTTCCTGGTTAAAACACAGGATGATGACTCAGAAGAATTACATTCTATTCCCTGTTTGACAAATGTTGACAAGTTCCACAGGATAGCCATGTTAGTCTAATTCAGCAAAACAAGCAAGCAGCTGTGTGGCACCTTCAAAGACTAATAAATTTATTTATCACATGAGCTTTCGTGGGAGAAAATCCCACTTCACTAGGCACTTTGAAAGACACTTCAAAGCTGGTGATGAAGTGGGGATTTTCTCCCACGAAAGCTCATGTGATAAATAAATTTGTTAGTTTTTAAAAGTACCACAGGACTCCATGTCTGTTTGACAAAGACTCCCGGCACATCTTCAGCCTACAGCCAAGCCTGCCATGCTGAAAAAATAAAGGATACTTGAAACTCTTAGGGCCATGATCCATCTCAATATATTATTCTATGGAGCCCAGTGTAATAGGGGCAGGGTTTCTGTACTATCTATTGCACAGTAGAATGTAGACTATACATTCGTGATCAATAATATATATAATAAGGCATTTCAGCATGATTTTAACAATGTGGCATCTTCTGAATTAAAAGATGGAAACTCAGAATTTTCAACCTACTTAATATCTGCTTAAACAGCATTTACCTCAACTGAATGCATCTCCATTAAAGTACACCCCCCACCCCCACTATTTTTGTCCCATTTAAGAAACAATCATTGTCATGCACAACCATTAGATTAACTAAGTTTACCTAGGACAGGGGTCTCAAACTCAAATCACCACGAAGGCCACATGAAGACTAGTAGAGGGCCACATAAGGACTAGTATATTAGCCCAAGAGCCGCACCATGGAAACCTTTTCACACAACTTTATTGCAAATATTGGTAGCAACAGTGTTGTTGAGGGCCACACGAAATACCCGTAGGGGCTGCATGCGGCCCATGGGCCGCATGTTTGAGACCCATGACCTAGGAGATGTCCCACTGAAGTAGCCAAACTTATTAATTAAGCATGTCCCAATTAAATTGTGTTTATCGTATGGTAGGTTTCAGACCTTAAACAGAATCATTTTCATTTCCTAATGGGAGAAAATATCAGTCAAGGAAAGTATACATATTAGAAAGGCTTTACTACAAAATAATAAGAGCTCAAAACTGAATAATTAAGGTTGATTCTGTATCCTTATTCATGCTACAATGATGGTTTGATGCAATGATGGTTTTCTGTTTTTTGAGTTAAGAAGGTAGCCTCCACCCAGCAATAGACTTCTTGGCTTTGATTTTATGGTGTCATAACTTAATGGGTTATGACTTACAACCATGTGGTCCTAGGAGTCACATAGGTTAGCTATCATGGAAAAGACTTATGGGATATTCATGTCTGCACTCAAAAAGAATAATGGTATTGTGCAGCTAACACAGTAGATTGGGACACAGGAGAGCTAGGTTTAATTTCCAGCACTACTTCAGACATTCTCCTGTGAGTTCGGGTAAGTCAGTCATTGTTTTCAAAGGCTTTGAAATCAATGGGTGTTTGATGCCTAAACACCTTTAATCTCTCTGACTCTAATTCAGCAAAGTAGGTAAGCATATAGAATCATAGAAATGAAGGGGTGGAAAGGACCAACAGTTTACCCCATCCACTCCCCCCACTTTCTTTACGTTGAGGCAGGATTCAGTACACTGGTCATCTGTGACAAGTGTTTTTGTAACCTGTTTTTGAAAACCTCAAAAGGATTGGTGAGTTGACAAAGCAGTACTGGACCACCAGGAAAAATCCTGCATACAATCCATATATCTCTTCTTAGAAAGCAGCTTCTCAACCCCGCAAGGAAGAAAGAAACTCACTTTGAGCTGTGTCATACTGTAAAACAATTGCTGTTCTTTTTCTTGGCCAAGCTAAGTACTAACTAACCCATCATCTCAGATACTAAGAAACACTGTTAGAACAAAAGAAGCAAGGTAGTCCTGTGGCACTTAAAGACTAATAAAATTATCGCATGAGCTTTTGCGGGAGAAAATCCCACTTCATCAGACGCTTTGAAGATGGGGGAACTTACGAAGTGAGATTTTCTCCTGCAAAAGCTCATGCAATAAATAAATTTGTTAGTCTTTAAGTGTCACAGGGCTCCTTGGTTCTTTTGCTGGAGTAGATTAGCATGGCTGCCCCTTTGAACTATTAGAACAGAATTGTTTGGGACAGGATTAGCTCTCATTTTATATGCATGAAAGAAAATCCCAGCTCCAAACACACCCAGGCTTCAGGGAAGTTCAGAGAGAGAGATTCCAATCCACTCTTTGACTGTCTGCTACTAAATCAGAAAGCCCCACGCTACAGGGAAGTTCAGAGCCACATCTGAATTTTGTGTTTAAGAGCCATCTCAGGTAACCAATTCTTAGTTAAGTAGCTGTGCCCTCTTAACAATGAATAAATGTTGTGTCAGCATTTCCAGTGCACAACCTTCTTTTTTCAAGGGCTTAGAACTTGGCTGTGACTTCCAGAAACTAGTGCATCTAAAGTAACAAATGGAATTTTGACTGGTTTCAATGCAAAGAGCCAAGCAAGATATTCAACCTACATAGAAACTTAAATGCATTCTTCAAGCTCTGACACAAGTCATCTACACAGCACTTTGACACATCTCAACCTCTCAGCATATATTTTTTAGCTCTGCTCATTATCTGAGCTCTCATTCAGTTATTCTCAGCACAGATGCCTTACTCATGAGCTCCACACTAAAACATACAGTAAGTGAAATTGTGCCATATGTTAATACATATGTTTGTTTCAATAAACATTCAGTGCATTTTTTTCTAGGAATAGGAATCCGAGTTTATATCATTATTTTTGTGTTCTATTCAAATATACCGGTGGTTTTAAGTAAATTGTAATTAAATCTAGTTTAGCTGAGTACAATGTAATGTGTCATGTCAATGGAAAGATATATCATTTCTGAATGGTTCAGCATTTATCTGGTTTTGCTCCAAACCAGTCAGGGTTGGTAGAGTGAAATTGTTTTGAGGTTTCCGGTGTGGTTGTAAAATGAAGGGGGAAATAGTCCATAGAACAGGTATAACTGGGATTTTCACTTTGTCCTCACCTCAGATTTTTTCCAAGTAGCATCTTACAATATAATGATGTCAGCATACTGGAAATGAGGACGTGAATGGGGTCAATTTCTTCTTTACTGAACCCTGTGAGCTGACCACCAAGTGTGATTATAGGAAGTGCTTATGGTAGATTTCTGGAAAAGAGTTAGTCCTTTCTTCATGATCTGGGACTCTGCTTTTCCAAGATGACACTTCTGTTGTTTGCAGACAAACCTGCGTGACAGTAAAAGGCACAATGTGAGATTTATAGATCTTATTCTGGTTTCTTTTACATCAGTTCCACAGTATAATTCCATTGAATTAAATAGAGCTACACCAGAACGATAGTGGCTGAGTGTGAGATTGTTCCGTTGCTGTGAATGAGCACAGCATCTAAAAACTATAGCAAAAGGAAAAAGAAAGTATCAGCTTTGCCTTCTAAAATTTCTGCTTTAGAAACAGAAACATATGGGGCTTGATTCACAACTGATGTAAACTGGAGCATCTCCATTAAAGGCAATGGAGCTGTGCTAATTTACTCCACCCAAGAAACTGGTCCAGTAACAGAAAAAGCCTCTTGGATGAAAAGAAGAGGCAGTATGGTCCACCTATCATTCCAGCATTTGAACCCCATCATATGAAACAGAGTGTTCTTCTTTTAGGCCTTTAAAAAGTGATTGCATTTGGACTACAAATTGGCACCTCTTTCCTTCAGCAGTCAGCAAGGTTTCAGCAAGCTCTTCATCAACTGCTGATGCCACAGTACCAATAATTTACTAGTATTGAGAAACTTTTTTGCTTTCACTGTGGAAAAGTGAATTAGCTCTTACATGTTCAGATTTGTTCAGTTATGTACTTTATGAGCATTTTTTGAAAAAAGCACTGGCCTTTTTTCTTTTCTTTCTTTTTTTTTTTTTTTTTTTTGGTTTTTGTTTGATTGTTGGTTACTTTTTCATAAAATGTCTCAGACATTTGAAGAAATAAATAATCTTCCACTTACAAGGGGCATACATTCCCAAGAGACCTGAGGGTGCTAGCATGTATGTACTGAGCCCTGATCTCCTCCAGGGGGATTAATATATATATTGCCTGTAATTATAGGTTGATAATTATATAATTCACAGTCATCATTTGTGAATAACTGGGCAAGCTGGCAATGTAGAAGGGCGGGACCATATCATAAGCTAATAAAAAAGTGTAATTATTTCTTTCTGATCTAGCTTTTGCCTTCCCAGTCAGATTGGGATGTTGTGCAATAATTAGAGATGGGTGAACCTCAAAACATTTGGAGGTTCAGATTAGCTGAGATAAACATCCCAAAGTTTGGATGTGTAATCAGGGCATAGCTTTAGTTTGGAAATTGAGAGCTGCTATGAGAACAAAGTGTGATGATTCTCAAGGTACCCTGGATGATGAATCACCTTGTTAGCCCCTGCCTTCACTGTGAGGTAGCCTTGTGCTGGCTGGATGTCAGCTTCCTGAAACCACCATCTTTTCAGGCACTTGACCACTTTCCACTGGGTTATGCCAGACCTGTCTTTGCCTTGCAAATTAACAAAATATCCACCCTAGTCCCTGAGTCCCTTTGAATTATACTCCTCTGACATCTAGCCCCTGACACAGGATCCTTATAGAAATTCCTTCCTCTGCTTTCAAAGGAACTGTATAACCCAATTTTACCTAACCATTCCTGTCAGTCGCACAGCACTTCTGTGAGCACTTATAATAAAACAAAGCAAGTTTAAGTGAGAATAAAAAATTAATAAGCAATGAGAGAAAATGATGGAAACAACTGATGACAACACAAAATAGTAAAATATGAACTAGGGTCTACGCTTATTAATAGATACCTTTCATACACGATAAAGTAAGTTTCCTGCTCCCCCACCCAAGCTCAGTCTATTGCAAACGTGGCCAGTTTAATAAGAATGAGGATCCAAATGTTCATGAAAGCCTGTCCCTGCTGTTCAAGGAATTTCCTCAGTGAATGAATACAAGTGTTTTCCTCTACAGTTACAATCTGTATTACTGAAACCATCTTTTGTCTTTATTCATAGCCAGGATGATTTCCTGCCTGCTACAACAGTCCTTTTCACCTCTAAGTCATGGCAATTGTTCTTGTGGGATTTTCATTTGTTTTGGGATGCAACTAGAGTAGTTAGCAGAACCTTGCATTCTACTTCTAGCACTGCTCACATCATTCAGTTACAGGTGTCTACATGCCGCAGTGCATGGTAGCTCGGAAAGTCTTTAATGTTAGCCTGTCAGATCAGGGCACACGGCCAACGCCCCCTCCACACCGCGGCCACGGCTATATAGGTGACCGTGACCCTACCCCTGCCAGTTCCTTTTGCCACCATCAGTGTCGGTTCGGATCAGCGTTATCTTGCAAAACGCAAGGGCCTGTCTTTTCACGTGAAACTCAAAATGCCAGGATTCAAGCCATGCTTAGGATGCTGCAAGGCTTTCCCAATGGACGATCTGCACGAGAAATGCCTTGCTTGCTTGGGTGAGTCCCACCTCACAGCGGACTGCCCCATTTGCCGATCCTTCAAGCGGAGGACCCTGCTGGAAAGGGAGCGTCGCCTCCGGCTAATTTCGGGGACCGGAGCCGCTCCGCTCGAAAACAGCCAAGCTACTAGTGCTCCACCGGATCCTCGATCGGCCCGGGCTCAGGATTCCTGCCGATCCCCGGTTCCAGGCCCAAGATCTTGGCCTTCCATGGTACCTCCTAGGCACTGACCTCGCTGGTCTCCCGGTAGCCTTCCAGCCACCCCGGGTAGGGCACCAGCTCAGGCACTGGCTCGCCAAGGGCATTTAAATACGGCTTCGGTGCAGAACAAGAGGCAACCGGCCACAACGGCACCACCTCCCTCAGCGCCGCTGGACACGGCACCACCCACAAGCCCGGCACCGCCCACAAGTCCGGCACCACCGGCAAGCCCGGCACCGTTGCTGATAACCCTGCTTCCGGTACCGTCACTTCTGGTACTGTCGGACTTGGCACCAGCAACAGCTGCACCGATGCCAGCACTGTCCCAGGCCTCCTCACCCCTCTCCAACCTGGCACCATCAAACCCGGTACTGGGCCCAAGTTCTTCGGCTCTGCCTCACCGCTTCCCCGAGGACCTCCCAGTACTGGACTGCCGACTGTCGGGGGGGAGATCATCCAGGTCATCCTCAGAAGATCCCTTTCTTCCCCCCTAGAAGGAGCTCCCAAGAAAGCAAGCCCGGAAGAGCTCCGTTTTGCTGAGCTCACAGTGAAGGCACCCATCGGGGGAAGCACTGGCCCCCCTCACTACGCCTATGCCACCGTCGAGGTCCCTGCCCAATGAATGGACCCTCGACTGGCAGAACGTGATGGCAGATGACACCTCATCCCGGTACGCCCGTTCGCCTGCACCAGAGTCTTCAGATTTCTCTGACGATGAGCCAGACACTGATTCTATACAGTGAAGCAGATCAAGGGCCCCATCATCTTCATCGCCTGATGAGCAATTAATTGATATGTCCACCGACCACGAAGGGAAGCCTCATGTCGAACAGGACCTTCTCCACCACATGGCTGCGAACCTGAAGCTCAAGCTAGGGGTGATCCAGGTGGAGGATGATTACCTCTTTGATGTGTGTCATCGAGCCCTGCCGGCTAAGGTTGGAATCCCCTTCCACGCTGGTGTGTTCCGCATTGTCCAGGAACACTGGCAAATGCCTTCCTCGATTCTGCCAGTGTCCAAAGTAGTGGACAAGAAATATTCTGTCTCCCTGGAAGGTTTTCCCTTCCTGTTTCATCAACCGGCCCCAGGGTGCCTGGTGGTCAACACAGTCAACCAAAGGGAGAAACAAGGCCAACCTAGCACCACACCCAAGAACAAGGAGGCAAGGAGGCTCGGCCTGCTGGGTAGGAAAGTTTACTCCTCAGCCGCCCTCCAGCTGTGCATCTCAAACCATTCAGCCTTCATGACATGCTACATCTTCAATGTGTGGGAAGCTCTACGAAATCTCCGGCCAGTCATCCTCGAGGATTGCCTGAGAGACTTCAAAGCAATACTGAACAAGGGAGAGAGAGCATCCAGGGATGCACTTGCGGCAACCTGGGATGCGGTGGACACAGCAGCACGCACAATGGCATCGGCAGTGGTGATGCACCATTTGGCCTGGCTCTAGAGCTCCGGTCTCTCCATGCAGATGCAACAAATTATCCAGGACCTTCCCTTCGAAGGCCCTGTCCTCTTTGCACCTTTCACAGATGCAAAGCTGCATGGTATGAAGGACTCAAGGGCTACTCTGAGGTCCCTTGGGATTTACACCCCGCAACTGTCAGGCATTCCTCGAGGTCACACCAGTTACAACAGCAGCTACAGCAACTGAAACAACAGCTGCAGCTGCAGACCCAATTTCCGAGATCTCTCCAGTTTCCCCAGCGCCACCTCAGGGACCTGGACAAGGATAAAGGTCGATCAGGTAAAGGGGGTAAGCTGGGCACCTCTCAGTCAGAGCAGCGCAGACAGGGGTCGGACCGTTTGTAGGGCTGCAAACAGCATTTTTGACGGTCCCCCTGAGGGCAGCATTCCACAACCCCTGTTCTCCCCCCACTGCCTCCGCCACTTTGCCCCACAATGGACCCAGGTCACTTCGGACCTGTGGGTCCTCGACACAGTGGCCAGAGGATATCGCATTTCAGTTCCTCTCAACCCCCCAGGACAGGAAACTGTCCCCTCCCATGATCCCAGAGGACCTCGATCTGCTAAGCAAACTCGAGGCCGAATGTCAGAAGTTACTCTCCCTCAGAGCCATCAAAAAGGTTCCCAAGGGGGAACATGGCAAAGGGTTCTATTCCCGCTACTTCCTGGTCCCCAAACCCAACAGGGACCTATGGCCCATCCTAGACCTCAGAGCTCTCAACAAAAACATAAAGAAAATAAAATTCTGCATGATCTCCCTACCGCAGATCATCCCCTCCCTATCCCCAGGAGTGTGGCTCGCGGCCCTCTACCTAAAGGACGCTTACTTCCACATAGCCATTCGGCCCAACCACAGGCAGTTCCTCAGGTTTGTAGTGGCATGACGCCATTACCAGTTCACCACCCTCTCCTTTGGATTATTGCTAGTCCCCAGGGTGTTCACAAAGTGTGTCGCACCAGTCACAGCATTTCTATGCAGGAGGGGTGTAAGGATCTACCCCTACCTAGACGACTGGCTCATAGTGGGCAAGTCAAGTCGACAAGTACAAGACCATGTCGACATCATAATGAACCTGTGTGAGTTCCTGGGCTTCCGCATAAACTTTGAGAAGTCCAAGCTTTGCCCCACTCAGGACATAGAGCTCATTGGGGCATGCTTAAACTCCTGGCAAGGCATTGCATCCTTGCCCCTGTCAAGATTTTGGCCCATCTGCACTATCATCACGGAGCTCCAGGTGCCCAGGCTGACCACAGCGAGCAGATGCATGCAGCTCCTGGGGCATGTGGCAGCGGCCACATCGGTAATCCAAACAGCCCGCCTGTTGATGCAGCCATTCCAGCTTTGGTTCACCACAAGCTTCCAACCAGAAAGGGACCGTCTAGACAAGGTAATCTCGGTTCCTCAACATGCCCTGGAGTCCCTCCAAATTTGGAGAGACCCCGACTTTGCGATGGGGGGAAATCCCGTTCAGGGAGTCCAAGCCTGCAGTGACCCTGATAACGGATGCCTACAACTTGGGGTGGGGTGCCCACCTATCCAGGGGCCTCTCCACGCAAGGTGTCTGGAGCTGTGAGGACAGTTTCCTCCACATAAACATGAAGGAGCTCAGAGCCATCAGATTGGCCTGCATGATTTTCCTGGACAGAGCAGGGCAGAGTGGTCCAAATCTTCTCTGAAAACACAGCAGCCATATTCTACACGAACCACCAATGGGGAGTCCGCTCCTCGGCACTATGCAAGGAAGCAACGAAGCTTTGGCAACTAGCAATAAACCATCACTTCACGCCAACTGCCACCCATCTTCCCAGGGTGGACAACAGCATAGCGGATTCATTCAGCAGAGAGCCACTAGCGAATCACAAGTGGTCTCTCCACAACGAGGTTTTCTCCCTGTTGACAACGAGATGGGGAACCCCTCAGATCAACTTCTTTGCTACGGCGCAGAGCCACAAATGCCCTTGGTTCTGCTCCCTCCGAGGTCGGGAGAAAGGGTCTCTCAGCGATGCTTTCCTCCTCAACTTGTCGGGACCCCTAATGTATGCCTTTCCACCAATTCCCCTGATTCACTGGGTGGTTCTGAAGGCCCTCGCGGACGAGGCGCTCGTTATCCTGATATCCCCGGACTGGCCCAGGCAACATTGGTTTCCTCTCCTTCAAGACATGTCAGTGATAACCCTGCTCTGCATCCCACGATGGGCGTACTTTCTGACACAGGACTCGAGTCGCCTTCGGCACCCCAACCCAGGCCTCCTGCACCTGACAGCCTGGATGCTCTCTGGCTCAGCAAGCAAGAGAGACACTGCTCGGATAGGATTAAAAAGACCCTGGTTGGTAACAGAAAACCCTCCACCAGGTCCACCTACATGGCAAAATGGAATCACTTGGTGTTGTGATAAAAACATAGACCCTATCTCCGCACCTATTCAGGAAACTTTAGATTACCTTTTTAACCTATGAGAGAAAGGCCTATCCCTGTCCTCATTGAAAGTCTATTTGGCAGCAATCTCGGCCTTTCACCAAACAATAGATGGGGCCCCACTCTTTTCACACCCCATCTGCCATAGATTCCTACAAGGAGTGGAAAAACTTTTTCCCCATACCCGTAACCCCACCCCGCAGTGGGACTTGAAAGTGGTGCTACGGGCTCTGATAGAACCACCATACAAGTCCTTAGACTTAGCCACCCTGCTCGTGCTGTCCTGGAAGGTGCTTTTCCTGGTAGCCATTACCTCAGCCAGAAAGGTCTCAGAGCTACAAGCCCTATCCTCTGAACCCCTTATATGGTTTTCCTCCCAGACAAGGTGGTCCTGCATCACCAAGCTTCATTCTTGCCCAAGGTTGCCACTCCCTTCCACATGAAACAAGAGATCTGCCTGCCGGTCTTTTATCCAGACCCTCAGGTGACAGAAAGCCAGAGACGGTGGCACACCCTGGATGTGAGGAAAGCGTTCCTAATCTATACTGAGTGCACACGATCCTTCCGCAAGACCTCAAACTGTTCGTGGTGGTCGTGGAATGCATCAGAGGTTCTCCAGTATCCTCCCAATGCATCTCCAAATGGATTGTGAACTGCATTAAAGACTGCTATGGAAGGTCAAACACGCCTCTCCCAGAGACTGTGAGAGCCCACTCTGCCAGAGCTCAGGTGTCTTCCACAGCCTTCCTTGTTAAGGTCCTGATCCAAGGGATCTGCAGGGCCGCTACGTGGTCGTTGGTACATACCTTCATGACGCACTACGCCATTGCCAAACAGGCAAGAGATGATGCCACCGTGGGCAGAGCTGTACTCAGTGTGGGTAGACTGTAACTCCTCCCACCATCCTTGGGTACGGCTAGCAGTCACCTGTAACTAAATGATGTGAGCAGCTCTCGAAGGAGAACGGTTGGTTACTCACTGTAACTGTCCTCCTTCGAGATGGGCTGCTCACATACATTCAGGTCCCTTCCACCATCCCTGCTGACGGAGTTGGCAAAGGTATATGGGACTGGGAGGGTCAGGGTCACGGTCACCTATATAGCCGTGACCGTGGCATGGAGGGGGTGTTGGCCATGCGCCCTGACCTGACAGGTTAACGCTAAAGACTTTCTGAGCTACTGTGCACTGCGGCACGTAGACACCTGTAACTGAATGTATGTGAGCAGCCCATCTCAGAAGGACGGTTACGGTGAGTAACCAACCATTACCAAACAGACGGACAAGGAAGGGGTGAAACTCCATCTTGCTCGAGCAAGCCATAACAGACATATTATACTTCTATTTGTTAGTCTTTAAAAGTGCCACAGGACCCCTCGCTTATTTTGCTGAACTGGACTAACACAGCTACCCCTTTGAAAAGTATTACCCCTTGTGGCTCATCTCTCTTCCAAGTCCATCAAGCATACTTTCAGTATAAATGCATTATTCCTTAAATATTAGAAGTCACCATCCTTGTATCAACTGTGAACTCCTTAGTCACTGGAACAGCCTGAATATGGGATCAAAGACAGGCCCTTTGCATACTATGGTCTATCTTGCCACCTAGGCTAGTCTGCTTTTGAGACTGATGGTCCTTTACACCAAACATCACAACATTTAGTGACCATGACATGGTTGAGTTCAGGATGCTGATTAAAGGAAGGAAGGAAAGAAGCAAAACAAAAACCCTGGACTTCAAAAGAGCAGATTTTGGCTCCCTCAGGGAACTGATGGGCAGGATCCCTTGGGAAGCTAATCTGAAGGGAAAAGGAGTCCAAGAAAGTTGGTTATATTTTAAAGAAACCCTGCTAAGGGCACAGGAAGTTGCCATTCCAGTTAGAAGAAAGAATAAATATGTGAGGCAGCCAGAATGAGCTTAAACATAAAAAGGAAGCTTACAGGAAGTGGAAGCTTGGTCAGATGACCAAGGAGGCATATAAAGATATTGCTAGGGACTGCAGGGATAAAATCAGAAAGGCCAAAGGACAAATGGAGGTGTGGCTAGCAAGGGATGTAAAGGATAACAAGAAGGGGTTCTACAAGTATGTTAACAACAAGAAGAGGATCAGGGATGGTGTAGGTCCCTTGCTGAATGGGGCAGGCATCCTCGTGACAGAGGATGAAGAAAAAGCTGAAGTGCTCAATGGTTTTTTTGCTTCAGTTTTCACAGGTAGGGTCAGCTCCCAGCCCACTAATCAAATCAAATCAAATCATATCATAGGGCTGGAAGGGACCTCATGAGATCATCGAGTCCAACCCCCTGGGAATTGAACCCAGGACCTTCTGCATGTTAAGGAGAGGTGCTAGCCACCACTACCATGGGTATGACAGATTGGAGAGAAGAAGAGAGGCCCTTGGTGACAGAAGGTCAGGTTAAGGACTGCTTAAAGAAGCTGGATGTGCACAAGTCCATGGGGCCGGACGAACTGCATCCAAGGGTGCTGAGGGAATTGGCCGATGAGATAGCAGCACCTCTGGCTGTTATCTTTCAAAACTCATGGAGAACAGGGGAGGTGCCAGAGGATTGGAAAAAAGCAAATGTAGTGCCTACTTTCAAGAAAGGGAAAAAGGAGGATCCGGGGAATTATAGACCAGTCAGCCTCACCTCAGTCCCTGGCAAAATTATGGAGCAGATTCTCAAAGAATCCATCCTGAAACACTTAGAGGAAAATGAAGTGATCAGGAACAGTCAGCATGGATTTACCAAGGGTAAATCATGCCTGACCAATCTCATTTCCTTCTATGATCAGATGACTGGTTTTCTGGATGCAGGAAGAACCGTTGATGTGATTTACCTTGATTTTAGCAAGGCTTTTGATAGTTTCCCACAGCATTCTCATTGGCAAATTAAGGAAGTATGGGTTGGATAGGTGGACTGTAAGGTGGATAGAAAACTGGCTAGATCAACGGTTTCAGTGAGTAGGAATCAATGGTTCCATGTCTAGCTGGCAACCAGTCACGAGTGGTGTGCCCCAGGGGTCGGTCCTGGGGCCGGTTCTGTTCAACATTTTCATCAATGATCTTGATGATGGAATAGACTGTACTCTCAGTAAGTTTGCGGATGACACCAAGCTAGGGGGAACAGTAGACACGCTGGAGGGCAAGGACAGGATTCAGGGAGACCTAGATAAATTGGAACAGTGGGCCAATAAAAATCTTATGAAGTTCAATAAGGACAAGTGTAAAGTCCTGCATGTGGGACGGAAAAACCCCATGCACTGCTACAGGCTGGGAAACATTCAGCTGAGTAGCAGCAGCATAGAAAAGGACCTGGGGGTCATGGTGGATGGCAAGCTAGATATGAGTCAGCAGTGTGCTCTTGCTGCCAAAAAGGCCAATGGCATACTGGGCTGCATCAAAAGAAGTATTACCAGCAGATCAAGGGATGTGATCATTCCCCTCTATTCTGCACTGGTGAGGCCACATCTGGAATATTGTGTTCAGTTTTGGGCTCCCCACTACAAAAAGGACAGGGACCTACTGGAGAGAGTTCAGAGGAGGGCAAACAAAATGATTAAAGGGCTGGAGCACAAGCCCTATGAGGATAGACTGAAAGCATTAGGCTTATTTAGTCTGCAGAAGAGAAGATTGAGGGGGGATTTGATAGCAACCTTCAACTACTTGAAGGGGTGCTCCAAGGAAGATGGAGCTCGACTATTCTCGGTAGTAAAGGAGGACAGGACGAGGAGCAATGGCCTCAAGTTGTGGTTAGGGAGGTCGAGGCTGGATATTAGAAAAAACTTTTTTACTAGGCGAGTGGTGAAGCATTGGAATGAGCTGCCAAGGGAGGTGGTGGAGTCACCATCTTTGGAGGTGTTTAAGGCCCGGCTGGATAAAACCATGACTGGGATGGTTTAGTGGGAGTGGTCCTGCCTCTGGCAGGGGGTTGGACTAGATGACCTATGAGGTCCCTTCCAACCCTAGGATTCTATGATTCTATGACATTATTCAGATTCCTCCCAGTCCCAAAGGACAGGGCGCTTACATTATATAAATTGTACCTTAGATCCCTCACCAAAACCAATGTTTGTAGCCAATTCTATAATAAACGTAAAGATTTAGTAACTAAGAAAAAGAACTGAAAATTATTTAAAGGAATAAAGCATCAAGATTAATACATGCAGCAACTCACAAGCATTTCGTAAAGTCCAAACATTATACACAGTCTAATAAACTTAACATCTCTTTTAAAATGCTGACACACAGGGGAGCCAGACTGGTTTCCATCTATGCTTTTTTCAATGTTCAGAGAGCCAGCCTCATATCAAATTACTGGGAACTTGAATCGAAGCACTAAGGTTCAATGTTGAGCTTCGTAGAACCCAATTTTACTTTGGGTGCAATTTCACCTCTATGTGCAGTGGCCAGAACAAGGCTTAAACACTAATTAAGTCTCACCTAAATCTCATTGTTTTCTTATGCTCTTCCACAGTTTGTATCAATCTGTCTTGTCTTATATTTAGATTGTAGGCTCTTTATGGAGGGACTGTCTTTGTTAGAATCAGAATCATAGAATTGGGAAGGGACTTCCAAAAGCTCATCTAGACCAGGCTCTTGTACTCATGGCAGGACTAGGTACTAAGCCATCAATGGTAGGTGGTTGTTTAACGTGCCCTTAAAAATCTCCAGCGATGGAGATTTCACAACCTCCCCAGGCAACTTATTCCACTGCTTTACTATCCTGACAGTTAGGAAGCTTTTCCTAATGTCCAAACCACACCACCCTTGCTGCAATTTAAGCCTATTGCTTCTTGTCCTATCCTAACAGGTTAAGGAGAACAATTTTCCTCTCTCCTCCTTGTAATAAGCTTTTATGTACTTGAAAATTATGTCTCTGCTCAGTCTTTTCTTCTCCAGACTAAACAAACTCAGTTTTTTTCAATCTTCCCTCACAGGTCATCTTTTCTAGACCTTTATTCTTTTTGTTGCTTGTCTCTGGACTTTCTCCAGTTTGTCCACATCACTCCTGAAATATAGTATTGTTCTTTACTAGCATTTCAACAATTGTGTTGAATTAAGTAATCTTTTATCAGAAACACTTCATTCTTACTACAGACTTCTATCTTATAGATTTATAGGCACCACCACTGATTTTCCAGATATCTCACATGAGGAATTTAAATGAAAATAGTTGTAGTTTAGTACTTGGGAACATTTTACATCTGTTACCACAAATGATATATCATTAGGTATTTTTCTTTGGCAGTATATGCAATATTTTTTACTTGAATTAGTCTTCAACCTTTTTTATATCATTTTCCCATTTCATATTGTAGATTTTAATTATTAACTTTTGTGTTCAACACTTTCCGGCTTCTTGTAAAAAATGTTAATCATACTTTGTAAAAACAGAACAAATCTTGCTTTAGCATTTACATTTTACAACAATAAACAGATCTATTGAAAGGTTTGATCCATACACCACCACTGTTTTTCCATTCTGATGTTCCTTCTGAGCTGAGCAATTAGCTAAAGTTTGGGACCCTGTAGGTCAGGGGTTTCAAACTCAAATCACCACGAGTGCCACATGAGGACTAGTACATTAGCCCTAGGGCTGCACCTCTGAAACTTTTCATACAATAATATTGCAAATATCAATAACAATCATGTCATTGTGGGCCACAGGAAATAGCTCTAGGGGCCACATGCGGCCCACGGGCCCTGTGTTTGAGACCCCTGCTGTGGGTTGTTAGCGTTAGAAGAAAAAAATTGATGATGGAGTCAGGTATCTTTGACCTAGTCTATACTACCACACTGGGTCGACAGGAGATACACATTCTAAATGCTTACCCTCCCTTACTGTGGCATCTTCACTGGGCTGCACCAAAAGGAAATGCTCTCTGTCTGAAGCAGTGTTATTCTTTTCTGTGGTAGTGGATTTACTGTGTCAAACAGAGAGCACTTCAGGGATAGATGAGTGGATCTCCACTGGCTGCTCAACTGATCTTGCTGTGTCGATCTGTGGAGATTGACACAGCATTGTCAGTATAGATTAGCCCTTTAATACAGTCTTGTTTATTTACAAAGAATGTACAAATCCCCTTTTTCCTAAACCAGGAGGAATTAAACAGGAAACTGTTTTCTGATTACACAACACCCAGCACAATGAGGGCTTCCTCCTCAACTAGGACTCCTAGACACTACTGCAATACAAACGGTAGATAAGAACATCATCTCATATAACCTCTAAAATAAGATGAAACACACGAAAAACACTATGCTTTTTTTTATTATGAAGTTCACAAAAGGCTCTATTTTCTTTTCAAGGCACTGAGCTCTCTGGCCTTGATCCAGCAAAGTATTTAAATGCTTGCTTAACTTTGAAGTCAATAGGAACACTCACATGCATAAGTGCTTTACTAGATTGAGGACAATGCACAACAGCTTGTAGGACTGAGCCGAAAGTATGTAATCCGGAAGCGAACAAATCCAGGCATGTGGGAGTCGATTTAATTGTGCACAGTAAAAGCACAGAAGTTTCTGAATACTGGTAAATTATTGGTAGCAAGACATTGGCAGTCAATAAAAAGCTTGCAGAAACCATGCTAATTTCTTAAGGGAGAAAAAGATGTCAATCTTGGCACAAGAATCGCATGCAAAGCTTAAGAGAAACCGTCTGCTTTGTAGTGACGTAACAATCCATTTTTAAAGATATCCATGAAACATGCTTGTCTAATGATGGTGTTCAAATTCAAATGGAGAACATTGCCTCGCCTGCTGAGTCCAACATTCTACCATGTTTATGTTTACAAAACAGAGATTCCGGAAGGCAAAACTGCACAGCAATTTTTTTTGTTAAATGAACAAGATGCAAGTGCGACTTAAGTAGTACATTGGCCTTATGCAGAGGGGTGAATGGTGTCCTATATCATTTGGACAGTATCAATCTCCTAAAGTTCTTTCAAGCACACACTGAACCACTGTAAAGTCTGGGATGGGTTGTTTGGGCCTGGTGTTTGTTGGGCTATTACAAAGTCCTGGTGATCTACAGGAAGATAGAGTACCTAACAACCAATATTTCCGATCATGCTCAAACCCCAAAATATAATGCAGTAAATAAAGGCTCCATCCTGCAAGATGCTAAGCGCTCAGACCCCTGTTCAGCAAAGCACATACGCATATCCTTGACTCTAGGGTCAGTAGTTCCATCAGTTACACTTGGACTACTCACAGATGTAAAGATAAATATGTGCTGAGTGCTTTGCTGGATGAGGTCTGGACTGTTCAGAACCTTACAGGATCAAGCAGCGAGCCCCCTTTCAGGAAAGTACTTAATTACATGCTTAACTTCAATGGGATTTAAGCACTCATGGTAAAGTTAGGCACATATTTAAGTAATGGCCCAGAAAGGGATGATTTCCTGAATCAGGGTTGTAATATGCTGATGTTACGGATCCTCATAAAAGGTTTGATTAATTTCACATAGAAGTTTGAATGAAGGTTGGAATTTTGTTTTAGTTTTGTGTGAAGGTTTAGGCAGAGTCTTGTTCAATCTGTGACCTGATTACCTAAAATCAACCTCTTGACCTAAGGTTTTCTTACAAAGTCTTTTCCAAGAATTTCCAATATCATGTGCTCCGTGACTAATTTGCCTTGCATTTGGAATTTGCTATGTCTGAAATAAGACAGCCTCTATATTTTTGCTAGATCAGGAGTTCTCAGCCTGACAATCCCATACTTGTCAGAAGGTCTTCCTTCCCATATTGCTAGATTGGACTAGGTGGGTATCTATGCCTCAGTGTGGAAAAGGGGGTCCTAGTATGGCAACGATTGAGAACCACTATTCTTGGTTTACAGTAGCAGCCAGCCTAGTTACCACTGCAAAGCAGTTTCCATTATGTTTCATTTACTCACTTCCCAACAACTTTTTGCAGTAAATTGTCCATGTTTAGTCCATATTAAAAATGTCTATGTTTATGAGTGCATTTAAAAATGGAATAAAATCTACCCAGCAATTTCTAAGTATTGCGAGAGTGAAATAATAACCTTTTTGTTTTCTTTTTTAATTTAAATATCATCATGCTTCCCCCACCATATGGACAACTCAGTTCAAATATTGCAGAAGTTTGACACTGGATACCTGACAAATAAACAGTCCCCATTGATGGATGTATCCATAGTCCTGCGGTGGGGGGGCATACAGGCTGCATACCATTAAAGTTTTGAATGACTAAAAATTGACCACAGTATACAGTAATTCAGAAGTCTGAGTATTCACATTCAGAAGAAGATGTACTGTATGCATGAAATTTCTGTTGCTGCACCTTCTAAATGGGCAATTTTCTCTGCATGTCAATAAGCACAAATTAGCCTGAAGGACTTAAAGCAGTTTAAGATCTTTCAAAAGGCACATTTATCATTATATGTTACTAGCTGCTTAAGGCCCTGATTCAGCAAAGCATTTAAGCATATGCTTAGTAGTCCCCCTGTAGTCAATAGGGCTATAAACATACTTAATGTTAATTATGGGCTTAAGAACTTTGCTGGATCAGGGCCTCCTATTTATGCTTCTGCAAAGTGACTTTTGCTTTCCTTCATTTTTAAGGTGGTACAAAAGATAATGTCAGCTAAAGATACTTAGGAATAATATTTTGTACTTGTATAATGATTTCCATTTGAGAATCCCAAAATGCTTTTCAGACATTAATGAGTTTATCTTCAAAATAGCCCTGTAAGACAGATGAGGAATGGTCTTCATTTAAACAGACAGGTAAATTGAGGCATAAATTGATGGAGACAAAAATTTCAGAGGGGTCCCCCAGTTTTGAGTGCCTCTTGTTTTTGTATGCTCAAACAAACAGGTGTAGCCTTATCTTTCGAAGTGCCAAGCATCCTCAGTGCCAACAGAGAAGTGTAATTAATTCTTGGCAAAACTCCCATAGTCACCAAGAGTCAGGAAATGCTAACATTAAGGTGCAAGTATGCTCTGACTAAGGTGTTATGTACAAATTTCTACACAATTGCTCTGCTTCTTGGGTGTATTCAGCATCAATTGTGCTCAGTTTAAAAGACAAATTAAGGATGTTTTTTTTTTTTAATGTTTTTGCAGAGCCAGTGCAGCTCTGTGGGATTCTGTTCCATCTGGTATCTCATCAACAGTGTTATTATGTTCCAATCAATCTATATGTGTGCCACCCTACCAAGGGCAATGAGACTATATCCATGTCATGAAGACCCCCTTTGAACCTGAAAAACCTTTGTTCCTGATTATGAGGCAAAGAACCTAAGATGACTTTCAGATCCCTGATCGAGTTCACAAGGTTGGCGATCAGAGAAATAAACAGCTTTTTATTTATTAAGTGAGCATGTTGGATATGGAATCCTGGCGAGACAATAAAACACAATCACACACTGCTATCTTCAAAGTCAATTTCCAGAGGGGAATTGAACTTCAAAGTTCCAAGAGCAGGATCATCATTCAACTGCACCACACTGAAAATATATAGTATTTTCTATTGATTTTCCAGTTACATATGTAGCTTAAAGTATGAATATTTATTTTACACACACACACGCGCGCGCGCAGGCACACACACCCACACCCACCCACACACAGCATACAGGAAGTGCATGGCACCTGAGTTGATGCTGCTATTGAAACTTAAATTCCACATTTTCTGATTTTTGACATTAGAAATAATATATTAACAGTTTTTTAGTGAAAAATGTAGTTTAAATGTCACACCAGCTCCAGCCACTCTTGCTTATAAGTCTTGGTATGACTCTTTAGCTAAAAGACAAATCCCTGAACCTACCTCAGATTGCAGCCTCTGTGAGATGAATAATTTTCATAATAATCACAAGGAGCACACTTCACCACTTAAATATAAAAGCAGACTATACTGCAACTTCTCTACATTATCTTAAACATTAAGGATCTGATTTATTTCCCATTGAAGTCAATGGAAAGACTAATATAGACTTCCAAGGAACCTGATGCTGACTTTAGTGGAGTTATGGGTCAAAGGCTGTCTATACAATGGAACCCTGTCAAACTTGTCTGGAGAGGGTAAGCCATTCTATTAATATGTTAGGCCCAATTCAGCAAAGTACTTAAGTACCTGACTAATTTTAAATATGAGTTTTCCCATTGGTTTCACTGGGAGTTGATGGCACTCTGCATCTTGCAGGGGCTATGAACTGTTTGGAGTGTGGCTTCTTAGTGAGTTTGACCAAATACCCAGAAAAGTCTTTCTGGCGCGGTGGTTGCCTTTATAATTATGTGGGTTCATTATAAGTTTCAGAATAACTCTGCTAAGAAACAGCACTCATGATCAGTCCACAAGTCTGCAGACCCCTTGCTGAAGCCTTTCAACTATTGTTTGACGGCTTACATTCTGTTCATGTTCATAGCATAATACCCACGAATAAAATAGTTCACATTTATCATGATCAGTTTTTCTCTGGGGCAAGTGCAGACTCTGGTAAAAAGAGATCTAAATTCATCTGAATTTCATTTAGTATTTTCTGCAAGCTCAACTCATACGTTTCAATTTGCTGCTACCAAACAGCCCAATTTTAGCAGATAACCCTCCTGCCTTGGCCATTTTAGTGCTCAGTAGCCATTTCACCCAATTACTTTAAGTCAGTCTTGCAGAAATTCTATTCAGCCACTTAGCCCTGGCATGTAAAATTTTTTATGATGAATTAGTAAAATAATTGAGTTTTCACATTAATTATCATGGGAAAGGGGGATGGTGAATAGATTTTGGGTGAAGTGCCTAAGTGACCTGGAAGTCTTTGTCCCATTTTCAAAAGTAATTTTGGTAGATTAGGAGCCCAAGACTATGCTTACACTGAAGTAAAGGCTGGGCTGTGGGGATACAAATAGCAGATTTTACCAAAGTGTTGTGGTCTAACTAGCCCATATGGACTCTATTGGCATGAAGTAAAAGATGCCCTATTTGCATTAATGTAGTAATAAAGGGGATACCTTCAAGTTTGCATCGGCAGCAAACGCAAGGGAGAGTCAGCTAGCATCACTTCGGTACACGTGCATTCAATTTATACCCCCGCTGTCCACACTGAAGCACAGTGCAGATAAATCTGAAGTCTTTCAATGACACTTATGCTCCCACATGTCTCAGTTATTTTTAGAAGTGAAACTTGGGTGCTTTTGAAAATGTTACCCGTTGTGCCTCAGCATGTAAACTGTTATGACAAGTTTGCAAGACCGCTTTCATTTTAACAGCTATCATTAGGGTTACACGAGCATTTCTTCCATTTAGGTAGAGGTTTAAAACTGTACGCCAATATTTCTTCTGCTGGATGAAAGGAATGCCCAGAGTCACCATGACACAGTCCTTCCAGCTGGAACAGGAGCACCACTGGGGAGCTGTAAAGAGAGTCATGTCCCATTTGCCTTAGCTAGTGAGTCTCCTATCCCCAGTTACTGGGAGTGCTTACTGGGAGTGCCGATATCAAACCACTGAGAGAGTCACAGTAGCGTCAGTGAGGCTCATACCTATGAGTCTTAATGATCATATCTATGTTACACAGGTATCCATAGAGCACTCCCAAAATTCCACCTCACTGTGCAATGGGCTCAAGATAAAATTTAGGAAGAATTCTCTGAGATGTGCTTCTAATTTGGCTGATGCAAACTACTGGGCAGAATCTCTGAAAAGGATGCAAATCTTCATATTGTGATGAGGGAAGTAAGAGGGAATAAATGGGACTACCTTAATGATGGCACACACAAGTGTTTAAAACTGAAATCTGACATACAAAAATGTGAATGCCTTTAAAATGGGGCTGTCCCATCTTACATTTTCTTGCGCTCGCCCACTTATAATTGCAAACAGCTTTGATTTCAAAGAGAAAACCAGGTGGTTATTTTATAATAAGAGACATGATCTACTGATTTGAGCAACAGACTGGCAGTCAAGAACCCCTGGGGTTCTAATCCTGTCTCTGATGCTGACATCTTCTGTGGCCTTGGGCAAATCAGTGTGAGCTCTACTGTCACACAATCCTGTGTGAGTGTTCAAGGCAGGGACAATGTAGAGCACTTCCCTGTGCTCATGATCTCATCCAAGGGCAGACCACAGCTGAAGATCAAGTGCCTGATTTGAAATCAATGCGAGTCAACTTAATCAGCTTGTACTCGGAAACCTTCAGCAATGACCTCATGTGCCTTTCTGTCAGTTATATTAACACAGTAACACAATGGACTGGCACACATTTCATGCGTTTGGGAAATCCTCATGCCTTAGCATTACTGAAGTCTCATATGGTTAGCTGAGTTGCATCACAGTTTGTAGTACAAAACTTCCTTAAAGAGAGATCTTCTTACTGTGTGAATCACCTACAACCACACCATTTTCCTACAGAGATCAGTAGGAAGCTTTGAACCCCCTATGCTGCAGATTCTTATCACAGGCCCTTACTACTTGAGTCACTGTAGGCTGATAGAGCATGGCTATTGGCTGGATTACCCAAACTAGCTGAGTCACTCTGCAGGGCAGTGGGATGCTGTGTATGAAGGCACATTTGGTTGACTCTTTAGAGACAACTGGTAGTTTTCCCCTAAGATCATGCTTTGATTGACTCACCTGCTAGCTCTCTCTCCTTTTCAGGAATATCAGGGTAGCTCCTTACATGCACTCTCTAGTTAGCAAGACATACCGGTACCTCCTACAGCAATAGCGCAGGTTAACTCTGCTGATTGTTGGGTCAATAGCAATGACATGCCAGGGCAGCCATGAAAAATCCTTGTCTCTAGCACAATTTTGGAGAAAGCCTGCAGTTTACAGTAGACCTATGAACAAAGATGAATTTAAGCTTGAACTCATGGCATTTGGAGAGATGCTTTGTTTCCTTTGAGCATCCTGCAGTTAAATTAACAGCCACCATTTCCTTTCTTCACATTATATCCCCTTCACACAATGAGGACCTGGCCTGAGGATTTCTTCACACTCTTCTTAGTACAAATTCTCCTGTCTCTTTGAGTTGACTGATGTCTTATCCTCGATTAAGACTAACACCGACCAAAATCTCACTCCTGGAGATTTTAATTAGAAGGTTGATTTCCTTTTCTTCTTTGCTCGTAGACTTTTTATCACTTTGAGCTTCCTTTGTGTTTGCAAAACTAGCCCTCAGCCTCCCTCTTTACATGCTCCTGATCTGAGTTTGCTTGGACTTGGCTCATTTCAATTTGACTATTAGTCATATGTCCATTCAGATGACAGATCACATCCTCAATGTCTCTAATCATGATGGAGAAGGGGCAGTGAAATCAGGACATCCTGAAGTTGTAATACATTTACACTCGATAAAGGACAAAGGCTCCTCCAGCAAGACCCTCCTTGTATTCTGCTGCATATTGAGTCTAACTTCTACACCAGCCAGACTGATTCAGTAGGTCTCCACTGCAATGGAAGATTGAACCTTTCAGTGTATGGAAGATGTAGGAAAGCAGAGGCAAAGATACTGTGTGGGAATTTTGATTCTTGGAAATAGTTACCTTGTGAATGGAAAGAGCTTAGGATGCTTCACTGAAAAAAATTTCCCAGAGAAGAGAACATAATCTCCTCACCTGTCACAACTCTCCTTTGCCTCTTTCTTACTTATGTGAATATATTTAATAATGGTTAGCACTACATTAGTGTTTTACAAACATTATCCAATAATTCCAGTCTAAGGTAGGTAAGCTCTAAAATCAGCTTTATAGATGGAAAACAAACAAACAAGACAGATTAAAGGTATTATTTTCAAAAGCACATGACTTAGGAGTGAATTGACTTTCAATGGGACTTGTGCTCCTGAGTCACTTATGCACTTTTGAAAATCCTACCATAAGTGATTTGCCTGAGGTTTCAAAGTATATCAGTGGCAAAGAAGAGAATTCTGGAAGAATCATTTGCAAGCAGTGGCCTGGTACCAACCCTGCCTTGCACAGCGAACCCAAAGAATCACTGTGCAAGTATTTATGCTGTAGTAGCAGCCAGAGCCCCCAACCAGGATCAAAGTCCTGTTATGCTGGGTGCTGCACAACTGCATAGAAAGACAACAGTCCCTGCCTGGAGGAGCTTGAAGTCTTGTAAGCAAATCTCAGATTTTTTTAATGTGAATTTAGCGCTGACTCGACAGCCTTGGAGACTGAAATTCTCTATTTATCTGCCAAACAGGCACAGTACGAGTTTCAACAGTGCAAGCTTCCCACACAACACCCTGCTAATACGCTTCAGGCCTGACACACAGTGATCTTCTCTTGAACAGAAAGGTTAGCTTAGCCCCGTGCCCATTCAGCCCTTGATCTTTCTACTGAAGCTGCTAGCTAATACCGGTAATGGTTATGGTGACAGGAATACTGATCAACTAGACCAAAACCAATGTCTCATTTCACACACTCCTCTTAAATCTTGTTCCCATTTAATGGCTATTATACATTACAAACCAAGGTTAGATTTCAACTGTTGACCTCCAACAGAAAGTCTCTGTATCATGTTAGAGGTTAGATAAGACAAAAACATTAGATGAATTACTTTGTAGCATCTAACGTGTCATGGGAATATCCACTGAACAAGCAGGTGACATCTGCAAGATATTTATATTCATTTTTGCTGTAAATATTGGTTGATGGACTAAAGCTGGAGATTGTAAGCCACAGTATAGTCTCAGTTACATCCATACTAATCAAAAGGAAGCAATGTGGTTCAGTGGAAAGCAACTCATGCAGAAGTCTGACAAAGGCTCACTGTGTGACCTCAGGCAAATTGCTTCCCATCTCTGTGCCTCTGCTTCCCCATCTGTAAAATGGGGTTACTGAAATTTACCGTCCAAAGTGTCTTGGGATTTATGGAAATATTACTCAAGGCATCCGGCAGCAGAGCTTGTCCCAGTCATTGTTTGGTCAAGAAATATTTTCCCTAAACATCTTCTTACCAATTCTTTCACCCTCTCAGCAGTTAGGACTAATCAGATTTAAATTAAAAGAGGTATAAACATGATGTTCTGTCATAACATGAAATGGGCTGGAGGAAGTGGCTTGGCAGCAGTGATGGGAAGGGTGGAGGGGCTAATAGCCTAAGACTATTTTTTTTTTTACATTTTCTGTCCTTTCACCTATCATCTTTTCAAAGTTCTGCCCAATAGCTCTGTGTTTACTGCTCCACACCTCATGGATACTAGGTAAGCCACGCTCCACACACTTTTTTGCCTTTCTCCAATGCACTCTTAGTAGACAGGTTCTGCAGCTTTCCCTCTCTGAGTGGAACCACATGGTCCTACCAACCTTAGATTAACTCTTTGGCCTGCAGTCCTCCTATTCCCACGCTGGTTAATACAACTGACCAACTGGGTTTGGCTTGTATATATCCTTTACTTCCGTGGATGTGTGCCAGCAACTAATTAAAGTGACTTGTTAATACCTTCTTCCAAACAAAGTAGCATTCATTTGCTAAAAGGACCACTATATCTAAGATGTGTTAAAGCACTAGGGAGTCCTATCCACATATTTCCTTGCCAAAACTTAGTCACTCTATCCATAGCTCAGGTAGGTCCTGCTTTTTCCCATTTCTGGGTTGGGAGAACCAACCTCCTTCCTGCAGTTCCTGCATCTGTCTCTGCCAGAGGTGCATTTTTCTTCTTCCTTACAATGGCATCTTTAAGGTTCGGGACTCTCTTTGATTCTTTGCTGAAAGGTGCTGCATCCAGCAATGATAGTCACTAATACGTGATGCATTGAGAGTCCTGGGGACATCATCAGAACTTTGGAATCACACAGAAGTGCTCCTCTGGAGATATCCCCCCTCCCCCCCAAACCTTTTAAAAGGGCTACTTCTACGGTGGCAAAGAGATCACTCAGTTGGGCTGAGTGGGTGATTATTTTCTGACAGCGTGTGATGCAATTCCACTCACTTGCACGAAGTCAAATCAAATCAAATCAAATCAAATCATAGGGCTGGAAGGGACCTCATGAGATCAAGTCCTTTGCTTGTATCATGTGTTTGTCATCAGTCTGGATAGATAGTGGACTATGAAGGAGTCTCAATAAGTTGAGTGAAGCCATAGAGGAAATCAGTGCTGCAAACAATCCTATCTTCCTAACAGCTGGCTTCATAATGTGGTGTTGTTTGGATTCGCTTAACACCACTAAGGTCACATGTGTTTTGGTGATTCACAACACAGTTTACAGATCATCATAGCTTTCCAGTACAAAATCAGTTTTTAGGTGGTCTTCACACTGTGGGAATTACACAAAACCTGCTGTTGTAAAAGTGAATGCTCCATCAATCCATGACATTGTGAAAAATCCATAACCACCTACATACTTCATGGCTGTAAGTATGCTGCACATCAGAGCAACTAGTAAACACGAGTAGTGCAAGAATAGAACTCAGCTCTTCTTGCCTTGATTGCATCATCCTTTGTCACCTGATGTGAAGACTCACTTTTAGCTTTAGCAGCATAGAGTCTATGATATACAGCTGCACAGTTATTCCATCCACAGAGAGCTCTCCACAATTCATACACAATAATACAAAACCGATGTGAGCTATCCAAGTCAAATCTCCTTGCATAGACAATTTTTTACTCCTATTACTGAACGCTGCATAAAAGCAGCATGAACCTCATGAAGCAGACTGATACCATTTTGTGGAACTACAACAAACTGACAGACCTTAAATAACTGGGCAGTTGATCGTGACAAAAATTTGCTGTTCGAAGCCTCACATGGAGAAAAGTTGGCTGTGTTTAAGCCAAGAGACACAAAGACAAAAGAAGCTGATTTGTTTTATTCTGTCAATCTATAGGTCTACATCACAGATCTTATGTTTTCTACTTTCTTCTCTTTTCCAAAGAAGACACAATGTTTATTTAGACAAAGAAACCACCAGAGTCATTGATAGCATAGACAGAGAGATATATGTTTCTCTTTCTTGGTGTTCTTTTGTTGCTGGAAGAGTTATTCTTGCCACTAAGATTTTTATATGGAAATGATATTTTGTTTTAAGTGCTATCATTGTGTATTGTAATTATTATTTTGTTTCATCCCACCCACACAGAAAATTGTTTGCATTATCTTCCATCAAAGGATACATTTTAGGTTAGTTCTGCTATTCATGAATAATGTAAATTGACAAGAATTATGATGGAGGGGAATTGACAAAGAAGCAGAAAGTTAAATGATTTCTTTTCTCTTTATGGCAGAGTGACACCTACCTGTAAGTATATTTGATTTTAACACAATTGGTTGAGTTTCTTCCATGCTGGAATGGGACTGAGGCATCTGGGGGAGTTCAGACAAAGAGTGGGCATTCATAATGCCCTTACCAGACCTTTCTAGGAAGGGTTCTTTCTGTATAACAGCAAGTCAAAATGTTTTCTTTTTAGCCCTTGCATCAGTCTGCCAAAATCATCCCTACTTTCTATGGTCCGGTCTACATTTGCCACCATTTTCAGTGGCAGTTGGAGGGAGACACGCAATCTATGTAAAATAACTTGCACATGTCCCTTCAGCTCTAATTCCCACTTACCTTGTTCCAAAGGGGCAGCTGTGTTAGTCTAGTAAAGCAAAAAAAGCAAGGAGTCTTGTGGCACTTAAAGACTAACAGATTTATTTACCACATAAGCTTTCGTGGGAGAATATCCCACTTTGTCAGACGCTTTGAAGCATGTCTTCAAAGCATCTGACGAAGTGGGATATTCACCCATGAAACTCATGCAGTGAATAAATTGGTTAGTCTTTAAGCGCCACAAAACTCCTTGATTTTTTTTTCCACTTACCTTGGTGGCTCCACTGCACAGAGATGAAGGGAAATGCTACCCCTTTGACTCAGCACTATTCTTCTTACAGAGATGGAGCTACTAAGTCGAACTTGAGATTGAGTCTTGACTGACTGCACAATCGAACCATAGAGTTTGAACTGACAGCAGTGAAATAGACTCTGTCAGCGGAGACTTGGCCTATATCTATAAACCAAATAGATCTTACAATGTTCCTGACAAATTGTCCAGCAATATAATACATAGGAATTTTCATCTGCAGACTTCTTAGCCCACTAGAAAAGAGGGTCAGGGTTCCTGTCCCAATCTTACACTCCTTCAACTGGTGTAAATCAGGGCAGCTTCACTGAAGTCAATAGGACTCTACACATTTGCAGGACTGGGGCCTTAAATGGGAAATTTAAGATGTATGTGCAGGATGGCTACTACCTTGGTGGATGGAGAGATTCTCTTCCCTATGGAGTTTCTGCATCTGAAGGACTAGGACACTTTATCTACTGTTCTCTCTTTACGCCCTACCCCCCACAATCTTCTTACCCTGGCAGGAATGCTTTGGGGAAAATTGGCAGGACAGCCTCACTTTACCTGCGTCTCTGGTCTCTGGCTCTAAGTTTCTCCACAAAATGGGGCCAGGATCTAGCTCCATAAGAAAATGATCCATGCCATTGTGTTATTGTTACACATTGTGGGAGATAAGCTTTCCTTGTTGCCTCTGATCCTGCAATGACTGAGGACTCCAGCATGCTCACACAACATTATTGTGTCTCCAGGCTCTAAATGACTTTATGTACGACATGCATTGGCGCACTGACACCTGCTGAGAATACCTGCTTGCTTCTGGTTATTTTTGTTATAATTTTGTAACAAGCACAAGGACACTCAGGAATGGAGCGACTGACCTTCTATTGGTAGCCAGGAGTGATGAAATTCTCTTGGGCTCTCTCAGAATGCTAAGACAGGCCAGCAGTATTGTTATACTGTTGTGAAAATGAACGGACTCTCACTGTGTTTACTGCTGTAACTCTAATTCTGAGAGTGAGAGCAAGGATGGTACAATGGCTAAAGCATTAACTTAGGTCTGGAGAAACCTGGATTCCCATCTTTGCTCAGCTAGAGATTTCCGATGTATCTTGGCCTTTCTATGCCACGGCTCTTCTCTATCTCATGGGAGTGTTGTAAGGATAAATCCCTTAAACACTGTGAAGTGCTCAGATATGAGGAATAATAGAGGCTGTATGAGAGACAGTAACTGCTCATCAAGGGGAGTAAAGGGTTCAGAAATTGGTCATATGGCTTTCTCCTGAGATGCTTGGCAGAGAAGTAGGGACCATAAGATTAATTCTGAGAGGTGATAAGCACCCACATCATCTTCTGAAGTCAATAGGCATGTCTACATAGCAGTTCTGGGTAGATGGGCTTGTACTAGTGTGCTAAAAATAGCAGGGTGGACACTGCAGTTCAGACTTTCCAGCCTGTGCCTGCCACAACATCCTCACTGCTCTTTTTAGTATGTTTGCTCAAGCCCTACTAGTGCAAGTCTATCTACCTGGGCTGCAAGGCTTGCTCCCAGCTGAAGGGTGAACACTCCCAGTGTGAGCACTAGGTGTTCCTCACTTTCCAGGGTTGGCCCTTATAGCTGAAAAATATGTGAGAAAGGGTAATGGAGCTCAGACAGTGGACACCCTAGAAATATCAAAGACTGATGAACAATAAAATACTTCTACTAATACCCATCTCTTTCATCACCATCAAGTCAGTGGCAGCATCCTCACTGTACAGATGAGGGACTTAAGGCACAGAAAGATGAAGTTACTGGTCCAAAGATACACAGCAGGCCACAAGTAGAGCTAGGAATAAAATCCAGGTCTCCTGAGTCCTAAGAAAAAAGAAGAAAGAACAGAATTTGGTTCATCAAATTTAGAAGTCCTCCTAAAAAATTCACAGGAATTAGATTTGGAAGATGACTCAGGCTTTCACAGGTTTAGATCCACAGGGGGAGTTCTGCCCTTCTGCATAATGGCTGTTTTGTTCTTTTTTCCTTCTAGATGCAGAAGAAGAACCAATCTCAAACAGGAATCTCTGCCCCAACTTACCCTCTGCGACTGAGATCAAATACCATTTAACTTAATGAAGCTACTGAGTCCAAGTGCAAGGATCAGATAAGTTCCCCCAACTTCACAGAGTCTGACAAAGTGGGATTTTCTCCCACAAAAGCTCATTCAATAAATAAATTTGTTAGTCTTTAAGAGCCACAGGAATCCTTGTTTGTTTTAAAATGCAAGGAGCAGCTCCCACCCACGTGCCATCCATCAGGCATTTGTTTCTTTCTTTGTGGTAATAACCCATCTCCAGTGGAGGTCTGTGCTAATGGCCCTGTCGCAGTTTGAAGTTCTGCACTGAAGGAAGTCCAGTTGTCCTTTTCTTTGACGTTGCTGGGTCCTTTTCCTTGTGATAGGGCAGTTCAGGAGGCCATGACCACATCTGCTTTGGTTGGTTCTGTTATAATTTACCCTGCCACATTAAAGAAGGGACTGCTAAAGCTGCAGCATTTCCTCACCACAGATTATTATCTTCGCTCCCTCGTTCACCTGACAACACATGCACCTCCTACACCCCAACAACCAGCAGAGAGTGAGAGAATGAGAAATTGAAATGACAATTAATAGATACCCTTGAGGGCTACTGACACCTGGGTCTCTGGATGCCTCCACTTCTGGAAGATCTAGCCACAGCCAATTGCTTCCTTATTCCCCCAGCAAGTTATTTGTTTTTCTTTCTAGACAAATCATGGCTCACAGTATGATGAATGACAACTACAGTTCTGCACTTAACTGTGTATAATTTCAACTCATCAGTGCAGGCTGTCTCCCTTCCCAGGCCCCAGCTCCATTAAGCCAATGCCATAGACATTGAAGGATAAAACCCAAAGTGGTTAAGTCAAGCATGTGCATGTTTTAGGAGCTAAAGTTCATGACCTTTTCTCCCACTGCAGTTAGTTCTACAGGCAAGCATGAACTGTGAAGTTTGGACCCACAATTAGATCTAAATCAGAATTTTCTCAGTGTCTGGGCTGTTGGAATTTGATGGCCATCTCAACCCATAGTAGGGATAAGCCTAAATTTGGCATCTATATCAGAATCTGAAGATCCCCTAAGTTTCTCTGGGAAATGCAGTTGGATGCCTTGGTTTTGATCCAGTGTTCTGGTTCAGGCTTATCTTTAGTTAATTTCCAGTTTAGTCACACGTAACTTTGGAAGAGATGTGAAATTCTGTAAGTGTGCCAAGGGGCCGTCTTTTTGTTTTCCATACAGTGCCAGGCACAATGAGATCCTGGCCTACGACTGGGCCTGTTAGCGCAATTGCAGTACGAAAATAAGAGTGACTCGCTGACAAAGGAAATATGGTCTTCACACATTTCTGACATAAAGCTGAATCTTGTAACAGACTACAACCTAAGAGTCCTGGTTCCAAGTTCACTGAGCTAACCACATTTCTTCTTGGCCCTGTCCAAAAGCCCTACTCCAAAGATTTCGGATATAGCTGACTCCCCCCCCCCCCCTTCTTATCTTGCTTTTTCTAAATACTGAGGGTTAGTTTTCTGGAAAATGACCAGCTCCCCAGTGTATCACAAAATTTGAGGGGGGAAATGCTTTTGAAGGAGTTTTACTTTCTTTCTCAAGAGGACCCAGTCCTGCAAATGGATAATGATTGTGTGGCCTACACACCCTTCTTTCTCATTTACTTCAGCAGGAGTCAAAGTTGCTGAGAACCTCACCAGATTGGGCCCTAATCCTTAGAAAACGTCAGTTGAAAGCCTGCCCCTTTAAGTAAAACACAGAGCCCAGTTGATTCCTAGTGCAATGGCATTGTTTCATTTGGAAGTACTTCAGCAGACCAACATTTTCAGGTGAGCTGAGGGACATCTGAGAAGCAGGGTGAAATATCATTGATCCTGAACAGATATGAAATCAAGAGAGAGAGAGAGATATTTTCCCCCTTTCACTTCAGTGAGGTCCACGGTTAGGAGCATGAGGAAAGCAGGGCTAAGTCACAACAGTCTCCCTCAACTAAAACCAAGAATGCCTCTATAGCAACATACTGGGATATGGTCCATGGCCAGCTTTCTCCACAAGACCCAGGATGTAGTGTCTGCTAATGACATCAACTGAAGCAAAAGTCTTTGGCTGTGTTCAGACGTGAGTTTTATTTCGAAACAGCAACCGTTGTTTCAAAATAAAATTTCTCATGTCCACACGACATACCGTTACTTCGAAACAATGGGACCCATTGTTTTGAAATAACGGCTATTGTTTCGAAACCATTAAACTTAGCAGGAAATCGAAATAGCTATAGTTTCAAAACGGTTGTTTCGAAACAAAGGTGTTCGGACACGTTGTTTCGAAACAACGTGTCCGAACGGCCTTATTTCGAAATAACCATTTTGAAATAACAGCCAGTTCGAAAGCAGGCTTTCCCTTAATTTGAATTAACAAACTGTTAATTCGAATTAACTTATTTAGAAATAAGGATTTTATTTTGAAATGAGTTATTTCAAAATGGGTTATTTCAAAATAACAGTTACCATGTAGACATACCCTTTGTCCTCAAACTGACAGGCTCATGTGCAGCACCATAGACTTCAACTTGAAACCATATAAATTAATCACAACTCAAGCCCTGGGTTCGGTGTATATGGTGTAGTCATAAGCTACAGTATTATTTGTCAAGTAACACGGGAAGGTAGAGGGTATATTCATTGATCTACTGTGTCTCACTCTTATAGGGCCAGATCCTCAGCTGAGGTCAGTTAGTGCTCTTCCACTGAGCAATGCAATCTAGACCAGCTAAGAATCTAGCCTCATATATCTTTGTATCTCTTCATCTATTTAATATATCATCTCTGTACCTCCTTTCAGCCCAGGATCCCAATGCGCTTTATAAACATGACTGAGCGCTCATACCTTTCTCTTTCTGAATTAAACAGTTTCTTTGACTTGATCACACAGTGAAGCAGAACCAAAAATAAAACCAGCCAGGAGTCCCAGTTTGCAGCTCCCTCCCCTCTAGCATTTTACTGCACTAACTGTCTGTTCATTAGCCTGATTTATCTGAATATCAAGGGCTTTGTAGGCAACAGCAAGTACAGAGACAGAGAGCAGACTGTCCGAAAATGGTGTTTTCAGTCATCCGTCTTTTATCACAGGGAGATGGTAGCTTCCCTCCCTTCCTCCTTGAAAAATTTTTTAAATAAACATATGTGCATTAGAACAGCAGCCCAAAGAAACAGCCGTTCCTCCCCCCAAACCTCTATGGTCTCCTGTCATTGGCAATGTCTACACTACAGGGCTTGGTTAAGCTGGCTTAATAAAGTCTGCTTAAAGTAAACCTTATTAAGCTGGCTTAGCACATCCACACTCAAAATGCCAGGAGACTGCCCAGCAGCTGCTAGGTCACCCTAGGAGTGGTGGATTGTGGGTACCTGGCCCACAGTGCACCACAGCAGGGATGCCCCTCTCTTCTGGCCACTCCTTTACTACAGGAAGTGTGTGACCACACCAGCCTCCATACTGTGTGTGGCAACAGAGAGCCCAAGGAGGCCAGGGAGCTTGATGTAGCCCAGCGATGTGCCAGCACAGCACCCCACACCTTCCCTGTGTTGCTCAGACTCCTCTAGCTCTGGACCAGGTGCTGCAAGGCAAATGCCAGTGGAGGGGCAGGGCACAGCAGTAGTTAAGACTTAAACACCAGGAAACAGCACATAGAGGAAGGTGAAGTCAAATCACCTGTTATAATGGGGAAAAAAAATCCATAGTCAGTATTTAATCCTGCTTTCACACAATCTAGTCTAAAAGAAATAGAAACTTTCTTTCCATGTGCTATTTCCCAGTGTTTGAATCTTAACAACTGCTTTGATTTGCTGTTAGACTGTGACCTGATCCTATGTCTTACACTCCCCTGCATTTATTTCCTATCATTCTGTAAATTCCCCCATCTTCAAACTGTCTGATGAAGTGGGATTTTTCTCCCATGAAAGTTCATCCAATAAATAAATTTGTTAGACTTAAACAGTGCCTCTGGACTCCTTGTTTGTTTTACAACAATATCAGGGGGGTCATTTGAGAAGGGGAGACACACGGGGCTGGTCAGAGAGGGGGAGAGACAGGCAGAGTCAGGCTGAAAAGGGCACGGGGGAGATAGGGGCTTGGTCAGAGAAGGGGGAGACACCATGGATTGGGCTGAGGAGGACAAGGGGGGAGATATCCAGGGTCGGGCAGAGAAGGACGAGACACCCAGGGTCGGGCAGAGAAGGGCAGGGGGGGAGATATGTGGGGCCGGGCAGAGAAGCGGGGGGAGACACGCAGGCCTGGGCAGAGAAGGGCAAGGGGGGAGACAAGCAGAGAAGGGCAGGGGGGGAGACATGTGGGGCGGGCTGAGAACTGGGAGACATGGAGAGCGGGCAAAGAACGGGGAGACATGCAGAGTGGGCTGAGAATGGGGGAAATGTCAGGTTGGGCTGTGATGCCCGGCCTGGCTCAGAACAGGGGAGATCAGTCAGGGAACATGGGGAGTTTGGCTGTGTTGTGCCTTCTAGCCAGCCTCCATCCCCATGTTTTCTGTGGTTGGTAGGCCAATTAAGTTGACTTAAGGTAACTTCCCCTCCACATTGCCTTAAGTCAACTTAATAAAGTTGACTTAACTGTGAAGTTGACTTTTTAAGCAGAAGTAATAAAGTTGACTTTACCTGATGCTAAAGTTGACTTTATTGCTCAGCAACGTAGACAGGGCTTTGTTTAAGTCGACTTAAGGTCCCTTAAGTTGACTTAAACACACAGTGTAGACATACCCATTGAGGGGAGCAGAGCTATGGTTACACGTGAAGTTTGGACAGCTTAACCTGAGTATTTTTACTTTAAGCCTCTCTTTCCCCCTCCCTCCAGATAATTCATTAATTTTTCAAGCTTCTATAAGTTTCTTTGGCTTAATCCACAGAAGTAAGGAACTTTGGGGGATCATCTAGTCCAATTCCTTGCTCAAAGCAGAACTAAATCCAACTAAATCATCCCAGCAAGGTCTTTATCAAGCCAGGCTTTAAAAACCTCTAAAAAATGGAGATTCCATCACCTCCCTAGGTCACCTGCTCTGCTACAGACAGAACTTCAATATACCACTAGAAGCCTAGCTGAGCCCAAGGCAGCCGGCACAGGTCAGCCAAATGTGCCTAGTTGCTGTGCAGACACAACCAGTGAGTTAAGTTCCGAAGGTGTAGCCGTGTTAGTCTAGTTCAGTGGTTCCCAACCCAGGGTCCGTAGACCCGACTTGTTCCAGGGGGTCCATGGCACTGCTCCCCGCCGAGGCCGGAACCCAGCTGCCACCCTGATGCTCCCTGCTGGGACTGGATACTGGCAGGGGTGGGGGCATGCAGAGAGCTGCCTGCTGCTGCTGCTCGCTGGCAGCAGATGCCAGCGGCAGCTCAGCTTCACTCCCCAGCAGGGGCTACCTGCTCCCACTCCACTGCAGGGGCTGGCTGGGGGCCATGGCAGCAGTGCCTCTGCTCGCTCCCCTGGCAGCTGGCTCAGCTTCCTTGCAGGGGCTGTCTGGGAGCCATGGCCGTGGCAGCCCCACTCATCAGCACGAGGAGCAGGAGAGGGCCATGGCCACAGTGGCTCCCCCTCCCTACCTGGATTTTGGTCACATGGGCCAGATTCTGCTTGCATTTTAGTGGTGATAGGCAGGAGGTCTGTGAAATTTTTTTGGACTGTAAAAGGGGACCCCAGCCTCCAAAAGGTTGGGAACCACTGGTTTAGATCAACAAAACAAGCAAAGAATCTGATGACCCTTAAAAGAGTAACAAATTTATTTATTGCATGAGCTTTTGTGGGAGAAAATCCCACTTTGTCAGATGCTTTAAAGATGGAGGAACTTAGGCTATGTCCACATGCATGGAGTTAAATCAATTTAGCTTGAAGCAATTCAAGCTAAATTGATATAACAACCATTAAATCGATTTAAATTAAATTGATTTAACAGGTCCCCACAAAGATAAACAAATAGAACTAGCATGTCTGGGGAAGGACTTGCTGGTTCGATGTAGGAGAGGGGCATCCTGGGAGGTGTGGCAACATGGCCCCCTGGCAGGGTGATGTTGCCATTCAGTCCCCTGTCTGGCTCTCATCTGGAGAGCCAGGCAGGGGGAAAAAAGCCCCCAGGGCAGTGATCCCCCTGTGCCCTGCATATTCCCCCCACCCCCCTGGCCTGGCAGTGGCGGGACGGGGACCGCTGGGTGCCTGGCGTACCCCGCAGCTGGCCCAGCAGTGGTGGGGCCAAGGAAGCCGGCACACCCCGCTTCCCCACAGCTGGCTGGGCAGTGGGAGCAGGGAAGCCTGCATGCCCAGCTTTGGTGCTGCTGGCCAGGTGGCAGGAGCAGGGAGCCCGTGCCTGGCTTCCCTGCAGCCACCAGGCGGCGGGGCAGGGAAGCCCTGTGATCCCCGCTTCCCCACTGCTGCTTGGCGGTAGGAGCAGGGGAGCCAGCGCATCAGGCTCCCTGCCCCTGTTGCCCAGCATCTGCAGGAAAGCTGAGCATGTGGGCTTCCTGCCCCCACCACCTGGCCAGCAGCACCAAAGCCGGTTGCGCTGGCTTCCCTGTTCCCACCACCCAACAACAGCCGGTAAGCCGGGTGCGCAGGCTCCTTGCTGCTGCCACCCAGGCAGCAGCGCCAAAGCTGGGCGCGCAGGCTTCCCTGCCCCCACTACCCGGCCAGCTTCGGGAAGTCGGGCGTGGGCTCCCTGCTCCCGCTGCCCGGCATCTGCAGAGCACCTGGCCGACCCTGCCCCCACCACCCTGCCAGTGCCGGACGATGCGGGGCACCCCAGGCTCCATTCCTCAGCCCTGTGTGCCCCCCTCTCCCTGGCCAGGATCCTGATTCCCTCTCTGGCCAGGGTGCTGAGGGGGCAGGTCTTCCTTCTAGGGTGCCATGCACCCTGGGAGGAAGGTCAAAGCCACTGAAGTGGAACAATGTTGTTTCAAAACAAGGCATCTGAATGGTCTTATTTCAAAACAACCGTTTCGCTTCGACAGCTATTTTGATTTTCTACTAGGTTTTACTGTTTCAATTCAAATTTTGTTGTTTTGATATGATGGAGCTCATCATATTGAAACAACAAAACGTCATGTGGACCTAACTTTCTTTTAAAGCAAAACAACCAGCGTTGTTTTACTTTAAAACCTGAATGTGGACATATCCTTACAAAATGGGAGGAAAATAAATGCAGGAAAGTGTAAGTCACAGGATCAGGTCAGACTGTTACAGCAAGTCAAGGCAGTTGTTAAGATTCAAACACTACCTCATCTTCCTCTGTTTATGCTGCTCCCCAGTGTTTGAAGCCCTTGAGGGCTCTGTCTTACTGCATGTATTTACCGCACTTAGGGGCTGAATACATATAAATATTCCTGCCCCCTGACTGCCTTGTTGTTGTATTAGTTTGTGTAACTCCCCTTTTCATTCACAGACCAAAGTTGGAGATTGCCAGTTCCAGCCCTGAATTGCTTTGCTCAGGACATTAACTAAAATCAACTGATCTCTTTAGAAAGTACTTTAGCATTCATGGTATAGCTTTCTGTCAGCTTGTTTTTTTAAAAAAATTGTGTGCCTTAAATAAAGGAAATAACTTGGCAAAGAGGCCAAATTACATAAAACAACAATTAAGAACACAGGTAAATGCACATAATAGTTCTTCAGAGGAGAGGAATGAATTTAATCAAGGGAAAGCTCAGAAAACCAAAAAGTACACATAGGGTCATCAGCCCACTTCTTTCACTTATCCCTCAGTTGCACTTCATAGATCCAAGCTTCCTTTTACTCTGCTGTTATCACACTTCCCTTCTGCTGTGATTTATTAACTGTGGAACTGACACATTATGAAAGAAAGGTTCTAGAAATGCTTATTAATGTTTGAGAAATTCATTTCACACTTGAATACTTTTTCTCACACTCACTAATGTCCTCATTTTGGTCAGCTGGGTCTATAGGGCAAGAAAACAAGGCGTCTTATTATATGTTTAGCATGTGGAGATGAAGGATGAAAAGGTATTAAAAACACTCTGCAGTCATCTTATGCATTTGGCCCTTGTGTTGCTACACATGGTGTGTAGCTGTGACTGTGTAACTACGTAGGGTGCTGTCTTTATATTCACTGAGACACCATTTCAGCTTTCTTTCAGTCATTATTAAAAGAGCACATCAAATGTGCTCAGGGAAGCTTGAATGTAAAATTCTTTTCCTTTACCAGTTTTCTTCTTCTCAGTTTGGCAAACACTGACCTTTCCCTTGTATTTCTAATAGAACGTGTAATTCAAAAGGCATTTCTGTTTATTACCCTGTTGGTGTACATGAATCAGCAAGGATGTCAGAACAGCTATGGGGAATAGGGGTCATTCTTGGGCTCCTGCTGGTTACTTTCTACCAGCAGAATGGAAATGCCCTAGGCCCTACATAAATAACAATGGCTACTTTGTTTCAAATATTTAATTTCTTCAGAGTAATGGATTGAAACAAGGAAAACACTTGCCTTCATAAATTTAGAGAATATTCCGTAGAGTATAATAATTAGAGCTGGTTAAATTGTTACCATGGAATGTTTTTCCATAGAGAAATGCAATTATGTCGAAAATCAAGACTTCCCAAAGGAACATCACTTTTAATGAAATTTTGTTTACCCCCCCCCAAATTGAAACTAATTTTCCATTTCAACCTTATTAGAAGGAAACCTTACAGTTTTTCATTTCAAAATGAATGTTTCAAAATAAATTATAAAATGAATTTTCAAAATTCTGAATCAGAACTTTGCCCAAATTGAATTTTATTTAACACAAATATAATTTAGTAGGATATTTTCAATTCTTTTCTTTAAATTTCAAAATGTTACAAGCTTCCACAGTATGAATTCTGAGTTTCTACATGCACCCGTGATAAATCTATAAATTTCAGTGTAATATTAAACCTAAGCAGCTCAGGAGAGTCCTATTACCCCATGCTGAAGTGACGCCTGAGACCCAACCTAATAGGAAATAGCTGCAATAGTTCTAGCTTTCCTACCAACAATTTCAACTGTTGCTTAAGAAATCTTCGGTGTTGACTGCAGCTCTGAAGAGAAGCTTCTGCTTTCATGCATCAAAACTCATTTTGTGACTCTTCAGAACTAAAGCAGTGATGCTGGATTTGTATTAGCATTTTCTTAGATCAATAGCTGCCCACTAACTCAGTAAAAGGATATGGAGGGAGGAAAGCAGGGGGAATGGTCTGGCAGGACCACCAGGGATGGGTGAAGGAGTGACTTGCCTACAGGCTATCAATATCTGCATGTAGAGAACAAGTATTTAATAATAGGTTCTTCAATCTGGTTAGAAAATGGTACAATATAATCCAATGGCTGGGAGTTGAAGTTAGGCAAATTCAGACTGGAAATAAGATGCACATTTTTAGTGGTGAGAGTAATTCAACATTGGAACAATTTACCAAAGGTTATGAATGGAGTCTCCAGCAATGACAATTTTTACATCTAGATTGGATGTTTTTCTAAAAGTCTGTTCTACATATTACTTAGGGGATGTTGTACGACCTGTATTGTACAGGAGGTCAGATTATATGATCACACTGGTTCCTTCTGGCTTGGAATTTATGAATCCTTTCGTTACATACCATAGAAAGCATCTCAGTTCCACCTTCATATCAAACAGGCAGGAAGGCCACTGGAAAATAGACTAGGCTGTTTACCTTGTTTTCTCATTCACCCAGAATGAGGGACCAAAGCAACGGTTAATACAGCAATCCAAATCTTTGCTGGCCTCCACTTTGGTTACCACTACTTTCCCACATAGCTCTGTAACATTTGAAGGAAATGTTTTCAAGACTGCAAGCATGTGCTAAATTTTGTGTGTACTTTGCACATACCTGAATAGTACACACAAGTGTCACTACATGCAAACCCTACTGCAATTTGGTACACAGTTTGTATATGTGCAATTTGGCATGTGCATTCTCCTTCTTCTCTTTGCTATTTTTCTCTGTAAGGTTTCCCATATGCAATCCTGAACACTTGGAGTTGGAAGGTGCAGCATTTAGCTGAGCATTTAGCTCAGCACTGCTTGTTCCTTATGTGGAACACTCACCGTTACTAAAACCGCACATGCTTGTTACTACATATATTGCAAACTGGCCTGAATTTGGTAGGTGCAATTTACACTTTCCTGTTTTGCAGCAAAAACATATTTGTACATTTTTATTTAAACTCCACAATGGAGGACTAGGGACATACCAATTAACTGCAAATAGTGTAGTGGCTAGCACCTCTGCTTAACATGCAGAAGGTCCTGGGCTCAATTCCCAGAGGGTTGGACTTGATGATCTCATGAGGTCCCTTCCAGCCCTTTGATTTGATTTGAACTATTCCTCAAAAAATTATACATATATAGCACCCAGTAACCAAGGATCTGAAAGCACTTAAAAATATTAATGAGTTTATGCCTTTGGAGGTGGCTCACTATTATCCCTATTTTACAGATGCAGACACAAACCCAGAAGGTCCAGGGAGCAGGACCAGAATTTTCCAGAGGGCTCAGGACCCACAACTGAGTCCAGATTTTCATAAGTGCTCAGTAGATTGGATACTAAGCTCTTTAGAAAACTTGGCCACATGTGTCACAATAAGAATTGCTGGGTGTTGGGCACTGTAGTGACATAAATATGAAATGAACTCTTTTGAATATTTGAGTCTAATTGTGGATGTTGAATACTTGGAAATTGGTCCCTTAGATCCTTTGGCCCCTTGTATTATGTTTCTATGCACAAAAGCAACATCAGTACTTTCACTATAGAAAGTCTTAACTTTGAAATAAGGAAACTCAACAAGAAGAGCAAAAGTTAAGTTTTCATGAGCAAAAGCGTAATGTGTGTGTGTGACTCCTCTGTAAGAAGCAGAAAAAAAGACAAAAAAAAACAAACCTCCCAACCAAACTGAGAACAAAACAAACAAGGAGTCTGGTGGCACTTTTAGGGTTTGTCTACACTTACAATTTAGTTCAAATTATTGAAGATTACTTCCAACTAAATTAATGCATGGCTACACTGACTTTCATTACTTTGAACTAAGGAATTCCTTAGTTTGAAGTAATGAACACTTACTTTGAAGTTATAAAACCTCGCTTAACTTCTGAGTAATGGTTAATTCAAACTTATTAGTTCAAACTAACCCACTGAAGCTGCGTTAATTTGAACTAACCATTAGTTCAAATTAACCCGGTTTGACCTTCTTCGTCCCAGGGTGCCTTTCTCTTTCCTCATATTGGGTGGGACATAGCCCTTCTTTGGCATCATGTTGCTACACTTTCCATGGCTGCCTCCTTCCTAAATCAAACTAGCGAGTCCTGTTCATGGACATGCTAATTCAATTTGGGTTTCTAGGGGGGCCATGTTAGTTTGAATTAACTTAGTTCAAATTAACCATTATTAGTTTGAATTACTTAATCAAACTAAGTTAATTCAAACTAACTTCTTAAGTGTAGATATATCCTGAAAGACTAAAGACTGTTTATAGCATAAATTTGTTAGTTGTTAAGTGCCACAGGACTCTTTGTTTGTTTTGCTGAACTAAACTAACATGGCTTCCCCTTTGAAACGTGTCATCTGAGAACAATGTACATTTGTTGTCTTGCTGTACATAATACCATTTAAACCATAGAAGAAGACTGAGTGCTTCATGGACCTAATGGATTTTAGATTTATTAGGCATGGAGGGTTTTTCTACATTGCAATGTAACCAGCATTGATAGAACTCCAGTTAGCAGGCCCTGGCTTTGTTAACCTAGTGCTTGAGCATCTCCACCCATTTTGGAATCTGTAGGACTCTGGGTCCCAGCTAGGGGCTCTGGTGCCCACATTGCATTATGCAGGCTCAAGTTCAGCCACCCATATCCAAAACTTCCTGTGTGGCTGCTTTAGTCCTTTGAAGATGGTGATTTTGGGAAAACTTGACTGTCCAGCAGACAAAGAAAGTCAGCCCTTGACACTGAGGGATACTTTGGATGAACTCTTAGAGCACAAGACCAGTTGGGATGCATCTATACCGCAAAGCAATAGGACTTGAACCCTGGGCCTTAGCTTAGCTCAGACCCTAAACACCCATGGTGTCCTAAGGCCCTGGGTCCAAGTGATTTCCATGCAGACAAAAAGGAGTTTAGGTTTGAGCTTGAATTCAGACTCTGGACTTACAGAGCAGTATAGACCTGCACTGGGATTTCCTCCCCCTGCTCTCCACCTTTCTTTCTGTAAGAATACAGCGTGTAAGATGATAAAAGGGGGAGCCCCTTCAATTAAAGAACCTTTTCTGAATTATGAAAATGTCTTTGCATGAAAAACTAGCTTCATTATAAATGTTACATTATTCAGTAAACTTCTCCCTTGGAAGAGGCATTTCACAACTGCTGACATAGCTATGGATGTGTGGCAAATGTGACTTATTTCTTAGATGAAGAAAAACATAATCAAAAAGCACAGATGGAATATTTATGCTGTAAGATAAATACACATGTACCTCTAAGTAATGATGGTAAGACGTAATATTTCATCTTTAGTTTCATTACTCATGAACTATGCCGCTTTCAAGAGAGATTTGCAATTGCTTTACCACCATATTCTGATACATGTTGTCCCTCCTTTAGACATCGCACTCTTCTCTAGCATGTACATTCTATATAGTCCTGGCAATTCTCTCATTGGTAACACCTACCCACTGTACAAGCTGAACAGAATTGGCATCTTATTCAAAGGACATATTCATGATCCATTTTATGATGTTAATTAGGCTGGAGGAAAGTTAGGTGTAGACATATAATTTCAAATACATTGTGTGTGGGGGGGGTTCGTATTCTGAGAAGAGCTTCAATGTGCAAAGCTAATCAAAGGCTGCTTTATTCCACTGTTACAGGTTTGTTCTCCTGAACTGTGTGTATGCGAATCACAACAACAATGGTCTGCTCCCATGATAGTGAGCTTTGTTTCAGTGTCTACATGTTCTGTTGTCGCAATGGAATAATTGCAGTCTGACATTAATAGCTAATATATTAGAATCAGCATGAAAATACAAACAAGATTACTGTTCAGCGAAACTGAACTAATGTTTAATATACCAGCAGAGAAAAAACTTAGAACCATACCTGTATTTTTGATTTTGTACTCATTCCAAATGTCTGAAAGGGATATACGTGGATGGGATAGAGAGAATGCAGCATGGACACATAACAAAACAAAGGAAACAATGTGAACTAGTGGTTAGAGGACAGGCCTGACAGTCCAGACTCCTGATCTCTACTAGGCTCTGCTACTGACTCATCTTTGGCAACTCCCTATGCTTCAGTTTGCCACTATATAAACAGGGGATAACAACTCCTTTCCTTACCTTGTCAGAGAGTGTTGTGATGTCTGCAAAGCTTCTTAGGCCCTCCTAAAGCACCAAAGAGAAAAATGCTAGTATTAGTTGATATAAGAAACTCTCTTTTGGGGTAACAAACAAAGAGTCCTGGGGCACTTTTAAAGACTAACAAATGTATTTATTGCATGAGCTTTCATGGGTGGAAATCCCACTTCAGATGCTTTGAAGATGGCAGAACTTACAGAATGGGAGGAAAATAAATGCAGGGAAGATCCCTTCCCTCTTGAAGTACCCTCTCTCTGATGCACACCCCAGGTAGTTGTGTTTGTTCTCCATGAAGGATGAGATGACTATCCCTTTACTGTGGAAGCAAAATATCTTCCTGTTCATTTAACTCCAGGAGAGAAATTATATTAACTCTCAAGCTTGAAGCCATTTCAATTTCAAGGAGACTTTAAGGCAAGCAGGCTTTGGGCCATACAATGAGGGGAACTGTCCCAGTGAAGTCAAGGGCAGTGTGAGTCATTGAGGGGCACAGGAGGATCAGTGCCCACCTGCAGAGAACTGAGGTAAAACAGACAAATGACTGCAGTTTGCATTGGACAGTTGTCAATCAGAGTGTCAAGAAAGATAATGTATTTTACCTGGTCTCCATTCTTCTCTGTTCAACTTAACTTTTGACCCACAATTATTGGCGGAAGAGGGCCGTTCCAGAGAGCCATTAGTCCTTCTCAAGAGGCCTTCCAAGTGTAACCAAAAATTATGATGGAGGTGGGGGAAGGTCTCCTTAATAAAACCCCTCTCTACCTCTGTGAAACATTCACACAGAGTCACTGTGTGCAATGTCACCCCTCATTCATCTATAGAAATTATTTTCAGGCTGGTTCAAGCAAGTATGGGTCTATTTGAATAGTCTTTCAGCAGCAATGACCAATAACTTGCATGTGATCTGGTCCCTCACCAACTAGACAAGCTGGGGAGGGAGAGATCAGTCCTACAGACAGGTGTATAGGTGACGGGTCCAGAACTGGTGTGTGCATTTCTTCAAGGGCTCAGGGCAACGGGCAACAAAGGTTGATATTAAACAGAAGGAGGGGAAGTCTGTAGAGTGTCTCTAACCAGAGCTAAGACAAGTGGTGAGATATCTGAATTCCCCAGGGACGTCAAACTCATTGCAGGGCTTCTGGTCAGAACAACACAATTCTCTAAAACGCACAGCGCAAGAGCATAAGTAGTAATAATTCTACTAGCATCCTAATTTGTGCCTACTGAAGTGGAGGAAGCTGGTGTAGATTTGGTAGCATTGCCCTTCTATTACATTTCATCACACATTCAGCTGGAGTTGACTGTGGAGCATCATGGCAGCTTTGCCAATGGAGAACCCTGATTTTAAATCCAAACTGAAAAGCTATAAAATGAAATAAAGAAAAAGGCCTGGTCTACGCATGCCACTGTTTTCGGTGGTAGTCAAAAGGAGAAACTCAGGCTATGCAAAATAACTTGCATCTCTCCCCCTTGACTGTCTAATGCCCCCTTATCTCTGTGCCGCCACTGTGCTGCTGAGTCAAAGGCAGATGCTGTCCCTTTGGCTTGGTGCTATTCTTCTTACAAAGGTGGAGTTACTGAGTCAAACTCCAGACCAGGAGTCCTCTGGCACTTAAAGACTAACACATTTATTTATCACATGAGCTTTCATGGGAAAATATCCCACTTCATCAGATGCTTTGAAGATGGGGGAATGTACAGAATGGGAGGAAATAAATGTAGGGGAGTGTAAGTCATGGGATCAGGTTACACTGTAACAGCAAATCAAAATGGTTGTAAGCAGCAGCTTCCCCAGGACTTGAAATTAAGGTGAGTGTAAGGGGAGTTTTGGGGGCGCTCACTAAATTGGTGTAACACTGTTACTAGCTGACAACTGGGAGGGTGTTGGGAAATTCTGGGAGGGTGTGGGGGAGTGTTAGGGAAATCCCTGGACTTGTAAAGATTCAGACAGTGAGGAACAGTATACAGAGGAAGATGAGGTCAAATCACCTGTTGTAATGAGAGAAACCAGCAACTACAGAACTACAGACCTAACAACAGAACCATTAAAGCAGACCCATAACCCTGCAACAAACCACACTGCCAACTTTGCCCATATATCTGCACAAAAGACACTATTACAGGAGCTAATAAAACCAGCTACTCCATCAAAGGCTGATTCATCTCCTCATCCACCAATGTGGTTTATGCCATCATATGCCAGAAATGTGCCTCTGCCTTAAATATTGGACAAACAGAATAGTCTCTGCACAAAAGTACAAATCTGATATCACAACATTCTAAAACCAGTGGGTCAGCATTTCAATCTTCATGATCACTCCATTAATGATTTGCTAATTGCTGTGCTCACACAGTTGAATACTAGATCAAGGCTTCAAAGAGAAGCTGCTGAAATCGAATTTATTTGCAAATTCAGTTGTATTGCTTCAAGACTTAATAGGGATATTGGATTTTTCTCTCATTACAACAGATAGTTTGACCTCATGTTCCTCCGTATGCTGTTCCCCAGTGTTTAAATCTTTATAACTGTTTTGATTTTGCTGTTACAATATGAACTGATCCCTTCCTTTAACCTCTGCGTCTGATGAAGTGGGATTTTTCTCCCATGAAAGTTCATGCGATGAATATATTTGTTAGTCTTTAAGTGCCACAGGACTCCCTGTTTGTTTTACTGAACTAGACTAACACAGCTGCACCTTTGGAACTAAACTCCAGACTGATTGTGCAGATCTTGATTGACTGCACAACTGAACCAGAGAGTTTGAACTGACAGTGGTGAATTTGCTGGAGTCAGCATAGACTTGCCCTGCATCTATAATCCAAATAGATCTAAAAATGCTCCCGCCCATTCTGTAATTTCCCTCATCTTCAAAGCATCTGATGACATGGGATTATCTCCCACGAAAGCTCATGTGATAAATAAATTTGTTAGTCTTTAAAAATGCCACAGGACTCCTTGTTTGTTTTGATGCACTGCTCGGTAACTCATTATTTAGCAGTAGAAAAGATTGCAGTATGTAAGAGAACAACCAGGCTGGGAACCTGTTGTACTAGCACTGTACAGACCCACAATAAATGACTGTCCCTGTTCCAAAGACCTTACAATCTAAAGGGGGCAGAACCAGCTATCCCCATAGTGTCCCATTCCATGGTACTCTGGAACAATTAGCCTTAAGGCAAAGAGGCTATTTCGGTCTGTGACCCTTTCACTCCCTGACTGCTCTGTAAGGCCGGGTTTAGGGGAAGACCACATCAAGAGCTCAGTTTTGGTAACTAGATTCTTCTTCAAGTGCTGCTTACATCATTCAGTTACAGGTGTCTACATGCCACAGCACATGGTAATCCAGAAAGTCTTTTAGCCCTAGCCTGCCAGGTTAGGGTCAGCAGCCAACGCCCTCTCCATGCCACGACCACAGCTATATATGTGACCATGATACTGACCCTCCCAGTTCCTTCTTTCCACCCTCAGCAATGGTACTGGAATAGCCTCCCTTGCAATTAAGCAAGCGCCTGTCTCATCTAGTTACCTCTTGTTATCTTACAAGAAATAATGCCTGGATTTAAACCCTGCACAGTCTGCTGCAAGGTTTTCCCGATTGACGACCCCCACAAGAGATGCCTCTCCTGTCTGGGTGAGTCACATGTGGCGGACAAATGTTCCCTATGCAAGTCGTTCAAGAGAAGAACTCGCAAAGATAGGGAGCAAAGGCTCCGAAATATCACCCCAGATCAGGTGATGCAACCAGCTGTGGGTACACCCACCATGCCTATGGACTTGCCAGCATCACATGCCAGATTGGCACTGGAAAAGACCTTGTGCAGCTCTCCAGCTATTACTAAAAAGCTGTGATCGGCCTCTGACTCAGCACCACCTCAGCATCGTGCCACTTCGCTATCAGCTACTCCGCCTCAGGGAAAGGATCAGGAACGTATCCGTGTCCCTTTGACACTGAAGGCATTAGCGGCAGCAAGAGTCCTATTGAAACTGACATCCCTGGCACTGTGCAGATTGATGCAGTCAAAAGGGAAACCGGCCCTCACAGCCAAGCAGTGGTCCTCCACGGCAGAGGTGGTACTGGCATCGGAGCTGGCAGCAGACTCTCCCCCACTACCAGAAACCGACACCACCCTGGGGCCAGAGCAGGAGTCGGCCAACGGGTACCTCTCATCGCCAGTATCTATACGTGGACCTTCGGTACTGTGTTCGCAGGGATTGAGAAGAGCAAGATTGACTTTACTTCTTTGGCACCATCAGATGATGAACCATGGCACCTTCGATCCCCATCATCCCCGGAACTGACCCCGCCAGGGGAGAAGCTTGTGGGTAAGTGGTGCCATAAGTGCTCCCTGACTCCTCACCGCCAAAGTAACTCATCTCTCGGTACCCAAGGAGGGGACACATAGCAGACCCCAGAGTGGCTCTTATAGCAATGGTAGCTTCCAAAAGGAAAAAGGCCGTTCCAGGGCACACCGCAGCTCCACCCCTTGATTGTTCCAGGAGCGGTCTAGCAGGTGGCTCAACTACCTTTCCGAGGATGAACCTGCATCATTGTGACCCTCGGCACTGCCGTCAGCTAGGACCCCTTGTTCCTCGGATGATGAACCCAACTCCGGCACCACGCAGCAGAGGCGTCGCTAGGCGGGCAAAGGACCCCAGGCATGGGCCCAGCCCCCGCCCCCAAGGGCAGGCCCCACCCCCTGGGAAGAGGCCTTGCCCCCTGGCCAGGGATAGGGCCAGGGGGAGGCCACGCGAGCGCGAGTGGCTAGGCCACAGTGCTGTGCTGCCAGAAGCGGCAGTGGGTGGCCAGGCCCCCAATCCCCAGCTGGGGATTGGGGGCCTGGCCGCCTGCCGCCATGGGCACGGGCGCGGGCCTGGCTTCCAGCGGCCACTTCTGGCCGCACCGCAGCTGAGCTACTCGCAGCGGCGTGGCCTCCCCCTGGCCCTATCCCTGGCGCCGCCGCCACCACGGCCGGCTGGGGATCAGGCCCCGGATCCCCGGCCTGATTGGGCCGGAGATCCGGGGCACCAGCGTTGGGACCCGGGGCACATGCCCCGGCGTGCCCAACGCTAGCGATGCCACTGCCACGTGGTATCATAGATCATGAATTCCTTCTTCCTTGTCCCCAGATGAAGCAACCTACCAATGACTTTTGGCATGCAGGGATGACCCTCGTGCTTAGGTGCGTGGCAGCAAACTTGAACTTGGATCTTGGGGTTGTGAAGGAACAGTGCAACCCTCTATTTGACTTGGGGGATGAGGCCCTGCCTGCTAAGGTCTCAGTTCCACTGCATGAGGGAGTATACAGCATTGAGAAGGCGCAGTTGCAAACTCCCCCCTTGATTTCCCCCACGTCCAGAGTTGTGGACTGGAGGTAGCACATCCTGGCTGATAAATTTTCCTTCCTCTTTAACCACGCTATACCAGGCTCCCTGGTGGTGGATGCAGTGAACCAAATGGAGAGACAGGGCCAACCTAGCTCCACTCCTAAAAATAAGGAGGTGAAGAAACTTGACCTTGTTGGTAGGAAGGGTTATTCCACCACAGCTCTCTAGCTCTGCATAGTGAATTACCATGCCTTCCTGGGGAGATATGCTTTCAACCTCTGGGGGGCACTAAAAAGATTTTGCAATGTGCTTCCCAGGGAACACCTCAGGGATTTTGAGACACTGGTGGAGGAAGGGGTATTGGTCGTGGGATGCATCTGACACTGCTTCCCGCAACATAGCCTCCTCAGTGTCTATGAGCTGATCGGCCTGGTTACAGAGCTCTGGATTGTCTCAACAGATGCAGCTAATTATTCAGGACCTTCCTTTCCAGGGTCCAGCCCTATTTGCAGAATCTGCTAATTCTAAACTACACGGGATGAAGGACTCTAGGGCCACCCTAAAATCCCTGGGCATGTATGTGCCACAGGATGTTAGGCATTCCTTAAGACCCAGCAGCCTCCAGCAGGCCCCAGCAGCCTCAGCAACAATCCCAACAGCTGCAGCAACAAAATCAAGCACAAGGGTCACATCAGATGTCCTACCAGCAGCCTCAGTGTTCGTATAGGGGCCTGGAGAGGGAAAGGAACTGAGCAGGCAAGGGCTCAAAATCCCAATCCTCGACCCAGACAACTGGCCAAGGGAACAGTAGCTCCCAATCTGCTGGCCAAAACCAGCATTTCTGACAGACAACTAGAGGGCCCTGTCCCCCTACTCAGCCTGTGTTATTCAGCAACAGACTGGCCCGGTTTCTACCTCGGTGGGCCAACATCACAACCAAGTGTTGGATATTGGATACAATATCCATAGGATACTCAATTCATTTCAAATCTATAGCCCAAGGCATGAACCTGCCCCCTCATTTGTGTCTTGGGGATCCAGAGGTAGATCTTCTGTTACAAAGGGAACGTGAAAAACTACTTTATCTAGGGGCCATAGAAAGGGTTCCAAGGGGTCAACGGGGAAAGGCGTTCTACTCCCGATACTTCCTAGTTCCCAAACCAAACAGTGACCTGAGACCCATCCTGAACATCAGGGCACTGAACAAACATCTAAGGAAAATAAAATTCCATATGGTTTCCATTTTATAAATCACCCCTGCTCTAGATCAAGGGGACTGGTTTGCGGCCCTCAGCTTAAAGGACTCTTATTTTCACATAGCGATAAGCCCAAAACACAGAAGTTTCCTCAGATTCATAGTAGGGGGGAAGCACTTTCAATTCACGTCCCTCCCATTCGGGCTCACCTTAGCCCCCAGGATGTTCACAAAATGTATGGTAGCAGTGGCACATCTGCAGAGGCAGGGCATAAAGACCTACCTGTACTTCAATGACTGGCTAATAAAGGGAAGGTCCAAGTATCAGGTTTGCTACAGTGTTGCTATGGTAAAAAGGCCATGCAGTCACCTGGGGCTTTGCATAAACAGAAAAAATCAAAACCCGTCTCAACCTGCAGGCTAGAATTCATCGGAGCCTTACTGGACTCCAGGAAAGGCAAAGCATCACTTCCCCATCAAGATTTCAGTCCATGTATTCCCTCATTTTGGAGCTTTGGAGGGCCCCAGTCACCACAGCCAGACGGTGCCTGCAGTTACTGGGCCACATGGTGGCCTCGACCTTGGTAATAAGAACAGCCCAACTGAGAATGAGACCCTTCCAGCTCTGGGTAACCATGGTCTTCCATCCTCAGAGACACCCCTTGAACAAGTACTGTCAGTTTACCATGAGGTCCTAGAAACCCTTGAAACCGGTGCTTGCAAACAGGGGGACTGAAAACGGGGGCGTTTGAGAGGGAGTTTGGGAAGGAGTTTGGTGAGGCCACGATGGTGAAGAGAAGCTGCACTGCTTGCGCCAGCACCCATTCTGTCTCATCCACCTGTGCCTGTAGCCAGATAGACATCCTGAGCATGGATATCTCTACCCAGATCCTGGTGTGGACTTGCAGGGACTGTGGCCTGCATTTCCCTGTCTCTGACAATCAGGCTGGAGAGATGAATCAATGTGACAGGTGTCTTCTGGTGGAATCTTTCAGGAGGCAGGTGGGAGAGTTACAGGAGGAGGTGTCTAGGGTAAGGAGTATCCATGCCCTGGAGAAGTTCCTCGATAGCATCCACGAGGAGACATGCAAGGAGGAGGATACTATCCAGGTGCCAAAGACTACTGCCGCACCACTGAAGATGAATGGGGTGCCTATGGCAGAGGGAGGGCACTAGCACCTGGTTACCTCTGGCAGCAGACAGTGCTCTACCCCTGCTCACGTCCCACCCTCCTTTGTGGTGAAGAACTGCTACGCAGCACTAGAGACAATGGATGAGGTGGAAGAGGAGACGCCATACACCCCCGAGGCTGGGAGGATCACAGCCACCACAGGTCGGAGGAAACGTAGGGTTGTGGTGGTTGGGGACTCACTTCTGAGGGGGATGGATACACCCATCTGTCGCCCTGACAAGGCCTCTTGGGAGGTATGCTGCCTGCTGGGTGCCTGCACCCGAGACGTTACAGAGGGATTGTCAAGAATCATCCACCCCTCTGACTACTACCCTATGCTGCTTATCCATGTGGGAACCAATGATACTGTGAGAAGTGATCCTCGGCAGATCAAAGATGACTACAGGGCTCTGAGAGCGTGGGTGAAGGAGTTCGGAGCACGGGTGGTGTTCTCCTCGATCCTTCCGGTCAAGGGTAGGGGCCTGAGCAGAGACAGGTGCATCCTGGAGGTGAATGCCTGGCGGCGAAGATGGTGTCATCAGGAGGGCTTTGGCTTCCTTGACCATGGAGTGCTGTTCCAAGAAGGACTGCTAGGCAGAGATGGACTCCATCTGTCAAGGAAGGGGAAGAGCATATTCGGACGTTGACTGGCTGACCTAGTAAGGTGGGCTTTAAACTAGGTTTGAAGGGGGAAGGAGACCAAAGCCCACAGGTAAGTGACAATGTGGGAGACCTGGGGGAAGGGATGGAACTTGGGGGGTGCTGGGACTGTAACACCAGGGATAAAAGAGAGGGTGGTTGGAACATGGGGGGGGGGTCAAATAATTGTGTTAGATGTTCTAATGAAGCTTTACTACCTGAGGCAAGTGCAGAAGGACAACATCGGGAGAAAATGCAAGGAGATAGATGCAATAAAATTGAAAATCGACACAGGAAAATAGGGCGATCAGCCTGGTATCTTAGGTGCCTGTACACAAATGCGAGGAGCCTGGGAAACAAGCAGGAAGAATTGGTAGTACTGGCACAGAAAAGGAACTATGATATAATTGGAATAACAGAGACGTGGTGGGATAGCTTGCATGACTGGAGCTCTGCCATGGATGGGTATAAATAGTTCAGGAAGGACAGGCAGGGAAGAAGAGGGGGAGGAATAGCACTATATGTAAAAGAGCTCTATGACTGCTCAGAGCTCCTTTACGGAAGTGGAAACAAGCCAGTTGAAAGTCTGTGGGTCAAGTTTAGAGGAGAGGACAAGAAGGGGGATGTCGTGGGGGGTGTCTGCTATAGACCACCAGACCAGAAGGAGGAGGTGGATGAGGCATTCCATGGACAACTGGCAGAAGTTTCCAGATCACAGGCCCTGGTTCTCATGGGGGACTTCAGTTACCCTGACATCTGCTGGGAGGCCAATACAGCAGTGCATAGACAATCCAGGAAGTTTTTGGAGAGTGTTGAGGACAACTTCCTGGTACAAATGCTGGAGGAACCAACTAGAGGCCTTGCACCTCTTGACCTGCTGCTCATAAACAGAGAAGAATTGACTGGGGACATAAAAGTGAATGGCAACCTGGGCAGCACAGACCATGAGATGATAGAGTTCAAGATGCTGATTAATGGGAAAAAGGAAAGAAGCAAAATGCAGACCCTGGTCTTCAGAAAAGTAGATTTTGGCTCCCTCAGGGAACTGATGGGCAGGATCCCTTGGGAGGCTGATCTGAAGGGGAAAGGCGTCCCAGAGAGCTGGCTGCACTTTGAAGAAATCCTGCTAAGGGCACAGGAAGATACCATTCCGATGAGCAGAAAGAACAGCAAATGTGGAAGGCACCCAGTGTGGCTTAACAGAGAACTCTGCACTGAGCTAAAGCATAAAAAGGAAGCTTACAGAAAGGAGAAGCTTGGGCAGATGACTAAGGAGACATATAAAGATATTGCTCGGAACTGCAGGGATAAAATCAGAAAGTCCAAAGACAATTGGAGGTGCGGCTAGCAAGGGATGTGAAGGATAACAGGAAGGGGTTCTACAAGTATGTTAATAACAAGAAGAGGATCAAGGATGGCATAGGTCCCTTACTGAATGAGGCAGGTAGCCTCGTGATTGAGGATGAGGAAAAAGCTGAAGTGCTCGATGTTTTTTTTACTTCAGTTTTCACAGGCAGGGCCAGCTCCCAGCCCACTACACTGGATATGGCAGATTGGAGAGAAGAAGAGAGGCCCTTGGTGATGGAAGGTCAGGTTAAGGACTACCTAAAGAAGCTGGATGTGCACAAGTCCATGGGACCAGACAACCTGCACCCAAGGGTGCTGAGGGAGTTGGCCGATGACATAGCAATACAGCTGGCCATCATCTTTGAAAACTTGTGGCAAATGGGGGAGGTGCCGGAGGACTGGATAAAAGCAAATATAGTGCCTATCTTCAAGAAAGGCAAAAAGGAGGATCCAGGGAATTACAGACCTGTCAGCCTCACGTCAATCCCTGGAAAAATCATGGAGCAGGTTCTCAAAGAATCCATACTGAAACACTTGGAGAAAAATAGAGTGATCAGGAACAGTCAGCATGGATTCACCAAGGGTAAATCATGCCTGACCAACCTCATTGCATTCTATGATGAGATGACTGGATTTGTGGATGTGGGAAAAGCCGTTGATGTGATATACCTCGACTTTAGCAAGACTTTTGATATGGTTTCCCACAGCATTCTCATTGGCAAGTTAAGGAAGTATGGGTTGGATGTGTGGACTGTAAGGTGGATAGAGAACTGGCTAGATCAACAGTTTCAGCATGTAGGAATCAATGGCTCAATGTCTAGCTGCAACCAGTATCGAGTGGTGTGCCCCAGGGGTCGATCCTGGGGCTGGTTCTGTTCAACATTTTCATTAATGATCTGGATGATGGGATAGACTGCACACCCATTAAGTTTGCAGATGGCACCAAGCTGGGGGGAATGGTAAACACACTGGAGGGCAGGGACAGGATTCAGGGAGGCCTTGAGAAATTGGAGCAGTGGGCCAATAGAAATCTCATGAGGTTCAACAAGGACAAGTGCAAAGTCCTGCACTTGGGATGGAAAAACCCCATGCACTGCTACAGGCTGGGGAGCGATCAGCTAAGTAGCAGCACTGTAGAAAAGCACCTGGGGGTCATGGTTGATGGGAAACTAAATATGAGTTAGCAGTGTGCTCTTGCTGCCAAAAAGGCCAATAGCATACTGGGCTGCATCAGAAGAAGTGTTGCCAGCAAATCGAGGGATGTGAGCGTTCCCCTCTATTTGGCACTGGTGAGGCCACATCTGGAATATTGTTTTGGGCTCCCCACTACAAAAAGGACATGGACAAATTAGAAAGAGTCCAGCGGAGGGCAACAAAAATGATCAAGGGGCTGGAGCGCAAGCCCTATGAAGACTGAAGGAACTAGGCTTATGTAGCCTGCAGAAGGGAGGACTGAGGGGGGATTTGATAACAACCTTCAACTATCTGAAGGGATGCTCCAAGGAGGATGTAGCTTGACTGATCTCAGTAGTACCAGAGGACAGAACAAGGAGCAATGGTTTCAAGTTGCAGCTGGGGAGGTCCAAACTGGATATTAGGAAAATCTTTCTTACTAGGCGAGTGGTAAAGCATTGGAATGGGCTACCTAGGGAGGTGGTGGAATCTCTGTCTTTAGAGATGTTTAAGGGCCAGCTGGACAAAACTCTGGCTGGGATAATTTAGTGGAAGTGGTCCTGCTTTTTTTGGCAGGGGGCTGGACTAGATGACCTCATGAGGTTCCTTCCAACCCTATGATTCTATGATTCTATGAAATGTGGCAGGACCCACTCTTTGCCACAGGTGGAATCGCTTTGAGACCTCGAATCCCATGGTGACTCTGATCACAGATGCATTGGACACAGGGTTGGGGGAGCACACACCTCAAAGGGACTTTCAACACAGGGGATGTGGGCCCTCAGGGGCAGGCCCCTTCACATAAATGTGAAAGAACTCAGGGCCATTCGTCTAGCTTGCCAGGTTTTTCTGGACCTGATAAAAGGGAAAATGGTCCAGGTTCTAAGAGACAACACAATGGCCATGTTTTACACAAACCGACAGGGAGGGATGCACTCCCCAGCCCTCTGCGCAGAAGCCACTAATCTCCTTTGGGAAATCACTCTAAAATACAGCTTCACCCCAATAGCAGCCCACTTGCTGGGGTTGGAAAACAGTGCAGCAGAATTGCTGAGCAGAACCTTCCTGTCACACCACGAATGGTCACTGCATGCGGAGGTGATGTCCCACATCGTCAGCCAGTGGGCCGTACTGCAAATGGATCTATTCGCGACACATCAGAATCAGAAGTGTCAACAATTCTGTTCCCTCAGAGGCCGAGAGAAGAGCTCAATTTCAGATGCCTTTCTGATTTCATGGAGGGGGCCCACTGATGTACACTTTTCCTCCAATTCCCCTGATTTACCAGGTACTCCTAAAGATAAAAGGGGATGGCGCTGACATGATACTGATAGCTCCAGATTGGCCCAGACAACACTGGTTCTCAATCCTGCGAGACTTGTCAATAGATACTCTGTTTCGCCTTCCATTCAGAGAGGACCTATTAACACAGAACTGAGGCACGCTATGGCACCCAAATCCAAGATTGCTACACCTGATGGCATGGGAAGTGCATGGTTAAATGACCCTGAGAGACTTTGCTCTGATAGAGTTAGGGAAATACTGGTGGGCAGTAGGAGAATACTGCTAAATGGAGACATTTCTCCCTTTGGGCCAGGGAAAGAGGCGTGGCACTAGAGTCAGCCACCATCCACTCGATACTGGACTATCTCTTAACCCTCAAGGATAATGGCTTATCATCGTCCTCTCTACAGATTCACCTAGGGGCAATTTTAGCCCTTCATAGGAAAGTGGAAAGTGTCCCAGTCTTCTCCCACCCAACCACCTCTAGCTTCCTGAAGGACACTGACAGAATATACCCACAACCTAGAGACCCCACTCCTCAGTGGAACTTGAACTTGGTGCTCCAACACCTGACAGAGCCCCCATATGAACCCTTGGGCTCATGTACTTTCCTAGTCCTCTCGTGGAAAGTGGCTTTTGTGGTGACCATAACCTCTGTGAGGCTGGGGTCTCAGAGCTCAGAGCCCTCTCCTCAGAACCCCCATATACAAGATGCTTTGCTGATAAGGTGCTGTTATGCTCATACCCTCCGTTTCTCCCGAAGTTGGTCTCACCATTCCACCTGAACCAGGACATTTGCCTCCTGGTGTTTTTTCCAGACCCTCAGGTCACGGAAATCCAAAGAAAGTGGCACACCCTAGATGACGGATGAGCACTCCTGATGTATATTGAACATATGCGCCCATTACGCAAGTCCTCTCAACTCTTTGTTGCCACAGTGCATTTCCAGATGGATAGTGAACTGTATTAAAGGCTGCTACAGAACGTTGGGTACACCCCTCCTGGGGTGAGTTAGGGCCCACTCAATAAAAGCCCAGGCTTCTTCTACAGCCTTCCTGGTGCAGGTCCCAATCTAGGAGATCTGCAAGGCAGCCATGTGATCGTTGGTGCATACTTTCACTATGCACTACTCTATCGTCCAACAAGCAAGCGAGGATGCTGCGTTGGGCAGAACCATACTCAATGTGGGTAAACTGTAACTCTGCCCACCATCCTGGGTATGACTAGCAGTCACCTGTAACTAAAAGATGTGAACAGCACTTGAAGAATGGTCAGTTACCGATGTAACCATCCTTCTTCAAGATGGGCTGCTCACATATCTTTAGATCCCTCACATCATCCCTGCTACTCGGAGTTGGTGAAAAGAAGGGACTGGGAGGGTCAGGGTCAGGGTCAGGGTCACATATATAGCCCAAGTCAAGGCACAGAGAGGGCATTGGCTGCTGACCCTGAACTGACAGGCTACGGCAAAAAGACTTTCCAGATTACCGTGCACTGTGGCATGTAGACACTTGTAACTGAATGTATGTAAGCAGCCCATCTTGAAGAAGGATGGTTACATTGGTAACCCACCATGCTGGCTGGTCACCCCACTCATCAGCTGGGACAGACTGGGTGGAGGGGAGGGAGCCTGCAGCTGTGGCCGGAAGTTGTTGGGCTAGTGCATGCCACCCCCTTATCAAGGCAAAGTTCAGGGCAGTGTGCCTCTTTAAAACAAACAAGGAGTCCTCTGGCACTTTTAAAGACTAACACATTTATTTATCACATGAGCTTTCGTGGGAGAAAAACTTACTTTGTCAGATGCTTGCATATGAAGTGAGATTTTCTCCCACAAAAGCTCATGCGATAAATACATTTGTTAGTCTTTGAAAGCAGCAGAGGACTCCTTGTTCATTTTCCTGAACTAGATTAACAAAGCTACTCCTTTAGACTAGGGAGCTCAAACACATGGCCTGGGGGCCATACGCGGCCCCTAAAGCTATTTCCTGCAGCCCGCAACAACGCTATTGTTGCAGATATTTGCAATATCGTTGTATGAAAAGGTTTCAGTGGTGTGGCCCTTGGACTAACATACTAGTCCTCATGCAGCCCTGAACTGGACCTCATGCGGCCCTCATGGTGATTTGAGTTTGAGACCCCTACTTTACACTAACATGGCTACTCCTTTGGAACCTTAAAGTTATCTTCCCTGCTGGGTAGCAGCTTAAGACACAAGAGCATCAAGAACTAGCCCCAACCTCCAAGAGAGCATAACAATGTGATTATTTACCCAGTAGAAACACATCAGCTCATTTCCCCTGTGGCACTGAGCAGCCATCAAATAATAATGATTTTCAGTCAATGGCCTGGATCTGAACTGATGCCTGGAGGTGAAAGGAGCTGTATTCCATTACCAGTCTCCTGAACCATCCAGTGTCCCTAGTAAGTATTTTTAGCAACAGCTTGTTTACATGTCAAATTTATCAATGAGCTTCTGGGACATAGCCACCATGTAGCTGTGTCAGAAGCTGGCCAGTAAGCTCTCTACATGCACTGAGCTAAATTCTTCTGAAGGGCTTGTCAGATATATGCTTCCTTCTGTGTCACAAGAGCAAGACTAATTTCAAAGAAACGCTCTTTATTTCTACTTAAAACTGCTAAGGAAAATATCCACTGCTGTTTTTCTCATGTCATTTGTTCGACAAGTGTCTCATAAAACAAATAGAGAGGTTTAAATTTCCTGAGACAAAAATCAATAAGAGGATAAAGTAAAGAACAGGAAAAGTCAGCAGGCTGAGATTTATTTCCCTGGAAATGTTTTTCAATGGATTTACTAATAAATCTAAAGTGGCTGGTGCAGCTGCCTTTGATATGCAATATCCCTTTTACTCAGATGAAAGTTGCCCATGAGAAGGGGCCTTAATGATTGATTTTTACAAGGGTGTTAGTCAGCAAAGCACCTTGCATTAAATATATCATCGACATGTATTTCAGGCAGAAGTTAAAGGGAGGATTCGGAATTTGTTTATGTGGCAGAATTTTTCGTAGAATTCCCCTGTCCCTTTCAAATGTAGTTATCGTCTATTATGGTAGCACATGGAGGGCTCAACTGATATCCAGGCGCCATTGTGGTGAACAGCGTACATTCATGTAACAAGAGGCAGTGTCTGCCCCAAGGATTTCCAGTCTGAACAGTTCTAAATGTAGCAAAATCTATAGAATCCAACACAAGTAGTGGTGATTACAAGCAGAGCTGTAACTATGGTGGGGCCAATGGGGCAAAGCCCTGGGCGGCGTGGAGTGGCTCCGCAGAGCTGCTCTATTAAAAGGCGGTTTTTGCGGCACTGGCTCCAAGCGCCGCTAATGGCAAAGGGTGTGTTCCGATCGGAACGTGCCCTGGGTGACAAAAACCGGCATTATGGCTCTGATTACAAGACAACCGAAGGCTTCATCTCCACAGTAGAGCTTCAGGCTGCATCATATGGACGAATGCTGAGTAAATTCAGTACAAAGGCATCTGGGAGTGAAGTGTGGGAAGGCTGCAGAGAGTGCTTTGCAAAATGCAGCAGGAGTGGCACATTCCGCAGAATGATGGGACACTTGGAAGAACTTAAAACAGGTGAATTGAGACAAATAGTGGTGTCATCCCAGGGTGCCCCTCATGGCATAGGGTAGCTCTGTAGACCCTTATGTCTGGGTCTTATAGTCTTCAGAACAATATTACCCCTATTACGAGTCTAATATTTATATGCTAAATTCCAAAAGGGTAGCCATATTAGTCTAGACCAGCAAAACAAAGGAGTCTGGTGGCACTTTTGAACACTAACAAATTTATTTGTCGCATGAGCTTTCATGGGAGACAATCCCACTTCGTCAGATGCTTGATGCTTCAAAGTGTCTGACGACGTGGGATTTTCTCCCACCAAAGCTCATGTGATAAATACATTTTTTAATCTTTAAAAGTGCCACCAGACTCCTTGATTGCAATATTTAGATGACTAGCTTGGACCCTTTTTGATGCTCCTGCCCAGCTATTTAATCAGTCATTTATTCCTTCCAGGGTGGATTTAATAACCCCAACGATCAGTCTGTACCTGGCTGGGAGAGAGGGGATCCTTGCCCCATTCATCCTACAAGGCTTCTGGTTCTGAGCACTTAAAGGAACAATGATCCATTTCCCACCCTAACCCTTCTCCTTCCCACCCACTGACTAATCCATGAGACCAGCCTCCTCTCTCCTACTGTCTGCTTTAAGCTCTTTCATCCATTTTTCTGGGACACAGGGAACAAACTAATTCTTTCCTCTGGCTTTAAAGGGACTGCACCCCATTACAAGCAGATGAAGGGATATTTATGTCTTGGAATAGACAGTCAGACAGAAGAATGTTAAAGGAAACCAGACAAAGCCAAAGAGGCCTAGATGCCAGTAAGAGTTGGGTTTCCTTCAGTACATTTGCTGTGCTCTGTGCAAGAAGAAATATTGTCATAGATGATGATAAGAATGGCTTGGTACTGAATCCATGTTGGATTTGACAGGGTCACCTAGAAATGAAACTGTATACCTTTACCAAGCCCCAGAGAAGTTCAGTCTGCTTTCCTGAACATTCAAAAAGATTTTGATTTTTACAATAGCCAGCAGATGAAGAGGGAGTCATAATGAGTCCTTTGTTTAACTTTATTAGTGGTTCTCTACAATTAGCACAAGCAGTTGTGGCTAGGGTCCCTGCAGCTGCTGTGTACACACATATGCCAGGAGGGGGTTCCAGACTTGCCTGGGCTTGCTTTTCTACTTCCACTGTAATGAATAGCCAAGGATGTCACTACTGCATCAAACTGGAAACCAACCAGAAGCTAGCTGATATTCATTATCCCTTCTTCTTTAATCAGTCCTGTGTTGTAAGAATGATTTCTCAGAATTAAATTGCAAAACATGGATAAACCTAATTATTTCAATTTATGACTCTATCTCCCTCTTCCAATTTATTTAGGAGGAATATCAACAACATCAATGCCCATATTAATCTATCTGAATTGGATGGGCTCAAAGGAGACAAACGATTAGCTTCAGAAACAAGCATCTCTATATTCTGAGTTGATTATTGCTTATATATTTTTTTCTTAATTGGCCACACCACTTATTTATCACTGTAGAATGGCAGCAAAACTACTTATAGGACACCTCATAATTTCAGTTAAAAGATTCTTGCTTCTGTTGTTTTGGGTTGCAGCAAGACTTTGAAATGGAAATGAAGCAGGAATCCTGTGGAACTGAAATCATGTGACTTTATAATTAAGGAATGTATCATAATGGATATGGGCAACCTTAATTCTGGCAGTTCCAGATTTGCTTGATTGTGCAATCTAAATAACTGGTATTTTTTACGTAATATAAATGATAATAGCATATGAGTGGATCTCTCTCTCTCTCACATGCACACCCCTTATCAATGAAAAGAGAGAAAAATACTTTCCTATCTCACAGATCTGTATTTTACAGATGAAGTCCAGGCTGAACTTAAATCAACACAGAAAATTGACACTTTTGGAGTTTTTTCTTTAGTATATGCAGACGGTGACAGACAAACCCGTCATCTCTCTTCTTCACACAGTTCCCCATTCATAAAATGGAGCCGTAGGTTTTGTTTTGAGTATGGTTTTTCTAGATATGTGTAGGGCACAAACAAACAATATTGCAAGGAGACAATTGACAAAATGCTGCAAAGAAGAGAATGATACTATCTAAACTTTACTGTAAGACTGCCAAATTAAATAATGTACTTGGGGTTTCCTCCCCACTGCCCTTGACCAGACCTTCAAGCTGGGGCTTGGAGGAGCAGACCGTCTCTTTTCCCAGAGCAAAGAGCAACCCTGGAAAAAAGTCAGTTTAATCAAGAGAAAGAAGTAAAACAAAAATAGATCTTTTCCATAAACAAAGCTGCTTGCCATTAACTAACGTAAACAGGCAGATGCATTAGGAGATCATGCCACCCAGGACCTGGAAAGAGGAACGGGGAAACTTATTTCTGAGAATTCTACAGAAGGTGCAATGATGACTTGGGACTAATGCAGGCTACAAGTGGGTGGGTGACTTTAGATGATGCTTTATCTGAAGATAGCATGAGCTAAATTTGCTTCACTTACACCTTATCTTGCGCCCACTAACTTGTTCTTATGCATTCAAATCAAGCACCTGTACATATTTGCTTGCACAATGTGGGTTTTTACAAGCACTCCTCATTTGTTTTGCCAACAGAATTTTAAGGCTCCAGTTTTGAAAGTTTGACTCAGATGTGAGCTGGCTGCACAGTGATGAATAAAGCCTTTCAGGAACTCTAGTGCTGGGATTTTCTGGCTGTGAGCAGAGTAGATTGGCTTGTGGGTGTATGGTGATCAAGCAATGTTGTTTTTGAAAGTTCACCAGCCTCCGAACCTAATTAAAATGCCCCTTCTCCAGAAACTAAAGACCTAGAAATGAAACAAGAGAACATAAAAGAAAAGAAGGCAGCATCTTAGTTACGTTCTGCATTTTCTCTCAGCCTCCCAGAGTCAAGCAACTGGGATGAAGCATGCTTTTTTGGAGCTTGATTCTCTCCTCTTGCTCACCTGTCCTAAAATCCATAATCCAAGTCTCTCACAGTTAGTGAAATCCACACCTCTGCAGCACAAGTTCCAAACATCAAAATAAGGCTTAAGTGGCTGAGTGATGCTTAGGCCTTCTCTTGCCTGCATGAGGGTGAGTTTCACCATATTGTAGGTCTTCTCTAGCAGCAGAGATGGAGATCCTTTGAGCTGCATTTCACAACATACTTAATTCAGGTGCCGTAACACAGTCCTTCCATATGTAACATACCCGCTGGCACTCCCTCAATTGCTTTCTCTCTACTGCACCTATCTATCTATTACCCAATCGCTGTACTAGCTGCCAAAGAGATACCATGAGCCAAGTTCTGCACATATTTACTTTGCTCTGCCCTGGGAGCCATTTCACTGAGCCGATGGAATTACACATGGAAAGCTGGTGTAAAAGAGATGGGTGATGCTCTGCCTCTCTCTCAGGATGTAACTATAAAATTACACTGCTGAAACTCTCCCGTAATCAGTTAAAAACACTGTGTGGTTAAGCTGGTCCAAAAAACAGGTTACTGCAGTTTAGCTTAGTCGCTAAGGTCCTTAAAGTGTGTTGCCAGTGAATTAGGCACTGGACTGGGTCTCAGAACATCCAGCTTCTCTTCTTGCCTCTGCCATTAGCTTGTCATTTGACCTCAATTGCCCCGTCCATGAAATCATACTAATGATACTGACCACTTTATAAAGTAATTTGAGATATAGGAGCTAGACATTATTGTTCAGGAAAGTTTGGCATTTGTATTCAACCTGGATGAACGTCCTCACATCTGATTGTTGCTTCCCTGAACTATTTGAACATCCTCTCTCTGGAAACCAGTTTAAAAATACAAAGAGAACACAAGGATTTCTACTTTTTTCTGCTTTCTTTTGGGCCGGAAGAGCCTTTTGTAAGTGATTTTGATGCTTGGACTTGGTTGGAACCTAGAAGTTCAGAACTGCATACACACAAAAAACAATTTTCAAAAATTATTTTCTCCAAATTTTCATTCATTTCAGGTTGAGTTTGAGATCTGGGATAACGTTTCACCTGATCTGGCTTTGCTCATCTGTACTAAGAGCCATTTCTTCCCCACCTCACCCATCCTAGAAATAAGTATTTGACTACAATCATTTTAGATGAAATTATCCACTGTGTTACAGTAAACCCTTCCCTTTTTTTCTCACTGTTCAGTTTCCATTAAGAACAAGTCAACGACTCATAATGATGCATTTCTAAAGCTCCCACTACAGGGTTCCTTGGTGCTTGATCTTTGCCACTAAGACACATCCAATTCTGTGGCTCTTTCAAGGCCAAAGGAAACTCTATAAACCAGTGATTCTCTGTTTCCCTCTGGAACAAAACTGTGGCAGAGTTGCTGCAGTCTAAAAGCGTATAGATCAGCCTTAAACTGCTGACCTGTTCAACACTTCTAGGGCCCTTTGAACTGGGGCTCTTTGAAGCAGATGCTGTAACAAACTAGTGTATAATAAGGTAGAGCCCCATGCAGGGAAGAGGGGAGGCATCATGGATTGACAGAAGCTTTTGAAAAGCACAGAATGCTATTAAAAGCTGAGGGGGAGTACGTAGAGGGATAGAAATGAATTTCCTTTTCCAGGCAAGCAAAAAAATGGAATCCTGAATTGGCAAACATCGCAGATCACCTGCAAAGACTGGATCTGGATCCAAATTCTTAGTGTTTCTGGGTGCCTGGATGGGGGGGCGGGGGGGGTTAGTGCTAGCCCATCCTTGTTTTGACTGAAACTCCCTATTCAAAACATGTCTCAGCCAATAGTTCCCATCGCTCTCCTGGGCTGATTAATTGCTAGGGATGGGAGAGCTGGTTTGCGTAACAATAATTATCAATTGTGTCAAGCTTTTTATCTTCAAAGTCCTTTACAGACTCAAACTAATTAATCCTCATACCACGCTCCTGAGGGAGATGGGTAAATATCAAACTCTTTGGTCTGATTCCCCATCTGTAAAATGGGGTGAAAGTAATTTGCCTAAGGCCACAAAGGGAGTCAGCGACAGGGCTGAGAATGCAGAAGCGCCTAGTTCCCACTCACCATGAGGCACCACATGTTTAGCAGGAACAAACTGAACCTTCTTCCAAAACATATAAACCTTCCTGTGAGAGAGTTGAAAAAGCCTGATTGAATATTTCCTTAAAATATATTTCTAATATGAAAAGTGATTATGTAATGATACTTTCATAGCCATCAGAATTGTTCCCCATGTATATTGCAGGTAGAACTGGGTGACAATATTCAGCCAAAACTTTTTCCAGAAAAAATACAAATTCAGTAATATCAGCATATTTTGCAAATTCATGTCAATTTTACTGACATTATCAGCTGAGCATGGGAGAAAGTCTGAAAAAAATTATACATTTTGTTTTGATGTTTTCAAAATTAAACATTTGGATTTTTCATTCAGAGTATCTTTTCATTTAGAAATTTCCCTACATTTTATCAGGAAACCCTCAGAACAATTGAAGAAGTGTACAGAATTTTTTTTTTGAAGACCTCCCTCCTTATCAAAGAGGGGAGAAAATGTTGTTAGTTTGACCCAAGCCAACCACCACCAGCAATATTTTGGCCTTGTCCACTCTCATTAGCCCTACAGACATAGCACTGCTCAGAACTGGATTCTCTTCCTCGTTTGTCAACATCAGAGCCATTTACTAAACTACAGTCAGCTACAGATGTGTAAACACACTGACCTTGCCTCCCGACCCCTCCCCACCATGAAGGATGCAAACTGACCATCAGGACTTCATTACTGGTGATTGGGTGTGAGATTAATAGGCTCTAAGAGTTGAGCCAGAGCCTGATTCTCTGGTGTGCTCACCACTGAGCAAAGCAGATTTGGGGGCCATCAGCAAGCTAGTGACAGCTCCCTGGTTTTTTGTCCCAGCTCAGGCAGTGGCTACAACAGGCGGGGAATGCTGTAAAGTGCTCCAGGAGGCTGCACCCTATTGGGATTGTCTCCCAGTGCCACTTCCTTTCAACATGTCCCTTGCACCAGAGAATGTAGGGAGGGAGGAGTTGGAGGTAACTATTTCACTTGGGTATTGCCCCATGCTGAGTATTTCCAGCAAGGGAACAGAAGGCAGTCTCCAGCCTCAAGCTTAGGGACTAGAACAGGCCAGTTGTTGAGTGCAGGGCTGGCAGTTAAGGAAAAAAACAACTCAACTCATCTCTCTAGTAAACTGTGAAAATTGCTCCCAAATCAAGAGACAATTGACTTGGCATCCTCCACAAAACCACTTTGACAAAGGTTCTTCTCAAAGTAGAATTGTACTTGTGGAACTAGAGTTTTGAATGAGCTCCTAGGGAGGTTTTGAAATGACCAGCACCTACAGCTGGGGTCACATTTCTTCCCCGAGAGCTCAGCTTGAATGTAGGCACCAAAATGAAAGCCAGGTTTTCAAAATGCACAGAAGCTCCAGTGGCAGCCAGGTTCTCCTTCGAGCGCTGCTCACATCATTCAGTTACAGGTGTCTATGTGCTGCAGCGCACGGTAGCTCAGAAAGTCTTCAGCCTTAGCCTGTCAGGTCAGGGCACGTGACCAACGCCCCCTTTGCGCCACAACTGCAGCTATATAGGTGGCCATGACCCTGACCCTCCCAGTTCCTTCTTCTACCTTCAGCGACAGTTTCGGATCAGCCAAGATACTTGTGCAAGCAAGTGCCTGTCTTCTACCGTGAAATTTAAAATGCTTGGTTTCAAACCGCGCTTAGGATGCTGTAAAGCTTTCCCACTCAATGATCCACATGATAAATGTCTTGCATGCCTAAGTGAGTCCCATCTTGCTGAGAGCTGCCTTATCTGCCAGTCCTTCAAAAGGAGGATTCGCAAGGATAGAAAGCTGCGCCTCTGATCCCTTGCTGGGAGCAGCATGCAGGCCTCCTATGCCACCCAAGCTGTAAGTGCTCTGTCGGCTCACTGACTGGTCCGGGCAGCAGAGAACAGGAACCACTCCTTGGCACCAAGCTCAAAGTCTCGGTCAACGCCCTTGTCGGTATCGATGGGGCACCAAACACTTTGGTCACTGAACCAACCCAGTGGCAAACCGAAACCAGCACCACCAACGGCACCACCGATGCCATGGGCCCCTGTGATGGTGTGAGCAGACCTGGTTCCAGCACCATGGAAGAAGCCCAGACCAACACTGACCGAGGTACCAGGAGCCCAGGCGGCACAGGAAGCAGTACTGCCCACCAACCCGGTACCGCCTAGTCCGCTGCCAGTACCGCAATCCGGCGCTAGGGACTACTCTCCGGCCAACCTGGTGCCACCCAGTCCACCACCAGTACTTCAATCCGGCACTGAGGACTGCTCCTTGGCTTCCTCTCCATGCTTCTCCCGGGACCCATTGGTACCATGCTCCCAGGCTTCAGGGGCCCCATCCCACGGCTCAGCATCAACTTCACCCCCAGCTTCGGTCCGCTCTTCTCCTTTACCCAAAATGGTACGAATGGTCAGAGAACATTTAGGGAAATGGTGCTACAAGCATTCCCCCTCGCCAACGCCTCAATGCAAGAAGAGTTTGTAGGGCCTGTCTGGGCCAGTGGAGACTTCCAGTACCACACCGCAACCTAGTTGAGGCCATTCTCCTCCGTGGCGCCTGGAGGCCAGAGCCTCCTTTAGTGACTGGTCACATGACTGGCTAGACATGGCAGCTAGTGATACCTTGGTCTCATAGCACCACTCCATCCAGTCTCCCTAGTAGACCATAGACTCCAACTTCTCAGATGATGAGAAGAGAATAGAACTATAGGGTTAGAAGGGACCTTATGAGATCATCAAGTCCAATCCTCTGGGGCTTGAGCCCAGGACCTTCTAGATATCAAGCAAAGGTGCTAGCCACTACACAACTTGAAACCATTGCTAAATGAACCCGATCCAGATTCTACACATCATAGTAGACCGTGGGCTTGCTCTTCCTTCTCACCCAATGAGTATACCTTTGAGAGACTGAATGACTGTAATGAGGACTCTCACGCCCACCAGGAGTTGCTGTGCCACATGGCAGCAAATCTGAACCTGGAGGTCGGGGTTGTCCAAGAGGAAACTAACCCCCTCTTTGACATTGGCCATAGGGCCCCAACCACCAAGGTGTCTGTCCCACTCCGTGAAGGGATATACAGCATCGTCAAGGCCCGTTGGCAAACTCCATCCTCGATTCCGCCGGTCTCAAGGGTCGCAGACTGGAAGTACCACATCCCTCAGGACAAGTTCTTCCTGTTCCAGCACCCCACTCCGGGGTCACTGGTTGTTGATGCCATGAACCAGAAAGAGAGACAGGGTCAACCAGGTTCCACCCCTAAAAATGGGGCAAGAAAACTCGACCTCCTTGGCAGGAAGGTTTACTCTACAGCAGTCTTACAGCTGCGCATAGCAAACCACTTGGCCCTTGTGACAAGTTATATCTTTAACCTCTGAAATGCCATGTAAGGCTTCCATGGCATTATCCCAAAAGACCGTCTTCGAGACTTCGACATGATGCTTGAAGAAGGGGAAAAGGCATCCAGAGATGCTCTGATGGCCATCTGGAATGCCATAGACACAGCCACTCGTTTGATGGCATCAGCTGTGCTAATGCGCCACTCGGGCTGGCTCCAGGGCTTGGGCCTACCACCCCAGCTGCAGTTTACTATTCAGGACCTGCCATTCAAAGGTCCTGACCTCTTCGCTGAGTCCATGGACGCGAAGCTCCATGGCATGAAAGACTCGAGAGCCGCGCTCCGGTCACTGGGGATTTACACCCGACAACCTAACAGACGCACTCTAAAGCCCCATCAACTCCTCCAACAGCAACTTCAGCAGTTAAAGCAACAGATTCAACTGCAGAATCCATTTCCGAGGTCCCTCCAATTCCCCCAGTGCCATCTGGGGGACATGGACAAAGACAAGGTCCGTTCAAGCAAGAGTGAGAATTCCCATGCCCTGCAATTGGGTAGGTGTGGGCAGGCCTCCGAACGCTTGTTGGGGAAGAAACAACACTTTTGACAGTTACTATATGGGCAGCAAACCCATAACCCAACCGCTCCCTAACTATCTACACCACTTCACACAGCACTGGGCCAACATCACATCCAACCAGTGGGTCCCTGAGACAGGTGCGGAGGGGTATCATATTCAGTTCCTTTCGATTCCTCAGGACTGGAAACCACCCCCTTGTCCAACTCACGGAAGCCGGGAACTGTCCCACCTTCTCGAGATCGAATGCCAGAAACTCCTCTCCCTTGGAGCCATAGAAAGGGTTCCCAAGCAGGAGTGGGGAAAGGGGTTTTACTCCCAATACTTCCTGCTCCCGAAATCCTTAAACAAGCACATAAGGAAAATAAAGTTCTGCATGGTTTCCCTATTACAGATCCTCCCATCTCTGTCTCCCGGGGATTGGTTCGCAGCCCTCAATCTAAAAGACGCCTACTTTCATATAGCCATGCGGCCCCGCCATAGGCGGTTCCTAAGATTCAAGGTGGCAAAAGACCACTACCAGTTCACTGCCCTCCCCTACAGGCTCTCCCTGGCCCCCAGGGTATTCACGAAGTGCATGGCGCCAGTCGCAGCGTACCTGCATGGACGGGGCATAAGAATTTACTCCATCTAGATGACTAGTTAATAGTCAGGAAATCGAGTTCCCAAGTAGAGCTCCACATTGGAGCGGTAGTGAGGCTCTGCGATTATCTGGGCCTCCACATATACCAGGAAAAGTCAAAACTCTGCCCATCTCAGAACACAGAGTTCATAGGGGAGTGCCTAGACACCCGCAAGGGGTCAGCATTCCTACCCCTCTCCAGATTTCAGTCCATTTGCACCATCATTATGGAGCTGCAAACATTCCCCCAGGACCACGGCCTGCTGGTGCCTGCAGCTCCTCAGCCACATGGCAGCCTCCACCTCAGTGATCCAAACAGCACGTCTGAGAGTGAGGCCTTTCCAAGTCTGGCTCTCCACGGTGTTCCACATATGGAGAGACTCCCTGAACAAGGTACCATCTGTTCTCCAGGACACTCTGGGGACACTTCAGATTTGGAGGGCTCCCTGGTTTGCCATGGGGGGCATTCTCTTCAAAGACCTCAGGCCCTCAGTGACCTTGATAACAGATGCCTCAAACTCAGGGGACTCTCCACTCAAGGGCTCTGGTCCTGGACGGACACTCCTCTCCACATAAACGTGAAGGAACTAAGGGCCATCAGACTAGCTTGCATGACCTTCCTGGACAAGATACAGGGCAGGTCAGTCCAGATTCTCACGGACCGTACCACAGCCATGTTCTACACGAACCAGCAAGGGGGGGTCCGCTCCCTGCCACTTTGCAAGGAGACGTGCAAACTCTGCAAATTGGCCATCTGATACAACTTGACCCCCGTGGCCTCCCACGTACTGGGGGTGGACAACGGGCTAAGCAGACTCGCTAAGCAGGAAACCGCTAGCGAACCACAAGTGGTCCATCCACGACAAGGTCTTCTCCCTCCTGATAGACAAACGGGGTCTTCCCCAGATAGATTTGTTTGTGACATGGCAGAATCACAAGTGTCCCCAGTTCTGCTCCCTCAGGGCTGGGAGGCAGGGGTCTCTCAGCAACGCCTTCCCCTGATGTATGCCTTCCCGCTGGTTCCCTGATACAGAGGGTTCTCTTGAAAATTGACAGGGATGGAGTGAACATGATACTGATAGCTCCAGACTAGCCCAGACAGCATTGGTTCCCAGTCCTGCAGGACATGTCCATAGAGATGCCACTCTGCCTCCCACAGTGGGCAGATCTCCTGACACAGGACTTGGGGCCTTTTTGGCACCTGGACCCAGGCTGCCTATGCCCGATGTCCTGGATGCTCTCTGGCTCAGCGAGCAGGAGAGGCTCTGCTCTGACAGGGTTAAGAAGGTCCTGGTTGGTAGCAGAAGACCATCTACCAGGTCAACGTACGCAGCCAAAGGTAAGCGATTCTCCATTTGGGCAGAGGACAAGGGCATAGACCCTGCATCAACTCCGGTACACCTGATCCTTGACTATTTGCTAGACCTCAGGGAAAAAGGCCTCTCTCCTTCTTCCCTGAGAGTCCATTTGGCGGCAATCTCAGCTCTCCATGAGAATGTGGATGGTCAGTCAGTTTTCTCCCATCCCACTTCTGCCAGATTTCTGAAAGGGGTGGAGCCCCGTAAGCACACCCCACCTTGGGACCTGAATGTCATGCTTCGGGCAATGACAGAGCTGCCCTACGAACCCTTGTACTCAGCCAGCCTGCTGGTCCTGTCCTGGAAGGTGGCCTTTTTAGTAGCAATCACCTCTGCCAGAAGGGTTTTGGAGTTGAAAGCCCTCTCCTCGGAACCCCCATATACGAGGTTCTACCCTGATAAAGTGGTTTTACATCACCATCCATCCTTCCTCCCTAAGGTGGCCACCCCCTTCCACCTTAACCAAGAAATTTGTCTGCCATTTTTTTATCCAGACACCCAGGTTACGCAGAACCAGAGGAGGTGGCATACACTAGATGTGAGGAGAGTGCTCCTGACTTACATCGAGCGCACCAGACCATTCCGCAAGACCCCCCCAACTATTTGTGGCGGTCACCAAATGTAAGAGAGGCCTACCAGTGTTCTCACAGTGTATCTCTAAATGGATTGTGAACTGCATTAAAGACTGCTACAGAAGATCGAACGCGCCCCTTCCTGAGACTGTTAGGGTCTACTCCACTGGGGCCCAAGCGTCCTCAACAGCCTTCCTTGCTAAGGTCCCGATCCAAGAGATCTGCAGGGCTGCTACATGGTCATTGGTTCACACCTTCACGACGCACTACACTATCGCCCAGCAGGCTAGAGACGATGCCACTCTGGGCAGAGCTGTACTCAGTGTGGGTAGACTGTAACTCATCCCACCATCCAGGTGTGCAGGTAGCAGTCACCTGTAACTGAATGATGTGAGCACTGCTTGAAGGAGAATGGTGGGTTACTTACCAGTAACTGTCCTTCTTCGAGATGAGCTGCTCACATACATTCAGGCCCCTCCTGCCATCCCTGCTAACAGAGTTGGCGAAGGTATGTGGGACTGGGAGGGTAAGCATCACGGCCACCTATATAGCCATGGTCGCGGCGTAGAGGGGGCATTGCCCGCATGCCCTGACCTGACAGGCTAAGGCTGAAGACTTTCCGAGCTACTGTGCACTGCGGCACGTAGACACCTGTAACTGAATGTATGTGAGCAGCCCATCTCGAAGAAGAACAGTTACTAGTAAGTAACCCACCATTTTTTGACAGTCCACTAAGCTCAGCACTGCTAAAAATTTCTGGTGCCTGAATGGGAACTTAGCTATTTTGCAAATTTGCTTCCGATTGTGGGTGCCAAACCTTCTGAATGCTCTGGCTGTAATGTCTCTTAACTCTTGCACTTTCTAGTTGGGAAGGAGATGTGTTGGGAGCAAGGAGTATTAGAACAACTTGAAGATGGCTATTTTCACATGACTGACAATGCTGCCTCAACCAGGAAGTATGGAAATCTCATAAGACAGTTTGTCCATTTTACTATTATTATTTTAATTACAGCCGTGGATCAGAGCCCCTTCTGTAAGGCACTATACAAAGAAGTGCAAAAAAGATCGCTCTGCTTTGAAGAGTTTACACCCTACATACAAGACAAGAGACAAAAAGGCACATGCAACAAACAGACCAAGCACAATGCAACTATGAGACAAATATTCTTGTAAGCAACTCCAATACACACTGTTTCCACAGAAGAGCAGAGCAGAGCAGTTACTTTGTCTGAACTACTTTAAACCTTTTGAGATTGACTCATAACAATTCCTTTGACTGGTCAAGGTGACTCAGAGCTAGAGATGCTGCCTCAAATTTCTGGGCTCTAAGCAAATTTTCTGGACCTAGTGCTGACTTGCAAAAAGCCTGGCATTCAGGTTTGAGTCAGACAACTAACCTTCCTGACCTCTGCTTCAAAAAGTTTGGAGCCTTAGTTACAGAATCATCTAGCAGCAATTAAAGCTCAGAAATGGGAATCATGAGTTCTGGGTTTTCTTCCTGCCTCTACTATCATATGTTCTTCAGCAAGTCACTTTGTCTCTCTGTGCCTCAGTTTCCTCATTTGTAAGATGGTTGAGGATGCTGACCTATCTCCTCACTGGAGAGATGCAAAACTTAGGTTAGCAGTATCTGTAAAGTAATCTAGGAGAATGAATCAGAGACCACTACATGAAAACACACCAGTGGGCTTTGCATCTAGCCTTTCATGTTTAGATGGAGAGTGTTATGGAGCACAATGTATTAATTACTGTTATTGTGTCCAGTCTGATTCTCCCTAATTAATACAGCTACTCTCCATTTCTGAAGCACCTTTTATCTCAACATCCGAATGTGCTCTACCAATATTAATAAATTCAGCCCCGCCATGCCTCTGAAAGATTGACTGAACTGATAGATTAACATGGCCGGAAGGAGAAAATTGCTGAGTCACGGCCTTCTGCAGCAGCCAAAGCCACAAGTGCCTGCAAGACACAGAGCTGCACAATTTGACTTCCTGGTGCAGTTCCCCAGCCTCCCCTAAACTGTGGGTGGAGAGAGAGAGAGAAGTCATAGGGAAGGAAGGAAATGCAAAGAAATAATGTTGGGTGCCAGTCAACAGCCCAGAAGCACTGGAGACAGGATGGAGGTCTTCAAGTCACCCAACAGTGCCCCCCAGTGGCTGACCAAGGTCCTGTAGGGGACTGTGTAGTGCTCTTCATTTGTATCAGTAGCTACAATGGGGAGCATGGCCATGGCCTGGAGGAAATAATAGACAGGCCCTGAGCATCTAGGGAGAAGATGTAAGACTCTTCTGGGAGAAGAAAAAGAGTGAAAAGAAAATGGAATAAAGCTTGTTCTTGAACTAGAGCTTCTTGTTTCCCCCACCCGGATTCTAGACTCTTGATGAGAATCAGAAAGCCCCCTGTGTTTTCTAGCTGTTCTGGCAAAAAGCCCTATTTACAGTGCAGGAGCTAGTGATCCAGTGAGAACCCTGTTGGGGTTTGAGCTACCATGCCCACTGGTGCCCTGTGACTCCAAGAGAAATGAGGTGCCAGGCAAGCGGGCTTGGCTAGGTCCCCAGTTGACTTACGCACATTCTACATTTATCTGTGCACACATGTGGCCACAATTTGTAGTAGCCGCAATAGGTACTAGGCAGGGTTTCTCTTACCCAGTTTGTGCTGAGTCCTCTGCCTTCTGCTGGTAATCTCACAGGTCCCTCCCACCACTCAGCTGCCCACAGTGTGTGGCTGTTAGATGACAGCACATTTCACCCTGTCATCAATCACTTTTTGTCTATAACTGGTGAACTCCAGGGCCCTGAGCCACGCCCTGATGATCTGTCTTCCTTAGTGATGTGTTCTCATTTATATGGCAAGTTTTCCAGGAAAAGAATCATGCTTCTTTCATGTTAGTAAAATGCCTAGCATACTTGAGGCACTAAATAACCTAGTATATCATTAGCCGCTCACATTGCAACAATGCTTCAAGTTAAAGTGGTTTGAGACCCCCCCCATGATTCATGGAGCACACATGTCCACTTGTACAATTACAAATTACTAAATTTGGGAGATTAACAGGCTTTTTTACCTGCCAAGATGCTGGGATTAGGTTAAGATTTCTATTTCCCCTACTAACTCCCTAAAGCAGCACAGCATGGTCACCTTGTACCTGAGAGGGCATAGTTAAAGATGCTAGCCGTTTAAGGGTATGCATAAATATGAGGGCCAGAACGCATGTCCTGGCAGCTCAGTGGAGGAAGAATGGATTTTAAGCTATTTTGTTCTAAATGGTAGCTAGCTCATATTTAAGTCTGTTACATAAACAGCCTAAGATTTCAGTCAGGATAGTTTGGGGGAAGAAGAGGGTTTATTTTGAACAAGATTAAGTTCACTTATTAATATAGTTGCCTTTCTTAAATAGAAAACAAATCAAGCTATAAAAGACATTGGGTCACTCTTTACTGGCAAATTTAATGGTATGGATTGACTTGAAAAAAAGAATGAGTGAAAAAGAATAATCTAAGTGTTGGATGCTAATCTAAACTCTAAAACAGGGGTCTCAAACTCACAGCCAATGGGCTGCATGCAACCCCTAAAGTTATTTCCTGGAGCCTACAATAACACTATCATTATCAATACTTGCAATATCATTGTAGGAAAAAGTCTCAGTGGTGTGGCACTTGGGCTAATGTACTAGTCCACATGTACCCTTCTGATCATTTGAGTTTGAGACCCCTGCTTTAGAAGATAAAGGCTCAAATCTTTGCTTTGCTACAGACTGTGTGGCGCCCACAGAATTTTCTGTTTCTCAATTCCCCCCTTTAACTTGTGAATAATGGCACTTTGGTACCTAGAGGGCACATTTAAGGTTATGAATTGCCTAGTTATTGAAGTGATGGAGTCATATAGGCACCCAAGATACAGCAAAACTGCAATTCTGGCAGACTCATTAGCAGTTTATTTGTGTATTTTTGGAAGGCTGTTATTGATTAGACTTCATAAAGATCTGCCAATTAAGAATATTGTAACAAACTGAGGATGTGTCTCAGCTCCAGTTCTATAGCATTTGGAGTCAGAATTGTTCAACTGTGTGTCACAGAACCCATACTGCTCCACCAAAATGTTTCCTATAGCAGTGGTTCCCAACATTTTCTCTGTTGTAGCACACCTTTCTACCTTTAATAAATTTGAGGCACACCACCATATAATTTCCCAGTGAACTCATGAATGGTCATCAGTCAAGGAGCCAGTCCAGAGCTCTCTGAGTAGTTTTTCAAAAAATTTTGTGGCACACCTTCTCAGGCCAAACCACACACCTGTGTGCCGTAGCACACTGGTTGGGGAAACACTTTCCTATAGCTCAAGTAGCAATGCTAGACTGCTAGAAGCAGAATGGTAAGAGTCCCAGCCCTATTTTCACTGTGAAGTTTTGTATGGTCACAAAGTGCAACATAGCAATATATAAACCCTAGATATCCTGAAGTTAATATAATCATGATGCTGGATTTAAATACCCCCTATATCCTCACATAGCAACCACCTGTACTTAGTTTCTTGTGAGCTGCCCTGCAACAGCATCTGGGAGCACTGAGTTGTGTTGCTCTTTGAAAGAAATGAAATATAAAACTTTGCTCCTGGAATGCTGGGTGGCATGAAAGTCTTTGCAAAGATGCAATTTTCATGCTGCAGCTGGACTCTAATGACATGAAAGTGGCTATGCAATGCAAATAGAACCTTAATTATTCTGGGGCTAACAGGAAACGTCTCAAAGGGGTCTAGGAGAAAGAGTCTCATTCTCTGCCAAGAGTTCCAAAAAGCGAGCAGACAAATGGTAAGCTTGAGCCAAGACTCAGCTCCTAAAGAAGCAGAAGCTCAGAGAGACTTTCTCTTTCCTTTGACAATTAGCTTGTCATATATGATAAGCAGAGAGACAGAGAGAATTATATGCTGGCCCTCTTATTGGCTTAAACTCATTGGTATCTAAACTTGTTCTGCATCTCACTCGTAACTGGATAAACCTGCTGATTAAATTAAAAGATTTGGGTCAGCTTGGGGGGTGGGTGTGGGGGTGGGTGTGTGAGAGAGAGAGAGAGAGAGAGAGAGAGAGAGAGAGAGAGCTATCTACCACCTACTAAATTAACAGAGACCGTCAGACCTTAATACACATTGAGAGTTATCTTCACTTGATAGAGTTATTCAGATAATTTTTTTTAATCCTCTCCTTACACCCTTGCTAAAGAATTGAAAACAACCAACCTAGATAGTGTGTACTTTGCGCTCCAATGGAAGCAGAACACCAGCAGTTCTTTTTATTACCATGCATGGTTACTGGCTCATTGTCACACTGATCCTGAACTACATCCATTCATCTTCACCACCAATGGGTTAAAAGAGAAACTGAGGTGAAGTGACTTATGTAAGATCACATGGTACCTAAATGGTACTGTCACAAACAGGACCCAGGTTCCCTAATTTATGGTCCAGCCCTCTCCATTAGTTCCTACTGCCTCTTCAGCAAAGGCTTACCCAAAAAACAAACAAACAAACCCCGAACCAAAAAAAAACCAAACCAAAACCAAAACCAAAACAAACAAACCTGTGTGAAACTGTCATACAAGAATGTCAGAGAATCACAGATTTTCAGGCCAGGAGGGACCACTATGATCAGCCAGTTTAACCTCCTGCATATCTTTATATCACACAGCAGTTCTTGCTTCAAGTCATGGAAGACTGAAGTAATAGCTAAGTTGTTGGAGGAGAAGCACTAAGATCTAGGAAACTGTGGAGGACCTGGGGAAATTCTAAGGGCATATCGACCTTTAAAAGATCCCTCCAGATCCCGCCCCCCCCCTGCACACAGAGTTACAAGTCTCAGAGCCCAACTCTACAGACATGGGTTTATGCTAGTGTGGTAACAACAGCCACATAGACATTCCTGCTTGGGCTGGAGCTCAAGCTCTGAAAGCTGGCCAGGAAGATGGATCTCAGAGTCCAAGCGGGCATGGCTACCTGGCTATATTTAGTGTCATAGAATGAGCTCTGCAAGCCCAAATCTGTGGATGTAGGCTTGGAGACTCACAGCTGTACTCTGTGTGTGTAGATATATTTGCAGTGTAGATGTGCATGAAGGGGAAAGCACAGAACATGTTAGGGGAGGTATTGAAGAGTTCTAACAGCAACATTAACAGGGCCCCTGCACATAATGTAATGCTCTTCTTGCCCTGTAGTGTATGGAATCCGAACAGTTCAGTTTTGTTGCCATAATCCCCAACTGAAGTGAAAGCCTTTTTACTTAGCTGACTGTGTTATGGGCCTGTGCTTTGGAAGCAGAAGAACACAAGTTCCATTTCCTGCTGTCACCATGAAACCCTAGGTGGCCACGGATCTTGTAGAAGAGTTACACTTCTCCATTTTGCTTTTCTGGTTAAATGTGCCCACTACACTAGACTGCTATGTCATAAAAAATATGCACTACAAGGGCAACTCCCTGAGTTAATGTTGAAGAAATAACAAGGAATGAATTTTTTAGCAAAAGTCACATAACATTGTAGGTAACTTTTCAAGGGTGTGATGAAAAAAGTGTGGCATTAGGTAAGGTTTTATAGAAGGTGTCTGCTTTGTGGACTAGCATAGGCAAGGGTCTTTTCTCTTTTATACCCTGATGGCAGTTAAGGAAAAACACAGAAATGGTTATTGCGGAAGCAGATGGGTGGGGAAGAAGGGTGATGTGAGCGATTAAAGGTTTGATTTAGATCTCATTTGTACTGATCTCAGCTTTACACCAGTGTAAGTAAGATTGGAGTTGTGCCCAAAGACAGAGATATGGGCATTAACCATGAGGGTATGAAGTTTTAATATATATTTCCTATACAGATAGGAGAGAAGACCTTTGTCTGAAGAGCATTCATTCTTTTTTCAATAATGTTTAGACTTTCTACTTCTTTGTAACACTGTTTAGACTCTCCAGTTCTTTTTAATAAACTAAAGTTAGTTTACAAGAGAAATCACTGCTGATCCAGTATCACAGAAGGAATAAACATGTGCAAATCTGTTCCTGGAACTGCACAAGCCTGCTTTGTGATGCTTGTTCCTTTCAGCTGTTTTCTCTCTCACCTTGCTTAGAGGAATAACCTTGACTGCTTCTCAGGGCTTCTCCAGCAGTCACAAAGCATCTGAAAGGGAATTGCGGAGATTCCTCATGGTATAGCACTTGAGGTGGTGGCTATTATACTGAAAGTGGTGAATGAGACAACAAGGATACAACCAGAAATTTAAAGGCTAGAGTCACTACACTGCCATAAGAACAAAAGAGGTTTCTTGTCAATGGCTCATTGAGCAAGAAGGACATGAACTAGGGGAGGAGGATGTTTAAATGGGAATCATTGGGGTATCTGATTGACAACACATACCCTTCAGTAATTCTATGCCAGTTGTGACTACTATTGCACCATCTTTCTGTTACCCCTATAATATCTAATTTCACTTCAGCTCCTCTATTTTGGCATCTGTGTTCATCACACTGCTATAGTTTTTACTCTTTGGCTTTGCTCATATTCCTTACATGTTTTAGCACACTCGTTTGATTGCTAATATGCCTATTAAACTGTTTTTAACACTATCCTTCCTCTTAATGTCCAGTCTGCTCTCCCCCCCTCTGTCCTTTCTTGACGACAAGTGGTGCTATGGTGGTAGACCTACAATTAGGCAATATTTCTATTACACTAAAGAGATTTCCTTGAGCAAAAGGAATGAAGGTTTCAGGGTTTCTGGGGAGTGCTTGAATTGCAGCAAAAGAATGGGTGTCACATCCAACCACATGTGCTTCCCACAGCTTATTTAAACTTTATCCATGGTCAGAGTTTCAGCAGTTTCACAAAATAGGACATACTCATTTCCCAAAGAACTTGCCCTTTTTACAGCCTTGGGGCTGAGTCTCTACGTAGTCCTTCATGAACCTTCCACAACTGAGGTCAGTAATGGTAATTAAAAGTCACCCAATCATGAACAGCTGGGGGTAATTGTTCTATCAGAAGGAAGGTTGACTCCAACTTCCTTTGAGAAGTCAGCTAACCTGCCTGCAACTTAAGACAAAATAACTCCTGTGTAAGTGTAAACTTCTGGGGTAGGCTAGAATTCATTTACTTGCCCCTCTCCAGTGCCTAACAGAGATAAACACCTGTAGAAAGCAGGTGGAGACCTAGGATCCAGTCTATAAATGACTCACAGTAAAGCTTGCTCAGGGTCACCACTCCACAACAAAATACTACCTAGAATAAACATAACAATGAACTTATTAACTACTAACATGAAAACCTTATCCTAAAAAAAACAAAATAATCTAAACAGAACAGCCCCCAAGGAAAGACACCCAAGAGTCCCAAAGTTCAGGTGGCGTCACCCCTTGTCTCCGGTGCAGTTCCTTTTCAAGTCCTTGAGGCTTGAGTAGAAAGAAGCTGAAGTCCTTTTCTCCTCTGCCTGCGGGAATCATCAGGAGAATTCTATGCAGTCCTGTCTTTCTTCTCTGTAACCAGCACCATGCAGTCTGTTTACTGGTCAACCAGTTCTCAGTCCCATTAAAGAAAACTCTGCGGCAAAATGCTCCACTGCAGGGAGAAAACATCTTGCAATCCAGTGGGAATTGGGTGCATCAGATGTTTGTATCCCTTTTCAAGCTTCACTCTACAAGCTGAAGGGCAAGAAAAATAAAGGCTGAGTCTTAGTGAATCACATGACTCCAGGAGCTGGGGGCACATCTGTCACTGTATTATATGCCTAAGCTGTGGACTAGAGTGCCAGGCCTGAGTCAAAAGGGAGGGCATGAAGTAGAGTCACTCAGTGGTGTTGCCAGCTTGTGATCTTCCTCAGTTTTCTTAAAGCCCTAGCTCTGCGAATGATGTGAATATGTGAGAAGCTCAGCTGTCATTAAAACAAACAAACAAAAAAAGAGTTAATTTTCTGTCTTCCTGATTGCAGAGAAATGCATGAACATCTGACCCAAGTATCCCAAGACTCAAAAGCTGAAAAGCAAATAAACAGAACTGAAAATATATATTTTAAATCTCAGGATTTTTAAGTCATTCTCCTGATTTTTGGGGGGACCTTAACTCATGCTTTTTGAATTCTTGGGGTTGGTAATCAAAGTACCCTCTAACGCCTGAAGGCAGCTGGACAACATATGTTGCTCACTGCATGGCCCTGATCCTGTCCCCTGGTGGCCCAATCTTGTCTCCCCTGCTCTCCCAGTCACCTCCTTGTTGGCCCGATCCCACCCGCCATGCCCCACTCAGCCAGCCTGACCCTATCTTCCCTCCAATCCTCCACCCACTTTCATGGCTGGTTACCCCAGCCCTGTCCCCAATCGCCCCTCCACCCCCTTACTTGGCCACCAGAGCAGCACAGCCTGGGCCTCAGCCACTCCTCTGGCCGGAGGAGCTCTCATTGAGCATGTGCAGAGACTCTGTGCATGCTCAGTGAGAGCTTACTCTGAGTGGAAATTTTAAAAACTCCCAGCTCAGAGCAGCTCTCAGCTGGCCAGAAGACTTTGTCTTCCGGCAGGGCAGGGACTGCAGCTGCCAGCCATGCATGGCTGGTAGTGTCCCCTGCACCAGGCAGCGTTGGGGGCTCTGTGGCCATGTGGCTGCACAGCTTAGAGGGAACATTGTTAATGCAGTGAAGGTAGGTGTAGCCTCTGCAGAACAGGTCTCAACAGTGCCTTAACAAGTCATTTACTACATCTCATTCCCTTTGTACTCCCTTTTGTTCGGTGTGTTTAATTAATTAATTTTACGTGTTCTTCCACCTGTCTATTTTTTTTATACCTGCGATTCAGCAAGGCAATAAATGTCCTTTTATTTGGAAATTGGAAGATGAAAACTAGTGTAATGAGCTTGCCACTTCCTTAAGTTCTGGTAACTTGGGCGTGATCTGATGGTATAGATGATTCATAGATGAAAATTATAGACTTATGCAGGTGTGTACAAGTGCTGAGGTGGGGTTTAGACAAACATGGAATTTTATATGGCAATAAACATGGGCATGTGATATAAAAACCTCAAGGCCCTTACTTTTTGAAATTGGTAAGGACAAATAGAATGAAGCGCTTTTTTTTTTCCTTGTCCTGGTCAAGGACAAAGTCCCCATTTTGCTGCTGCTCTGGATATGACTGAAAATATGGTGATGGGTAACTGTACAGTACTGTATCTACGAAGAGGTAGTTTTATCATCCTGCTCGTAACAGCTGCAAAAGATTGGGCTCTTATTCCCAAAGTCACCCTCTTTGTGGTTCACCTTTATTCTCAATGTAAAGAAGGGGTGTACTCAAACACTTATGCCCAGATCTTCAAAGGGAATGAGGTTCTCTCCCTACCATTGAAATTTAATCAGTGGAAATTAGGAGCCTCAATATCTTTAAGAATCTGGATCTGTGCCCAAGCATCTTCCTGTCTGAGCACAGTGTACTTAAGATTTCTTCCCTGCAGGGCCTCTGATAGTGTCTCAGTCTTTTTATTTTCCTTAATGGTGCTGATAGGATTATCTGGACTGGATATCAAATGTGAGTCAGCAGAACAGCTTTGCCCTGCCCCCCAAAGAGTACCCTATCTCTGCTGAGTCCTAATGTTATTCAGTGAAAATCAGGAGGCCATGAAGAAATTTGGTGTGCAACACATGCAAAATGTGTCTCTGCTAACACTGATTGTACAGGACTTGCCTTGACTCTTGCTTTTCCCCTCTCTGCAGCTTCTCCTAATGTATTACTGGGTTTTTCTCTGTCCTTTTCCCATAGTCTTCTCACTGTTTGTTCTTCTGCCCTGCAGCCTCTGCTATGCCGGGCAGCCTCACCACCTCTCTTGATTTCAAAGCACATCTGGGAAAAAAAAAAAAAAAAAAGGACTGTTACTCAGCTGGTGTAAACCACTTTACCTCTAGGGAAGTCAGTGGAATAATGCAAAATCCAGGGAGGACCTGGGCCACATTTAAAGAGAATGCTAGTGAGAGAGGGAAGAGAAAGGACCAAAGGGAATCCTGTGTTGTAGGAGGTCTGATGAACTACTCTGCTCAGAAGGAACTGGGGGTTTGATAAGCTTTCAGGTCCTGGTTTTATGATACAGGAAAAGCCCTAAGGAATTGAAAGCCCTAAGGAATGGTGCAATAGCACCTGACTTGAGGATGACTGGGGAGGCTTGGAAAAGGACTGAAAGCCAAGTGCTCTGAGTTCCAGTAAAGAGATTGATTTGTTTTTTTGTTGTTGTTTTTTTAAATTACTGCCCACCATTGGAAGTGTGCATGTATGAGGGGTGGGAGGTGAAGGCTTTTGATGATTTGTATGGAGAGCCAAGTTATTTAGAAGCACTGAATTTGGCCTATCCAGGCTGAGGAGACTAAAATGTCAGGAACTGGTGGAGGAGATTCAGCAAAAGTTAAAGATGTACCGAAGTGCTTAGCTGAACTGGGGTCTGTATCTGTCTTGAAACAGTGTGTGGGTGTTTTTTTGGGGGGTGGGGGGAGGTTTCTGACTTTAATAATGAAAAAGACATGGAATGGAAATAGAGAGCCTTCACAGGCACATTAAAAGGTGCTCAGGAAATGGGCCATTCACTGAGAAAGAAACATGCTTGGAGTGGAAAGAAAGTTGAGTGGGTGGGGTGGGCAGAGAGAAAGTGAAAAGTAAGGCATATAAGTAGGGTCCTGCACAGATACAAATACCATATCCAATTTGTATCCACAAGAAATGGTCCACAGATATCCGTGTTGTATCTGTGGATGTGGATATAATACAGATATCCACGGATATGCGCATATTTGCAGGGCTCTAGCTCTGTGAAGATGAAAATATGTGGACCTGCATCCTATCTGCATCCATGGGTATGTTCACACAGCAGTCTTATTTTGAAACAACAGAGATTGTTTCGAAATAAGAAACGCCATGTTCACACGACGTACTGTTGTTTCGAAACAACGGGTTCCATTGTTTCGAAACAACGGCGTTGTTCCGAAACAACTTAAACCCCATTTGGTGATGAAACAACATTGTTTCGAAACGATTGTTTCGAAACAATCTCGCCAGAACATGTTATTTTGAAATTATGGTGACTTGTTTCGAAATAACTGTTGTCTGAACATGTTATTTCATTTTGAGCTTTTTTCCTTAATTCGAATTAACATTTTCTTAATTTGAATTAACTTATTTCGAAATAATGCCTTATTTCGATACAAGTTGTTTCAAAACAACTTGTATTGAAATAACCCCCTGTGTGTGAACATAGCCCACAAGAAATGGTCCGCGGATATCCATGTTGTATCTGTGGCTGCGGATATAATGCGGATATCTGCATATTCACAGGGCTCTAGATATAAGTAACCAGATCACTGCTGCTGCTGATAGAATCATGCAGAAGTATGGTGCGGCGCACCAGGTTCTGACCCATCTCCAGCAAATCTACAGACTTGTAGGTGTTAATCCACACTGAACTTGTGGCTCACACATCTCCACTGCAGAAAATTGCAGAGGGCACAGCAAGAGGTAAAGTACTCTGTCCAAGCAATGCCCAGGGCCTGTAGAGAAACACACTTGGATGGGAGAGAACCATTTACTGAAGTCATGTTCGTCTCCTTCAGTGGGCTCAAGTTCTGAGTTTTTGGGGTTGCCTGTGGTCCTTCCCATAATAGCACCAGCACATGAGCAAGAGGCTTCTATGGGAGACTGCAGGTCCACCTGGGGTATTAAATGCAGGGTAACATCACAGGGCTGCTGGTGGGAAAACTGATGGCTTTTTTGGCTCAGAAAGCAAAGGAAACTAAGAAGTTATAACCTACTACTCCTACTTAACTGTGAATCTCTGAAAGTCTGTAATGTGACTGATGTGAGGGGAACAGGCTGAGTTACTGGTTAAGAACATTTGGACAGACACAGACTGGTCATGGGCAGTCAGTGTGGATTTATACAGAGAGCACCATGCTTAAATAATCTAATTAATTCCCTCAAGGATGTGACAATGAGAGCTGACAGGAGCAAAGCACCAGATATAATTTGCTTGGACTTTGAGAAGGCTGTCCATATAAAGGACTAGTATACCCTGTTAGCAAAGGCAGAAGGACCGTGGTGAAATTCTTATCTGGGTCCTGAAATGGGCTAACCAGCTGGGGTCAAATAGCGGGGAGTATGTAGACCCTGGCTGAGTGGGAGAGCGGGAAGTGGCAAGAAAAGACCCATGGATATCTCAGTGTTCGATCCAGTCTTGTTTGCACTTGTGATCAGAAGAAAGAACATGTGGAAAGGGTTAGGCGTTTGCAAGCGAGACAAATCCCCAGTCACATGAAAACAGTCTGTAGAGAAAGCCATTTCATAGACTGATAGCTCTTCAGGTAAGAAGAGGCCACTGTGCCCTAATCAAACCTCATCATAATTGTCATCTAAAGGCTAGATTGTACCATCTTTACTCCCCCCAAGTACTCTAGCAATAGTGTACTGAAATCAAGTGTAACCCCCTTTTGGGTCTTAAAGAGCATGGTCCCTTGAAATCTTTGCCCTGTAGGGAGGGACTGATAACTCTGGAAGGAGAGAGTGCAACTGAAGAAGAATTATAGCTAGGGGCTAGTCAGAGAAGCAGCAGAGGACCTGCCCAAAGTCAGAAAAGGACAGAGTGGCTGACCTGCCACACCTAGGACAGGAACCACAGGAGGACACTGTGCCAGGGGAGTCACTGGAGGACAGCGCTGGAACCAGTACCCGGTTGCCCAGAGCTCTGGTGCATGAGTAAAGTGCTGAGGAATTGGCATGGGACTAAGGGGGAGGCTGTAGTTTAGTGGGGAGGGCGTCGCTCTGTGGTTGCAGAGAGCAACAGAAGAGGCAACGGAGGGTTTTGCCACTCTCGGGGGTTTGGAACAAGTGTCCCTGGAGTGAAGGAACTGTCCTTGCTGCGTTTCTGTGCGCACACTTCCTTGGCCAGGTCTGCCTGCAGTGCAGAGTCCATCTTGGCCCCAAGGGTTTTACAACTGGTGGCTCATATGGGGACCTTGCAGTACACAAACCTCTATGTCACACATCCTGGGTGCTCCTTCACAGTAAAAAGAGACCACCTGCTGAGTCAAATAAAATATATAAAAGAATGGAGAGAGGATTACTAGAAGACCTTTGCGGAGGGACACGAATCTCAATAACCCAGGCTGTGCTAGTAGCAGAGTTCCCAGAAGAGATGGAACCCAATGAAACTGAGGAGAGCCTAGATGCAGTGGGAGTACTGGGGAGAGTGAAGGTCCACACCCGTATTTACAGCTGTGAATTGAAGGGCATGGTAGCACAATGTAATCACTCTGAAGAAGCAGATCTAAGGTCCTTAAAGAAGTGCAAGCAAGAGGTACACCCTAGACAATTCTGGGGCCAGAGCAGTCCTTTGCTAGTGTACCCTTGTTACTGACGGTGAATTCATTAGCACAGAAACTACAAAGTCTGAAGGCAGATGAGAAGCGGACGTGAGAGGAATTAATAATATTAACATTAGGAGGAACTCCAACACCTGCAGCACCCAGCCCCATAGAGTGCGCAAAAGAGTTGGGAGACAGCTTCAAAGATGTGTTGAAGCCACTTCATGAAAATGCACTATATAAGCGGCTATGTTGTTTCTCCGGAGTCACACCTGTACCCCCAGGGGAAGATGATTATGAGACCTGGAGGGATTTTGCTGTGCCCATTGTGTAAGAGTGGGAATGCTCTGATGCTGAAAAGCAGAAATGGGTGCTTGAAAGTCTGAGGGTGCCTGCCATGTGGATTGTCTGAGCCCTGAAAGGCTGCCAGCCAGCTGCCATAGTGCAAGACTATTTAGCTGCTCTTGAGATCATCTATGGCAAGACAGATAGTGGCAAAAACCTGTATTATTGGTTCTGCCACACCTATCAAGGGTCTCATGAGCGGTTGTCAGATTTCATCAGGAGACTGTAGCAGATGATATAACTACAGATCCAGAGAAGGTAAAGACAGTTATCACTTGGCCATAGCCCACAACTCTCAAGGAATTACAATTGTTTCTGGGATTCTGTGGCTATTATTGCAGGTTCATAAAGAATTATTTGCACATTGTGCATGCACTCACAGGACTTACCAAGAGATACCCTCCCACAAATAAGAAGGGAAAGCCACTTGGGCATCGATGTTACAACGTGAAAACACTGTTTGGAAAGTGCTGGACTTCTGAAGGCAAAGAAACTTTTTGTAAAACCATTCAACACCTCACTCAAGCACCTGTTTTGGTGTATGCTGATCCCACCCAGCCATATGAACTCCATGTTGATGCAAGCTACACTGGTTTAGGAGCTGTCCTTTATCAAGAGCGTGAAGGCAAACTTTGACCAGTAGCTTTTGTAAGTCAAGGCCTCATACCATCTGAGAGAAAATACCCTGCTCATCAAGTGGGGTTCTTGGCATTAAAGTGGGCTGTGCCAGAGAGGTTTCATGATTACTGCTATGGAGCAAAGTTTACTATAATGACTGATAATAAACCCTTGACTTATATCAAGACAACAGTAAAATTATCTGTAGCAGGACATGGGTGGTTAGTGGCAGTTTCTGCTTACGATTTCACCCTTCAGTATCACCCTGGTCGAACAAACATAGATGCAGATGCCTTGTCTCATCAGCTTCCCACTAAAGATTTGTCACCCACTGATTGGATGAAAGTGGGGACCCCTGAATTGAGAGCTTTATGCTAATGAGTATCTACTGTGGAGGAAAACTCCACAGCCAATGGAGAAAAAGGAATTGACTGCCTGGGAGTGCCTCCAGAAGCCATATCCGTAGTCTATTCAACTTTTACTAGAGAACAGGATCCTCAGCTTCCCAGACTAAAGGATCAAGAGGTCAAGCATGCTCAGAGAGCTGATCCATGAATGAAGGATGTCCTTTACAGATTGGAAAGGGGAAAGTATCCCAAGACTATTTGGCTGAATCATCGAGAGTAGGTCCTTTTGCTGAAGGAATGGGATTGCTTATTGGTTTGAGGCGGATGACTTTATTGAGGGAAGAAGCATTCCCTGAAACCTCACTGAAAGCAGTTGGTACTACCACAAAAGTGTTGACAAGGTGTATTGGAGACCTGGCATTGTTGAATGGGTCACCTGGGAGTAGAATGGTTACAGGCCTTAGTTAAGGCAAGATTTGATTGGTCCCGGCTGGGGTGCAACATTGCCCACCACGTACACACCTGTACCACATGCATCTGACAAAAGACTTTGCCTAAGCAGGCAGCTCCTTTTCTCAATATCACAAGTTTGGCACCCATGGAGCTTGTCTGTATGGACTTCCTGTCATTAGAGTCTGACCACCAGGGTACAACAAATATCCTGGTGGTAACTGACCATTTTACTTGCGAGGCTCAGTCTTATCCCACAAAAAGTCAAAAAGACTCCATAGTTGCCAAGATCCTGTGGGAAAAGTTCTTTGTTCACTACAGGTTGCCTGCAAGACTACACTCAGACCAGGGATGGGATTTTGAGAATCATTTAATAAAAGAACTTTGCAAAACCATGGGGATCAAAAAACCACACACCACCCCTTATCATCCACAAGGGGATCTGCTGCCAGAATGATTCAACAATACACTGCTCAACATGCTGGGAACCCTAGAGTCTCAGCAGCAAAAATCCTGGAGTTAGCATGTGGAGCACTTGGTACATGCCTATAACTGAACTTGGCACGATGCAACTGGATAAACACCATACATGTTGATGTTTGGCCAAGAGGCTCAACTGCCAGTAGACCTCTGTTTTGGAGTGTCTTCAGGTGGGGCACTCCCCGAAATACATTTGGAGTATGTGGCTCGCCTAAAAGATCAATTGAAGGAGGCATATTGGACAGCGGCACAAGCCTCTGGTCAATAGAATCAAAAGAACAAATCGCGATATGATCGGTGAGTGAGGCAACGGAAACTTCAGATTGGTGATTGAGTGCTGGCCTGAAATCTTGGAGTACAGAGAAAACACAAAATTGCTGATCATTGGGAGTCACACCTGTATCTCAATGAGAAGAAACTGGTAGATCTACCAGTGTAGCAGATATGCCTGGAGGGCAGATGTGGGCCCACCAAAACTCTCAACCAGAATCACCTGTTACCTGTAGGACAAGTATTGTTCCCCCATGAGGATGTTTCCACAGTTTCTGAGCCCCCTGGTCCTGGAAGTTGGATGCAATCCCAGTGACAAGGTGTACCAGGTCTTTGCAAACTCCCAGCTCCTGAGAGTGATGATGAACTAGTGTTCAGCTGGTGTCCTCTTGGGGAAGCTTGAACCACACCAGATCTTTCTGATGTTGCTCAAAGAGATGGGGAAGGGGAAGAACCCCCAGTAAGTGTCCCAGAGGATTCAGTGGCTGAATCCGTAAGGACCCCCAAGAGCCTGATGAAGGGAATCCTGTACCCCAAAGAGCCACTATAAATCCAGAATTTGCTCTTACACCTCAACAATCTGTCATCATGCCTCCATGCTTAGTAGTGCCAGTTCAGTGGATGCCTGACAGCTAGCCTAGATGTTCCTACATGGAAGGGAAGCCCAGGTGTTTGCTGACATATGGTCAATTGGGGGAAACCAGTGAACTAAAAATCTCTGGAGTACCATGGGGTGTGAGTTGCCTCATGTGAAACCTCTTCCACCCCTCGGTGTCTGGTGGGTTCGATGATGGCGATACTCTTGACCAATAGAGTCCCTGGGTCTTCTGTGGGGAATCCATGGACTAAAACTACCCATCTTGTTGGGAGCATCAAGGATCCCTCCTATTGGAGGGAGGAGAGTGTAACTCCTATGGGGTCTTAAAGAGCATGGCCCCTTTAAATCTTCACCCTTTGGGGAGGGACTGATAGCTCTGGAAAGAGAAAGTGCAGCTGAAGGAGAAAAGGTGTAGCCAGGGGCTAGTCAGAGAAGCAGCAGAGGACCTGCCCAAAGCTAGAAAGGAACAGAGCAGCTGACCTGGGACACCCAGGACAGGAACCACAGGAGGACACTGTGCCGGAGGAGTCACCTGAGGACAGAGCTTGGCCCAGCTGCCAAGAATTCTGGGGCATGAGTACTGCTCCTGGGACTTGGCCGGGGACTAACGGGGAGGCTGTAGTTAGTTTAGTGGGGAGGGCATCGCTCCGTGGTTGCAGAGAACAACACAAGAGGCAACAGAGGGTTTTGCTGGGAAAGTTGCTGGTGCTAAAGACAACCAGGAGCCCTCTGGACCAATCACTGGACTGGAGCTGTGCTGGGACTCCTGAACTCAGGGTGCTGACGCAGAGCTCACCATCTGCCCTCAGCCTGCCATGCTGCTGGGCCTGCAGAGCCCTGTGTTAGCTGTTACCCTGTGTTACTGCTGCCCCATCTCCCCTGTTGGTTTCTCCTTTGCCCCTCTGTGAATAAATCTTTCCCCTTCCCATAATCACTGTGCTGTCCCAGTGTGTGTGTGTGTGTGTGTGTGTGTGTGTGTGGTCACTCTGGGGAGTTTGGAATAGTTACCCCTGGAGTGAAGGGACTGTCCCTGCTGTGATCCTGTGCCCACCCTTCCTTGGCCAGAGCTGCTTACAATGCAGAGTCCATCTTGGCCACCAGGGTGCTACACAAGGTTCTACTAAATATGAGTAAAAGTGGCTGCATTTCACTGTAAGGCTCTTGTGCCCAAAATATGGGTTATGGGCTAAGGATTGTGGCCACATAGATGATAGGTCTCATGCATGCTGAGAACTGTCACCTCTGTGTGCAGAGACTCCTCAGAACAAGGTGTAACCGTACAAGTTGGGGGCTCCATGGCTTGTCCTTACTTACCAGAGAGGGAAGGTAGTTGCAGTTTGGTTTATTCTATATGAACTGCATGGAGCCCCAGGACGTTTGACAAGATACGAGTCAAGGCAAGAGTTTGGGTGTGAAGGTGCAGTAAACCTCCAGTAATGGATCAGACATTCACAGCACCAGTCGCTTTCTGATTCAAGCAATGAACTAGGCGCAGAGCTAGTGGTGACACTAAGAAACAAAAACACTTATCTCCCTCGCAGCTCTTTACAAATCCAGTCTGAGTAAGCTGCAAAGTACACCCCACTCCATCCAGAACACAAATCAGAATGCTGCACTTTCTCTCTGTAAATAATTAGCAATTCCTGAGGAAATGGATCCCAGACTTCCCTATGAATTGGGCCTTAAGCTCAGACATAGGGCGCTAGTCATGGAGGAAACTTTAATCAAGTTGGATTGTTCTTTTTCCACAAACTGTTTATGCTCAGTCTGCATCTGTGTTGGCAGAGGCAACCTTTGGCAATTGGGGGCCCCAGGCAAAGGCCCATTATGGGGCCCCCTATGGATGCCCGATGCTGCCCTCACCGTGGCTCTGGGACCCCGTTGCCACCCTAACCGCCCCCCATGGGGGGCGGGGGAGAATCAGGGGCCATGGACTGCCAGGTCCAAAAGCTTTGCCACTTGCTAGCCAGCATACTGGCCAGACCGGCCTCTCTCCAGCGGCAGCAGAGCAGCATTCCCTGCCTACTCACAGCCAGCCACACCTCCCCAGGGGGAAGGAGGAGAGCAGCCGTCCCGGCGCTGTGGCTTGCCAGGAGTGGGGCCTCCTGGAGTGGCCTGCTCCGAAGAGTTCAGGCCACTTTGCCACCAGCCACCCCAGGCCTGGAAGTGGCCAGAACTCTTTGGAGCATGCTGCTCCAGTGGACCCCACTCCTGGCAAGCTGCAGCGCCGCGCCGTGCTGGCTGCTCTCCTCCCTCCCCCTGGTAAGGTGCGGCTGGCTGGGGGTAGGTGGGGAGCGCTGCTCCTCCCCTGCTGGAGAGAGGCTGGTTTGGCAGGCTGGTGGCAAAGCTTTTGGACCTGGTGGTCTTGCCGCCCTCCACCTCCCCACGGCCCCATGAGTGCCCAGGTAAGTGAAGCAGGCGGCGGCTGTGGGGTCCCCTTACAGCTCAAGGGCCCTGGGCCACCACCTGCTTTGTTCACCCCAAAAGCCACCTCTGTGTGTTGGAGACCTAAAGAGCACCAATGTGTTGCACCAAAGTGCTTCACTGGGAGCAGGTTTAGGTGAGCACATCTTTGCATGCATAACTCAAACACAAAGGAGGACAAAGATCTTGCTGACTCCTAAGAGGGACTGATCATATGGTCACCAGCTGGGGCTGATGGATGGATCTGTGGACTGAAATAGCCGTAGCTGTGCTTTTCTATGCTTCCCTAAAAGGAACAAAAGCTGGTGCCACAGAGGAAATTAAAGTCAACTGTCCATTCTGCTGACTCCTCTTTGCTGTGCAAGTGTGGAGATTTTAAAAAGAAAGAACAAATAAAAGTTTGACATAAAGGGCCTAATTCTCCTCTCTCAGACCTGCAGATGAGGACTTATTTCAGTAAAAAAAATCAATGGCATTAAAGTGGTGAAAATCAGATATAAGAATAATCAGGTTTAGCAATGACTGCTGAAATTCCCTCACGTAATCTTTCCTAGAAATGGCCTGAAGTAAATAGGATGAAATTCAATAAGGACAAACATAAAGTACTCCACTTAAGAAGGAACAATCAATTGCACATGTACAAAATGGGAAATGATTCCCTATGAAAGAGCGCTGCAGAAAGGTACCTGGGGGTTATAGTGGATCACAAGCTAAGTAGGAGTCAGTGTAATCCTGTTGCAATAAACAAACAAAAATAAATAAAAGTTGAAGATGTATTAGCAGAAGTGTTGTAAGCAAGATATGAGCCATAATTCTTCCATGTTCCTCTGTGCTAATTAGGCCTCAGCTATAGTACTGTGCCTGGTTCTGGAGACCACATTTCAGGAATGATGTGGACAAACTCGAGAACTCCAGAGAGAAAGAACCTTTGCATACCTTTCAAGCCTTTTTTTCCCAGGACAGCAGAGATGGGCTATGCTGTTGTCAGAATCATGCTGACACGCTCGACTTCGCTAGTAACAAAATCTTACTCAAAGTTTGTTTGTTTTTTGATAAATGTGGTTCAAGCAGATGATTTTGTGTACAGAAAGACCAAGCTAGGGCTGTAACTAGGGTGGGGCAAAAGGGGCAAAGCCCCAGGAGCCAAATTCTGAGGGCACCAAGCACCCCGGCAGGAAAGCACCCTACCGGGGGACACTGCCAGTGGGCAGGAAAAGCACCCCATGGGGGGACCCTGCTGGCTGGTGGGAAAAGCAGCAGGTCAGGGGATTCTGCTGGCTGGTGGGAAAAGTGGCTGGTTGGGGGACCCTGCTGACTGGTGGGAAAAGTGGCCACTCAGGGGACCCTGCCAGTCGGTGGGAAAAGTGGCTTGCAGGTGAAGCCGCCCTGCGTGGGCTCCCAGGAGCAGCATAGTCCAGATCTGGCTCCTTGTCGCCAGCTGGGCTGGGTTGGGCCCTGCATGGGGGTGGGGTATGGGGGTGAGGGTGCATCTGGGGCTGCTTGCCCTGGGTACCAACATTTCTAGTTACAGCCCTAGACCAAGCACCTGAGCTGGCCTCAGGTGCAAAGAGTGCAAATGACTGCTAGGGCTACGTGCTTCTGTGAGCTGCTCCCCAGCTCATGCAGGGAGAGCTCAGTGTGTCCTTGTGATGAGAGTGTGTGTCTGCCCGTCCCTCTGCCTAGCAACCTGTCCTGCTCCAATAGCCTTCTACCCCGTCATTTCTGCCCTTCTCTGTGTTTCTTTGCCCCAGGCCTCATGCCTTGAGGGTCTCCTCATTGCAGGCAGGGATTGAGGGAGAAATGGAGGGGAGAACATGGGGCCATGCTGCCTTGAACTGCTGGGGTGGGGGGCCTTTGTGCTCCCTTCCCTGCTCCTGTGGGGGCAGTATCCACACGTAGGACCTGCTTTTCCCCAGCGAGCGGGTCAGGGGACGAACCCCTCAGCAGAGGGGATTTTTACCTCAGGTGGTCCTTAGTTTGGGGGATTTTTTTTGATGGACTAGACTAACACGGCTATCCCTTTGAAAATTCACTAAAAAGCTGCACACTTGTGAAATAGCAAGCACCCCTCTAGCTGCCCCTTCACAGATGGGCATGGCTTGTGGGCTCTCTGTCCCCTAACCAAGACCCCCTAGCCATGCTCCTGGGGCAACTGTCCCCATGTCCTAATGAAGAGGCCATGGGCCTAGCTCTGGGCCCCAGGGGGCTTCCTCTGTTCTCTCAGGGCCCCCCTCGTCCACTAGCCTGGTGCCACCTTATATTGGCTGGTACCGGACCCTCCCGCTGCACCAGATTCCAGCCCTGGGGCCGTATGACCAGTGCCAACGTCCCCTCTGCATAGCACCCTGCTGCTCCCTCCCCGACTGGCTGGTGATCCAGCTTTTCCTCTTGTCTTTCTCTTTCTCCTCTCACAGGCCTCCCTGAAATCCCTAACAAAACCCATACCAAAAGTATTAATTTAAATCAGTTTTCTCTCTCCTCAGGTGTGGCCTTTTATGTGCCTCTTGTGCTGTTCCTCCACTGGAAATCCAGATCTAGGTCATTTATTTGGGCTTAGCCTCAGAGCCTGCGTGATTCCTCCTGGTCTCCTGTTCAGAGATGAGGATTCACAATTTCACCCAGTGGTGTGGGTAACGTGGGCGGGTGTCAAACTGACAGGACCGTAACTAGGCCGGGGTGAACAGGGCAATGCCTCAGGTGTCCTATTTTAAAGGGTGCAGGGGACGGATCCTGCTCCCAGCAGCGGCTGGATCCAGGTCCATCCCCAGCCGCTGTGGGAAGCCAGATCCGTCCCCTGCGCCCTTTAAAATTCCATGTCTGGGGCATCTGGCACTACGGGGGCTCGCCGCCATAAGCCACTGCCATGGCAAAGTGGGAGGATCTGTGCCTGTCCCCAGCCACAGACGGAGGCAGCAGGAAACTTTCACTGCCACAGGCTAGAGGGATCCGGATCCTTCCCAGCTTGGGGCTGGTGGGGGGAGATGTGTCTGGGTCCGCTTGCCCCAGGTACCAAAACTTTTAGTTACAGCACTGCAAATTGAGAACAAGGAGGCATCCATCCTCTGTGTGAAGTTTCATGACAGATGATTGACACATCCATGAGACAAGGAGCAGTTTCTGTGGCCTATTTGTGGGCAAAATGATGGTTGGTTTCATATGTTCTTTTCCCAAGCACACAATGAATCAACTTACAAAAGAAAAGTTCATTCCTCTGGGCCAGCACCCTGTCCAGCAGGCTGATAACTTTCCAGAGCTGATGTGTGTATTAGTCACCCTTGCTGGTTCATTGCTGATCTGAAAGACGGAGGTTAAATAATTGCGAAAGGAAGGTTGATGTCATCATGGTGTCTGATTGAAGCCAGTTCTTGGGAGCTATCAAGAGAGATGTGTTTGCTTTGCTTTTGCTGAGGAATGGGTCACACTGAGCAACGGTTCTCAGCCTTTTCTCAGAAGTGGAGCCTGATGCAAAATATCTGTGTCTGAGTCACCCCTTCCTCCCCAAACCACACACTAGTGGACTGCACAAAGACTTGTTAGATTAGATGTGATTTCTCCTCTAGATTGCTTTTTATTCTTTGCTCTCTTTGCATTTCCATATTCTTTGTGTGTGGGGTCTGGGTCTATTCTAGGTATAGGATATTTTATTTTCCATTTTAATCAATAAATACTGGTAATGTACCCAGATTTTTAAAAAACTGCATTTGTCCAATAAACACCAGAAATGGTTATTTGTAATTAAAACCTTGTCTATACAGAGCAGTAACACGGCGTAAACGGGTATAATTCCTAGCACACACTAATGTGCTACTCATGAATTGTTCAGGGTAGACCCTACTGGTGTGCACTAAAGGTTCCCTGGTGAACTTTAACATATTGCTGTTAGAGACAGTGCTATGTTAAAATACATTAGGGAGCTTTACAAAGAGATTACTCATTACAGCATGAACTACTGTAATGATTAATGTATGTAATATTACAGAGCAGCCAAAGAAAAAGGCCCCCAAACCTGATTTTTGAAAGTTCAAAAATTGCTAAAACTAAAACCTGATCCCCCCCCCCCACCCCATCTTGTCCTTGAGCCATACCCATTGGTTATTTATGAGAAGCACTGACAGCTCCAAAGGCCAATTCCTTTGAAACCTTCATCTACTGGAAGGATGAATTTTGCAGTAAGTTCGGACTTTGCAGTTGCAGGTGACATGTCAGTAATAAAACCTAAATTAAAAGAGTTGCTTCTGGTTTTGCCAAGGTTCCTGAATCTTTGAGCAAGCCAAAGACTGAGTCTTGAACAGTTTTAGGGCTGAGTTTTGAGCACGCCCAGAGCTGAGTTTTAAACAAACATGATCAAATTGATGGTTTTAGATGTTTTCTCCTGGTTTTGATCTCTGAGCAGATACACATCAGTGGGTGCTAATCATACAGACAAACTCAAAACAAGATTTGTGCAACCCTATGTGAATCAAAACCACTGTATTTGAAACACCTTTAGCCTGGAGTGTGGAGAGGTGTAAAATGGGGGAAAATGCGGTGATTGTAAAAGCTCAGAGAGATGCAGAGAAACCCCTAGAGGGAGAAAGTCATCATTACATTATGTGAGTAATCTGTTGTGATTTTCTCTGATGTGAAGTAGAGTGAAAAGTGATGGGAATTTTTTTTCTTTTTAATTTATTTAAGTTTTGAATGACTCTTGTTTTGCTTTAACAAATTTGCTGGTAGCTGTTTTTTGTTCAAAGCATGCACTGAACTGAAAAGAGCTTCTGAGGTCTGTTTTCTTGCTTCTGTAGCTGTCCCCTTCACCTGACCCACACACTAGAAATCAAGGTTTTGGTTACTTGTATCCATGCCATTTCTGATACTAGAGACACCAAAGACTCACTGACTAATGAGGATAAAGCTGACAATGGCTGTAGATTCATCCAAAAGCTTTGTGTTAGATTGGCAAGTTCCAAAGGGGGAACTGGGTTAGCCTGGTTCAGCAAAACAAACAAGGCATCTGGTGGCACTTTTGAAGCCTAACAAATTTATTGTCCCACGAGCTTTTGAGGGAGAAATCTTCTAGCATCTGATGAAGTAGGATTTTCTCCCACAAAAGCTCACATGATATATACATTTGTTAGTCTTTAAAAGTGCCACCAGATGCCTTGCTTGTTTTGTTGAATTGACAGTGTATCCAAATCCTCGTGAGTGGTTCCTCTCCACTCATCTAGAACCTGGCATGGGAACAACATGAGAAGTTGTCTTATGAGATTTCCTGTGCTTCCTGGTAGGGGCTAGGTTGGAAATATCATGATCATAGGTCCTCTCCGAGCATTTCTGTTTTCAGCAGAGATTGGGGCAAAAAACCTGGGTGCTAGTTTATTAAAAAAATGTTGAACTTTGGGAAGCTGAACTTTGAAAGTGGGTTGGGTTCTATCTGAGCTGAGCTGAATGATCATAGTGAAACCAGCTGTAAAAGTGACCTTTTGCTTTTGTGTTTTATTGCAGACCTGAAACATGGGTCATGTTGACTTATAACCACCTAGGTCTCACCTTAGCTGGTGTAAGAATTGAAGATGCTTGGACCAAATGCAGAAAGGGCTCAGGCTACATTCCAGTGAGCCTGTGTTGAGTTGTGGTTTTGATTACAAATCAGTTGATGCTTAGCATGTGGCCAGGTTAGTTTTGAATTTGAGGATTTTTTAAAAAATCTTAAACTTAGTTGCTTTGAAGCACATAAACAAAAACCAGTTAGAGATTCCCAGGAACCCATGTGAACTGAAACCATTAGGTTTCACTATAGGCTTATTTGTTGTGTTCACGGTTTGAGGCAAAGGTGCAACTTGGCTGCAAGAGCAGTACTCTTCCCTACTGTTATCCTTCTTTCCTTCTGATTCCCTTTCTTAGGCAGGTTTCCTGAATCAGATTCGAGCTGAGATCACTTTTTCTTCCATTTCCTTAGCAAACACACAATGCGCTAGGGCAGTGGTTTTCAAACTATGGCTCAGGATCCAGTACTGGTCCACAGACCCTCAGGTACTGGGTCGCAGCACCCCTGTGCTGCCCCTGCAAGACTATAATGCATTGTTCAAAGATGTAACTGTTGGGTCACAGGCATAAATGATTTTTTTTCCCCCCAACTGGATCCTGAGAAAAACAGTTAAAAAACCACTGCGCTAGGGGTCTGGTTGCGTGTAATGAAATGAGCTGACTGGCACTTCAACATTCCTGCTGCATGACACTAAGGAGTAAGACACTTAATGATTACTAACAGTCTAATTGGATTGTATGTGTGGAGGCACTTGCTATATGGATCTGGATAGATGCAGGATCCAAGCTGGATATTTTCAAGTCATATTCCCCCCCTCTGGGTCAAGCACAGATCGAGTTTGTATCTTATTTTTTCTGTCTCTTAACCTTCAGTCTCCTCCAGTTGCAAAGATCAGAACAGACTAAACACAAGAAAGAGAGTAGCAAAGTATTAACGAAACATTAACAGGAAACGAACATCTTGTTAAACTCTCTAGATAAGAACCACAAGCATCATTCCTTTTAAGTAATGTCCGCAGTACAATGTGTTCTGTACACCTTAGCTGGAATTCTGTGCTAGCCTGTGGGGATGGCCTTAGCTTTTAATGTGAAGCACTAGGTGTTTAAATCAAGAAGATTTTTCCACAGTGTGAAATTATGTCAGGTGACTGCTGAAAGCTTGGGTTTATGACCGACTTTCCAAAGCTATTTCTTTGTTAGAGGCTTGCCACCTAGTGTTTTATGTCTGAAACTGCTATTATTTTTATTTAAGCAGCAACTAAGGGACTTGAGTCAAGGGTGGGAAAGCTACTTTTGAAGTGTGTGTTTGTCAGACAAAAGCAGATATTACATGGGTGTATGCAAAATGGAGAGACTAAAGACTATACTTTTTGGGGCTAGATTCTGTCTAGTACTCAGCTTTTGCAAAACACCATATGCTTTTAGATTTCATGTACACTGTAGCTTGGAGTGGGCCTTTCAGGTGGGGCAGACAGATGCATGCTAGCTAGCATGCAGAGAGACTCAAGCTACCTGCCTGAATGTAAGCACATCAGTAAATACTGGGTCCATTCTCAGGTGACTAGCTTAGTCCCCACCAGGTCTGCCCTGGCTACATTGCTATTTGTACTGCATTAGTTTCAGTAGACTGAGCAGTTTATCCACCTAGCAGGGAAACACACACCCAGCTGCCATGTGAATATGTCTTTGAGAAACAAACATTTTGATGCTCTTAAAAAAAATCCCCAGTGGTTCTTAACCATGCTGTCAGGGCACATTACTGTATCATCACACAGTGGTAAGTGTGTTGCAGAGAGCCAGGGAAATGGCAGGATTCAGCCTGGGTTGGGTGGGCTGGTGTGTCCTGCAGGGTCGTGCTATGCTGCCAAGTGTGTTGTGACCCTCAAAAGGTTGAGAACCACACCTCCATTCTGACAAGATAAGGAGCCTTAAAGTGAATGGTAGCATCATTTACACCCCAGTTGTGTAAAAGGGTTGAAATGAGAATAAGAGCTGGGTCCTCAAATATACAGATTATTAGAGTTCTGCAAATCTGCAGATATATACTTTATATCTGTGAGCCATGTTCGGGGATTGATATTTTTGTGTGTGTGTGTGTGTGTGTGTGTGTGTGTGTGTCCATTCCCATGAATTTAGAACACTGCCCTTTAGGGCAGTTAGAATAAAACCAGAAGTAACTCTGTAAAGTAAGCTTCCCATATCTGCATTTAATTTAGCATGAACAGGAAAGCGATTTATTACTATGTTAACTAATAAGATAGTCCTGGATACATTATGTGGAGTACCTTACCTAGTTCCACTGATTGAGGGTAAAGTGCTATTCAGCATGAGTAAGGGTGGCAAAATCTGGCCCCTAGTTATTCCATTAGACTCATAGACTCTAAAGTCAGAAGGGATCAGTGTGATCATCTAATCTGACCTCCTGCACAATGCAGGCCTCCAAACCTCACCTGCCCACTTCTGTAATAAACCTCTAACTTATGACTGAGTTATTAAAGTCCTCAAATCATGATTCAAGGACTTTAAGATACATTAAAAGACAAGTCTCTGCTTTGGTATGGTTAACCCTGACCCTGGCTTCATGACTTCAGTAATTATTTCAGCCCAAATCTTGAGGAGTACTGAATAGCTAAATCCCATTGAAAGCAGGGACTGTTGAATGTGTTCAGCATCAATCCAGATTCGACCTTCATGTTTATTTAACAGGCAATAACCTCCTTATTGAACCCACAGTGTCACGCTGATCCATCTTACAGCAAATAGGATTTTAGTAATAACTTGATACATATTTAACAGTAAATCGCTGCCTTATGGGAAGGAGTCAATTTACTCAGCTTAAAATTGACATGAATATACTTTCTAGTGGTTATTTGATACAGAGTAAGAGCAAGAGTGTTGTCTAGTGGTTAGAGCTGGGATTGGGTGAGTGGGTGCCTGAGTTCAATATTTTCCTCTGCCACTGATCTCTTGTGGGACTCGGGCCAAATCATTTAAACTCTATGTGCCTTTGTTTATCCCCTTGTAACACTGATATAACAGTAGATACATGCTGTAAAATACAGTATCTGAAAAGCTTTTGACACCCTTCCTTGATAAGGAACTAAGGAAGTTATGCAATAACTATCCTATTGACCCTAAGAAATGAAATATGTGTAGACCTCTATATAAATACCTAAGCATGAATGGCAATGTTCACCCATAAACTCTTATTTTGAAATGAGTTGTTTTGAAATCAAATCCTTATTTCAAAATAACTTAAATCAAAATAAGCAAATATTAAATCAAAATAAGGGAAAACCTCAAAGCGAAGTAGCATGTCCGGACACAGGACTTGCTATTTTGCTTCAGGAGAGGGGCAGCATGGGAGGTGTGGCAACATGGCCCCCTTGCTGGGCCATGCCCCCACCCAATATATACAAAAAGGAAGGCACCCTGGGAAGGAGAAGGGCAAAAGTGTTATTTCAAAATAACTGTTATTTAGAAATAACACGTCCAAACGGTGTTGTTTCAAAACAACCATTTTGAAATGATGGGGGTCCCGTCATTTCACAATAAAGAAACGTCATTTGGACATGATGACTTTTATTTCGAAACGACGGTTGTTGTTTCGAAATAAAAGCCTCATGTGGACATCGCCAATATGTTTTAGGCCAGCAGAATCCTCCTCAGCTAAGCTGGGTTGGACTAGCACTCCTGTCCACATATATAACTCATCAAGTGCCAGGGTTTCCCTTGGTGCTGAGTGCCAAGACTAGCTTTCTTCTATATACACCTGCTGAAGGAGTCTCTGTAAGTGCTTTAGTGTTTATTGTATTGGCCATTTGACCAGGCATGTAGGATTATCTACAGTCTGTCTTGGGTCTTGCTTTTATTTTAGAATCAGGCTCTGACTTCCTTATCCTGTTTTCCCTCCCACCTGGGCTTATGAAATGTAAAGTGCTTCAGAAAGAGAACTGGGTTTGTAATAAGTTACTCTAATTAGATTTATGCACAGTTTATCTTTAAATGATTTACTGATGTATTGCCAAACACTGCTCATTTAACCTCCTCACTGAACTCATTGCCTGTGGATCATTCTAACAATCCTTTATTGAGTGCATGGTACACTTACGCAACAAATATCTGCAATGGAAAACTGGAGAGACATTTCTGTTTTGGAGATACTGGGACCCAGTCCTGAAAGGTGCTAGGTCCTGTGTCCAAAAGACCTCTCCTTTCACTGACCTTATTGGGAGCTGAGAGCATGCAGTACCTTGCAGAACTGGAGCTCACCCTCCCTCAAGGAAAGAAAAAGGGAGGCTGTTCTCCTCCTTCCCCCAATTGCTGAGCCCACTCTGATGTGAATTTATGTGTGTAATCATCTGTGTTGTAATTGGCAGCCTGGCATATGAGTCACTAACTAAATTAACTGAAGTTTCCTTTGGGGAAAAATGTAATCAGTTACTACACTCAGATACATTGTGGCAAATTAACTCTTACCATTTTTAGGGGATGGGAAGGTAATGGGCAGCTGAGTCTTGCTTTCTCTAAGAAACAAATGGTAACTGGGGTTGGGGAAGCAAGAGCAACAATATCTTCATCTGAAGATGACCATCTTGCTGACAGAACCTTTGAAATGATCATTTGCACCCAGTCCAAGTATTCGAAAGTCATCATGACATTTTCAAAGATTATAAAATATGGGTCCTCTTTATTCTCATCTGGGATTTAAGCCTTTAGGGTTGCCACTCTCAAGCTTTTCTTTGCAACGCTGAAGGCTAAAAACTTTCCTTTTTAAAATGAAAAATAAAATTTTCACCTAATCGCATGGATTCAAGAGCTGGTGCTTTAAGAAAAACAAATATTGTGTGGTTTGTCAACACTAGCTGTTGAATTTTGACATTCCATTTTTCCCTCTCGCCCCCCCCCACCTAGATGTAGAGGGATCATAGATTCATAGACTCTAAGGTCAGGCAAGATCAATGTGATCAACTAGTCTGACCTCCTCCACAATGTAGGCCACAGAACCTCCCGCCTACTCCTGTAATAGACACCTAACCTGTGACTGAGTCACTGAAGTCCACAGACCATGGTTTAAATTAAAGGTACTTTAAGGTGCAGAAGAATCACCAGCAAGCAACCCATGTCTGATGCTACAGGGGAAGGTGATAAAACCCCAGGGCTCCTGCCAATCTGCCCTGGAGGAAAATCCTCTCTTGACCCCCTTTCAACACTCCTCTTCAACAGGAGAGGATAGCTGAACCAGCGATGAGCATGTTAGCTGGAGATTTTGATTCAAGTCCCTCTTCTGACACAGACTGTAAGATCTTGGATATATCAATTAGTCCTCCTCTGTCTTTGCTGTCCATCTGTAAAATGGGACTAATAGGGTAACCCTGCTTCACAGAGGTACGGAAGAGGATTGTGTGGATAAAGCCATTGAAGATTGTGAGGTGCTCAGGTAATGTGGTGATGATCCAAAGGAATATCTTAGATGGGATGTGAGGAGCAGAGATGATTGTTAGAGGAGTCTGCCATCCCAAATGGTTTGGCTCCTCCAAGGCAAGGTCTATGGAGCGTTTAAGTGCTTGGAACCCACAGGTTGTACTGCTCTCCACACAAGCGTGCTTTACAGCCAATCAATGGTTAGGAAATTGATAGCTCCCCATTTTCAGGGGGCGTGTGTCCCCCTGCTCTACATATTAGTATTAAGTATCAACAGTGTGCTTGCTGCTGTTCAGCTCACAGAGGAATATATGGGGAATGGGAGGGCTCCCTGGAGGTGATTACACCAATGAGCAAAAGACAGAATTGCCACAAAAGCTCTTGTTCACCAGAGAAAGAGCTGAAACAGCAGAACTCATGGCCTGCCCCTGCTCCCACTAACATCTGTTGACTGGCACCTTGCAATTTAATGGTATATGTTATGGCAGCTTTTTATGTTAACCTTAAGGCTATGTCTACACACACATATGATTTCGAAATGAGTTATTTCAAAATAAAGTCCTTATTTCGAAATAAGTTAATTTGAATTCAGAAAATCTTAATTCGAATTAAGGGAAAGCCTGCTATCAAAACGGCTGTTATTTCAAAATGGTTATTTCAAAATAAGGCCGTTTGGACATGTTGTTTCAAAACAATGGTGTTGTTTCGAAACAACATGTCCAAAAGGCCGTATTTTGAAATAACCATTTCAAAATAACAGCCGTTTCGAAATGAATGGGGTTTAAGCTGTTTTGAAATGACGGTTCTTATTTCGAAATGACGGATCCTGTTATTTTGAAATAAGAAAACGTCATGTGGACCTAATCTCTTTTATTTCAAAATAACCAGTGTTATTTTGAAATAAAAGAGATGTGTAGACACACCCTAAGAGTCCTTACAAAAAGGATTCTGAAAACTGTTTTTTTTTTCTTGCAACTGTTTTGATAAATATAGCACAAGCTGCTTTAGCCTCCTTCTGATATTGATTTCTTGGCATGGCTCTTTGACTTTTTACTATGTTAATATTTTCATTAAAAAAACCCAAAAAACAAAACAAAACCCCACTAGATCCATCTGTTTCTCTGATTGGAAGAATTCAAAACTCAATTTCTCATGGAATACCTAAAACTAATTCAGGCAGAAGAGGGGGTCTGAGCAGGGAAGGGAAGATTTAGAACCTGACTGCAAGCTTTTGACTGGAGTCATTTGTCATTTTGCTTCACGGATCTGAGCAGTGAAGGTTTTATAGTGTGAGGCTTTGGAGTGACAGAGCTGCATATGATTTCATACTGCTGTGTCAGGACTTCCTTTCCCAGGCATTCATAAGCTTCCCATGTGAATTCACTTCTGCTGAAATCTCAGTGCAGGCAGGAGGGGTGTGGGACTCACTCCTGCATTCCTCCATGCTCAAGGTGAAACTCAACCTGTGAAGAGGACCAGTGCAAGGACTATGCACTACCAAAGTCCCATTAACAGTTTTGGCGGCATGCAAACACACGCAGAACAAGTTGACACAACATCACAACTGACTAAATCAGTTTTACAGGAAAGTAATTGAAATATCTCTGTCATGGACATTAGAGAGGGAACCATTCTGTGAGCTCTTCAGGACTAAACAAATTGCTGGAGGTCAACAAAGTTACAAGAGGGATGGATTTATACCATCAAATTCGCTCATTCTTGTGTAACATGATAGGGTGACCCTTCAAGAGGACTGGGCTTAGCTTCTGCTAAAACCGGTAGATGTGTTCCAATGGGATGATATCTGGCAAATCAAACCTTTCTGCTGGTACATGTTGATTTTGATGAAATTTTGTTGTGAAAAAAAAATTGGAAATTCCCCCCTCCAGTATTTTGACTGTATTGAAATGGAAAAGGGTTGTGGGAGTTCTGGTTTGATTTTCATTCTGAAAGTTGTTATGCTGTATTAATGTATAATTTTAAAAGTATGAATAAGAATGAAACATGTGATCCCCCTGGTTTACTTATTTTTCTTTTAAATTCTGTTTTGTGGGAAATTTCAAGGGAAAAATCATTCCAGTACAGAATAAAAATGAATGTTCCTGTTTCAGAACTTCCCTCTGGCATGGAAATTTGGGTTTTTACATGCTTCATGCTCACACCTTACTATTCAGCTGCCTCCATAAAAAAATCAGTTGGTCAGGTGAGCTGCAGGAAGTAGGAAGACGAATGGTCAGGGAAAAGAGCTGGAGGGAGGCTTGTGACAGCAGCTGTGAAAGACCTGGCTGGGCGTATCTGCTGTGCAGGCAACAGAAAAACCCCTCAGAGGCAGAGGCCTCTGGAGAGGCTAGGTGGCAGGAACTAACTTAACTGTTTTTTGCTGATGTTGAACTGTTGAAGAAGAAAATACTGTTGGAACTTTGTTAGGGCATTTGGCTTTTTAAAACATTTGTCAATATTTATTTATTTATTTATTGATTGATTGATTGATTTATCTGGCCACTTTAATCCTTAGCTTACACATAGACTATTTGCTGCCTGATTAGTCGTACATAAAATGGTGGTGTTGCCCATGTGTTAAACCCCCCCTTTTCTCTCCCAGGAAGCCCCTCCAAGCTCTGTACTACCCATCTGTGGTAGTAAGTTAGCAAAACACACCAGTTCTGTAGTGTAGTCTGACACCATATCAGTGTAGTTATGTCACCTTTGGTACACTGGTGTAACCCACGGGGTACATAGGGCAACGCTGATAAGGGTTTTTTCCTTCATGATAGGATCACTGCTCAGACAAACAGCAGTAACTTTGTCAAAAGAAGCATTCGTCCGTTAACATAGCTGAGCCTACACTGAGGGTTAGGTTGGCAAACCTGTCGGTAAGGCCTAACCAGTGTGTATCTAGGTTGGCCTAACTTTTATGGATAGACCATGCCTTAATCCTTTCCCAGCAGCATTGCTCCTTGATGGCAATGTGGCATGTTATGGGTAAAGAATGCCTTTCTGTGCCTCCAGAGGCTGTGAAATATTCTCTTTTAAAATGTTCACATGGACAGTACTGAATAACAAAAACCGTAAGTCTGTTCATGGATCATTTCTGAGTAGAAAAAGAGGCAAAATTTGTCAAATTCACAGAGAGGAAAGAAGGTTTTGTGGTGGTTGTGCTAGGCTGAGACTCAAGAGATTTCAGTTCAGTTCTTAAATCTGCAACAGGCTCCCTTCAAGACACATAGGACTTGATTCTTTATTGCCCATCACCTTGTATAGTTATTTACTCCCATTTAAAATGCTACCAGTCTACAAAGCAGTAAATGACTACACAATGTGCAAGGAGTTGAAAAGTCAGGCCTGTGTCTCCCTGTGCCTCAGTTTCCCAGCTGTGAAATGGCAGTAGTTCTTTTCTTCTGCCTTCAGTCTGTCTCATCTACTCTGCTGGAATTTTGTCTTCTACCTTTGCAGTTCACCTGTATGTGTTGATTTTATTGTATTTCAGTTTAATTATGGGAGCTTCGGAAGTAGCCAAAGTCCTTTGTGTTTACTTGCTGGTTAGGCTGGGAATCACTTCATCCTCCAAGCATTTGGTGCTTTTTCCACTTAAACTATGGTTATGTGTAAATAATATATGCACTAAGTCAATGCTTGGGAAACAATGTTCATTTTCCTTCTGAAATATTTATGACATTCAGTGCCTACTTACTACCCCAGTCAATTTCAAGACCAGGACTCAGGCAGGAGAGCTTCCTTGCCTTCAGAACGTTGGCCTAGAGCAGGGGTCTCAAACTCAAATCACCAGTAGGGCTACCTGAGGACTAGTCCATTAGTCAGAGGGCCATACCACTGAAACCTTTTCATACAAGATATTGGAAATACTGGTAACAACAGTGCCATTGTGGGCTACAGGAAATAGCTTTAGGGGCCACATGTTTAAGACCCTAGAGCTAGAGGTTTGGAGGTGTAGATCTGTTCTCTGAGAGATGCTGGAAACCTGTCATTTTCTCCATTGATTTTTCAGGGCTTTTAAAATGAATTTTGTGTTGGTGAAAGATGTTGTATAGACTGGGAGGAGACTTACATTTTTTTATAGCTCCACAGTACTAGTCCAGCACAGGCAACAGCAGCAGGGTGGGTTTCTTCTGTATTTTACCTAAACAATATCTCTCAACTATCTCCAGGACGAGGTAGGGTGGAGAAAGTTATTCTGTATGGCCTACTCAGTCCTTGTCCTTTCTGCTGAGTCAGCTAATGAAAACAAGAAACTACCTACATGTAGCAAAACAGACAAGGAGTCTGGTGGCACTTTTAAAAACTAGCAATTTATTTATTGCATGAGGTTTCATGGGAGAAAATCCAACTTTGTCAGACGCTTGATGAAGTGGGATTTTCTCTGACATAAGCTCATGTGATAAATAACTTCTTTAAAAGTGCCACCAAACTCCTTGGGTTTTTTTATTTATTTTTTTCTGAACTAGACTCACATGGCTACCCCTTTAGAACTTGTCATATATGTAGTAAATCATTTACACAATGCATTTAACTCTTATTTGGAGTTTTCACTGGTGTTTGTGTGTGTGTGTAATCAAAGTTATCCGAATATTTTCTTTAAACATAGTTTAGTGTATGTGTTGCTGTGACTGTTTGTTCAGGGTGAAATTTCCCTCATGTGGAAACCCAAAGCTAGGTGTCTGTATCACTTAAGTCAAATTGGAACTTAAGACACACAGACCTTTTACTCTGTATCTAGTCAAATTTCAGTTTCAGGATTTGCTGTTTGAAGTGTATAATTGGTCAGCTTTGTCCTATGGCTTTTTTCTGATCCCTGATTACATTATAGAAGCCTTCCTAAAAAGAAGGGGTTCTAGAACTTGAGGCACATTTTCACAGGTTTAATATGTTGGGTGCTGAGGTCTTTTGAAAACCTATTTGTAAGTGTTGCAATAGGGTCTGATGGGTACTGAGCATGTCGGAAAATCTGGCCCTTATTTAGATGCCTAACAGAGAGTTGAACCATTTTGAAAATCTGGCCCCAGGTGGTTTGAGCACTTGAATTCTGGCTTGAGCTCTTTTGGAAAAGTGGCCCAATCAGCCCTTTTAAAATTAATTTTAAACATTAGCAAATAGTAATGGTCAGTTTTCTTTTGCCCAGCTGTACTGTCTTCACTGGACTGATACCACCAGCTCATTTTGCACAGATCAGTGAACAGCCACCACTGTTACTATTTACTCAGGTTACCTATGAATAGGTGACCCAGAAATGTAAGAGAGTCAGTTCTTTGAATCATCAGTCGAAATGGAATAGTGTCATGTCAAGACAACCATCAGCTCGTCACAACAGCAGCTTTCACTGTCCATCCTGAAAGCTAGTCAAGTTAAATGAAAGCTGTCTGTCATTCCTGAACATGATGTTTCATTTGGTTTTAAAGAGACTCTGTTTTTTTCCTCACCATTCCCCCCCAAAATCAAGTGAACAAACTGTCTAAGCCCTCCAGTGGGACTGCATCTCCTTTGATGCACTTCAGTCTCTCTATGTAGCTGAGATACCATGGGCCTCCCCTGGTACACGGTGGTGATTCAGTCACATGGAGAAATGATGGATGATGTAGTTCGGCAGGAGATGGGGGTCGGGGGCATAAGGGACCCAGTCTTGTGATGTACAACATTGGCCCAGATTGATGCCAAGATTAACATTGGCCCAAAAGAAAATATTTTGTTTAGATTTTCCTGATGGATAATTCCACCTAAGTCTTTTTCCCACAGAAATTTTATTTTTTGATTAAACCTTGTCTTCCAATGGTAAAATAATACTGCATTACAATTTTTTAACCCATGTTAATAGCATGGATAACTCAAATTCATGCAATAAAGCCTTTATACCACATCATCATGTATTCTCCGTCTACATGTACATATACATTTATATAAATATTCAATAGTTACATTGATATTTTTATATATGTATAATTTTATTCCATTATTTCATTTGTTTTTGACTGCTAATGGTACGAGGTTCCTAGTGCATGTTCAGCTAACAAATAGTGATAAATAAGATATGCTGATGTAGAGATTATTATACATAAATCATTGAAAAATGCTCTTTTTGGAAAAGGGAATCACAAAGGGAGTCATTGACCTGAATAAGAGCTGCTCAGCTATCCTCAGAGGACTGCCATTTCTGATGCATGTTAGCACTTGCTAACAATTGTAATTTATTAATCTCGTTCCTTCTCTTTTTGTCTTCTACTTTCGTATTTGTTCTTTACTGTAATCAAAAGTAATATTGTCTAATAGGAGTGATCTCCTGAGAGTTAATCACCAGTAAAACTTATTTAAAAGACAAAACCAAAAAAGCCCTTTCCCTCAGAAGGCACACAGCATAAAACAGATGGAAACTGCCTGTTACTTTACATGATTAAAATTGAATATTTTTGAAGGGAAGGGTGAAGTTTGCACCCTTTGCGCTGATCTGAGGAGAACCTATTGTAATCTCTCAGGTGCAGCGGCGTTCTCACACTCTATTTAAAAACAATAGTATTAGGGGCCAGATCATCAGCTCAAGAAATTACCGTAGCTGCACTGACATAAATGAATTCCATCTTATGGATATGCACTAAGGATCTGGCCCTAAGTTTTGCATGGGAGTGAATTGCATGGTACAGTTCTGCCATTCATATCTGGAAGCTCCTAACATACACAGATGAGAATCTGCTTCTGCAGATAAAAGACTTCTCCCTCCTTCTAGAATAGTCTGAGCCAACATTGGGGACTGGCCAGTCTGCCCCATGATATAAGGTTTCATTTTCTGTATGTAGCATTGGTAAAACTCTTTGACCTTCTCTAGCACCTTTCAGTGGAGATGCTAATGGTCTGCTGACATCAATGAATTACTACCCACATAGATATTTACATTGTCATAGGCAAGTCGAAAGTCAGATTTTAAAAAGAGCTCAACACCCATTTAGGCATCAGAACAGGATGGCAGATTTGAAAAAACAGCTTAGTTGTCTAACAGGAGCTTTTTGGGTACTGAGCACTTTTAAATGCTGAGAAGTCTAAATGGGGCTGAGCCCTTGAACAAATCTGACCTAGTTGTGTGACTTGCCCAAACCCATGGAGAATAGAACCCAAAATTCCTGTCTTGCATTCTGCAAAATCCTGGCCCCAAGAGAGTTGATGGCAAAATGCTCATTGACTTCAATATTTCTGGGATTTCACCACATGTTCCATAACACTTCTTTGGTGTGATGGCAACACTTCCAGCCTCATCGTCCAGAACTAATGGCTTTGTGGACAGTGTAGAAAATTAAGGGATGATGCATCCTCTGTCTTTCCCTCCTCCTCTTTTTCCTTCTTTTCAGTGTCCTGTATTTAATATTTATTCTACATTGTAGATAGTGTGTGAAGAACTGACTTGATATCCTGTTTATTGTAGGTCACACCATCTTCACTTGCTAGAATGAGGCATGTTATTTTTGATAATTAAAAGTAGAAAGAACCCATCATTATTTTGATAGAAAACAATAATGTTGCAAAAAGGGTTAAAATGAAGTGATGGAGAAACTGGGGTTATTTATCAAAGCAAAGAAACTATTCTGATTCTAGTTGTATGAAGTCATCAGTCCTGCCCTATCTCTGTCAGTTTATCTCAGAGGCTAGTAATGAAAAGAAATAAAATTGTGAGCTAAACAAAAACAGCACGTAAAAGCTGATATGTCAAATGACTGCCTTTTGCTATATACACCTCTTAAAGAGCTGTTTTACAGGTGAAGATTACTGTTTAAATAATATATACTAGTCTAGTCAGAGCCCTTACGACACGTTTGAGGGCTATAGAAACCCTCTGTTAGAGATTGTACCTATGATATCTGACCAACAGAATGAAGACTTGATGCTGCAAAGGACTGAGTGCCAAGGAACTCAATAAGGCTACTCATGTCCTTCCAATGCATAGGTCTTCTTGTTTCACAGAGGTAAAGAGCTGCTGTTCTTGGCAAGAAATTGCGAAAAGCCCTTGCTTCATTTAAACAGAGCATTCATCTGTAACTCACACCAAGTGTGGTTCTGAAATAATCTTTATTTAGAAGATGTTTTCTTAACCACCAATTGAACAGTTTGAGTCTCCTATATTCCCAATCCTTCTGCTTTGCACAAAACACAAAATTAATCTCTTAAATACAAAAGTCAGTAGGAAACAGGAGACTATAGAAATACAACCAATAGCAAAAAACCGTTTGGAATGGATCCATCAATGAGGAGTCTAAAGAATACTTCAAGAGTCAGTCCTTATCAAACAGATAATGAAACTTTGTAAAGGTTTTTTTAAACATTAGAAACATATAAAACCCAGAAGTAATGTTGCATAGTCCATAGAGTGCCTGACTAGGACTCAGGACGTCTGAATTCTAGTTCCACTTTGCCACTGGTATTTTGGATAACACTGGGCAGGTCATTTCCCCCTTTGTAACACAGCTTCCCAGTCTGTAAAAAGAAGTGCCACACGACTCCTTGTTTTTTGGTTTTTGGTTTTTGGGTTTTTTTTGTGGAAAAAAAAACATTTTCTTTTCCTTTGTATAGCTCTTTGAGATCTCTGGATGAAATGTGCTAAGTGCTGCATGTTGTTACTATTTCTTATTAATAAAAAATTAATAAGGAAAATATCTTTTAAAAAGTGATTTCTCTCCTCTATAAATGGATCTAACTGCCAGCACAGGCAGTGCTGGGTCAGTAGAGAGATTCTTCCATCAGCCTACCTAGCTACCACCTCTTGGGGATGTGGATTAACTCCAGTGATGGGAGAACCCCTCCTGGCACTGCAGTGAGCATCTACTTCCACAACATGGCGCGGGCACACTTGAATGAGACAAACAATTCTATGGCATACCCACTTCTTTCATCTGAATTGATTGCTCATAAACATTGAATTTACTTACCTTTATTAGGGCTGCAGTGTTAGTAGAAAAGTTTGCAACATAGTGCATGCAACAGACTAAAGAAGGATCCAATGCATTAAAGTTTCAAATCTACTGGAAAAAAATACACATCATTTCAATCTTGCCCTTTAGCCACCTGCGTTTAGAATGTTCATGTTTTAGATCGAAAAAACGATACCTTGCTTTTAATCTGATGATTCTTTTTCATGAGTTTTGTGAATTATAATAATGTTTGGATAGACTATTGTTCAAGATAAAACAATGTTTGTTTTACAATCATTTTCCTTGCTTTTGTACAAAATTTCATGGGATGCTTGAGCAGTTCTCACGGCACATTGGAAACCATTGATCTACACTGAAGTACTACAGTCACCTGCGCCACTGAGGTGTTTTCACTATAAACATGGCCTCATAGATGGAGCTGGCAGAGGGAGTGGTGCTGACGGCACATGCTGGGCAGAAAGTAGCTAATGACTGTGTTGTGGCTCATGTTCTACTGCTGCCTGTGCTGTGAATCATTGTTAGGACTTTTACCTAGAAGACTAGCACGCCTATAGAAGGCACTGTGCAAACATATCCCAAGACATGATACCAGAGGATATACAATGTAATTAGACAGGACAGGCCAAGGGGTGGGAGGGAAATGGAAGCATGGAAAATGATGTGCTCAAGGTCACACAGCAGACCAAACACAGAGCCACTGTATGCTAAATGGAGAAGACTCAGTATTAATACCCCCTCACCCTTCAAATGTGCACAAGTACCACCATTCATTTCCAGCTGACCTGTATTATTTACCTGCATGTAGACATTAGTAATGGGAGGAGTCTTTGGGTTTTGTTCTAAAAAGCACAAGTGAGTGAAAACAGATGAGTGTCAGGTTTCACAGGCCTGTTCAACAACCAATAAATCAAGCAAAACAGCTGCTGATTAAACACAGGCAGCCTTAGGCAATTGGGAGCTCTAGGCAAAGGCCCTTTATGTGGCCCCCTATTGGCCCCCACTGCCACCCTCATGAGACCCCAGTGCCCCCGTTCAGCCCTAACGGCCCCCCCAGTCCCAACTCCCATGGGGGAGGTAGCAGGAGGCCACAGACCACCAGGGCCAGAGGCTGTGCCAGCTGTCTGCCCACCTGGCCTCTTTGTAGTGGTGGCGGAGCAGTGCTCCCTGCCTCCAGTCACATGTCCCCAGGGGGAGGAGAGGGGCGGCATGAGGGACTGCAGCTTGCTGGGAGTGAGGCCCCCTGGAGCAGTCCTGAAGAGTTCGGGCCACTTCGTCCTGGTCACCCCAGGCCTGAATGGAGGCTACCTCATCCCCAGGCCCTGGATCGGGCCTGTTTGGGCCTGGAGTGGCCGGGGGTGAAGTGGCCCAAACTCTTTGGAGCCGGCCACTCCAGGGCCCCACTCCTGGCAAGCCGCAGAGCACTGTGTGGGCCACTCTCCTCCCTCCCCCTGGGGAGGCATGGCCAGCTGGGTATATGCAGAGAGTGCTGCTCTGCCCCTGCTGGAGAGATGCTGGGTGGGCAGGCAGGCTGCACAGTCTCTGTCCCTGGTGGTCCACGGCCCCCAGCTCTCCCACCACCCCGCAAGAGCAAGGGTAGGTGAACCAGGCAACTGCTATGGGGCCCCCTTACTGCTTGGGGCCCTAGGCGGCCACCTGCTTCGCTTACCCAAAAAGCAGCCTCTGTGATTAAAAGATGACAAGATGTTGTTTTGCCTTTTGGGTTTCCCAAAACTATCGACCTTGACTGAAAACAGAGTATGTGAAAATTAACATTTAAAAAACATGGTAAATATAGTGGGATACAATGAGAGTCCTGTGGCACCTTAGGCTATGTTCACACATAAACTGTTATTTCGAACTAAGTTATTTTGAAATGAGTTATTTCGAAATAAAGTCCTTATTTTGAAATAAGTTAATTCGTATTAAGAAAATGTTAATTCGAATTAAGGGAAAGCCTGCTATCGAAACAGCTGTTATTTTGAAATGGTTATTTTGAAATAAGGCCGTTTGGACATGTTGTTTCAAAACAGTTGTTTCAAAACAACATGTCCGAACGCCGTTGTTTCGAAACAGCCATTTTGAAAAAATGGCTATTTCGATTTCAAGTGAGGTTTTACTGTTTTGAAATAACGGCTGTTATTTCGAAACAACAGGTCCCGTTGTTTCAAAATAACAGAACGTCGTGTGGACGTAAGAAATTTTATTCGAAACACCGGCTGTTGTTTCGAAGTAAAACTCTCGTCTGAACACAGCCTTACAGCTAACAGATTTCTTTGGGTGTAAGCTTTCGTGGGCTCCAACCCACTTATGCCCAAAGAAATCTGTTAGTCTACAAGGTGCCACAGGACTCTCATTGTTTTTACTGTACATAGACTAACACAGCTACCCCTTTGGAAATAGTGGGATACAGTATTCCAGTTCCATTCTCTTCCATCCACAAGGAAATGCTGAGCTACAAACATGGACTGAGGAAGTTAAATCAAGTTGGAAGGAGTATCTAATCCACATAGTGGTGCATGCTTATCACTGACCTAAGCTTGAAAAATGGTTATTTGATTTTTGTTTCCTGCTGTCTGGGTGGTCTCCAAGGTTATTCACAGCTCCTTCTGACTTTGTGCAGATCAAAGAGGAGAATACCCATGCCAGCTATGCCAAAACTTGGACAGAACAGCTGAAGAGAGCCTGTGACATTGCGACGATTAACAGTAGCTACATGGCAAGCTTATTTCTGTAAGGGAGCTCTGAGCAGTGTTTTGTGTCCTGGAGACAGTCAAGGTAAGAAACCTATCTGGACACAAGGGGTCCTGTGGCACTTTTAAAAACAAACAACTCCTTGTTTCTTTTGCTGAAATAGACTAACAAGGCCATCTTTCTGGAAACTATCTGGACACAGTCAGCTGGGGAACTTGTATTGTGTTAGATGAATGCATTTTATATTGTAGAAGAGAGAAAAAGACAGGGCCTTATGTACAAGAGGAAACTCAAAGGTGGGATGAACGCAAATCAGGTGTTTCATTGGAATCTTATCTAAGTCCTGTGCTTGTTTTCTAGCTCAGAGGTAGAATAGAATCATAGGGTTGGAAGGGACCTTGTGAGATCATTGAGTCCAACCCCCTCCGGATTGAGCCTAGGACCCTCTGCATACTAAGCAGAGGTGCTAGCCACTACACTATTTGTAAACTGGAATAGCATGCCAAATTTGATTATAGAGACAAAGAAACAATACTAGGGCCAAGGAGTCAGAAGCAGAGTATAACTGGCCATAGGCACAGCAGTTAAGAGGTTATCCTGAAAAATCAGTCACAGTTGCCATAGAGATTGATATTCGAAACAGTGGGCTGGACAAAATGGGCATTCCTGGGCAGACACCATCCCTTATCTTAATTTCACATGTGCAGCTTAGGAGGTGACCCAAGAGAAGCCCTCATATATGTCCATTGAAGACATCCATGCTATCCACCTCTGTGATCCCAGTGCCACAAGGCTGAGGCACCTCAGCGGCTCTAAGGAGGATTAAACAATGCGGCTGGTAAAGAAATTCTCCTGTGTGATATGTTGTTGGGTAGACTGATAAGTCATCTTAAAGATCAAAGTGGTAATGATTTTCCTCTCATACCAGTATGAAGCAGGAGTAGCTGTCAATGGAGTGACAGTGGTGTAAAACTAATATAAATGAGAGGAGAACCAACTCCCTATTTATAGTAAATCCAAGCCTATTAAAATTTTGGCAGGATCCAAGGTATGAAAGACATTGTCCCATGGGTCAGATCAATTTTTGTCCTGTTGAAGATGCTTCTTAATTTAAAACCTGTAACAGCTGCATTATAAATACAGTGTCTAGGCTTCACACTACTTCCTAGAGACAGGAAAAGTATCCAAGGAGCTAAAACAAAAGAATATATGAGCTATGTGAGAATCTTTAGCACTTGTATTCTTTGGAATACCAGCAATATCCTTTTTGATCTGTAATCAGTGACACTGATCAGTCAACACCCTGAGAGCTGCTGTGCTAAGACCTCTGGCTTATTTGACTTTATTTGACACCAGGAGGAATCCAATGTTAAAGGTCAGTGCATTAGATCAATATTAATTTAACTGCAGGCCAACAATTCAGCAGTAAAATGCCGGCATGTGTTGAGATGTTTTCCTGACCTGTAGTTGTCACCCTTGTGAATTTATCTTTCTAGACCCCTGATCCATTTTCCTTGTGACAGCTGCAGTCCTCCCATAGCTGCCTGCAGGTTTAGCCTATAATATGATTGTCTGGCTTTGCCCCCACTCACCACAAATGCACAACAACATCTCTTCTTTGTTCTCAAAGCATTCTGGCAGGCCACGCACTGTATGGCAAGCCTCTGTATGCTGGGAGGCTATCACTAGCTGAGTGATAAACAGATGTCCAGGAGAAAATTGAGCCTTGGCCAAAAACCCCTAATTGGGGAAAACTGAAAAAACATTCCCATGTGATGGCCTCCAGCTTCTTAATAGAAGCATTAGAAAAAAGCAGGAGGGACTTTCCTTGGGGTGTTAAATGGCTAGGAGTACAATGGTTCTGGTTGGTTCATCCTTGGGCAACAGATCTGTTGAAAATACATGGCAAGAAACCTTGTCTGAACGTGTGTTGATTTAAATCAGGCTTGTCCAACCTGTGGGTTGGGGGCCAGATTCCATTCCACCAAGGGCCTTCATCTGGCCGGTGGAGTGCTGATTCAAGAGCCTGGTTGCTGGGGCTGGCCAGGGTCCTTGTCAATTTCCCACCCTGTGCACAGCACAGCTGCAGGGAGGTGTGGCATGGCCGAAGGGACTGGATTCAGCCCCTTTTGAGTGAGCAGGGGGCAGGTAGGTAAAGGGGGGGTGCCCTAAGTAGTTTAAAATCCTAACCTGGACATCATCCCAGTTCTGGCGTTCTCCCACACCCCTAACCCTAGCACCCCTGTTCTTCCCCGACCCTAGCGGCAAAAATTGTCCTGTAAAGATTGCTACCCATCATTGTTTCTGGTACAGAGATGCCCAATGCCAAAACCTATGACCCAGCAGAACTGCCAGGGTTTCTGTCCTGTCTCTGTCTGACTCTGTTCTCCTCTCCCTCTCCTTAGCACTGCCTTGCTTTCCCTGAGCAGTGTTTGGCAGGGATTGAGGAGAGCAGAGCTGGTGGGGTCCCTGTCAGGAAGTAGCTGAGTCCTTCCATGCAGCTGCTCAGCTCCACCAACCTCACCCTTCTTTCCCTCTCCTCCTCTGCTTTGCTCCCTGCTCTCTGCCTTGCCTCCTCATGCAGGCGCCCCTACCCGCTTGTCCTCTATACACAGTGCAAGCAAAAACAATGCCAAATATCATGCTAATTATTTTATTTAAGTTTATTAAGAAGATTGATTTCTATGTTTTATCTATCAAAAATTTTCTTAGCGTCTCCCCGACTGAGAAAAGAATTGCAGTGTGACCCCTCACCCAAAAAAGTTGGACGCCCCTTATCTAAATAATGCAGTATTGTGGGTGTGATCACCTGCAAGGTGTGTTTGAATGTGTGCGTGCATGAGAAAGGGAGAGAAATATTAAGTTTTTAAAAAATATATTACTACCTTAAGGGCCTAAGTCTCATTTGCAAATGTGATTTAGGTGCTTGAACAGGCTACTTTCCTTACTTTCCTTGGACTTTGTGTGATTTAATGCACTTAGAAACTAAGTCTCTTCTGAAAAAAGATCTAGGCTCCTAAATCACTCAGCTTTTGAAAATGTTATCCATGATGTATTTTGGATTATGACCCTACTTAAGCACATAAATAAGTGATTTGTAAAGCACTGCTTGCACTCAGATTCCTTTGAAGTCACTGGGCTCTGCACCTCTGAAAGATCAGAGCATTTATAAATGCCTGACTTTGAACAACTGTATTTGAAAAAGTTGGCCTTTGCTTTTATTAACTTTTGAGGTTGGTGAGGCTGATTAAGAAAATGAATGAGCATAAAGAAGTAAAGTGTGACAGGGAATTAAAAAGCAGGAGATGAAGAGAGACTGCTGCAGATATTAAAAGACACCTTTTTTGATTGGGGTGTTACTTGCCATGCTCGGCCTGCTTTATGATTGGCCTTTCCTCCTTTATAAGCCATTGCATGAAGAAAACTGAATCCGTGTCAGTATTTTGTAATTTTGGAAGTGGAGGTTTGTTCAGTCTGTTGTAGAGTTGGACAGTGACTGAGTCAAATTTGGATTTTTACTTCTCCCCAATATGGGCTGTGTGGTCAAATGTGAAATATTGCTTGTGACCCAACTCTGCCACAATTACATTATGTTGATGCAGTGAAGTGTAGTATTTTTCTCCTCAGCTTCTAATAATCCTAAATCCCTCCTCTGATCATCATTGTATCATCTGTTGATCATGCAAGGAGCCTGGGAAACAAGCAGGAGGAATTGGTAGCACTAGCGCAGACAAAGAACTATGACATGATTGGGATAACAGAGACGTGGTGGAATAGTTTGCATGACTGGAGCTCTGAAATAGATGGGTATAGACTGTTCAGGAAGGACAGGCAGGGAAGGAAAGGGGGAGGAGTAGCACTATATGTAAAGGAGCTCTATGACTGCTCAGAGCTTCATTATGAAAGTGGAAACAAGCCAGTTGAAAGTCTGTGGGTTAAGTTTAGAGGGGAGAGCAACAAGGGGGATGTTGTGGTAGGTGTCTGCTAC
>ML681971.1:11119581-11156672 GCA_007922195.1 Podocnemis expansa
CTCCCTGCCCTCACACTCCCAGCAATGGCGGGGGGAGCTGGGCACACAGGGTCCCATCTCCTCCACGCCTGGCTGCAGTGGAAGGCTGCAGCCAATCTGGGGGGATATCTTTTCCCCCACTGGGCTCTGGGAGCCCAGAGCCAGTGAGGGCTTTTTTTCCCCTGCCACTGGCTCTCCTGGAGAGAGCCAGGCAGGGGATTGGGTGGCAACATGGCCCTGCTATGTTGCCACACCTCCCATGGTCCCCCTCTCCTAAATCGAACTAACAAGTCCTGTCCTGGACATGCTAGTTTGATTTGTTTGGGTTTTTTTGTGGGGACCTGTTAAATTGATTTTAGTTACATTCGTTTAATGATTGTTATATCGATTTAACTTAAATCGCTTCCAGTTAAATCAATTTAACTCCCTGTGTGTAGACATAGCCTAAGAGATTGTCTGTAAACTTTACAGTTAATTTAGGTAGATCAATGAAATTCTCTATCCTATATGAACTGCAGGGAAGTACAGAAAATCTTGCAAATATTGAGGTAATGTGAATCAACTATCTCAGATAAAGCTGAAAAGTTATCAAAGCCAATCACTCTACTGATATCTGCTAATGCTGTATGGGCCCAAACTGAGATGCCTAAATTTAGATACCTAAGTTCATATTTAGGTACCTAAGCAACAATGCTTAGATTTTCAAAGCTGTTGAGCACCTGACAGCACCCTGTGACCTAAAAGACGTTGTGATTGATCAGTACTTTTGATAATCAGGCCATTGTAATTTACTTAAATATGGATTTAGAGGCCTAATTTTAAGCACCTATATTTGAACATTTTGGTCTTGGTATGTGATGGTCTCCTCTATACAACATTTGTTTCTGTGGTTTATAAGAAAGTATGGGCTACCTGCCTTATATAAGTTAGAAGCCTGTAGTGCTCTGTTGCCTAGAGCTTAAGTGGAGCCACACCTGACTTCTATTTAAGTTTTTTAAGAAAAAATGACCCCTTTCATTTTTGCATTTCTCAGTTTGGATTTAGCAAATTAAAATAGCACAAGGAAAGCTGCTTCTTTGACATAGTGATAAGCATTAAAAAGGCAGCCTTTATCAGGAAGTCTCACACCATTGACAATACCTCTGGGTTTTCTTTTATTTAAAATCTGAAATATGGAGTGGTTTCTGCTCCCGTTGAAGTCATTGGGAGTTTTGCTACTGACACCAGTGGGTGCTGCTGGATCAAACTCTTACTGCAGAGCATGGAGTCATAGAATTATGGGACTGGAAGGGACCTCAAGAGGTAATCTAGTCCAGTCCCCTGCACTTATGGAAGGACTAAGCATGTTTCCAGGACACTAAATGTCATAACTGCTGGCACTTGCCAACCTTTCAGTCGTGACTGTTGTAATTCTGATAAAATTCAAACCCCAGGAAGCATGGGAACTGCCACAGGAAATCATTTTCTGATGGGATTTCCAGCCCAATGACTAGACTGAACTTTCGGAATCTCATCCAAAATGAATGAAAACACCAAACCTTTTGGGATTCACTCTCTGCTAATTACAAGGGGGGAAGTTGTATCCCAAATTACTGAAATCAATACACGGACTCTCTATAGGAAAGTACAGCACTTCTAAAATAATACACAATGCAATTTACAAAGATCTGTCAGAGCATTTACTGACTTCAGTGTTACCCTTGAGATAGGATGGGGGCAGCCTCTGAGAACATAGGAATTGTCATACCAGCCCAGAACAGTACTTCATCTACTTCAGTAATTTGTCTGTGACAATGGGACAGTGCCAGATGCTTCAGATAACTGGTGAAGAGAAATCTCTCTGTGACTATGACCTCCCTTGACAAGTATGTTGCACTGAAACAATGAAACTGACAATCAACAGAAGAGGGCTTCATGGTAACAGGAAGCAGAACCTTTCCGGGAACTGGACCAAGACTGTAGAAAGAACAGATGAAGTCAATTGGTTATGGGAGAACATTTTTATTCAAAAAGATAGATTCCTGCTCCACTCACCTCTCCACTCAGCAAGTGCTCACACCCCAGTATACAGGGCTCAGTCCAGTTTAGTGGGGATGCTTTTTGGCAGGAACACTGTTGAAATTAGACTGGGATTCAGGTATGAAGAACTAAACTGATGATGGTTCATGGCCCAGTGATGTGCAACGTTTGCAGTATAATGAGATGTTCTCATGAGGCATGAATCAGGTGGATTTACTGCCTCTTTCCTTCATCCCACAGATTAGAAGCTACTTGCTTTCCTCTTCATGGCTCTGCTTTTATTTCTACTGAATTCTTCTCAACACCTGTCTACTGGTGACTGCTGATGAGACAAGTCCTTTAGCTGTCCCAAGTATTTACACCAGATTAACAACAATTATGGAGTAGATCATGTTCTAAGATGCCCTGCTGTGGGTAAGTACTGGGGTGACATGACCTGATAACCTGTAATGTATTTTTTGCCTTCTCAGTCTAGCATTAAGACCATGATAAACTTTTCTGCATTTCTGCTTTGATCGTATCGAAGGTACCCATATAGTTTGGGTAACACAATGATAGTTAATGTAGATGAAATAACTACAAGCCCTCTTAGAAGTTTCATTTAAAAAGGGAAAAGAGTGAAATCAGATCCCTCTAGCTGGACAGCAGTCTGACAAGGTATTTGGCAGCCAGTCAGCCTCTATTGTTGTTAGATGAAACAAAGCCTGTGTTCTTTAGTCCTTGACCTTAACTGCAGACACATACTCTTAATCAGACCTTAATTTAACACCTAACATGGTCACAGAAGGGATCGGTCACAGACTGCCAGTTTAAGTACATATGGCTGATATCATCCAAACTAATATAACCGCATTGTTGTGTATTGGGGGGTGGTTGGGAATTGCCTTGCAGATTGCAGAGCAGAAAACTTAACAATAGAATAAAACAGGAACATGCCATTTAAGGTTTGCATCCTTCAATATTTTAAAAAAATCACCCTCAGTCTTTCTCTCTGTTTTGGACAGTTGTCAGCTAATGATGCAACTTTTTTTCAGGGAGAACTAGCATCTTTGTTCGAGCAGTTTTTACCAGGCCTCTGTAATTTAAGTATTTTTAACTTCTCAAGGAAGGACTCCCAATTCCGTTTTACCCTCGTGGATTCCAGTGTTGCATAAAAGCTTCTGTTGACAGATCTATGCTATTCTTTTCCGGTTTTCTTAGCTGAAGCAGTTGTATAAAATTTTGTAGCATTTATTCTCAAAAGATTTCATGAGGAGATTTTCTGGCAATTTTGTACTTAGTTCCTTGTAAACTTACATAAGATTCCTTTAAGCACTGAAATATGAGCATTCACATTTTTGCATGTGCAAAATTTTAGCTCCTTCTGAAATAGGCTTGTGAAATTTTGAAAAATATGAGTTTTTCACTCAGAAATGAGCTTACTCAGGTTTTTACTCACAGATCAATTTATTTTCAAGCAACAAACAAGCAAAGTGCAAACTCATGCATTTTACAGTTTTTTTTAAATCACAGCTTCAAAAATTTTGAATGAAATACAAATAACCCAAATTCTGAGCCTTGTAGATATTCTTAGAGTATTTTGCACAGCCTTAAGTGGAAGTTATATCCACCTACCTGCTTACAGTTCTTAACCTGATCAGCAGTGATGAGGCTCAATAAACAACAATAATAAATAATAGGGAGGCAATATGGTTTAATACAGGAGTGGCCAAACTGTGCTTGGGAGCCACATGTGGCTCTTGAATGAAAAAGTGCAGCTTGCAGAAGAACATCATCAAATCAATTTCTCAAATTGATTTAAATTGATTTCCCAAGTGCAAGAATGTGCCGTGCTTTGTTTTTGATTAATATTAAGTTTATTTTTTCACTCCTAATCAGAACTGTTTATCAGTCGTAAATTATGTGAATACAGTAAATTTTCTAAAAGATGAGTAGATGCCGAGACTCAATACAGAGCAGTGTCATGAAAAAGTAGTGCAAATAGAAGCAGGAGTTTCTATTGGAAATTTTACAGTATTCTTGAGCAGAGTTCTATGCTCTCATCTGCTAAAACCAGCCAATGAGATTTGTGTTATTTAAAAAATCTTGCTGTTACGCCATTGGAGATATAAGTCAAGTACTCTAGTTGCTGGAACTGACCCTTAGCGAAGGTTGTGTGCATAATTTCTGTTCTTTAAATTTAGTAATTTTAAACTTAGTAATTTTGGAGTAGGTAAAAGTATATAGCTATATGCCTCAGTGCAGCTCTCAAAGATTTAATAATCAACTTGTGTGGCTCTTGAATTCCATAAGTTTGGCCACCCCTCGTTTAGTAGATAGGAACTCAAAAGGCAGATTCAATCCAAGTTCTGCCACTGTTTCACTGGGTAACCTGGAGCAAGTCATGTATTCTTCCTGTGCCCAATTTCCTAGCAGCAAAAACGGAAAAGATACTCACCTCATTTCTAAGATGCTCTTGTGATTGCTTTACCCTTCTTTGCGTTTCTCAAGGCTTGTCTACTTGTTGTGTTAGTCTGCCCTAGATGGGTGTAAATTCTAGTGCACACTTGCACGTTGTGTGCTAACTGGCTCATGGAGACTCTGCTGTCATGCACCAACAGTTGCCTAGTGTGCATTGATGTAATCCTATTTCAAACAGTGCTTCCTTAATGCACATTATGTTACTTTTAGTGAGCACCAGCGGAATATTTCCAGGCCAGTTAGTGCGTGACTCATACTCTAAGGTCAGAAGGGACCAGTACGATCATCTAGTCCGACCTCCTGCACAGTGCAGGCCACACAGTCTCATCCATCCACTTCTGCAGTAAATCTCTAACCTATGACTAAGTTAAAGTCCTCAAATCATGATTTAAAGACTTTAAGATACAGAGAATCCACCAGCAACTGAGTCATGCCCTCTGTGAGGAAGGCAAAAAATCCCCAGAGCCTTTGCTAAGCTGCCCTCAGGGAAAATTCCTTCCCAGGCCCAATATGGTGATCAGTTAAACTCTGAGCATATGGGCAAGACTCATCAGTCAGACACCCAAGAAAGAATTCTCTGTAATAACTCAGGACCCAGCCACTAGCATGCCATGCTGCTGCATACTAGAATTTATATCTGTCTATGCAGACTAACAGAATGTACAGACAACCCCTTGGCCTTAGTCTGGCAAGTGAAAATATCACTACAAAATCTTTTTTATGGTATTTTTTAACCTAGCCAGATTCAAAAGTTATGAAAAAACAAATCATGCATCCAGTCTATTGGGTACACCTGTGAACCAGGCAGTTAGAAGTTGAGCTATCACTAATGTACAGTTCCTGCAAGGTGCTGGCCACTTCCTGTGAGGGGCTGAGCTGTCTGAGCTTCCCATGAAGCCAATAGACCCTGAAGGAGCGTGTGTTCTGCAGAACAGGGCCTTTAGGAAATGAACAAAGGTTTAGGGTATAATCGTGGCCACATTCAAGTCAACGGGACCCAGTTGATCCAGGATTTCATCCTGAGTGTGTATAGGGAGTTTGCTAGCATCTAACTAACCTGTGAAAAAAGTGGTGGTTTTATGGCTTGGTGAATGTGAACCTTTTTGGTTTCTCTCCACTCAGATTCACATCTCCTGGGGTTTGTTCTGAATGCCTGATTCTTGTCTGACTTGCACCTTGTATTGTCAAACACGGAAAGTTAACTGTAGAATGCTTTCATTCTGATTTGAGAACATCTTACACCCACTTTGTCCAGGTGTAAATGACTATGTGAGTTGTAAGTCAATACAGAATCAAGCCCTGACAGTTCCAGGTTTGGATGACCCCCTTAACTTAAAGCAAAACTCATTCAAATCCCTCAAAATTTTATTTTGAATAAAACTGTAAATGCCTTGCTCCTTAGAGCACAGCTCACATCATTCAGTTACAGGTGTTTACATGCCACAGCGCATGGTAGCTCGGAAAGTCTTTAGCATTAGCCTGTCAGGTCAGGGCGCATGGCCAACGCCCCCTCCACGCCGCGGCCACGGCAATATAGGTGACCTTGACACTGACCCTCCCAGTTCCTTTTTCCGCCATCAGCGTCAGTTCGGATCAGCATTATCTTACGAAATGCAAGGGCCTGTTCTTTTGCGCGAAATTCAAAATGCCAGGATTCAAGCCGTGCTTAGGATGCTGCAAGGCTGTCCCGATGGAGGATCCACATGAGAAGTGCCTTGCTTGCTTGGGTGAGTCCCACATCACAGCGGACTGCCCCATCTACCGATCCGTCAAGCGGAGGACTCGGCTGGAAAGAGAGCGTCGCCTCTGCCTCATTTCAGGGACCGGAGCCGCTCCACTCGAAAAGTGGCTGAGTTGTCAGTGTTCCACCGGACCCTCAGTTGGACCGGGCTCAAGCTTCCCACTGATCCCCAGTACCAGGCCCAAGATCTCAGCTATCCACGGTACCTTCTAGGCACTGACCTCACCAGTCTCCCGGTAACCTCCCAGTCGCCCCAAGCAGGGCCCCGGCTCAGGCACCGGCTTGCCAACGGCACTTAAATCCGGCTTCGGTGCAGAACACGAGGCAACTGGCTGCAACATCACTGCCTCCCTCGGCACCGCCTACAAGTCCAGCACTGCTGGCAAGCCCAGTGCCGCCACCAAGCCCGGTAACGCTGGACCTGGCACCATCGCCGATAACCCCACTTCTGGTACTGACGCTTTTCCAGTACCGTCAGATTCGGCACTGCCAACACCTGCACCGATGCCAGTACTGTCTTGGGCCTCCTCGCCTCTCTCCAACCTGGCACCATCGAACCCAGTACCGGACCCAAGTTCTACGGCTCCTCACCGCTTCTCCAAGGAATTCTCGGTACCGGACTGCCAACTATTGGGGGGGAGTTCATCCAGGTCGTCCTCGGAGGATCCCTTTCTTCCCCCCAAGTAGGAGCGCCCAAGAAAGTGAGCCCGCAAAAGCTCAGTGTCACTGAGCGCGCGGCACAGGCACCCATTGGGGGAAATATCTGGCCCCCTCATAACGCCTATGCTGCCGTCGACGTTCCTGCACAATGAATGGACTCTTGACTGGCTGAACACGACGGCAGATGATACCTCATCCCAGTACACGTTTGCCTGCACCGGAATCCTCGGATTTCTCCGACGACAAGCTGGACCCTGATTCTACACAACGAAGCAGATCAAGGGCCCCATCATCTTCGTCTCCTGACGAGAGATTAATCGACATGTCCACTGACCACGAAGGGGATCCTTGTATCGAACAGGACCTTCTCCACCACATGGCAGCGAACCTGAAGCTCAAGCTAGGGGTAATCCAGGTGGAGGATGACTCCCTCTTTGACGCGTGTCGTCGAGCCCCACCGGCTAAGGTCGGAATCCCCTTGCACACCGGGTTGTTCTGCATTGTCCAGCAACACTGGCAAATGCCTTCCTCGATCCCGCCAGTGTCCAAAATAATGGACAAGAAATATTGCATCTTCCCGGAAGGTTTTCCCTTCCTGTTTCACCACCCAGCCACCGCAGTCAACCAAAGGGAGAGACAAGGCCAACCTAGCAGCACCCCCAAGAACAAGGAGGCAAGGAGGCTCGACCTGCTGGGTAAGGAAGTTTACTCCTTGGCCGCCCTCCAGCTGCACATCTCAAACCAGTCTGTTTTGATGACGCGCTACATCTTCAACCTGTGGGAAGCTCTACGAAATCTCCGATCAGTCATCCCTGAGGATCACCTGAGAGACTTCGAAGCAATGCTGGACGAGGGAGAGAGAGCATCCAGGGACGCGCTTGCAGCAACCTGGGATGCAGTGGATAAAGTGGCATGCACAATGGCATCAGCAGTGGTGATGCGCCGTTTGGCCTGGCTCCAGAACTCGGGCCTCTCTACGCAGATGCAACAAATTATTCAGGACCTTCCCTTCGAAGGACCCAGCCTCTTTGCATCTTCCACAGACGTGAAGCTGTATGGTATGAAGTACCTGATGGCCACTTTGAGGTCCCTCGGGATCTACACCCCGCAACTTGTTAGACATTCCTCGAAGTCACACCGGCTACAACAGCAGCTACAGCAACTGAAACAACAGCTGCAGCTGCAGACCCAGTTTCCGAGATCTCTCCAGTTTCCCCAGCGCCACCTCGGGGACCTGGACAAGGATAAAGGCTGGGAAGGTAAATGGGGTAAGCTGGGCGCCTCCCAGTCAGGGCGGCATGGACAGGGGTCGGACCATTCATCGGGCCGCAAACAGCATTTCTGACAGTTCCTCCGAGGGCAGCCCTCCACAGCCCCTGTTCTCCCCCTACTGCCTCCGCCCCTTCACTGCATGGTGGGCCCGGGTCGCTTCGGACCAGTGGGTCCTTGACACAGTAGCAAGAGGATACCACATCCAGTTCCTCTCAACCCCCCAGGACAGGAAACCGTCCCCTCCCATAATCCCAGAGAACCCTGATCTATTAGGCAAGCTCGAGGCTGAATGCCAAAAGTTACTCTCCCTCGGAGTCATTGAAAAGGTTCCTAAGGGGAACGCGGCAAAGGGTTCTATTCTCGCTACTTCCTGGTCCCCAAACCCAGTGGAGACCTACGGCCTATCCTAGACCTCAAAGCTCTCAACAAAAACATAAAGAAAATAAAATTCCGTATGATCTCCCTACCGCAGATCATTCCCTCCCTGTCCCCAGGAGTGTGGTTCGCGGCCCTCGACCTAAAGGACGCTTACTTCCACATAGCCATCTGGTCCCACCACAGGCGGTTCCTCAGGTTTGTTGTGGCACGATGCCACTACCAGTTTACCGCTCTCCCCTTCGGGTTATTGCTAGCCCCCCAGGGTGTTCGCAAAGTATGTCACACCAGTTGCAGCGTTCCTATGCAGGAGGGTTGTAAGAATCTACCCCTACCTGGACGACTGGCTCATAGTGGGCAAGTCCAGTCAACAAGTACAAGACCATGTTGACGTTGTAATGAACCTGTTCGAATTCCTGGGCTTCCGCAGAAACTTGGAAAAGTCCAAGCTTTGCCCCACCCAGGACATAGAGTTCATTGGGGCACGCCTGGACGCTCGGCAAGGCATCGCATCCTTGCCCCTGTCAAGTTTTCGGTCCATCTGCACCATCATCACAGAGCTCCAGGCACCTGGGCTGACCACAGCGCGCAGATGCATGCAGCTCTTGGGGCACATGGCAGCGGCCATGTTGGTAATCCAAACAGCCTGCCTCCAGATGCGACTGTTCCAGCTCTGATTTTCCACAAGCTTCTGACCAGAATGGGACCGTCTCGACAAGGTAATCTCGGTACCCCAGCATGCCCTGGAGTCCCTCCAAATCTGCCAGGACCCCGACTTCACAATGAGGGGAATCCCGTTCAGGGAGTCCAAACCTGCAGTAACCCTGATAACAGATGCCTCCAACCTACGGTGGGGTGCCGACCTGTCCGGGGGCCTCTCCACACGAGGCGCCTGGAGCCACGAGGAAAGTGTCCTCCACATAAATGTGGAGGAGCTCAGGGCCATCAGACTGGCCTGCATGATCTTCCTGGACCAGATCCAGGGCAGAGTGGTCCAAATCCTCTCAGACAACACAGCAGCCGTGTTCTACGTGGACCGCCAAGGGGGAGTCTGCTCCTCGGCACTATGCGAGGAAGTGACCAAGCTGTGGCAACTAGTGATAGACCATCACTTCACGCCAACTGCCGCCCATCTCCCTGGGGTGGACAATGGCATAGCAGACTCGCTCAGCAGAAAGCCGCTGGCGAATCATAAGTGGTCCCTCCATAACAAGGTTTTCTCCCTGCTGACAATCAGGTGGGGAACCCTTCAGATCGACCTCTTTGCCATGGTGCAGAACCACAAATGTCCTCGGTTCTGCTCCCTCCGAGGTCAGGAGAAGGGGTCTCTCAGCGATGCCTTTCTCGTCAACTGGTAGAGAGTCCTAATGTACGCCTTCCCGCCAATTCCCCTGATTCACAGGATGCTTCTGAAGGTCCTCACAGATGAGGCTCTCATCATCCTGATAGCCCCCGACTGGCCCAGGCAACACTGGTTCCCTCTCCTACAAGACATGTCAGTGAGGGCCACACTCCACCTCCCACGGGGGGCGGACCTTCTGACACAGGACTCGGGATGCTTTTGGCACCCCAACCCGGGCCTCCTGTACCTGACAGCCTGGATGCTCTCTGGCTCAGCGAGCAAGAGAGACACTGCTCGGATAGGGTTAAAAAGGTCCTGGTTGGTAGCAGGAAACCCTCCACCAGGTCCACCTATATCGCAAAATGGAATCACTTCTCCACTTGGTGCCATGATAAAAACATAGACCCTATCTCCGCACCAGTACAGGCAACCTTAGATTACCTTCTTGACCTAAGGGAGAAAGACCTATCCCTGCCATCATTGAAAGTGTATTTGGCAGCAATCTTGGCATTAAAGACTGCTGCAGAAGGTCAAACATGCCTCTCCCAGAGACTGTGAGAGCTCACTCTACCAGAGCTCAGGTGTCTTCCATGACCTTCCTCGCTAAGGTCCCGATCCAAGAGATCTGCAGGGCCACTACATGGTCATCGGTACGTACCTTCATGACGCACTGCACCATTGCCCAACAGGTGAGAAATGATGCTGCCGTGGGCAGTAGTGTGTGTGAGTAGATTGTAACTCCTTCCACCATCCTTGGGTATGGCTAGCAGTCACCTGTAACTGAATGATGTGAGCAGTGCTCAAAGGAGAACGGTTGGTTACTTACCAGTAACCGTCCTTCTTTGAGATGGGCTGCTCACATACATTCAGGCCCCTGCCACTGTCCCTGCTAACGGAGTTGGCAAAGGTATATGGGACTGGGAGGGTCAGGGTCACGGTCACCTATATAGCCACGGCCACGGCGTGGAGGGGGCATTGGCCATGCGCCCTGACCTGACAGGCTAACGCTAAAGACTTTCCGAGGTACCATGCGCTGCGGCACGTAGACACCTGTAACTGAATGTATGTGAGCAGCCCATCTCGAAGAAAGCCGGTTACAGTGAGTAACCAACTGTTGTGGCACCTGAAACACAGTCCTTGTATGTAACTGGATTTGCACTAGATGTGTTTTTAAACTGATTTAGTTAAATATGTGCAAACTCCATGTAAACACTTTTATTTCAGTTAAAGAGAGACTTGTATTTGTGTGGCTCAGGTTGCTAGGTAGGAAAGATAGTCAAATGGCTGGGGGTGGTAGTCTCGGATTCAGGAAACCTGCCCTGAATTTCCTGTTCTGTCAAACTCCTCGTGTGATTTTGGGAAAGTTCCTTTCTTTCTTTGTGTCTCAGTTTTCCCAGCTATATGCTGGGATGATGATACTGAAGGCCTTTATAAAGCACATTGTGGTCTACTGATGAAAAGCTGCTGTGTAAGAGCTGCGTACTTATTGTTTAGTATCTTATAAAATGTGACAAAAGCATTTCCTTAGCTCACATGGGCATTGTAAACCTAACTGCATTTGAGACTGTGAGGTGCCCACATATTATGGAAGTGGAGGCCGAGTACCTGTAATAGCTTTCTTACCACCCAAGCTAAACTGAAACAAGTCCCTCTTGTTTACACACACAAGCTGTATGGGCTTTAATGACTACAGTGATAAAGGACCTCTACGTGGCTACAGTTAAACCCAAAAGCTTATTTTCCATCCCATATAGACACTTTTATACCAACATAAATTAGAGATTGTTGGGTATAACCCAGTGGTAAAAAGTCACACTTTTATCTGACAGAACTATACCAATACAAAAACTGTATGCAGACCAGATCTTAAAATGAAAGACAAATATTTACACATCACTTTTCAAAATGATTTAAATTCAACTGGCAATTCTACTTGAATCGTTTTAACCAAAGTGAAATAAAACTCAAGTTGAATCGATTTAACAGGTCCAGATGAATAAAACGCAAATTGAACTAGCATGTCCGGATGCTGGACTTGCTAGTTTGATTTGGGGGAGGGGCACCCTTGGAGGTGTGGCAACATGGCCACCGGCCAGAGCCATGTTGCCACCCAACCCCCTGCCTGGCTTTCACCTGAAGAGCCAGGCAGGGGAAAAAAGCCCCCAAGGCAGGGATTCCCCTGCACCCTGCATCCCTGCGGTTGGTCTTGCGGCTGGGAAGGGACTGCGGGGCACCTGGCTACCCTGCAGCTGCCTGGCAGCACCGACAGGGAGCCCGCACGCTGCTGGGCTTGTCCACAGCTGGCCGGGTGGTGGGTGGGGGAGCCGGCTGGCCCCGATTGCTGGGCTTGCCGGGAGCTAGCGGGGCGGCCGGTGTGGGAGCTGGCTGGCCCCGCTTGCTGGCAGCTAGTGGGGTGGCCCGTGCGGGATCCGGCTGGCCCCCCTTGCTGGGCTTGCCAGCAGCTAGTGGGACGGCCAGTGCAGGAGCTGGCTTGCCAGCTGCCGGCTAGGTGGCGGGTGTGGGAGTTTGACATTGTTCCTAATACAAAAGTGCATAAAGTCAGTGGGAGTGGAGACGTGAATTTTTGGAGGCATACAGTCAATAGCTTTAAGAATCTTCAGTGTGGGAATACTCTTAATGAGAGAGTAAATTGACTAGGTCCCAGAGTTTTGAAAATGGTGAGTTGAACAGCTGTGTATTGTGATGAGACTATACATCCATATAAGAGAATTGTACATGAAAGAGTGTTGTCATCCAAGTAGCCGTTACATATCTGTTATTTGATTGGCATATGCAAATGCTGCAAGAGTTCAAGTCTCCCCTGGGAAGAGGGTCAGGGTAAGTCCTGTGTATGAGTTAAAATCTTGTGGGATATAAGTGGTGTGTAGACCTTATTCTAAGTCTATGCACACACCGAATTTATTTTGCTCCCTTTCTGTAAGTTCCCCTTCTTCAAGTGTCTGATAAAGTGGGATTCTCTCCCACAAAAGTTCATGTGATACATAAAATTGTCAGTCTTTCAAGTGCCACCAGACTCATTGTTTGTTATGCACAGAGTAGACTTCACCTCTAACTTCTTATGGAAATACAGAGACATATTTGCATGCTCCCATTTTTGCCTTTCACAGTTGGATCTTTCTGCCTTTTCAAAGGATTCATCCCTGGATGTAATGTTAATAAGTGCCTCTGAAGGAGGGGTCAGCTGGGAGTGAATTCCAGTCTCCCCTATGATCTGTACAGGGGATAGTTTGGGGAAGACTGTTGCAATTCTTTGGTTGGTTTGTAGTAAAGCTTTATCCCAGAGCAATGACACACCTGCTGGTACTGACTCAATGGGGTCGGAAGTGGCCAGTAGGACAGTTTTAGGGAAAATGAGGAGACTGAACAGAGCACAGAATCAGCTAAGCATTAATTGCTTATTATAGAGAGCAAAAGTTGTAACTAATCATGGCATGGTTTGCTGTTAAAGCATTTGAAAATGAACCAGATGGATGCTGGAAATGTAAACATACTTCGTAATTCAGGGCAGCATTTTATTGCCTGCTTTTAAGAGGCACAGGACGCTTGTAACCCTCAATATGAAATTTCCGTTGGCTAGAAATAAATTCAGCTCAGTGTTTTGTTTTTATTCCCCCCATGGCAGCAGTGTGAGAAAGATAACATGGACCCTGCAAAATTTTGCTCGCTCACTCAGTGATGAGAAGAGAATTGGCCAGGAGATGAGGTTTTTATAGTTGCTCTACCAGCTTCCTCACGCTGCGCACTATATGGAAAGCCAGTGTGCCTGGGCCTAAATCTTTAGGGATGCTGAGTATCCTGTGAACAACTGTCACTCCCAGTGTAGTCAGTGGGAAAAGTAGAAGTTGAGCACCTCTGGAATTTGATGCTTAGTTGGAGTAACTCAATAGACACAGACTGGGCTGTCCTGATAATATTATTTGTGTTTTCGGGAGCACCCAGTCATGGACCAGGACCCGGTGGAGCTAGGCACTCTATAAACACAGATCCAAATGACAATTCCTGTCCCAAAGACCTTAAAATACAAGGCACAAAACAACAAAAGGGTACTGGTGGGGGAGGATGCGCCATTGATGCCTGTTGAACATGGCACAGTCACCGAAGGTGTCAAAAGGATTTCTCATGTAGAGCTTCATCCTGCAAGGTATTGAGTGCTCTGACGCCATTCAACAAGTCATTTAAGCGCTTCACTTTTTATGACTTTGGCAGTTTAGAGGTTTCAAGTTTCCTGTGCTGAGCTGAAAGACTGTAGGGGGCACTGTGATAAGGAATCTAGAAAGTCTGTAACCAAAGAAGATATGTTTGGTTTTGGACTCATGGGTAGGAATAGTCCCAGTTCATCTCTCCTGGGATGGAGTAAATCCCCTCTCTGGACTTGCTCCTTTTCGATTTCCCAACCTGCCCCTGCTGCCAGTCCTATGGTTTCCCAATGCAGGAAGAGAGTTGCGGTCAAATGCATGGAGCCCAGGTGACTCTGGGCTCTGAGAGTAGCCATTGAAGAAGATCAGGAAGGGAGAAGCCAGGAGGTTTCTAGGAGGGTGGCTGGTGATTGATTCTCTGCAGGTCATGGGAGGTACAGAGAGAGTGGTAAACAGGAATGACAGGGAGGGAGGTGGGGCCACAGCAGCAAGAGAAAGCTGGAGAGAGACTGGAGACAAACGACTTCATCCTTAGGGTTGTAAATTAAAGTATGACACCTAACAAGATTCATGAGACTTGTCTCAAGTCTCAGTACAAGAATACACAGGGGCATGGTGAACATAACAAGGCTGAAGCCAGAAGGAAATGAAGGGGATGGGATGGAATAGGGAAAACAAAAGCTGCTGGGCTAGGTTCCAGTCTGTCATGCCCCAGCAAATCCCAAGGCACTCTACTAACACTATGAAGTTATTCTGGTGTAATCAAGTTCAGAGTCAGGCCCATTGCTTCTGTGTAATGCTCCTTGTGCTTGTCAAGCTGTTTAGGAGGCAAGCGTGGTTTCCTCTTTAGTACAGAACAGGAGGGTTTGTTTTTGTGCCACACCATGTTGCTCTCATAATGATGTCTGAGAAGAGTGCCAAAGGGTTGAATTAGGGGCTGGTGACATTTCCAAAGAAATGCAACTTTTTTTGTGGTTCCTAGATTTTACAGCTACTGTGCTGGTGGAATACCCACCCTGTTACTCTATCCCACAGATAGTGTCTGGAAACCAACCTCAGGTTGGTAAATCAGCAGTTTCCCACCAGGGGGACTAGGGTAGCTGGTTGTTGTCATTGGAAGTAGGCTGATGGATTGCTCTTCACTTGGCAGTCTCTGTTGCAGGCACCCTCACGATCATGCAGCCCCAAATTTGTGCTGGGTCTTGTGCTTCTACTGCGTACCCCACATTTTAATTGAGTGTGTGCTCTAGCCCGCAATGGAACATAAGCCACTCCAAAACCTCACTTTCATGTGATCCACACATTCTGGGATTCATCTGCAATTAAACCACAAAATACCTGGCATGAATTTTGTCTTTGGGTCTATATTCAGATGCTATGTTTTGTAAATAAAATTCTCGTGTGACCTAGATTTTTGAAGCCCTGGCTCTCTGACAGAGGAGGTATATGCTTAAATGCAAACCCAGATGAAGTCTTAGTGTGGTGAATTGATCCCGTTTCCCAAAAATGGCTGAGTCACTGTGCCATATGTATTCCAAACATTTCTGGTGGATAGAGAACAAAGCAGGAGTGTATAGTGAATTGGTTTGGGGGTCTACGTTGCTTGTTGGGGTTGTTGCTGTATGAGGTGGTGTGAAATGAACTGGTATCTATTTCATCCACTGTGGAACCTGCATGTGCAGTATAGGGAGGGCTCTGTGGAAGAGGACAAATGTTTTTTGTGGTTATGGGCCTGGGATGGGACCAGGTGGTTTGTGTTCTATTCCGACCAGTATCCCAGAGTAGATTTTGTGACCTTCAGTGTAAGGCAGGCTTAGAAGCTGTGCCGAACAGCTTCTGAAGGGGGGCAACTAATCTGCATGGGTCCTGTATTAGCATGAACACAAAGAACACAATTAGGTATTAGCATTCTGGGTGCAGAGCATAGTGGGTAATGGTATTTGGGGTTAATCTGATCACAAATCTGTCAATATCTGTAATTCTACTGAAGGGGAATTATAAAATATTGTCTTTTGTATATGCTATTCTCTGCTTGTTCCAAATCTGTTTGGGTTAGTTAAAGGGTAAAAGCTACCCTTAGCTTTAAAGAGATTGTAAGAGAGGCCACTGGCTATTTCAGTCTGGAAAAGTTTAAGAGAGGGGTGGGGTTTTGCATAGCTTTTTCTGAAGCAAAAATGTTTGAGGTATTTTGTCTCATCTTATGGCCCTACTATCAAATGATAGAACTGGCTGTGCTTCTTTGTTATTTTAATGGAGGTAGCAGTTTGCAGCTATTTGAGGTTTAAGAGTGAGGTGAACTAGGGAGAGGTTAACTTTCTTTGAGCTGAAATCACTGAAGAGGAGTAGTAGATGGAGTCACCAGTGGATAGAGTCAGCAGCAAGCTAGGTGGTATGAGTGAGCAGTTGGCAGAGCTGGCTGATGGTGAGAGTAGTGAGCTGGGTAGTGTGAGTGACTGGTGGGTGGAGTTGGCAGACAATGGGCAGAGCTAGCAGACAGTGAAAGTGGCTAGCGGCGAGCTGGGCGGCGTGAGTGACCTAGTGGGCATAGCCTGCGGACAGTGGGCAGAGCCAAGGGATGGTACTAGTGGATGGAGTGACTGACCAGTGGTTGGCGCTGGTGGACAGCTGGTGTGAAAGACACTCTCTACGTACCCTAGGGTTGTTTGGGAGCCTAATTAGCACTTATTCTCCAGATTCGTGCTGATTTATGCTAGTGAGTTTACCTGTGCTGTTATGATATGTGGGATCATGTTGGAAGCCTGATTAGCACTGATTCCCCAGATCAGTGCTGGTTTTGCCATTAAGTCTTGTATGTTCTGTTATGCAGTGTGGGTTGTTGGGAACTTTGCTCTGTACTGATTTTCTAGATCAGCACTGATTTCTGTTATTTGGCCTTTTACACTTTGTTTTACTACTATTAAAAGTTCTGTTTACTACACTCAGACTCGTGCTTGCGAGTGGGGAAGCCTTACCCCTTTGCGGGCTCAAGGAACAGTGCAGAATTCCCCAGAAATCTGGGTGGGCACTCGAGCTGGTTGGTGGTGTTACATTATTGGGAAGCCCCCAGGTATAGAACCTGGCCTTTGTTCTGACAGCCTGCCCTGCCAGAAGGGTTGCATCAGAAAGAAGCTGCCCCTGTACCTGAGTTCCCCATTAGTAGCACGAGGAGAACAATACTCCTCAACCTCATCTGTGTGTTGAGGAGTTAATTTTATTATGTTTTTTTAGCAGCTCCGATACCATGGAAATTAATGCAATACAGGATCCTGTAAGGGTGGGGGAGAAGGGGATCCATACTCAGACAAGGTTTTGGCTGGTGTGCAGTAAATGAGGCATTGGGCCATATATTAGACAATGAAGATAAAAATTAATAGAAGCAGCTGGATTGTTTGCTGAGTACTACCCATTCTGCGCACTGAATGAAGTTAGGTCCTACAGAAAAAAACCCATCTTTTTGTAAAGCAAACATACAACAAGGCAAAGGGCAATACTCTTATTATTTTCTGGCTTTTGAGCACTTCACTTTCCAGCTTTGATATTCTTTTAATGTTGTTTTGTTTGTAAGGGATAAATATCTAGGGCCAGATTCTTCCTAATGCAAATCATGAATAACCTAGTGAATTCAGGGGAATTGCATCAACATGCAAGAAAAAAGAGAATCAGACTTTTCCACAAATGGCCAGTGTCTGACTGGTAGGTGGGTATCAACTGAAAATAAAAACCCAACAACAGTGCATTCTTTTACAGCCACATCATAGTATGTCACTCTTGTCATGTTGAGTTACATTAGCCTGCTTTTCATTATGTTCTGTTATGCCACTTGACACAGTGCGACATACTGTAAGTAACACAAAATGACCTCCAAGCACAAAAAAGAACACAGTTTTTGTCAGATTAGATAGTGGCTATATATTCTCAGAGAGAGAGAGAGAAAGAGAGAGAGAGAGAGAGGTCCATTTCATTGTGCTGAACAACAACTGCACAGAACTTAAATTAAAACTGCAGCAACCCAGCTGCCCTGGCTGTTTCCAAGTGGGTCTGTGTGTCCCTGCTCAATAGAGAAAGAGAAGAGAATTCTCCTCAGTGGGACTCGTATTTAATTTATTTAAAAGCCTGTGGTGTAGCTGTAATAGCTCTTTCTTTTGAGTGTTGGCAGTCCCAGGTACAGTATATGTAAAACTAACATCACTGAGATTCGCTGATCCCATTGCTAGTCTTTGAAATTTAGTAATCAGATCAAGATTCAGCAATGGGCTGTCTAAGCGTAAGTGTGTAAGATGTCCTCTTTAGCAGCAGTTTATTCAGCTGCCAACTGCTGAAGAGAGAGGAGGAAAAGGGTTCATCTTGTCTTTGAAATGAAGAGAGCTCTTAGGTAATTTAAACTAATTGAGGAAGAGTGGGTGGTTCAAGGAAAAAGAGTGTCTTTCACTTTTAATTCAAAATTCTGGCTCTGGCTGGTAGTGGTTATGAAGTTAGCTGTCGGTGGCCTAGGTGAAATGAGCCAGTGTTCTCAGGACAACAGTGTATGGCAAGCTGGCCTGCAAATATATAACACGTAGCATGCTGGGCAATGGATTGTCTTTCCATAGTGCTTTTTGATCTTCAAAGCACAGTAACGGGAGCCACATAGAAAGTTAGCATGTGGTGTTTTAAAACCTTGTACATTTATATCTCCATTTGCCACATTCTAGCTCTTCATATAGACAAGCCCTCAGTCTGGTTGAAGATGGACCAATTTTTAGCGTTTGTAATGTAGGAAATGTGAGTTAAATTCCTTGCTCTGCCATAGACTTTCTGTGTGACCTGGTGCCCGTCATGTAGCCTCCTTGTGCCACAGTTTACATTCTGTAACTGGGAATAGTTCATAGAGGGCATTATGAGGTGCTGAAATACTGTGGTGATCAGTAACCGTGTAGTTACTGAAGATAAACTAGAACATCCTGCCAGATAACACCAGTAACTCATCCTCTTCAGAGAATCAATATGGGGCTGATTTAAGCCCCAATTTGAGGAGAAAGATAAACCTTTCTGTAGAAGGTTAAATTTCACCCATGAAGACCAAGGGCTGACTGGTGACTAAAATCTGATCCTGCTAGAGAGATCTGACTGGGTGGGGGATGAGGCACATTAGAAGGGCAAAATATTGTGAGGAAGCCAATTGGTGGCTGAATGTGCTTTTGGGCTCTAGAGGTAGAGGAGGCAAGGCTTCAGTTTACAGATTTGTCACTCAAGCATTCCTTCATAGGCGCACAGTTCATTGTGCTTTTATAAAAAACTGTATTTACATATAAAACACAGTAAAATGGACTAGTATAAAAGTTTTATCAGCATTAATTGGAGATGATTGGATTATTTATGTCAGCATGCATTTTCTATATAGCATGTACGGCCTTAGTGTTATTTCTATTCATGCTGAAGAGCCAGTGAATTGGGAAGGGGCTCTGTCTTCCTTTCTGCCTCCTCTATCCTGTCTAGCTTCTAATTATTTTATCTATGCTGGTGGTGAGATGGTATCAGGAAGTAAAAAGGACAAGGCTTGATCATGAGATTCTAGTGCAGAGGTGACAGTTGCATTGTCAACTGAAGACATTTGATACAGTTTCACTGAAAGGATAAACTTAGGAAGATATTTTTAAGACCATGGCCATGCTTTGCAGAAGGAAGGGAAGTGGTTCTATGGAAAGAGGGAGCATTGTCCAGTGATTAAAAGGAATCTGCCATCAGAACCCATCATATGTCCCTGACTTGTCATGTGACCTTAGAGAAGTCACCTGATTTCCCTTTACATCTACAAATTGAGTATAAATTAAACTTTCTTCTCTCTGGGGTGTCTTTCCTTAGAGGTATGTTTGAAGTGCTGTCTATTCTGATTATTATACTAGTGAATGCTAGAGCATTGAAGAACGAAACAGTTATTGTTTCTGAACTGTGTCCAGCAAACTTTCTAAGACCCCTGTCCTGCAAGCAGACGCAAGCAGTCGCTTGAGTGCAGGGATCTACCTATATGGATCATCTTGGAGCATCAGAGCATGTCTCATTAAACATAGGACATTCTGGCAAGAATTATTACGTTTATAAGGGGAGTCTTTACCCTCAGTAGCACATCAAACCATTCTTAAGGACAAGAAGACACGGAGACTTTAAAACAGAAAGTCTCACTGAGAGTTTCTAGTCAGATTGGATCACCAGAGACATCCTGTTATTATTTTCTTTTCCAATAAATCATTTTATTGTCCCCTTCATAACACAAAGAATTCAAATAAGCCTGTCTCTTGTGACAACCAAACTCTCTAAAAGAATGTCCTGTTCTGAAGAGCCCCCTGAGGGAAAAAGTATAAAGAAGCAGAAAGATAGATCAAAAAAGGGCAATACAAAAAGCCCTGGAGACAGACTTAAGTTTGGTATTTAATATTTAAGGTAAAATACTCACTTAACATCAATTATCTTCGGGGATTTTTTCTAAAGGAAATTGCCTTCTGAATCAGCCAGCTCTCTAATTACCAGATTGAACGATTGAAATTTTTAGGGCAATTAAATTCAAGCCTTGGTTTTTCAGACCTCATGTTATCCCCCCTTCTCCCTCCCCTCTCCAGTCTGGAGCCTTTCTCTAATTTGGAGGCAGTTGCAATAGGCAAGCAAACCTTTAAAGCCAAGACGTATGTGTCTCTGAATTCCTCTGTGGATCTGTTTTATAGACAAAGCAGAGAGGGCTCTGGTGTGTTTGTTCTCTCAGCACACACATGTAACAAACATAAGGCAGTGTGGGTTTTATTGTAATGTGTCCTTTTATTAAAAAAATGAAGACTGGCTTGAAAATATTAATTAAATGTAGACATTCTCATGGAAAAACCAGATATCAAGGCAGGAAAAAATAAGCAATATATTAAAAACATGCAGATCAGCATAGTAAGCTGTGTGACTGATGATAAATTAATAACATACTAAAAAAACCTAAGAATCACAATAAAATAAAATGAATAATACAAAAAATTCTGGTAACGCAAGTGCTAAAATGCATGTAATGGTGCAAATGTTTCTTCAAAAGAAAATAGGCAGAGTGAAATCCTAACTCTTTTGAAGTCCAGGGCATAACTCCCATTGACTTGAGCAGAGTCATTATTTTACCCCCAATTTTATATCAAGGTTACCACCAGTGCACCCCAGACAATTTCGCTGAAGACAATGCAATTGCATATATTTATTTATTACTGTATTTCTTGTTTATTGCTTGGTTATCACGGTCCATATTTAGAAGTGCTTTAAGCACAACAGCTGAGATGCTTGCAATCAAAGTTCAGATGTAAACAGCAGGTGGAGATGATCACGAAGTGAAGGGTTCAGTACTGGGAAGAGCAAAGGTCTTGATTCAAAAAGGTATGCAAGGACATCCCTAACTTTAGTTTTGATTGATTTCAGTTTGCCTAAATACCTACCTGAATCCAGGCCAATGTGCTTGCAGTATACAGCTACTTGAGCAACTAATGCACACGACTAAAAACATGTTTTTTTTTAAAATGCATTTTCTAATTTATCCTAGGCATTTATACAGCTTCCATTCACATGGTACCCACTCCTATATGAAGCTACATTATGTAAATCTTCCTGATGAAGTGACTTGGGAAATGTAAAGAAGAGGGGACTACAGCAGATAGGATAAACAAGTAGGTTCCAAGCTTAAGGCTCATGGTGATAATGGATAACAGCAGTGTATTTCCATCACTCTTTGTTTGTTTCACTGCTCTTTAGTCTTGACTCTGCTCTAACATAGAATTGGAAGTGTGCAGTATTTTCATACATATGTACCAGATCTTCAGGTAGCATAAATTGTTGTAGCTTTATTGACTTGAATAGAATTACACTGATTTATGCAAACTAAGGCTCTGACCCATTGTAATAGAGTCAAAGATAATTAACCCATTGTTGGGTGGAATTTTATGTGCATGCCAGCACAATGGGAGATGTAGTCAATCATAGTTTCTGTGCTGTCTTACTATTTCTCTTGTTTTCATTATGATGGGGGCTTTTGGCCTCTGCAGATATGTTTGTCACCTCTAATGAAAGTGTGAGGTAGGAATTATTTGGGGTTAGAGTAGTGTTATAGATATGCCATAGATATATCTCTGGATTTGTCTGGAGAGATACTTCCGGGTATGTCTAGATCAATGTTCCCTCTAAGCCAATGATGCAGCTGAGCAACTTATGGATGCAGCTGAGCAAGTTCCTGGGCCCGGGCCGGGCCCCTGAGCCACTGTCCATCGGCTCCCCAAGTGCATCCATAACTTGCTGAGTTGCGTCACCAGCTTAGAGAGGGAACATTGTATAGATTTTCTGATTGAGATGCCTCTTCAAATAGTCAATCTTCCATGAACTCCATGTCTTTCCTTTAGCAATATCACAGCTTGTCTTGGCTTCTGCACATGACAAGCATAATACACCATTATCCTCAGAGTAAGAAAATAGCTGACCCAATTTGACATGCTGCACCTCTCCAGATTCCATAGTCTCAGTTGCAATTAATTCATTTAGCCATGCCATCTTAAAACTTCCAATACCTTTATATTTCTTGACATCACTGCAATTGTCTTGCACCAAACTGTTGGCTGTACGCTTTGTCATTTTTTGTTATGAATTTGTGAAGCTGCTTTGTGGGACGGCTTCTGATTTTTTGATTGTCTGTAATCTCAGCTTACCTTTAGAAGATGGGAAAATATATAAGCAAATGTGTGAGAAATTACACAGATAAGAGCTGATGATCACCAATAGCTAAGAATCTTTTTTTTTTTTTTTACAAATTCCTAATGAATGTGCCAATTCTGACTAGATCTCACTCACTGAGCTAAATGAAGTCATCCTGATTTAGGTCTATATATTACTTGAGTTGATGTTAATTAAGGTCAATGACAGTTTTTTCACTTTACTTAAAAAGTTAGATCAGGCTGCCTTCTGTTTCTGCTACAATCCCCATCTACCAGTTTTGTGTTGTTCCTGTCTTCAAGCTTTGAACTTTCCTTTACCAGCTTCAAACTGAAAACAGAGATGTGCTAAAAATACATGGAGGGGACAGCTCCTCCTAAAGCCATTGTTTATGGCACTTGGTAAAGATATCAAAATGGGAGGACATGCAGTTTGCCTCTAATGTATTGTCAGGGCCATTCACTTAAATGTGAGCACAAGGTGGTGTGTGCCTCTTGGATACTGCAGAGCCAAGCATGTGTGAATACCTAGTATAGTAAGCCATTGAGAGATCCTGGGATGGAAAGTGCTGTAAAAATGCTGTGTGTTAATAAAGTAACCTAAGGTTCTATACAGGTTTCTGTGTTTATTCTGAATCTGGGGTGGAATTTGTGTGTTGTGTCTACCTATCCCACTGTTTCCCAACCAGTGTGCCACAGCACACAGGTGTGCCACAGAATTTTTTGAAAAACTACTCAAAGAGCTCTGGATTGGCTCATGAAAATATATGGCTTCATTTGGAAACTATATGGTAGTGTGCCTCAAATGAATTACAGGTAGCAAGGAGTGCCACTGCAATGGCAGAGAAAACATTGGGAGCCACTGACCTATGTGGCAGCCATAACTTGAAAAGGAAACAATACGTTTCCTTACACATCAACACTCCCTTCCCCCCTGCATGGCATGAGCTTACCCCCTCTTCTAATCTGCCCCCAGCCCGGGAGACCCCACCCCGGCTCCTCCACTCCCCCGCCTCAGCTCCCCGCCAGCCCCGATCCTCCGGCTCCTCCGCTCCCCGCCAGCCCCGATCCTCCGGCTCCTCCGCTCCCCGCCAGCCCCGATTGCCTGGCTCCTCCGCTCCCCGCCAGCCCCAATCCTCCACTCCCTGCCAGCCCCAATCCTCCGGCTCCTCCACTCCCTGCCAGCCCCAATCCTTGGGCTTCTCTGCTCCCTGCCAGCCCCGATCCTCCGCTCCCTGCCAGCCCCGATCCTTCAGCTCTTCCACTCCCAGCCAGCCCCGATCGCCCGGCTCCTCTGCTCCCCGCCAGCCCCGATCCTCCACTCCCCGCCAGCCCCAATCACCCGGCTCCTCTGCTCCCCGCCAGCACCGATCGCCCGGCTCCTCCGCTCCCCGCCAGCCCCGATCACCTGGCTCCTCCGCTCCAACGCCAGCCCCAATCCTCTGGCTCCTCTGCTCCCTGCCAGCCCCAATACCCCGGCTTCTCCACTTCCGCTTCTGCTCCCTGCCAGCCCCACCCCAGGCTTCCTGGCGCCCAGGAGAATTGTTTCCGGGGCCAGGTATGGCTTGTGGCTGCTGGACCTGCGCTGGGGTCAGGGCTTGCTGCGCCAGTGAGCGGTGGCAGCTGCGCTACTGCTCATTGGCGCAGCTTAGAGGGAACATTGGTCTAGATATATGCTACTTGTAAGCTCTTTGTTGGAGGAATCATCTTTTTTTTTAGTGTTTGTACTGCACCTAGCATAATGGAGTCTGGACCTTGCCTGGCTCTCCTAAAGAAAAAAACTAATAAAGATAGGTTTTTACAGGTGGTTCCATATGGAAATGATACTAGAGATCTCTGTAAAATGTTCAGATACATTTCCCAGGAATGGAGATTGTCACTCTTGTTATATTCTGCTCTCAGTTATGCTGATATAAATCCAGAGTAACTCCACTGAAATCATTAGTGTTGCTCTGGAGTTTCACTGGGATAAAAGAAAGCAGAATTTGGCCCTATCTGTTTCCTACATTTCTAGCCAAGTCAGTTTTTTTCCTTAAAATTATTCCTTTGTTGTTGTTTCTTATTGATTTATTTGTGTTGTAACAGTACCTAGAAGCATCCATCATGGCTGTGGGGCCCATTGTGCCAGGTGCTGTACAAAACATAATGAGTTACATTTTGTACCTTTTGTTTCCTGCTTTCTAAACATTTGTGTATTTCAGTTAAACAAAGCCTGTGTGATAAACCAGGGAAGTTGTGGCTCAGGTCTGTTTCCTGTCCTCGTGTTCCATGCTTGGAAGACCATGGATTGCCATTGATTAGCTGAGGGTCTGGCCCATAGATTTCAGAATGCAGGGGTGACACCTTTATTTCCACTGGCAGAAGTGACAGGAAAATCAGACTGGTCTGCCTGTGCCTCACAGTGCTGTTATCCCTTGGTACAATGATCTTCTGGTGTTTACTCCCATTATTGGTGTATTTGCAAGGATCATCATTGACTTTACTGCAGATCTGGGCAGTGGCAGCTGTCTGCCACGTGCTCCATATTGCAGGATTGGAGTGTCTATCTAAGCTAACGTAAATTAAAAATAAATAGTGATTATTAGTAGGGTTTACTGTATGGGGTTGTCCATGTCATCCACAGAGTGTGTTTCCTGCATACTGGTTGCTCTTCCATACTCTAATGGGCCACATAGGGAGCATCAGGTTCCTGACACAGTGGCATCCAGGCTGATTCACTATTTAGAAGCACATGGGAAAGCCCTTCAGCTCTGGCTCACTGTGAGGACTGTAATATTCTATCCCAACTGCCTACCTGCTTATCTGCTGCAGTATTTATGTGAAAGCAAAAGCCCTGCATGGAACAGATGCTTGGAATGGTATTGGGATCCAGTTACTGCACTTTTCCAATCTTACATCTATTGTCTAAACTTGGAGCAGGCATATTTTTACTCTTCTGTGACACTATATAAAGGAACAATTGGCATTGTGTGTGCTGGCTGCCTGGTTGGCACAGGAAGAGCAGAAGGAACAATACCACAATGGTAGGAGTTTTTCTTTCTTTCTTTCTTTCTTTCTTTCTTTCTTTCTTTCTTTAACAGGCGTAATAATAAAACAGCATCAGACAGTGTCAAATCAAATCTAATTCTTGAACAGAATCACTTTCAGCCTGAGGAGCTAGCCAACACTGGGGACACAGGATGAGCTGTGAATTTCAGAGTGCTTAAGGAATATATGTGCTAGGTCTGGAAACAGAGCAAAATCTTGTCCGTGCTACTTGGATTCGCCAGATGGAGGAAATAGCTCACTGGGAGTCTCTTTCCCCACCTAGGCTTGATTTTGGGTGTTTCATTTTGGCAGCCAACTAATGCAGGTACCAGTAACAACTAACCCAAAGATACATACAAACAAGGAGTTCTGTGGCATTTAAAGACTAACAAATACTGAAGATACATAGTCTGCTGTATTGCAGGCATCGGTGTGAATATGTTGTCACTGAAGAAGAGGCAAGGAGCACTACAGAGAATGCAGTCTCTGTAGGCTACTTACTGCGCTTCTAGCCCTGCTTGAGGTATCCCGTCCTGTGCAGGCTCTGGGATCTGCTGCATGGCACAGCCTGGTGTGGTTCCAAAGAGCAAGGGCAGAATTTCAGCCCTATATGTAATTTGAGTCTCTGGCTCCACACTCACCTTCCGCAATTTCACTGGATGTATTAAAACACAAGCTGAGACCTCTGGGTTTTTCCGTATCTCAGCAGGTAGAAAAAGGAATAATGTGCCTTTAATTATTTGCTTTCAGGTCTTTTTCTTGATTTCACTCCTTCTCTTGCCTCCTTTCAGGCTCCCTCAGTGTAATATTTCCCACTGGCACCTGTGAAATATTTGGAGCCTATTGACACCAGAGAGTGAGCTGTGTTGGAAAACCCCTGTTGAAGCAAAATTCAAACCTGGCTGCCTTTAAGTGAGAGATGAATATGACCCAACCACTATTCTGAACAGGACCAAACCAAATTGAAAACAATTTCTGAAAACCATGCTCAAGACCGGGCTGTAACAGCAGCTTGTGCATAGCAAAAATGGTTTGTTCTTGTACATGCGAGCAACCAAACTGTGTTCACCACCAGGTTAGGAGAGAGTTGTATTTGTCCTGATTTTCCAGCTAAGACCTCAGATATACAGGCTATACTTTAATGAATTTTTTTAGAAACTAAGCCAATCATATATCTGTTGGCATGTGCTGGGTCTTGACTTTTTTAATGCCACTCCTCTAGGTGTCCTCCCCAACCTCCCAGTCATCATTTTGGTGAGCTGACTCCTTTTCTACAATGCTCTGAGCCTTTTGGAATAATTATTTCAAGACTTTCTGTGACCAAACTGCCCAAAGCAATAGATCTCAAAACACAGCAAAATGTGTCCCCAAAGCCTCATTGCTGTGGAAGACTGTCCATGATGTTTCTTTTCTATGTGCCTTTTGTTCCAGGAAAGTCTCTGCTCCAGCACCTTACAATTCATGGACACATGAAATAGATTTAAAATGGAAAGAAAAAATAGTCTTAATGAAAGAAAGCTGAGAATATCTTTACATAAGGAAGAGATCATTTTTTATTAATCAGAGGGAAATGTATATGTAATTATGCAAGATGAACTCTGTGGGGAGGGTTTTTTCCCCTTTATGATGTCTTAAGGGATTTATAAATATTACAGAGGTTTTATAGCGTCATAATATTTCAGATGTTCAGTAAAGCTACTTTCAAAGGATTAGTGCAGACAAAGCACCACAGTAAAAAATAATTACAAGTCAGCCTGTGCTACTAGGTTCTGACATAGAGGATAGAAGAGAATGAGAATGGCAGGGTTCTGGGAGATAATTTTTCTAACAAGAAGCAGACCACACAAGTGTTACAGGGTGGAATTCTGAGAACTATGTCTATAGGACCCAGTTAATAGTAGGGAATTTTCAGTAAAGTTACATCTGTGATGTTTCTACATGCACAGTGCTTCTGGAGGGGGGAAGGGGCAGAGAGGACTTTTAGGTATTCCAACAACATTCCAGCGTTCATTCAGCTCGGTGACACCTTGTAGCAAATTGTGTACACTGAAGGGAATCATGTACCCCAAAATAGATTGCATTCTGATGAAATGTGTATTGCTGTCTGCTAGACTGCCTGGAACGTAGAGTTACATCTGCTGAGGATCTGGGCCGTGGCTTTCCTGTGGAGGCTTTGTGTTAAAGAGGATGAGCTGTTTGTTTCTATGTGCTTGAGAGGAGGCCATATATCTGTGTACTTGCCAGACAAGAGGTATTGTGTGCTTATATGATGCAAAGGGACTGTGCTAGGGATTTTGGGGCACAGCGTTTGCATGGGCTGTTGTGGGGAAGGCAGTGTGAATGTTTCTGTGTGTTGAGTGAATGATGGAAGTCAGGGGAGGGAGGGTGGGTGCGTGGCTGGGGGCGGGGATGGGTGGGAGCAAGGGACTTCACAGGGAACAGGCAAGATAGTATGTTAGTGTGTCGTGGGATGGACTTCCAAGGATTGTAGTTGGTTATGGAAGGGATGAGTGTCTGTGTGATGTGAAGGGATGGAGGGAAGCCATGGAGCCAGTGCTGTGTATGTGAGGGTAAGGGAGTGGAGGGATTTGTTTGTGAATGGAGAGGTGGTTAATAAAAAGACGCTGTGTTTCTCTGTTCTGATAGCTCAGGTTTTTATCTGAGCTCCTGCAGTCTACAATATTGAAACGGAGACTGTGCTCTGACGGAGAGCTGTTGATGCTGGTTACTGCTCTGTCTAGATCGTTCCCTATGAGCCCTGCACTTTGATGGATCATTCACTCCTCACTTGCCACTGAAAGGATCCAAATTTTGTGAAGCAGACAAGCCACGTCCACACAGCAAAATTTTGCTGACCTATCTTACGTTGACATACAGCCACCATAACTATTAAATCACCTGCCCATGTGTATGCTTGGCTCCTGCGTTGATGGTGTGCATCCTCACGGGGGCCTGGCTTTGTATTGTCAGTATGGGACATGATGGGATGGCTTCTGGAAGCCAGTAACAGTAGTAAACGATGCAGTGTCTACTGCGACACCACATTGACTGAATTATGGCAGTTGTAACTGTATGCCCCATGGGAGGGTGTCACTAAATCCAAGTAGAGAAGCATTTACAGAGGAGACAGATTTAAGGGAAGACGCTTCCACAGCTAGGTCAATGGAAGGCAGCTTATGTCGACCTAACTGTGTAGTGTAGACTGGGCTACAGTGTCTTGCCTATGGTTGGGTTCCCTGGCGCAGACACAAAATAAACTATCTAACCAAAGCAAAATGAGACCACCAATGATCCTCCTACCCAGTCCTCCAAAAATGGACCTGAAGTGTGACATTTTGGTGTGAACATGTATTCAGCCAGAACTTGAGTGCAGCATGTGTCAGAGCTGTGATTCTGGCTTGGAGTGGGAACATGCAGAGAATGTTAACAACACTGGAATAGATAGAATGGTATTGTAGCCTTTAGCAGGGCCGTAACTACAGTGGGGCTGACAGGGCAAAGGCCTGGACGGCCCAAAGCGTCTCAACAGAGCCGTGCTAGTAAAGGGGCAGCTTTGTGGTGCCGGCTCTAAGCACCACTAATAAGTAGGGGCATGTTCCAATTGGAATATACCACAGCCGGCAAAACGCCGTGTTCAGGCTCTGGCCCTTAGTCAGCTTCATGAGACAGTTCTTAATATAAAATACTATGAGTCTGATTCTCCATTGCCTTGCACCTTATGTTGCTCTTGGTGCCAGTGCAAATGATCACACAAGATGCAGGGCAACTGAAAATCAGGCCTTTCACAAAGTCTACTTTTGCTCCAGAGCCACCTCAAAGTTGACCTGCAAAAGGGGTGTGTGGTGTTTTGGACTACCTAGGGTCATTGGGGCTGTCATAGTGATAAATGGGAAGGTGGTTTAGGTGCTAGGGAAACCTGTCTGTCAGGTCCTATCTCTCTCAGTTCTCTTTCAATAAAGACTCCTTACACAGCTCTGAATATGCTGCCTCTCATTACTGGATTATAATTTCCCCTAAAACTCTACAGGGTGGGGAAAGGGAAGGACTTGTGCACTTTTTTGTTTGTTTGTTTGTTTGTTTGTTGTTGTAAAAAGAAGACCTAAGAAGTTGAAGGTGGGTAGGGTTAGATATTTTTTGTTGGTTTTTCACCTTAGAATATCAGGAATGTCAAGTTTTGTCTCATCCCTGTTTTAGGTGAAAAACTCCTTGAATGAATCAGAGAAGTAGATCTGAAGGTTTCTGAGCCCTTAATTGAAGGGGCTGTGGTGTGTACTGTTGAACCCTTACCAAATATAGTTCTCCCCACCCCAAGTATTTGAGTTAATTAACTGTTAATGAAAACAGGGAGTTTTAGACAGTTTGACAGAAATTCCTTCCTCTCTAAAATATTTAAGTGTCACTTCCCTAATAGTTCTGATGTCATAAGCCTTTTATGGCTCCAGACTTCTGTGGAGCTTTTCAGGATAGGCAAGACCTGATTTTCCTGTATGAAAGACAAGTAGAAGACCGACATTTTAACCTCCCAAAGCCACATAAAGTTGCAAACAAAATCCATCCCACCCCCTTTCCGTAGATCACCTTTAAAGTAGAAGGAAGGATTCTTTACACTGTAGAAACAAACATCCCCCCCATCCCTGTTCTTACCTTGAACCCAGAGAAGTGGAGGCAACCTTGACTCATTGTTTCTTTCTGTCTGTGTCAGTGCACTAACCATGTATTCTCTGGCCCAACTGACAGCAGAAATGTGAAGAGTCTCAGTGAAGGAAACTCAGAACACAGCAAGCATTGGACTGCCCTGAGCTGTCTGAGTCTAGGTTTTTATATTCTAGCTTTAGTTAAAGCATCTAAAAATTAGCAAAAACATCCTTAGAAACCCAAGTGAAATGGGAGAACATTAGCAGTGGTGTTCAAGCAATGTGTGTTTCTGAAGTTTCCCTTTTTAAAGGACTTGTTTTGTTCTTCACACTGGGGTGATTAATATATCCAGGCTGGAATTTTATCAGACATGTACCAACATCATAACATTCTTCCCCAAGCTTTCCTGTCAGAAACTTTGGAATTTCAGCTTAGGAGACCCATGCCTCCTTGGAACGCTTTACATTCTTACCTAATGCTTTGCAGCATCAGCTGTCAAAGCACATATCAAACATTATTTTACAGATGGAGAAACTGAGGCATAAAGGGGTGATGTGATTTGCCAACGGTCATGCAGTAAATCACCGACCTATCCAAGAATAGAAATGAGGGGTCCCGCTTCCCCATCTGTTGCCCTTCTCACTGTTTTATGAGGTAAAACAAAGATATTAGATTGTTTCTAAGAGATGAGCCTCAGAAAAAATCCTGGTTTAATCAGTGTAGAACTGTGGGGAGTTTTCGATCCAGGTGCAAGCTCTGTAGCTCACATGCTTTTCTGTTGTCTTTCAGCTGCCTTTTGTGTTTGACTTACACCACCAACATGGAGCAAGTCTCATATAATGCAGTAGCCACTCAAGCCCCCTTCACATTCCCATTTTCCAATGGTTCTGAGTTAAGCTTGGGGTTTCTTTCTCTGAATATGGATCTCCTGGCAATTCAAATGAAAACCCTCTTTCTGCGTTATCAGGGATTTGGGAGGCTGGGTAGTCCAGGAGACTAATGATAATCCTTTCAGCCCTAGATCCAATAGTTTGAATTTGGAACCAGTGGTGAAAAGTCGCTGGCATCTGACAGCTCCTCAGTGGTCTAATGTAGGTGAAATGATTTGAGGATCATGGTCTGATTCTATGGGTAACTGTATCATACAAGGGCAAATTGTCTCACCTGCTTGGAATTTCAGCAGAAAAATTAAAGGCAGAATGGTCTGTATGAAAACTCTTGCAATAAATGAATGTGTTAGTCTTCAAGGGCCATAGGACTCCTTGCTTGTTTTGCTTGTTTTGCTGAACTAGACTAACTTGTGTGCCCCTTTGAAACTTGAACAGTCCTTATCACCCCAGAAAGTTGTTCCTAAGGGTCAGGCTCGAAGCCTTTAAATAAACCATTGGCAAGAAGGTTGGGGGAATTAGAGGTTGAATTTGACCAATGCTTATTCTGAAGGTGTACAGGATTTAGTGTCTATGGGCTTTAACAGAACTACACTCTCTGTTTTGGAAAGTGAGGTGATTGGTTTTTTTTGTATTGGCAGTGTGCAACATCTCTGGGTTTTACCACATTGTTTCATACAACTACAACTTTGCTTTGAAAACCCTACTGTGCATGTGCTCTGAGATCTCTGTAGAGAGAACCCACCAAAATTAGCCAGGTAGTACTTGATGCACAGTATAATCAGGCCTTTCACTCGGAGGCCCACAGAGCCCTGAGTGATATTCATTGAGGTGTTGATCAGAATGTAAACTGATTGATTGGGGAGGAAGGTTTATCAGGGTGAATAAAAAAATCTTACTCAGACTGAGGATCTGAGCTTCACTTATTTGCAGCATAAAAAGCTATTGGAGGCTTAAAACTACCCCCTCAGATGGCTCAGCTAAATTTGAGGAACCACCCTCCTGGCGCTCGACCCTCCTCAACCTGACAGTTGCTGCTCAGAGTGGTTCAATATACTCGGTGAATCAGTATCAGCCCCCTTGTTGCCTTGGGGATTGAATACACTGTTAATAAGCAGGCCTGTCCCTAGTTTTTCCATTCTAACTAGAAATGCTGAATATGTTCACCAGGCACCTCAAATTGCATGGAGTGATGCCCATTTTGGCTCAAAATAACACTCATTCCATGTGAGGAGGAGGAGGGAATCTGTTTATTTTCCAAAATCAATATTTCTGCGTTGATTAAACATTCCATTTGTTCACTTATTTTTCCATGCCTTGGGTGGCATTCTGTCCTTGTTTTTCTTCCCAGAAAATACATTTTCTCATGCATTTCCTATGGTACAGGAGTCTGTGTTCCAGAAAATAGGTACCCTGTTGTCTAGTCCTGGATATGTACCATAACACTAATTTTCAAACAGCAGGGAAGTTGAATGGTGAAATCTGCATGGCAAGTTAAGTTGACCAGCCAATGTATATTTCTAGTGGTGCTAGATGGAAACATGTCTTCGACCAGCTCTAATTCTCAGGATCTTATTTGAGCCTTGGCAGATTTTGATGAAACGAGAAAGTTGCCATCTGTTTCAGACAGTGTAGACCAAACAACAGAATTTCTTTTTATTTTCTCTGCAATAAGGGCAGGCCAGTCTCCAATAAAAACATGATTAAGAGTGATCGGGTGGTTAGAATGTGAGCCTGCCACTGAGGAGACTTAGTTTCAGCTCCTTGCTTGGCTAGAAGTTCCTAGTGAATAGGTCTATATAGCAAAAAACCTGTGTGGTAGAGATTCTTAGAGATCTTGCCTACCTACCGATTTGGACTTGTGCTAAAAATAGCCATTTTGGTGCTCTCCATTGGGCTTTGAACCCCCTACTCTTCTGAGCAGGTAATTTTTAATGTGAGTCTTCTGACACAGACTCTCAGATTCTACGACATAGCTTCAGCCATGGGCAAAACATTTAGGCCCAGATCCTCAACGGTATTGTAATCAATTGAATTTAAGCACCAAAATACCTTTGAGGAACTGAGTCTTAGTTTCTCTGTGCCTCAACTCTCCACTTATTGAATGGGGATATCAGCATTGACCTACCTCACTGGGATGCTGTGAGGACAAATGTATGATTGTGAGGTACTCAGATACAGCAATGGCAGACATGTAAGTACTGAAGAGAGAGAGGGTGATGTATGACTACGTGTCAGATGGCTTCCTTTTGCTAGACTACAGTTGGAGTTCAGCTTGTGTTCAGCCTGCTAGCTCAAGCCCCACTCCCAGCTGATAGACCCATGTATGGCTTAATTTTGAGCTGGTATGGACTCATGCCCCCAGAAAGCAATGAGGAAGCATAAAGCAGATTGTGACTCTTCAGGTCTTCTTCCTGCACTACTCCTGGGTCAGCAGAACCAAGCCTCTTACTTTGGCTGGACTGTCAGGCCATGGACCAGTCCATAGAAAGCCTTTGGCGACACAGCTTCTTGGTAAAAATGCACCCCGTGTTCTGTAACCAAACAGCATTTGCCTGTGTTTATATATTTGTGGCACAACTATGTACTGAATCAAATGGGGCAGATAATAGAACATAATAAGCCTTATGTTACTTGTGCAGGTGTAATACCTTCAGTTGTAGATGTGATTGTCTTACCAAGTATTCTAAGAGTCATTTATTATATACCGATTTTTTTTATTTCTTTTATAGCCTCCAAAAAAGGCAAAGAAGAAGACAGAAGGAGGTGGTTCTAATGTGTTCTCTATGTTTGATCAAACGCAAATTCAGGAGTTTAAAGAGGTGGGCCAACTTTTGTACTATGTTATATGGTCTTCCATCACTGCTAAAGGATGGCCTAGGATTGATTTGCAATTGTTGCTGAGTTCATTTACTCTAATAGAACACACAGTTGTTTTCTGGGTCATTTGGCTGGTTTTGGCTGATAAATTAGTTTGTGTGCTCTCTCTCTCTCTTTTTTCTTCAAGATCTAAGTGTTACATGTTGTTTAAAACATACAAAACTCAACAGGAAACTTAAAAAAAAATTATCATACAATTCACTTAGGCCCTGATTCAAAAAAGCATATGAGCACATAAATGCTTAAGGCTATTTATATTCAAAACCACATTTGAGCACATGCTTATCTGTAAGTGTGTGCTTAAATGCTGTGATGCTTTCCTGAACTGGGCCTTTAATGAATGGAAAGTTCCTTAACAGTCATTGGCTGTGCCCATACCAGGGTTTTATTTTGAAACACCAGCCATTGTTTCGAAATAAAGCCGGGCATGTCCGAATGACATTTCGTTATTTTGAAACGATGGGACCCCGTCATTTTAAATAATGGCCATCATTTCAAAACAGTAAAACCTCTCATGCAATCGAAATAGTCGTTATTTCGAAACAGTTGTTTTAAAACAATGCTGTTCAGACATGTTATTTCTAAATAACGGTTATTTTGAAATAACATTTTTGCCCTTCTCCTTCTCAGGGTGCCTTCCTTTTTGTATATATTGGGTGGGGGCATGGCCCAGCGAGGCGGCCATGTTGACACACCTCCCATGCTGCCCCTCTCCTGAAGCAAAATAGCATGTCCACACACAGGGCGTGCTGTTTCGCTTTGAGGGTTTCCCTTATTTCGAATTAACACTTTCTTATTTTGAAATAAGGATTTTATTTTGAAATAACTTATTTCAAAATAAGTTTACGTGTGAACACAGCCATTGTACCTTAACAGCCAAAGCCCCAAACCAAGAATGAAAGCCTATGAAAGCCACTTACTTCTCTCCAAATGCCAGCAAAAATATGGGCTTTATGCACATATTTATGCGCAAAATGTTAACTAATTCAGGTTCCTGCAGATCAAGGAGAATCTAGGATGAGCTGTGTGCTCTTTACTCCTTGATCAGTTACCTGGGTAGAAAGAATGATTTGGGCATAAGAGCTGGATCAATAATTAATGATGGATAATTTATTTTATATGTTTAGGCTATTTTTTCTGCTTCTGGAATGTCCATGAGCACATCAGTTTCCTCAGATTTGTCATCTTAAATTATTCATTGCTCCCACCCCCTACAATTTTTGTTAACTATGTATGGACTGCAAATAGTTTTGTGTGTTCATTCTTTGAGTTGTGTGTGTTAGCACTGGATGGTCAGATAAACTGCACGATACCATATCTGTTCCCTGATTCAACAAAAGCCCTATGAGTGACTACTGGGGTTGTAAATATAGAAAATTCATGTATGCAGCTTTAAAATTCACTTTCCACAAGGATTCATATTATTAAGTCTCAAGGTCTTGTATGACTATTAGAGCCTACACAAGAGACTCTGAACATAACCAAAGAAAATTAATTGAATCTGTTGACCTTTTCCATGGAACTAACAGGAAATGTTCATTCTATTTCAGCATCTTTTATCAGCACCATAATCAATGCCCCATTTTGTTTCTTAAAGGGTTACCATTTAAAACCAAGCCCCATAAATGAGAGCTGGTCAAAAGTGACAGTTTTTTGTGAAGTATTTTGAATAAAAATTGCTTTAAAAAAATCTTGTACAGAAGTTCTGTATTACTTTTCCCTATGTAAACCTAAAACCATTTTTGTAGGTTTCTGGTTCTTGGTTGAAAAACTGGAGAGTTTTAGCAAAAATTAAAAATGAAAGTTCTTTTTCATGAAAGAGATTTTACCTCAAACATTTTCAGCTGGCTGTATATGCTTATGGGCTGATCCAGAGCCCATTAAAATCAATGAAAAGAGTCCTGTTAACTGTAAATGACTCTGAAACTTACTTAGTGGAATTCACATTCTTCCACTTGGGCATATTCACAATGACCACGCTCACTCAGGGTCTAGGACTGAGTTTAGTCCTGGCCACTATGAGTTAGTCCCACTGGCTATGTCTACGCTTACACAGTTAAAGCTATTTAATTTATATCAACTTAATAAAATTGATATAAAAATCATTAAATCGATTTAAGTTAAATTGATTTAACAGGTCTCCGTGAGAAACTCAAATTGAAATAGCATATCCATGGACAGGACTTGTTATTTTGACTTAGGAGAGAGGCACCATGGGAGATGTGGTAACATGATTCCCTAGAAGAGCCATGTGTCCACCCAATATATAGAAAAAGGAAAGCACCTGGAAAGCAGAAGGGCAAAAAGTGTTAAATTGAAATAACATGTCCACACTGTTATTTTGAAATAACAATTTCAATTTAACCATCATATCGATATAATACTAGGTTTTATTATGTCGATATGACTTTTCTTACATCGATATGAGGGAGCATCTCATTTCAAAATAAGGGAACGTCATGTGGACCTAGCATTTTTAAAATTGAAATAACCAGCGTTATTTCAATTTAAACTGTGCGTATGGACATACCCGCTGAGGTCACAGTGCAGTCAGTATTAAAGTTAATCTGAAGCTCGGGAGGTAGACATTTGGCAATTCTTGTGAAACTGGAAACGAATACTGCAGCTTAAAAGTAGAAACATTACTTTTAATAAATGAATAATAAAATCCAGGTCTTTAAATAGATATAATCATTCTGGAACGTTAAAAAATGAAACACCTTGGGTGTGTCCACACGAGAGTTTTATTTCGAAACAACAGCCGTTGTTTCGAAATAAAACTTGCCAAGTCCACACGATGTTTTCTTATCTCGAAATAAGGAGCTTCCTTATTTCGAAATAAGGAAAGTCATTTTGATATAATAAAACCTAGTATTATATTGAAATGACTGGTTATTTCAAAACTGTGGTTTCAAAGTAACCCATGTGGCTCTATTATATCGATATGCCTGGCATATCGATATA
>ML681971.1:11157072-11187828 GCA_007922195.1 Podocnemis expansa
TGCAGGGGATGAACACAAGGGAACCCCCACGCGGTGCCAGGAGTCGCCATGGCTGACCCTGCTGCCAGCTGCGGGGGTCTGCAGCCCCCAAGGGGAGCCCAGAACCACGGCGGCTCACCCTGCCATCAGCTGTGAGGGGCTGCAGCCTCCATGGGGTGCCCAGAGCCTCCATGGGTCACCCCGCTGCCAGCTGCGGGGGGCTGCAGCCGATGGTTCTGGGCACCCCACAGGGGCTGCAGCCCCCCACAGCTGGCTGGGAGCATGGCTCCCCTTATCTCTCCCACCCGGGCAGTGGGGCAGTCGGGGGGACCATCTCCCAGCCAGCTTTTGCTGGGGGAGTGACACCCCAAGCTGCTTGCCCCGCCGGGGTGGCCAGGCACGCTTGCAGCGGGAGCTGCAAGCTGGGATCCCGGGGGTGATGCAGCTCCCCAATCTGCTTGCCTGTGCTGGCAAGCGTGGGCGGGGGAGCTGAGGTCCCCCCTGTCTCCTGCGGGGGCAGGGCAAGCAGCTTGGGGAGCAGGGGCACTCCCAAGCTCCTGGCAAGCTGCCTTCCCCTCATTGTTTTTCCCCCTGCCTGGCTCTCCAGTGGAGAGCCAGGCAGGGGATTGGGTGGCAACATGGCACGCCAGGGGCCATGTTGCCACACCTCCCAGGGTGCCCTTTTCCCCAATCGAAATATCAAGTCCTGTCTGGACTTTCTGTTTTGATTTGTTATTTTTTCCTTAATTCAATTTAAATTAAATTGAATTAAGTGTTTTATTTCAATTTTGCTTATTTCAAAATTAACTTATTTCAAAATAAGCCGTCAGGTGTCACATAACCCTTATGTTTTGTTAGTGCATGAGAATTGCCTTATTTCTGCACCTACTTCTAGATAGTTCACGATCACATTGATCATGTGACTTTAAACACCACTTGCCAAGAAGGTCACATAGTATTTATATCATATTTTGTATCTTTTCTGTGTGTGTGGAGGGTTAGTCTATTCACAGTGTCTTCTGTTTCATGTGCAAATCTTGGTATGCCATCAGCTTAGTAGAAGTAAGTCTTCAGAGAAGAGTGAAAATAACTTGCGCAGTGTAGATTTAATCATATCAGTAGATATATGTGTGGCATGGACATCCATGAATGTGAATGTATGCTATTGTAAATGATCACACAGGGACCCTGGAGTTTGGATGTTGAGACTTTATGGGAAATTGAGGTGAAATTGCATGAAGATGTGTTAAAACTGGATTGGAAAGGACTGCACCACACAGTGCTATAGATTACAAATCTATACTAATTATGATAGGAGGATAGAGTGAGCTAGCCATATGCATCCTTGGATGTTAATGCTCATTATTGTCAATGTGTATCAGTAAATAAGATGATATCACAGGTAGTAAAGATATAGTACCATGGTGATGGGCACAAAATATAGGTACAGAGATAGAAACAGGGTGGGTAAGGCAATATCTTTTATTCAGCCAACTTCTGTTGTTTGGAGGGACAAGTTTTGAGCTTCACAGAGCTCTCTTTAGGTCTGGGAAAGGAAGCCAGAATGTGTGAGTTAAATATAAGTTTGGACAGATTGTCAATGATAAAGAGTTAACAAGTTAGTGGTGGAAGACCACTTAAAATGAAGTGGACAATTGAGGGTTAGAGAATTAAACCTAAGGATTAACACATGCTGTAGGAGGCCATGAGAAGTGAGCAGTTCAAGATTAGCCAGTAGTAGGGTACTATAAATAATGAGCTTTACACTGTTGTGTCTGAGTTGGAGTCTAGCAGAGTTACGAATTTGAGTTCCCGTGCTTACTTTTTGACAGTATTGTGCAGGTTTCCTTTGAGGATGAGTATTGAAATGTCAAATCTGAAGTGATTGCTTCATTAGAAGTTTTTGCCCATGGGTGATATGGTGGTTTTGTCTTCTGTCATAGTAATGAGTCAGATCATTTGAGAAAGTAGCAATAGTCTGGTTTTACTTTAGTAGTTGTTATTTGGGTATTTGATGAACTGGATGAGGTACCCCACGTGTTGTAATAGGCATGTAGGACACATTAATCTTGAAAGGTGTGCTGTTGGAGGTGTTGATCATTGTAGCTTTGGCATTTATAGTTGCAGATTTTACACCTGTTGTTCTCGCAGCATATGACACCACTTTGAGCTGGTGCCTAATCTGTGGGGAGCTTGCTTCTTTTGGTTGGCTTGATGAGGTTGTGAATTGTTTGAAGACCAGAACAGGGGGTTTGGAAAAGATTTGTTCAAGGATGTGAGCCCCATCAAATATGGGTTGTAACTGCTTGATAACACACCATATGGGTTCCAGTGTAGGGTGGAAGATGACTACCAAAGGTGTGCAGTAGCAGGGCTTTTTCCTCCTTTATTGAAGCACATCCTTGGGTGGCCCTTTCCATGATGTGATCTGCTTCTCTGGTAGAGTGTCTTCTTTTAGTAAAGGTAGTTTAAAGTGTGTTTAGATACATATCCCCAACCCTCTCTTCAGAGCAAATACTATGATTTCTGAGGGCATGGCTGTGAGTAACAGTTTATTTTGTGTATTGGGGGTGATTGCTGGATTTGTGGTGATAAGTGTGGTGATCTGTGGGTTTCTTGAATATAGTTTTTTGTAGGATTCCATTGCTGGAGATAGTTGTGATGTCCAGAAAGTTGATGCTTGTGTGGGATATTTTAGAGAGTTCTATGGATGGATAGTGGTTGTTGAAGTGGGGGTGGAAATATATGAGGGAATATAAGTCTTCTAGCCAGAGAATGAAAATACCATTGATCTATCTCACACATACCATTGATTTTGTGGTGCATTTTTCCATACATTCTTCCTTGAGGTAGCCCATAAAGAGGTTCATGTACTGGGGAACCATCCTAGTACCCATGGCTGTTCCCACGGTTTAGGCAAAGTGTGTGTTAAGTGTAAAGCTGTTGTGAATGAAGATGAAATTGATGAGTCTGGTGGTGCATTTAAAGTGGTTATGTGAGTGTTGTATATTATCTTGTAGGTATTTGAGACAAGCAGCAATGCCTTCATGGTGAGGGATGTTGGTATAGAAGGTGATATCCATGTAGGCAAGGATGGTGTTCTTTGGGAGGCTGTTAATGTGGAGTTCCTGGTGGAAGTGGTAATGTTTTACAGGGAAGCTGACCCTTTGCACTGAGTGATTTGAGAATGGCTTCTATGAGTGCTGACAGGGCTTCAGTAAGAGTGCTTTAACCAGAATGATGAGTTTGCTTGAGTTCCCTTCTTTGAGTAACTTGGGAAGCGTGGAGAAGGGCCCTGTGGCGGGTGGGAGAGTGGATGGACAGATCACTTTCACAGATTCCTATTGTAAGCTCAGAGAAATCTCTCAGACCTTTAACCTCTTTCAAAGTGCAAGAGTCTTTTAAATTATTGCCAATTGTTTGTATATAGTTGGGTAGGTAGACAGACAGATGAATGGGGAAGAGGTTAGAGTTCAGAAGTTGTGTTGGCTGAAAACTACAAAACAAAAAGTAAATTTTCTGCAAAATGTCGAGAGTTGCCTGACAGGAGATGTTTTAAATTCAACACACTGAGGTCATTCAGAGAACAATTAGACCATGTCCACAGCCTGAAGGACACAGTGTGGTTAAAAGGGCAACAAGCTTTGGCTGAATAAATGACACATCAAAGTCTAGATTTCTGAGTTTTCTTGTTAACTTTTTTTTTTATTTCCTCTGTGGGACTTCAAGTCTTCAATATTAGCCCTCACAGAACTTAACTTTAACTTAGTACTGCTGTGATGAATTGTCTTACAGCTTGTTATAGCTGCAAAGGGCAATGTGATATAGGCAGGGGTGCACATAGCCACCGTGACAGCTGTGACTCAGGCTTCCTAATCCGTGCTTTTATGGGTTAAAGCCTGAATGACTGGATCTGACAGCACTGGCAGAGACCCAACTATGTGCTGGCTGAGTGTTAATTTAGTAAGAAGAAGTTTGGGTGGGTTTAATTAAATCTCTTGCCAAGATACATTAACATGTTGAAAGTAGGTAATGCACAATAATGCTGAATGTTGTAGATTAATAAACGAAAGATAAATATTCCTTTTTCTAATGTAAATATAACATCACATTGATGAGTATCAGGATTTACAGTTGGCCATGAAGAGACAATGGTAACATAATGCCCCTTTTCTCCTAATAGGCTTTTACCATCATGGATCAGAATAGAGATGGCTTCATTGACAAAGCAGACCTGAGAGATACATTTGCTGCACTGGGTAAGTAAACATACAAAAAAACAAACAAACAAAGGTACTCTAAATGCAATTTAACTTTCAAGCACATACGAAAGGATTATATTAAAATTAGAGCCGGGTGAGTCATAAGATATGCATGAGGCTCATAGAGCCAAGAGGACAACTTGCCAAACCTGCTTCATTTGATCCTTCTCGATGGCTGGTAGCTGCTGTCTTGGCTATGTATCTCTAGCCCGGAAGTTTTCTGAGCAGCTCCTTTCAAAGGCTAAATGAGGGCCATTCCAGAATTCTTTGGCGAGTGCTACAAAGTGGTGTAACTGACATCCTTTCCTAAGAGACTGGTTCCTCCCCATTGCATCAACCCTTTCATACTAAGCCCACCCAAGTAGGGGTCTGTGCCAAGCATTTCTGATTTGTCTTTTTATCTAGGTTTCTCAAGCTGCACCCTTTTCATTTTAAGGGTCATGTAATATCTATCAATTAAAGATTTTGCCATGGACCAGCCACCATCCTTCTCACACCCACATGGGAACTTCATGTGAATGTCCGTCCTTCTGTACCCTGACACAGTTTGGAATGTGCGTGTCACAAGCTTAAGAAAGGACTTTTTCAAGTCATGAGTTAAAAGCACATTTAAAATGCTATAATAACAGGCCTTTCCATGCAATGGAGAGTCAAACGGCTCATGAGCCTGAGCCTGGAGCTACATCCCTTTTGCAGCATCTGAGGTCTGAACAGTATTGTAAGTGTCTGGGTTTTTGCCATCTGGGTATTATCATAAGGAATTTGATTAGAATCCGTACTGCTTCTGATGGTGGAATCAGAGTTCTGCCTCTTCATGGTGACAGTGAGGAAGTTTCCTCTTGTAAATAATGCTGTTTTGGAATATTCATTTCCTCGGGCCAGTTTCTGATCCCCTTAATTCATGTCGAACAGCATCTAGCCCCTCAAGTAGGCCCACTGAAATCAAAGGCTCTGCACACCTAGCAAGGTCCAACTCAATTTGAGCAGAGCAGTCAGAATCTCAACTCTAGTCTAAGGTCCCTGGAAAGGAACAGATGCACTTACTCAAGTCACCTCTTCATTCTTACTGTGATTCCATAGCCACAAACTGATCTCATGCAGGGCCATTTTGCAGTATTATGAGGCCTGAAATCTTGGAAAAGATTCTGAAAGAGAATCAGTTTCTTTAGAAATGGTCCCAGTAATGGTCACTGTTCCCCCCATGTATTACTCTCTTCTCCCAATCCTTCTTTTGCCCTTTTATCCTGTAGCCAACTCCTTCAGTTCATTTGATGACAGTGACTTTTTCAATTATATTGTTAACACTGTTGTGCTGAGCTCTGAGCACCCCTGTGGGAAGTTGCAATCACTTTTTGAAATAAATTTATTTGTTATGAAAACAGATCTCTGCAATTACAGGTCGCCTGAATGTCAAGAATGAAGAGCTAGAAGCCATGGTGCATGAAGCTCCAGGTGCTATTAACTTCACTGTTTTCCTGACTATGTTTGGTGAAAAACTGAAAGGTAAATACCATTGCAGAGTTTGAGAGGTATCTGTCAGTACTGTTATGGATCTCTTACTGTAATAGCTGAGCACCTCGCAAACACCAATCAATACCTCTTGAGAAACCACTTGTATTAGAGGGCTTTCCCTGTTTTTGCAGAAAAAGAATTAGGACGTATAGGGGCTGATTGACATGCTCTAAGTCACGTGGGGAATCTGCATCAGAGCTTAGGACTGAAACCCATTAGAATGCCTTAGCCTCTTGACTATCCATTCTTTTTGCTACAAGCTGGAGACAGGTGTAGTTCCTGCCAATGGGAGTTTTGCCACTGAATTCAGTGAGACCAAGCTTTGGCCCAGACACTGCTGATCACTGGACCAATTTAATCTCAGTTGACTTCAGTAGAGTTAGCCCAGAGAGGCATTTGTCCCAATGACATTTAAAATATGGTGATCTCTGACACAAGTACTAGATTCTAACTGGAAGCCAGTAATTTAATGAAAAAAAATTTTTTTTTGCATTGTACATGGCCAAGAATTGCAGAAGAGAGATCCCAATGGCAAAGATGCACCTCCAGTTATCTTCCTAGTAAATATTAATGATCAGGGAAAGCTTTGGCCTGCAGGTCAAGATGTAATTCTGTTCTATTCTGTTGGGGTTCTTATACCACCCTCATCACTCTAGAATCTGAATACCTTCCAAAGTCCATTAAATCCCAGGGCTAGTTTTTGCTGGCTGTCTTCCCTGTGTTTCACTTCCAGGGGAATATCATGTCAGGATCTAAAAATCATGCTTTTTTAAAATTTATTTTATGTTTGCTGTGCTATGAGTCTGTATTATTGAATGCAAGGGCAAAGAAGTGCTCCTTGCTACTGGGACAGAAAGTGGTAAGGTTTGAAGTGGACTTGAACTTAATATGGAGATGGAGGACTTCCAGCACTGGTTTGAGGTAGACTTGAACTTAACATGGGGAAGGTCAACAGAACCAGTAGTCTGCCTATCTAATGTGTCAGTCACACTGATTTGTGTCTCATTATTTCCCCTGGTGGCATCTTGCATTGTCCTGTGTAGACAAGCCCTTATCTCCTTAGGGTATGACAACACTGCAGTCACAGGACATGACTACAGATTGTGTAGATGTACCCTAGTTAGTTTTAATCAAGCTCACTTGGGGACTGGAGCAGTGAAACCATGATTGTACAAATCAGGAGTCCTGAATAATTACCAGTGAGGCTAGCCTGCAATGAACTGTGAACTTCCATAATTTCACTGCTTCCGTATTTGAGCTACCTATATTAAAGAGAGGAATGTCTCCATAAGCTGCAGTCATGCTCCATGACTGCAATGTGGACATACTTTCAGAAGGTAACACTCAGCTTCCATCATAATGTTCTAGGGGGGATGTGCTGGATATCTTAATTCACCCCTTTGGCGAACACTAGTACAGACTTCTGCCTATTCATAATGTCCATGTTCACACAGCACTTGGCAAAGTGCCCCTCTTCCTCTTTTCCTTTCTGTCTTTTGCCTCTCACAACTGCTGCAGCCTGGTGGATTCCAGTCCTGCCAACTACATGGCATGAAAAAAGAGCCAGCACAGGAAGGTAAATGGATGAAGTGTACCCCTCTTGTCCACAGGTTTCCTGTTGGCTATTAATAGGAGAGCTTTTTTCCCCCCTTTCCATTTATCGAAGGGAAAATCGCAGCTGTGCTTGTCATGCCCTTCTGGTTGGGTTTGTCATGCAAAATAAGCAGAGCCAAAAAACTGCACATTCCCAATCAAAACTAATTGCGGTGAAGAGTCTTTGTAGTGTAATTATAAAGGAAGAATGGACTGGAGGAAGAGGATATGGCAGTTTTGCGACATTTTTTATTAGCTAAGTACTATTCAGTGAGTTTGGTGAAAGGTGCTTTCTAAGTAAAATTTGTTGTGCTGTAATTGATTTCTGTCATAAAAGGGAAGCTGGGATTTTTGAGACAAGCTTTAGCTTTGTATATTGATATTAAGATGCCAGATGAACAGCTAACAAAACTCAGATTATGTTAATGCCAACCACATGGAACGGTTTCTACAGGGAGTTGGAATAATGCAATTTGTACAGAAAACAGAGATGCCTCACATCAAAGAAACCACTTTATTTACCAGCTAATCAATAAAGAATGCCTACTGCACTGCATATCTTCAAAGCTGAAGTCTAAGGATATGACAGAGTAGAAAATGTGAAACGCACTAAGGGAAAAACATCCCCCACACAGAGGTGACCGCTTAAAATGCAGCCACCTCCTCTGTGCTGGGATAAGTTTTGCTGCACGGGAAAATCAGAAAATTAAGGACCAACATCAATTATATTGAACACATAGACATTGCAGTTTGAAATATGCTTCCAGAATTTTGCTGAGGAATACTCATGGCGGGTGGATGGTATGAAGGCCATGAAAGAGGCCCTCTAGTTTATGGATCTTTGACCCAATCTGTTATGGGCCACCCTGTCAGTTCAGACTGTGCATCTGTGTGCTAAATATCTTTGTGAATCCTTTGACAGAAAGAAATTCTTTGTGGAGTTGCCAGGGACAATGGAACAAAGAACTGAGAATCAGAACTGCGGAGTTCAGTTCTAGCTCAATTACATTGTGTGATATAACGACATGACCATTTTGGGAGCACGTTTTCCTACTATAATTAGGAAACACTTCAAAGACTCATCATTCCAATCAATGTAGGTTCTCTGTTGCTCTGTTTACAGGTTTTAAATTGGATTTTGTACTATTGTTGTTGATGGTTATTTGTATTGTGGTGCCCAGTGTGCCCACAAGCCAAACCAAGATTGTGCTCAGATGTGTACATACACAAAGTAAGAGATAGTTCCTGACCCTGAGAGATTACAGTCTGAATAGAAAGGACAGACCAAGTGTGGGAGAAGGGAAGAATTCTTATTTCTGTTCTACAGATGGGAACTGAGGCACAAAGGACTGAAATGGCCTGCCCAAGATCAAGCTGAAAGTCTCTGACTGAACTGAGAATAGATCTCTGGGATCCAGTCTAGTGTCTCAGCCAAAAGACCATCTTTATTTTCCAGCTCATACTTATCTACATCATAGGCATATCGACAAGGGTTGTGTGGTGCTTTGAGATCCTCAGATGGAAACAGTACAGAACATAAACAGAACTCACTGTTGTATATTGATCATCCCATTTCCATGGCATTTCATTGACACTTAGTTTTTGTGATGAGTTCCATTTCCTTTGGCGAGGGAAATAACCTCTTCTCTATATAGTGAAGAGCAAGTAACATCAAAAAGTGTTTTTACAAGGCACATACAGTACAAGATTAAAGGAAACCAGCCAGGGAAACAGTTTGTTATATTTTCATTTTTGAAAGCTGCTAATCCTCTGGGTACTGATATTGGAGACAGGTTCCTGGAAGTTTTCTCTCCTGCAGACACAGAATAGATATGAGTTATTATTTTTAAGCTTCTGAACATTGAACTATTCACCTTTATTGTTTATCTGACATGACAAATGCTGCCGACTTAAGAAACCTTTGTCTTCAGACTCACGACTGCAGGGTCCTCCATTTTCCACAGTTCTCAGATGAATGCAAATATTTAACAAATATTAGGCATCCCCCCCAGAGACCTCTACATTAAATTTCATTTTTTTTTGTAGGCACAGACCCAGAGGAGACCATTCTGAATGCTTTTAAGATTTTCGACCCAGAAGGAAAAGGCCACATAAAGGCAGACTAGTAAGTTTATCTATAATCCATTAAAAAAAATTGGACTGCTTTAAGGGGCAGTTTAAAAGATGTACATTCTACGGTATTCTAAGAGGCAGAACTGGCAGGCAGAAAACCTTAGCTTTGTGAAAGGAAGAAAGAAAGAAAGAAAGAAAGAAAGAAAGAAAGATTAACTTGGTAAGCCAGAATCAAAAAGACAGTTGTATGAATGTTCTTGTATCCCCCCAAAAAGAAATGTTTTTGTCTTTAGGTATTGCAAGAGACAGCGGAAGTGTAATCACACGCATGCTATTAGATAGCCTCTTTTCAGGTTCTGGATATAAATCAACACACGATCCACTCTTTGTAGATCAACTCCATATGTAAAATGAAAATGAGTGTCTGGTGCATAACTCTCAGAGGGGGCTTAACTTGAAGGGGGAGACTAGTCCTCTTTTAAAAATAGAATGATCAGCTTAATTAATACAGGGAGATGGCTTCAAAAAATGGATCTTCCCTAGTTGAATGTTTATGATTCGAGCCTTCTACTCCAAGGTGATCATTTGCTCTAGCTTTCCAGATCGCAGCATTGTAAAAGCCTTATTAATTATGACCAATAGTATTATTTATTGTTTTAAATATAGCTCCCCAACTACACTTATATAAAGACATGAGGCCCATTTCTAGGCCCATTTACACCAGGAGCCTTAATGTGGGTGTTAAATGATTTTAAAGGGCCTAGATATAAATGAGACTCATGCCACTATGACAAATTATTTGAAGGAGGGTAAATGGTTAAAGAATGTAGACCTATGAGTTCAGTGGGACAACTCACATAGTTACAGTTAGACATGCGCTCAATACCTTTATGAATAAAAGTCTCGTTAATTATGCTGCAGCAGCCAGCTCTGGTACCTTTCACAATGTCCATTTTCTAAATGATACAAATTAGGAAGCCATGATTTATAAAGTGTTACTCACATCAAGGGGTTGCTCTGTCAACACTGTGTTAAAGTGAAGGAACCTTGAGCAGTTTATGTTGGTTTCAGACCCCGTGATGCATATGTGTAGCCTGAACTATAGTATTTGTGGACTGTGTTTAGTGTAACTAATGAATCATGCAAGTAAATTAAAAATATTAATGTACAATGTTTCCTTTATTTATTTCTCTTACATTGAGTCCCCAGCCAGTAACAGTGCCTTGTTGTGCTAGCTACTGGACAAACAGAGAATAAGGGGATGTCTATGCAAACATTTAATTTATATCAAGCTAGGGTGTGAATCTACCCTATATTGGCCTCTGCCTATGCACTCCGCTGATGCATAGCAACAGTTTGTTAGTGTGCTTTGATCTAGTCCCATTTCAAAGAGGGCTGGATCAAAACACATGAATGAATTGCTAATGCACATCAACAAGGTCCACCTTCCCAGTTAGCCAGTGTCAGGCTAGAGTCCCACCCCAACTTGACATGAACTAACTGTTCATGTAGACAACTCCTAAGAAACATCCTTTCCCTAAAGAGCTTATAACCTAATTAATTCAAGTGGGTTTTTAGCTAACAATTGGAAGGAGCTGGAACTAAGAGCCTCCCTGTTCATTTTCAGGCTAATATTATCCAGTTCTTGCAGTTTGGGAAGAGCTCATTGCTAGGCAGTGGGAGTGGGATATCTGAAGTGACTCAACATACTAGAGTACAGTTTATCCTATTGCCTAATAGACCAGATCACATGGTAGTGAAATAACAACCATGAAATACAATCTTCTGATGATACCAGAACCATGAAATGTTATTTTTTCCCACCATCATCTGTAGCAATGAATGCACACACAAATACGCCTCTCCCTTCCTGTGCCTGATCCTTCAATCTTTGCACACTCCAAGGTCCCGATGAAGTCTCTCAGAATCTGGGGTGAATTTGTAATTAGGAATGACTCCAAAAGTAAAAAAGAGAGCACGGTACTTTTTTTTTCCTTGACGGAAAAGGTCACCCTCCCCACTTCCTCTGCACAGTTAGCATTAGACAATGGCTTTAGTTCATCACCACAACACAGCATAATGTTTACTTATTAGACCCGAGGGTAATGTTGATCATTACAGAACTAACCATTAAATCAATTCCATAAATGTCTTTGAGGTTTAACTTCTATTCATATGTGTCCAAATTTTAGACATTTGAAGGTTTTGCAATCATTTTTACAGCGGTTCAACCAACCCTTTCAATATGACAGTTAATATAGTAATAAATAATATTGCTCTATATTAAAGACATTGGGATAGCTCCCTCAAATCCAGTCACATTGACCTTTCAATCAGAACTTATTTTTATGTCTATATAGTTAACATCTTCCTGGAGATTTTTATGTCTCTTCCCGCAGCATATTTCCACATCTTGTCTGGAAATGACTCACTCAGTCCATCCGATGGCAATTGGAGTGGACTCTCTAACCTTTCCAAAAGCGCCAGGAGTTTTTAACCAGCTTCCAGTTCTATGACAAACTTTATTTCTCCACATCTTTATGCCCCACACAAGCTGCCTCCTATACAATGATATCAGAAAGAGAAAATATTTTGTGCCAGATCCACAGCTGATGTAAACTGCTACAGCTTTAAGGAAAGGTTAGATAACTCAGTCCCAATTCCGAGTGATAGAACTGAGTTGGACCAACATCAGCAGTTGCTAATACTAAGTCAATCAAACTATGTTGGTTTGCACCAGTTGAAGATCTGGCTCTTTGAGTTTCAGTATACCTTGGCTATTTGGTGATTCAAGTGAATAGGACTGAACTGGGAATGTTTCCCCATCTAGACCAGTGACTACATGAATCTATACCATTTTTTCCAAAACCATATAGTGTGTTGGGCTCTTCCCTTTAAAAAGCAACTTGCCCCGTGGATTTCCAAGGTAATTTTCTAAAATTATTTGGAAATCAAAGGAGCAACCAAAATATTTTAAATATTAGAACCAGTTGTTATTAGCCAGGAAAGTTATCATCTCATGTCCCACATCAGGGCAAATGCATACTGACTGGTTTCTGTAAAGTCACCACAAGGCTTTGATTGATTTCTTCTTTTTCTTCTTTTTTCTCTGTCTTTCTCTTTTTTAAGAAAAAAATACTAAGCAAAAAAAGAAAAAGTACATAGCTTCTAGTGTTGGAAACTGTGAGTGTTGTTTTCCTTATAAAATAAATAATGGAAAATGTGCATAAGTCCTTAACAGAGTCCTTCTTACTTGTGAGAGTGCCAAGAGTTGCTGGGCTATGCATCAGAAGATAATTAGACATTTGATCTTTTTCTCTTTTTTTTTCCATTTCAAAAGCTGTTTAAGCATGTGAACAGAGGACACCCAATTCTCTTCCTAATTCAAGCCTGCATGAGATGGAAGTTTCTTCATGATCTCTAACACAAGTGATTTAAATGATTCTTCCCATTCACCAAGCTACTTAGTGTATCTAGCATCCTATTTACCTTTTTCTACTGCTATTTTTCTAGGGCACACACATCCAGTAATCAATACTTTCACGAGAACTATCTTGCTAGCTTGTACTTACACACAGCAGCAGATCATGTGATAATTGCACCACAAAAGCAATGGTCATGTAACAAATGGTCTGGGGAAGAAGAAAAGTCTTTGTCTGTCTTTGCTAAATAAAGAGCATGGGAAAAGAATACAGGAAATAAGCATAACTAACACTGCGTGAAAATGTGGAAAATGTTCATGCAAAATTTCCTGAAAATATTTTTATTATTTTGTTCCTTGGACCCCAATGGTAATTCAGGCATCTCATTTTTCAGTTTTTCTGCAGATTGCTCCCTTCACATCAACACTATGCACATTCAGAAGTATAGGGTTTTTTTAATGTAAATTAATTTCTGCCATAAAGCTGTTCTGATTTTTTTTTTTTAATTCTATTTATTTATTGGCCCTTTTTTATTTCAAGAGAATTCTATTTTCAGAAGAAACACCATAACATTGCACAGTGCTATTTTTATATTTTGCAAAATCAGTCCATTTTCAGAAATATAAAACTGAAATAGAAATCTTTGGATTCAATTCTTGTTTTAAAGTCTTCACACATTTAATTGTAACCCACTGTCACCAATTTATAATTTGTTTCCTCTAGGACTTCCTAATAGTGCATAAGTATCATGAAGGTTGTTACCAAAGGTTACAGCTTTAATGCGCACTCTAATAAATTGAATATAGTAGGGGGAAAGGTTGCAAGTAAAAATTATTTGAGCTTAGCTACACATAAATATACCATTTAACTATACCAGTTTAGTTAAAAACAAAGTACAACCCCATCTCATGTGGACACAGGTTCCTTAATCTGGTATAGCTATTCCTGTAAAGTTGGGGGTATAAACTATATCATCCAAGGCCCTCATATTGGTATGGCTGTATCCACATTAGGTAAATGATTTAATGGCCTATCATACAAAAGATGATTTAAGAGTCACTTCTGAGAAGTTTAGTAAAAAAATCACACCACTAATTGACAGTTATATTAGTACAGGAACAATGTATAAGCCACCTGAGGTTGTGGTCCAGAGTATTTTCTCTTTTTGATGTCGTTGCATAGGAGGCAATATGTGTGTGTATAAAGCATGTGTTAAAGTTCAGTAGTTCCAGATCATGATACTTTACTTTGAAAGACAGCAGGTCTTGTGCAGTTCACAATCTCCTGTGGGAACTAGTGCATGCAAACAAACAAACAAACAAATAAATAAAGCGCTTGTATGTTGATTTGGAAGGGCTGCTGCAGTTCTTTCTCAGGGCTCTCTCTCATTTCAGGCTCTGTTTCTTTTATCCTTAGGCATCATAAAAATGCTCTCCTTTTCAGCTTTGCTAAGTTGTACGCGCTTTTAAACAGCTAGAGTGAAAACCATTCGGTTAGAATAAGATAAGCATACAGAACTGCTATATTACAAATATAATAGCTGTAAACAACCTGAAAATGTTTCAAAATAAAGTTACTTGATAGATGTATGTAGTGATATTGATGGGGAGTTGGGAGGGAGGGGGATCTTGGAAGCAAGAATACCATAAAACAAACAAGGAGTCCTGTGGCATTTAACAACTAACAAATTTGTTAGTCTTTAAGTGCCACAGGACTCCTTGTTTGTTCACTGAACTAGACTAACATGGCTATCACTTTGGAACTTGGCAAGAATACCGTAGTCAAGGATTAACTGCTCTAAGTTATGCAGCCACACACATTTTCAGAAAGAAGCTTGCAATCTAAGATGTGATGTGTGGCTATCTTTCTTTAACAAGGTAATTTTATTTTATTTGAGCAGCATCAAAGAGATGCTTATGACACAGGCAGACCGGTTCACTCAAGAAGAGGTAAGGGCCTTTTATCATCTTCAAAACATGAATATATCTCTAGTGGCTATTCAGCAACAAACATTTGTTCTTTAACTGTATGAATTCAGCTAATGTCAAGACTACTAGACAGATCTATGCCAGCTCTGGCAATTAGGAACAGTACAAAAAACTTCCTCAAAGTTATTTCATGGCTTTATCGGTATCACATACAGAAAACATTCCTCGGATTTTCATGTAGGTGTAAGGCTGACCTAAAATCAGCTGTTCTATTCTGCAGTGAGTGGGGCAATGAAGATCTGTCAGATGTAGACTGGAACAAAGATTTGGGTTCCATTTCTATGGGAGTTATCGTCTTTGGAATCTTGTTGGATTTCTAAACAAATCCATCAAGAGTTCTGCTTTGTGTGGAACTTAGCCTGGGTTCTGCCAGCTGCAGAAGATTCCAAATAGAGTAGGGGTCTCAAACTCAAATCCAGGGGCGTCGCTGGTGCTGGGAACTCTGGGGCACGTGCCCTGAACCCCAGCACCAGTGCCCCAGATCTCCAGCCCAATTGGGCCGGAGATCTGGGGCCCAGTGGCCCCGTCCCCAGCTGGGGATGCAGGGCCTGGCCACCCGCGGCAGCGCGGCAGCGCCTGGACCTGTCCTTTGGCCAGGGGGCGGGGCCTGTGGGCTGGGGGAGGGGCCTGTGGGCTGGGGGAGGGGCCTGTGGGCATGCCCTGGGTCCCTCCCCCAGCCAGCGACGCCCCTGCTCAAATCACCATGAGGGCCACATGAGGACTAATACGGGCCATATTAGGACTAGTATGTTGGCCCGAGGGCCACACCACTGAAACTCTTTCATACAATAATATTGCAAATATTGGAAACAATAGTGTTGTTGCAGGCCACAGGAAATGGCTTTAGGGACCGCATACGGTCCATGGGCTGCGTGTTTGAGACCCCTGAACTAGAGTTTGTTAGTTGAGGGGCTAGACTGGAGTACTAAATGGGAGGCTAGTGAGTGAGGGGCTCGGTTGGATTCTGATGAGATTACTTTTAGTTAGAGGGCAGTACAGCCTTCTGATTGGAGAAGGTTAACTAAATCACTTGTGTTGTGATTCTTGTTCGAATAACCACTGAAGTCAAGCAAAGATTTTCCACCTGCCTGCACCCACGTGCCTGGGTTCCTCCCAGTTCCTCTTAGTATGCTGCTGCTCAGAGCACAGCTTCTTTTAACATACAGCACTTAGATTTGTTTATAGAACGAGCTTATTTAGCAGAGAACAGAGATTCATGTGAAGCAAACGGAAGTACTGAGTGCATGCACCTGATGAAGTGGATTAGCGCCCATGAAAGCTTATGCCTGAAGAAATCTGTTAGTCTATAAGATGCCACAGGACTCTCGTCATTTTTGCTGTACACAGACTAATACAGCTATCCCTCTGGAAACAGAAATACTGGAAACAAAGCTTTGCACAGAAAATTGTAAGGCTCCTTTAGAGCCTAAACTTAACCTACAAGCTGTCCTCTTATCTAATGAGGTCCTGCTTTCCTGTAAAGTCCTTCCCACAGCATTTTCCCACCAGAATGGCTGACACCAGGAGCGCCCCTGGCCCAGAGAAAGACCAGGGGCTTGGGCGCTGGGACTCGGGGTTCACGCGCTTTAAGTGCACCACCACTGCAGCTGCTGCCGTGGCAGACCCAGGGCTCTGGCACCAGGATGCAGGGCTTGAGCCCCCTAAGCCCAATGCCAGTGACACCCCTGGCTGAGGCCCTTCTTTCATGAGTTTAAGCCTGCTTGCAACTTATTTCTCCTTAATGAAAGATAACTGGGTGTTCATTTGCACCCCATATGTAGTTCCAAAAGTTCATTGTTTTTCTCCTAGAGTAACACTTCTTTTTTTTCCTGTAGTCCTTGAAATCTATTGATTAGCATGTTGCTTGGACTGTAAAAGGGCATCTGTTGTTTGTCCTTATTTCGAAATAAGTTAATTCAAATTAAGAAAATGTTAATTCGAATTAAGGGAAAGCCTGCTATTGGAACGGCTGTTATTTTGAAATGGTTATTTCGAAATAAGGCCGTTTGGACATGTTGTTTTGAAACAGTTGTTTCGAAACAATGGTGTTGTTTCGAAACAACATGTCCAAACGGCCTTATTTCGAAATAACCATTTCAAAATGACCACCGTTTCGAAACGGAAGGGGTTTAAGCCATTTCGAAATGACGGCTCTTGTTTCGAAACAACGGAGCCCGTCGTTTCGAAACTAGAAAACGTCGCATGGACATTCAGGTTTTTATTTTGAAACAACCAGTGTTGTTTCGAAATAAAACCCTTGTGTGGACATACCCTTAGAGACTCACCTTAACTCACCTAGATCACAAGAACATAATTTTTAGTATATGCTAATAACTTCCCACAGATTTTTTGTAGGTGTATATCTCAAGGATTCTGATGGCCAGGGTTACACAGGCTTTCAGTGGGGACATTAAATAACATGTTTTGGCAAACTCCCATGCAGATCCCAGATCTAGGGAGTTCCTGTAGCCCTTATGCACCTTAGTGCCTTCTGCAAATTGGCACAAAGATTTCCCTGAGTCACAGAAATTAGCACAAGTTCCTGTCCTACAGTCCTGCATTTATAATTCTTGTTTCCTGTTTGTTTTGCAGGTCAGCCAGATGTTTGCTGCTTTCCCTCCAGATGTCTCTGGTAATCTTGACTATAAGAACCTTTGTTATGTTATCACCCATGGTGAGGAGAAGGACTAAGAGGAGATGAGCTTCTCCTCTGAAGAGACCTCATGCTTATGAGTTATTTCACAGTGCTTCTGTATGGAGGGCAGAGGGCTAAGCATTCAGTGTGCTGAAGCCATATGGTCATCAGTACAGAACCAATAAAACAATTGAAATTAGATGGAAGTTATTTAATGCTCCTGTTTTTATAAAAGCTGAAAATACCAACTCTGTTAGTTTCTCCCATCCCATTTTTTCCCATTAGTGGTTTGAAGTGGAATTTTCTTGATGAACTTGTGCTTTCATGATTTATTGACAGTTCTAATGTTCACCAGATGGTCCACTGGGCAGTGCAATGTTGCTTAACCTTTTGTCTTTTATATCTGAGCTCCACAAACTAATTGAGAAATGCTCTAGCTTATTGCATTGGAAAGACCATTTTGTAAATAGAATTCTGTTCCATTTCACAGCTCCTAACAATGAAAGTGTAAATAAAAAAAGAAGAGGTTTTGTCTTCTTTCTTAGTGATGTGATCAGTTTCATAAATCACTTGATTTGTTTGCCTTGGTGCAATAGAGGAGAAATTGTGTAATTACCCTTGTTTATTAATAAGAGTCGCAGCACTTTTAAGCTGATGCTACTGGAAACAACTGTGTGATGAACTTCTACCCTCCTAAACATCTTTGTTGTAGGGGGGAGGAAATTGTTTTTGGCTTAATCATACAAGGAATCGGGGTATTCAAATTCATTTACCTGTTTCTATTTGCCTCCCAATCAATGTATAAGGGAAGTTTAGGGGGTAGAATCCCAGTGTTGTGAATGAAGTTGCTTTGGTGTAACTGACCCAAATTATCTACCCACTCTCTGTAACTTGACTGGGCATTAGGGAGCTCCAAGGGAGAAGGAAGGTGGCAGAAATCCTCTGTCGTGCTCCACCGCTCCTACTAGAATTCGTAGAGCCTCTGTAGTATTTGCCCATCGTTAGGAGAACAGAATGGAAGTTCTACACATGGATGATCTTCTTTGAGCCAAAACCACCTTGGTATAATAGCTGGGCTCCACCCAGGAGAGAAGGTGTGATCTATCTAAATGGTCTTTCCAAGTTCTGTCTCCACCTTGCATGGCAGCTCACCTGTAAGAAGGCAAGATTTTTCCATGTAAGCAGCATTTTTTCCTGTGGTTTGCACAGTGGATCTCTTCTCCATGGCATGTATTTCTGTTCACACCAATGGAAGTTCTGCTTATAGGACAAAGGCAGAACTGTGTGGGTTAGGGGTCTGCATAAGGGACAGGGACACAGAATGAAAAAAAAAGCAAGGAGTCTTGTGGCACTTAAAGACTAACAGATTATTATTCAGCTATTCAGAACATCTGAGCAAGTGGGATTTTCTCCCCTGAAAGCTCATGTAATAAATAAATCTGTTAGTCTTTAAGTGCCACAAGACTCCTTGCTTTTTTAGCTTTACTAGAGTAACACAGCTGCCCCTTTGGAACTTGGCAGAATGAAGAAGATTTGTGGACTTCAGCCTTGGGCTCCTATGCTGGTGAAACAAATGACATCAGTTACTCAGCAAGGACTTTGCTGCTGCAAGTGGGAGATTCAGAAATACTCATTTTGGTGATGAACTTTATTTGGAAAACCATCGTAGGGTGAGATATGGCAAGGAAAGTTTCCTTCAGCATCCTTGAGATTCACTCTTTCCCTGGATTCCATTCTGGAAGCTGCAATCAGATACGCCAATCAGGCAGTTAATCACAATGACTGAGCTGATGTGGTAGTGGTGGAAGACCTTCAGGTTTGGAGCTTGCTTCTTTTTAAGTAGCCCCATCACAAGAATATCCGAGTCCCTCACAAGCATGAATGGGTTAAGCCTAGCAGTCTCTCTGAGAGGTGGAGAATTATTATTCCCACTCTACAAATGGGTGACTAAGGCAGGGGAATATCATGGCCAGAATTATCCAAAGAGCTCTGTGTACAAAATTTGGGCCAGGTTTTCAAAGGGACTCAATACCATTTAGGCACCAAATAAACATCTAGGTTTTCAGCAGAGGTCAGCACCCAGCTTTCTGTGTTCTAAAAGTCTGGCCATCAGTATGTCCATGAGAGCTGCTGGCTTCTGAGCCCTTTTCAAAATCTGGCCCTAACTGTGGGTGCTGAGCACTTAAATTATCTGATCCCAGTTGCCTGTGAATAGGAACATAAATAAGATCTGAATTGTGGCTCCGGTGCCCAGATAGCAATGAAGCCACATCTTAACAAACTTTAATAATAACAACAAATAATATGACTGTTCAGAAACCTAATCAGTCAAATAGAGACAGTTTTTCTGTACGTATTCACTATTCATTGTGGCAGCAGGGCTGGGGCAGAGGCCAGCTTTTTGTTCTACATTTGGACAATGCCTAGCACGGTGGGCTCCTGGTCCTTGACTGGAGCTTGTAGGCACTATGGTAATATAAATAATAAACAAGACCTGACTATTTTTAGCCTTTGGGGATTTTCAAATTTCAGGTCTACAACATTCTGTTCTGTGCCACTAGCAACACTTCCTAGTCCCACAAGGCAGGAGCAGCTCAGGAGTTGAGGGTGTCTCTGTATCTTTACGTTATTGAAGCTGATTTTTCATGCCCCCCACCAACTAAATAGGCAGACGCAATGGAATATCATTGACCTTATTGGTGTGCTGTGCACACCTTGGACAAATAGGAGAAAAACAGCACGTTGGCACGTGGTCTGTTACTGGAACATGAAGACTCTTTTTGTTTGGTAGCCAGAATGATTAGCTTCTGTCCTTCCATCTGGCTGTGCTTAGTTGGAAGCTGCTCCTGCTTGGGTTGTTACAAATGCTGCCCTTTCTGTGGATGTGTCCCATGGCTTTGCTCCTTTATTGTCAGAATGGTATTTGTTCTTGGGCTGTGTTCTGCCTCTTGGAAATCCTGCCTCACCAGCATAAAGGGTAGAAATTGTCTGTTTGGCTTCCCCTGCATGGTCTCCCAAAGTGTGTGAGATTGAATTATAGACATGGTATGCACGGTACACACTAGCATAGTCCATAGCTCAAACATAGCCTTGGACACCAAGCCTGAATAAGACTAAGTCCCTACACTCACAATCCATCAGTGTTTTCTGATCAATGACAGTAGATGACACAGTTAGTTGCTGTCTGATTTATGGTCTCCTTCTGGATGTCCTTTTACCACCCCAGAAGAAAATGAAGAGTGCTCTAAGCTGTTGATGCTCTGAAGGGTTGGTTCTAAGCCAACTCTCATGAGCTGTTCAGTCCTAGCCCAGAGAATGTAGAAAGTAATGATGATGACCCCGTGCAGCAGTGGGAGCCCATGATTAAGAGTGAACGATAAACAGTAAAAAGAAGCAGACTCTGGCAAAAGCCACACTGGCAAAACAGAAGAAGATTTTCTTGAATAGGATGTTCAGAAGGAGAAAAGCCATGCAATTATAAAAGTCCATTTGATGCAAGCTCCATTGTGCTTTACTGAGTCAAAATTTCATCTACTGAGTTCTGTCAGAACTGTTGTTATAATCTTTTTTCCTGAGTCCCTTATAGGGACCTGGGAAGGCGAGGGGATTAAAGATGCAACAGCTGATGTGTGGCTGCCTTGTATGCCATGGCCAGGTGAGACTACTGAGCTGTGTGTGCTCGCTAAGACAGTGATCTGTTTAGTTTTACAGCTCAGAATGCTCCTGGTCTCTTTCTTTTCCTTCCTATTTGCATCCAACACAACCCACAGGTCTACGTGGAAATCTTAAAGGCTTTTATGTCTCAGGACAGGCACAACATGTTTTTTTCCAGACATCTGCGAATATGTCTTTGTCTGCAGGAGACAACTCAGATGGAAGATAGGGCCAGGAGTCTTTCTTCCTGATCATTGTGGAAATCCTGTTGGTGTTGTCATGGGGGGTTGGGAAGCCATATATCCTTGAAGTCATCGATGCATATTTCTGAAGCCAGTAAAATGTGGTTCTAATATGTCACTGAATAGGCAAAATGGCTTTTGTGTAGGACTGACAAATTCACAGCTTCTTGCCCTCCCTTCTAGGAAAGATTTTCATGCAGTCTGTTTGAGAAGGAATGTGGAAACCTAATGCTTGAACAAACAGCTCCAATATACATTCTCTATGGGTAAAACATGCCTTGTGAGAGACCCACGTGTATGCACTGTTTAAGACTTCAAACTGGGCAAAAGAGCATCTTAAATGGTGGTAGGTCTACTGCTAACTTTTTGCACAGTGGTCAAATTCATCCTTCCATGGTCAAGCAAGCAGAGGCATTTGGACAGGCCACTTTGAAAATGTTCTTGGACATCTTACTGAAGGTCCTGCAAAATGTTTATGGAAGTCTTTTTGTGTACTTAATACCCTATAATTAATTAACTGTTAATGAGTGTTCCTCTTACCATGTAGGAGAGCGTGTGAAGATAAACACCCTTCAAGTGGCAGCATTGATTTAACCCCAGCAGAAGGGGAGGGCCTCAGAGCCCAGGCTTGAGGCCAAGAAGGAAAGCCTACACCGCTATTTTTTAGCTCTGTAGCACAAACCCCCAGAGCTTGAACTGGTTGATGGGCTCTGTGAGTTGCTGGCTTGGGGTTTATTTGTTTGGGTTTTTGTGTGTGTGTAAATGTACCCCAAAAGTCCTGATTAAATGATCAGGTGGGAAATGAACTCGCACAAACCCTTGTCTTTTGCAGATGCTTCTTTAGCTCTATCTGTTTCTCAAAGAGTAGCTTCTTGAACTGGATACAGATAGAAACATTTCAGAATTGATAGTTAAACTCATGAACAATAAGACAAACAAGGAGTTTTGTCCAGAGGGGTAGCCGTGTCAGTCTGTTTATGGCAAAAGTAGCAAGAGTCCTGTGGCACCTTATAGATGAACAGATTTCTTCGAGCATAAGCTTTCGTGGGCTACAACCCACTTTGTCAGATGCATGAAGTGGAAACTACAGTTGGGTTGTATATATACACATGCCAGAATGGAGGAGGGAAAGTGTTAGCAAGGAGTTTTGTAGCACTTAAAGACTTATTGCATGAGCTTTTGTGGGAGAAGATCTTACTTCATCAGATGCTTTGAAGATGAGGGAAATTACAGAATGGGGGGAAAATAAATGCAGGGAAGTGTAAGTCATGCGAACAGGTCACACTGTAACAGCAAATCAAAATAGCTGTTAAGAGTCAAACACTGCAAGCAGCATACAAAGGAAGGTAAGGCCAAATCACCTGTTGTAATGTGAGAAAAATCCAATGTCCTGAAGTCCTGAAGCAATGCAACGGAATTTGCAAATGAATTCAATTTCCCTAGCTTCTCTTTGAACCCTTGATTTAGTATTCATTTGTGTGAGCACAGCAATTAACAAATTGTTAATGGAGAGATCATGAAGATTGAAATGCTGACCCACTGGTTTTAGTTTGTTGTGGTTTCTAATGTCAGTTTCGTGCCCATTAATTCTTTTGCACAGAGACTGGCCTGTTTGTCCAATATATAAGACAGAAGGGCATTTCTTGCACATGAAAGCATAAATTAAGGCTTCAAAAAGAAGTTAGGGAAATTGAATTCATTTGCAAATTCAGTTGCATTGCTTCAGGACTTAATCAGGACATTGGATTTTTCTTGCATTACAACAGGTGATTTGACCTCATCTTCCTCCGTATGCTGTTTTCCAGTGTTTGAATCTTAACAACTATTTTGATTTGCTCTTAAAGTGTGACCTGTTCCCATAACTTACACTCCCCTGCATTTATTTTCCCCCTATTCTGTAATTTCCTTCATCTTCAAAGCAGCTGACGAAGTGGGATTTTCTCCCATGAAAGCTCACACAATAAATAAATTTATTAGTCTTTAAGTGCCACAGAACTCTTTGTTTGTTTTACTGAACTAGACTAACACGGCTACCCCTTTGGATCTATGAACAGTAAGAAGTTCCATTTGGCAAACCTGGCCCAAACCTCAGGAATGGGTCTCATCTATGGTGGTCAGGAATTACATGGGGCTCAGAGTGCATGAAAGAGATGCTTTTTATCTTTTATCCTTTTTCAGTCACACAGTTCCAACTGCCTCTGCATAGCAGAGCATGGGTTTCTGCAGTGCCTGTCCACAGACTTTCTGTCTGGGAAGCTCACTCACTTAGAAGTAGAGTTTCCAGTACTGCACAAGGTAACAGGATCCTCGAATGATTTTTCACAAATAATAAATGCCTCAGATATCCATTACCAAATCAAGAGTTAGCAAAATGGATTTTCAATTCTGTTTATCCTGGATAAACTGTGCTAGCCTGAATCTAAGCCCTGATCCTATACCTTGATCCACTCAGGCGGACTCAATACCAGTGCTGAGTCGAACCACAATCAAGAGGACTCCATCGTCATGGATCTCATTCAGGATTGGGGCCGTACTTTTATTCTGGAACATTTCCAGTTATGTTGATGCTATGCAGTCTACAAAACCAACCATACACTCACTTAGCTAGTGAGGCTGCTCCTTTGTAATTTTCCTTGTCTCCTAACCCTAGTTAGTCATTTCCAGAACTCATGCCTACGCCTTTTTTGCCCTCATGCAATTCCTGATGATGTAAGTGGGACTTGCGTGTGGAAACAAGATTTCAGACTAAAAGGTGGACTTTGGTGGGTCTGGAAACTCATTCCTGGGAATTAGAAAAACAAGTTTCTGAACACATGAACTCAGAATTTTTAGAAACTGACTGATTCATATTATGTAGCTAAGGTTGTGTGTTTTTGTAAATACTGACATTTCTCAGAGGCACTTCTCAGTTTAATTCACTACCTAATGTGCACTATGACCTGAGGGACATAATCAGCTAAGGTATGTCAGGTATGATGGGGTATGTTAGGTGAGAGTCCTCAAGTACATAAAAAGTTATTACAAAGAGGAGGGTGATAAATTGTTCCCCTTAACCACTCAGGAAAGAGCAAGTATTAATGAGTTTAAATTGCAGCAAGGGAGATTTAGGTTAGATATTACCAAAAACTTTCCTGTCAGGACTATTAAGCACTGAAATAAATTACCCAGGGCAGATGTGGAATCTCCATCTTTCACTAAAGGTTTTTAAGAACAAGTCATCTGTCAGGGAGATAGAAGATAATACCCACTCCTGCCTCTGTGCAGGGGATTGGATGACTGGCTGAGGTCCCTTCCAGTCCTACATGTAATTCTATGACACAGCAAATTCAGAGTAGCCTGGTAGACATGAAAATAAGATGTTTTGTGGCAAACATGTTCAGTAAGAGATCACAAAAACTGGCTATTAACGTATTCTCTTTACCTGTGATGTTCACCTCACCACGACTGGAACAAGGTCATGGTAAGGTGAACATCACAGGTATAGAAGAGAATATGTTAATAGCATATGCAGTAAGAGGTTTTAAACACTGAGGTAGATACTAAGGTTCTCCTCTACTTTTGTTATAATTATCATTTGTATAGGATTAGGGTGCCCATGATGGTAGGCCCAGTACATACAGACAATAAGAAACCTCATCATTGAAACAATTGGTAAAATAGATGGAGGGTGGGAAAACTGAGATACAGAAAGATAAAGGGATGTGTGTGAGATTACACATCAGCTCAGCTAGGAACAGAACCCATGGCAGATGCCTACCCACTGGACCATACTGCCTTTCTAATGATCAGGACTTCAGCTTCATAGTTCTTAAACGTGGGTGGACCCCTCTGCTTGCATAGAACGCCACTGAATCCATGAGACAGATTCCAAAGGAGTAGCCATATTAGTTTAGTCCAGCAAAACAAACCAGGAGTCCTGTGGCACTTTTAAGACTAACATTTATTTATCCCATGAGCTTTCATAAAAGAAAATAGACACAGTGGCTCACCCACAGACATGAGCTTGCCGGTTCAGGACCTTAGTTTCTCACTTGAATGGCCAGCTGTTCCCCACTTCCTAACCTGCTCTTTGCTTTCTAGGAGGTGAGCACTCCAGGCCTCAGCAGGGATTTGTTAGTTTATTTTTCCTTTCTGAAGAACTCCAAAGACATCTCTGGGAAATGAGCTTGGTTGCCTGGAGGGCTCACAGAGCACTGAAATACAGCTATTTAGTGTATGGCAGTATCAAGCCACCCCACAATAAATGCCTTTGGGGGTCAAGTCCTCCTTTCACGCACACTGGTGCAACCCTGCCAAAGTCTCTTTCCTGCAGCCTTGGTTTCAAGGGCCATTTCTGGTTCACCCCCTAGTGTTATCTATACAGCACCCCAGAAGGTGTGTGTACCCTGGCTTGCTGACACAAATTCTGGGTCCAGGGTAGAACATTTTGGCCCTGCTCAGATCACTTGCTGCCACCTGCCCCCCCCCCATGGCTCATCCCTCTCCCCCCTCCCCCAGGGGCAAGCAAGAGCTGGGGGCATGGAGGGATGGTGAGCTGGGGTGAGGACGATGGAAGCATGGAGCATACAGTGGTGGGGGAATGAGCAGGGTGAAGGGAAGGGGCTGTGGAGAGGCCAGGTGGGGGTAAGGGAGTGTGGAGGAGAGGAGGGGGGCCAAGCATGGAGGAGAGTGGGGTGTGGGTGGGGTGAGGATCATGGGCAGAAGAGGTAGAATGTGAAGCTAAATTTCCTGGGGTGAAAGTTTTCAACCCACTACCCATGGCCCCAGCCTCTTTTAAAATGGACAGGCCCCTGGACAATTGCCCCTTTGCAGGTCTGCATACGCTGCTGTGCTCTTTAAGAGGAGGTGATTGTATACAAAGCTTGGTGATTTGCCAGATAACTCTCTTTTCACCCCTACCTCTTTAACGTGGGGGCTTTGCTCCCAATCAGTAGTACAGCTGGGGTGAATTGGAAGTGCCTTGCTGAAGGGCTTGAAGAACAGGGGAATTGTGTGCTGAGCTGCCTCTGAATTTGCAGGTACTGTAGCCCCTTTTTGACTTTATGATCATTTGTCAAATATTAATGCTTAAACATTAATGGCAGAGAAATCTGAAACTGAATTTGTTCATTTCAGGGAAGAACAACCTGTAGCAAGGCTGGGGCTAAACTGGCTGAATTTCATACTTGCTGCACGAATCAGATGCTAAGGCAAAGGAAATAACTTTTTGTTTATCATGAGAATTTGGTAAAAGTTTTAGGTGATGCTGAATGACTATATTGATGGTTTTAGTTATGGTCCCAAAGCTGCTTATGTGAATAGGAAGGAGATAATACTGAAGTGTTAGGTGGAATTTTTTACGCTGTGTTAATTCATTGAGGCCCTTTTGGAATGGATTCTTTAAGCCTGTAAACTGCTCTGATTTGCTGTTACTTTATGACCTGATCCTATGTTTTACAGCCCCTTGCATTTAGTTTCATTCCTGTCTGTAAGTTCACCCATCTTCGAAGCATCTGAGCAAGTGGGATCTTCTCCCACGAAAGCTCATGCAAAAAAAAAAAAAAATCTGTTAGTCTTAAAGTGCCACACAACTGCTTGTTGTTTTTGTAAAGCTAAACACATGGACAAGGAAATGTTCTGGCTAAAGCTGGGCAAAATGGCAGCCCTGGATATTTTTAACCCCCAGTTTCTTAAAGCTGAGCCTCTGCCTCTGGTCAGCAGCACAGCTGTGGGGAGCAGAGAGTGCTGTAAAGGGGTGTCACCTGCGTGACTGGGTTTGGAGCTTCTACACAAGGCTAAGCTTTTCCTTTGATTTGCAGATGTGCTGATTAAACACAGCTGCTGAAGCAATAGGCTGTTCTCCCAAAGGGGGGAGGCTGGGTTTGTCTTTGAAATGTCCTCCTTTCCCCCCCCAGCAGAGCTGGCCTGTGTTAGATGGGAATTCATATAGGGAGAACCAACTAGCATCTGTGCTCTCTGCTTTGGAAGGCATGGACAGAATATCTCAAGCAGCTTCTACACTAGCTGAGTGCAGCTCTGCCAGCACTGAGTGAGGGGCTGTGCCTGCATTGCACAGTTGATCCTCCCATTAACATGTGAACTTCTCTCTACGAGAGACTCACATTCAGTCTTCCACAAAGTTGTTAATGAAGGGCCTGGTCCGTCGGGTGTCAAAGTTTCCATATGCCCTTTTCTGTCATGCCCAGACTGCTGAGTAGGGAGCTGCTGCTATAACAATTCCACTTGAGCAACAGTCCCTCGGGAGACTGCTGTCTGCTGGGATAAGAGTGGGTAACCTAAGATGATCTTACTTATATGAAGACCTGTCTGGACTGATTTGGGGAGCACAGAGGTGGTATATACCCCTTTCCCCTGACCCTAGTCTGCAATGAGCACAGCTTAGTCAAATCGAAAGAGTAGGTCTTCTGAGTCTAGTGGTGGCAAGTGTGTCTGCCCCATTCCAGGAGCATGTTAAGTAGAATACTCAGTTCATTGTATCAGCCTGAGGTATGTGTCCAGTGAACTGTTTGGTTGGTTTGTTTTAACCATGAATGACTTTCAGTGCCCTCTTTAATCAGCTGTTCCTTGTATAAAGGTATCTCCTGGCATTCTGTATGATATGTAATGCTTATCACATTCTTTCAGCTATGACACCTCAGTGCACTCATTAAAGCAGCCCTCAATCACAGAAAACATGTTTTCTGTATTCAAGATCTCCTGTGCTTCAGAAATTCATGTTGCTATCAGTGTAGTCTCAATTTAAACAGGGTATCAAGCCATGCGGGCAAGGTGCTGGTTGGCTGGCTCTTATATGAAGGATATGACAGGATTTATGTAGCAGCACACCTTTCTGTATGGGTTGAACTTTTAATTCATTCTTTTCCAAATGGTCCCTCTAATTAGATTTTAATGGATTGGTAAAACCCAGACAATAATGCAAGACTGGAAAAGGTACTGCCCATCGCTAGCACCTCTGCTTAACATGCAGAAGGTCCTGGGTTCAATTCCCAGGGGGTTGGACTCGATGATCTCATGAGGTCCCTTCCAGCCCTATGATTTGATTGATAGATTAAATTGCTGATTTCTGCCAGTTCCAGGAAAAGTAGAATATGAGCTTTGGGCAGTTTAAATATTACTTCAGAACTCTTTTACAGTTCTGATAATATATGATGCTTGACAAATATTAGTAGAGATTTCTGTTGCATTTGGTTAGGAATAAAACTCTGCTATGTGTGCATGTATTCTCATAGATGAGCAGGGAATGAAGCATGCATTTCCATGTGACTAATTTCTCTTCATCTTTTCCATCCCAGCATATCTAAGGTGGGACAGCCAAATGCTGGCCTTGTATGTCATGATAAAAAATAAAGGGGACATGATGAAAGATGTAGTACTGTGGGCCAGGGCAAAGCTCTGTTTTCCTTTTTTGTGGATCATTTTCTTAGTAAAACTTTATTAGTCTACCAGACATTACCTCTTCTCATTCAACCAACCATGTGAATGTTCATGGAGTGCGCACATATAGGGATACATACAGAGTGTGTGCCAGAAGTTTTCAAACAGTTTTTTGCTGGGACTCCTTTGAAAATATTTCAGGCTATTATGATCCCACCCCCAAAATGGTACCATGGCATGTCACCTGTACCAGCATGTGTGGGGATTGATGCCATGTGACCCCTTCCCATAACAATCTCATGAACCCTTGAAAGTTCCTGACCCCCTCCAGTTTGAGACTCTCTGATCATAAGATATGTGGAAGTGGTGTATTGATGCATGACACAGAGAAGGACACAGGTACCTAGTTGTGATGGTATTCTCACAGCTTATCCCCTATGAATAGCCATGCCTGCTTGACTTAGATTTTGTTGTAATGGGGACAAATACAAGGCTGACTCTGGGGGCTTAAGAGGTCACATTCACAGGAGTGATTTTATCCTTTTCCCACAATCCATGCTTTACCAACAACCATGAGTAGATCCACTGATTCCAGTGGGATTGCTCATTTTAGACAGAGAAGGGTTTACAGGTTCAGGGCCTAAGGCAGATTTTTTTTTAGCATGCAATGTGATTTCTATTACTAAGGATAGACAGGCTTTTTTATTCTACTTTTATTATTCCAGTATCCTTCCGTAGTGTATTGGTTTTTAGTGTGTGTTTCTGTATAGCAGTTCATGGATCAATTTGACACTGAATATTCAACTCAATCTCATTTAACTAGTTGAGAAGAGAAAGTCAGAGTTTGGCTTTGTTTTTTGTTGGTTTTTTTAGAATTGTTTCCTTCCAATGTTTTTATGAATATTCCATTGCCCAGTGACGGGCGGTGGAAAATGAAATTCTAAGACTGTCTTTTAAGGCGTGTTATTTACCATGAATATAACCAAGGTAGTTAGTCAAGAGGAGAACAGTCTCCCCTCTCCTTACCTAACTGTTATAAAGTAAGGGTAATCAGTGCTTTCCTATTATCCTCAGTTCCCTTCCAGAGAAGAGCAGAATATTAAAGGATAACTCATGCTAAGCATTTCCTTTGTAGCCTCTCTATTCATTAATGCCTACTGTTTTGGGTTTTTTTTGACATCTTTAAAGGTGTTGTTTAGTCTGTCTTTCATTACTTTAAAACAAATGAGTTTTAAAAGCCAGCACTTTGAGTCCATGGAAATATTTACTAAACCCTTTTGATGAGAGGGGCAAGGATTGTATTTTCAGGCTGGCATTCCATAGCAAATGCAAAAGAGGAGGTTTTAATTTTTGCAGAAGAGGGAATTTCTACTTCAAATAGCAATGTTTGTGGGAGACAGGGAGTATATTAAATTTTCATGTACTTTCCTGCATTACAAATGGGGAGCTCAGAAGTAGTGTATCATGTCATTTTTCCAGTGGAGAATCACTTAACTAAAGTACAGCTCCCCTCCCATGCACCAAAGAACAGTAAAAGAATCATTTAACCCTGGAGCAAAGAGAAGATAAAGAATTACTGGACAGGAAAATAACCTTTTAGGCTAACAAGTCTGTCGCCTTAGGTTAATTTCAGCTCCGCCTCCCTCCTTTGTCACTGTATCCTTCAGTCTCCTCCTGCTCTCTGTCTAGCAGCCTCTTAAACTCATTAATACTATTTGCTTTGATGGTCTTAAATTGCTGGCGACTTATTCCAGATGTTTACTACTCTGGGTGAAATAGATTTATCTGAATTTCCTGTTTACCCATAGTTACCACATGTTTTTGAACCTCTTACCAGTCTGAACACTCCTCATTTAATGATTCCCAACTCCTGGTATCATCTTCAAAAGTCTGTGTAGATTTTCTTGTATCTTAGGTCATTTTTCTCTCTTTCTCGGGGAGATAATCTAGAATCTTCTAACTTTCCTTGACACACACACACACACACACACACACACACACACACACACACACACACACACA
>ML681971.1:11187838-11223482 GCA_007922195.1 Podocnemis expansa
ACACACACACACACACACACACACACACACACACACACACACACACAGAGCTGGTTTGAAAATGCTGTGTGTTGAAGTTCTTCATTTCAGGAAGGAAGGGAGCCAAAATGTGCCCCCCCCCCCGACTTTTTTTGGACTGGCTCCTGTAACAAATCTTCTTAGAACCTGAGCTTTTTGTTATCCTGTGGTGTACCTCTTGAGGACTGATAATCAGGGGTTAGAGTTAGCCAGAACGTGGGGGAATGCCGTTCCGGGGCCCACTATTTTTTGGGGTTCAGTGTTCTGGGGCCCCTAAAAATAGAAAATGGAGCCAGAATGCCGCATTTGAGGGCCCACCATTTAAAAATAGTAGGCCCCAGAATGCATTTTCTATTTTTAGGGGGGCCAGAATGCTGAACCTCTAAAAATAGAAAGCCCCTGAACTGCGTTCTGCTGCGTTCTGGCAGGGCAGGGATTTCTAAAAACTCCTCCCCCCCCCATGGTCTCAGTGAGATCAGGCTGTAACCCAAAGCTTCAACCCGGGCCAGGGCCCCTCCCCATGGCAGCTAAGTAACACGGGGGTAGGCATGGGGACCATTACTGGGGTGGAGGGTAGGCGTGTGGGGGGTAGCAGCTGGGGTGGCAAGGCAGGTGTTTGGGGGGTCAGGAGTTGGGGTGTGTGAGGGGTGCCTGGACCAGCGTGAGGGGGGCCCACCAATTTAGGAGGGTTCTGGGGCCCACCAAATTATATTTTAACCCCTGCCAATAATATCCCAGGGAGGGACTTAAAAATGGAGAAAGTGGGTTTGATTCTCCTTGTTAGGCTTGTCTAAACATAAAAGGGGTACTGTTTTAGCACCAGCAATGTAGTTAAACTTGTACAACTCATCTAGTGTATACTGACATCACTAATGGGTAATAATTTCACTGACCTTCAGTGCCTTTTACAGGCATAGAGCTATGGAAATTATACCACTTTAACAATTTTGATAAAACGTAACAAATAATTATACAAGTAGAGAAACGGCATGGAGCATGCCTTAGGACCCAGTCCAGCAGCCACTTTCTAATGGGCTTAACTTTACAACTATTAATAATCCTACTGACCTTACTTACCAGGCCATAAATTGGAATTAACTCCAGTGAAATCAATAGTTAATGTGCGTAAGAGGCACAGTATCTGGATTAGATGTGTAGAGTGTTTTGTGCAATGCCAGTTTCCTTTACTTTGTTTGTATACTTTGAGTCTGTCTTGCATGCCTTGTTGACTGTAGTTTTGTAGTTGGCTGATGGTGTCTTAGATTCAGTAATAAAAAGTTTGTGTGTTTTGCAAAACAGCAAAGCAATTTGGTTATAAATTGATCAACTGCAGTACTTCATGATGTGCTTGCAAAAGCAACTTTGAATTTTCAAAGCAGTCTAGAAGCCTTTCCAATCCCATTGTTTCCCCCCACAAATGAAAACTGCCAAGGCCAAATTTTCTGCTGATTATAGATGTAAGTTAGTCACATGCCCACTTCCTTAGGCAGGGAGTTTGGACCTATGTTTTTCTAATTGTTAATAAGATTCTCTCTTGTGCTAAGAAATCTCAGCACTCATTGTCAAAAATGGCATGTGAGTAATTTCATCTCTGATGTATACTGGATAGGGAAAATATTGATTTTTAGGTTTGTTTAAAAAAGAACCCTGTTTTTGGGAAACTAATAATTTTCTGTAAGCACAATCAGATATTGCTGTCACTTGTATTCAGGTTCCATAATCCTGTACCATTAAAGGAAAAGGTGAGTTAAAGCTTCCAACAGCTTTGTTCTGTTTAAAAAATGAAATTTGTTAAATTTTACAAAACAGCAGCAAACCAAGACAATGCAGTCAAGAGATTGCTCAGTTTGTGCTAGAGCATTTAGAGGGAGGGTTTTGTGGGTGTGCTGCTCAGTATAGCATCTCAGTGGTATCTTTTACATGGATTAATTTTCATAATTCTGCTACTGTGTTTGCTTAGAATGGGAAGTCCTGCATATGTCACAGTAGATGTAACACACCTTTGGATGATAATGACCTAAGCCCCAGGCCAGTTTGAAATCAATGGATTTCAGTGGAAAGATTCCCTTTGACTTCAAACATGAGTTGTTCTCAAGGCTGTCACTCTGCAGTCATAGTGCCTTCTGGTAACAGATGAGGGATCTTGGGAGTTCAGTGGGTGGTGTATGCGGGCTTCTCCAAGTATAGTCAACTCAAACAAGCAAAATAGTTTTCCAGAGTTAGAAGATAATAGGCTAGAGCACTGGATAGGGACTTGAGAGACATGAGCTGTATTTTTAGCTCTGCCGTTAGACTGTGTGGATACTTTCCCTCTCAGTGCGACTGTCTTCCTTCTCTCTTCATACATTCTCTCACGAGGCTATGTATACACTGATGCTGCCAAATTCACCACCGTCACTTCACTCTTCCAGGTTCAATTCAGCAGTCTGTCAAGATGTGCTCAATCAATCTGGAGTTCGATTCAATAGCTCCAGCCCTGGAAATAGAGTACTGCTAAGTTGAAGGCTAAGTCTGCGCTTGTGGTGCTCTTCACTTAGTGCACTGTGGTCCAGGAGTAAGCGGGAGTTGCAAAGACAAAGGGAGACATGCCAGGTATTTTACATACCTGGCATATCTCCCTTCGACTGCCTCCGAAAAGTGCTGCAAGTGTAGACTAATCCTATGTGTCTGTGCATTGCCTGCTGTAATGGGGGCATGGCTTTTTCAGCCTCTTGCTTTTCACCTTCAGGTGCTACCTGTTATACAAATAATGTTCCCTTGCTGCTTGTTCCTTGATGTTTGGATGGTGCAAAACACAATTAGTGTAAGAAATTCTGGTGAATGACGCCAAAATCCCAGCTGTGGCACTGGGTGTAGAAAAACTATCTATGCATTGCTGCTGTTTTTTCTGTTGTGAACCGACATGTATTGCCACTTGTCTGCTTCGCTCTCCTATTATGGTGTCTGAACTGCTTTGGAATTGGACACTCCTTCCTATGGGTTAAGCAGCTAAACTTATTGGGTGTGATCTTGGGTGGTGTTGCACATTCTCCTGCAGAACAGTAGTGATTCTGGCCCTTGAGTAGCCTGCGGGGAACGCTACAGCTGTGCCTGCCCTTTCAAAGTATTGTTTTTGGGGTACTGCCAGAACCAGAGGCTCTAACTTCACTCCTGTGCTGTGTCAGCTGCCTTTTATTTTCCTTTCTTTTTATTTTTGTGGAAGCTCTTTGTTCAGAAGATGCTAAATGCAAACCCTTAATGGGAGGGATTGCTTACTGTTCGCATTTCTTCCCTTACTGGTTCTTCGGTGTCTGATCCATGATGGTCTCATCTGTCTTTTGTGATCTTGGGTGGAATTACCTGTATAGATTACATATGGACCGAAGAGATCATTTTTTGACTCAGAAACTTTGGTTAGTGTTGGGGAAGGGTTACCTGTCTGGGTTTGAGGCTGGGCAGGACTCTGATTCAAAGGCATCAACATCCTGTGAACTGATCTTGCAAGGCTGCAGCCTAGAACAGTGGTTCCCAACACTTTCTCTGCTGTGGCACACCTTGCTACCTTTAATTTGAGGCACACCACCATATAGTGTCCAAATGAACTCACAAATATTCATGAGCCAATGAACCAATCCAGAGCTCTTGGAATAGCTTTTCAAAAAATTTCACGGCACACCTGCTCAGACCTGAGGGCACACCTGTGTGCTGTGGCATACTGGTTGGGAAACACTGGCCTAGAATATCAAGAAATCTCACTTGTTTTGCTAATCTGGTAAGACCCCCCCCCCATGCTTTATCTTGAACTGGTGGCAACCTTGCAAAATCAGCTGGTTTTGTTTTTTTTTTTTCCACCTACCATCTTGGCTTATGCTACAACCAGATAGGCCCCTGAAGCACCATACACCTGTAGTGAAATCAACAAGAAAATATGTAAACTTGCATCTCTTTTTGGCAGAATCCTATACTTCACACCCATTCTTCAGCCCTATTTCCCTAATGAAACAACTTTTAATTGGGAGCAAAAAATGCTGGTGGCAAAATGACCATGATAGGGCATCTTAATGTTGTTTTAAGTTACTAATGCTTTTTACCAGCCTCTCTTTTTTTTTTTTTCCCCTCCAATAGTGGTACCTATGAGCCCCAGCTGAGATAAGGGCCCATTGCATTGATGTGGTGCAGATGCACAGTTTGTGTATGCAAAATGACACCATCACTTTGAAGAGCTTACAGTCTAATTAAACAGACAAAATGAGAATGGGGGAAAGAAAGGTACTGAGAGGAATGTGACTTGTTCAAGATCACATAGCAGGATTAGAAACAGAGCTGAGGTTAGAGCCCTGCAACCAAGCCCAAACCTTATGTCATTTGGCTGTGTGGAGTTTGATGGGAAAACAGTTGGACTATCCTGGACCTGGGTTGGGTCAGATTTCTTCATCCTGACTGTTGGCACAGAGATGGCTGCTTATCCATCTGCCAGTTGCCATGACTTGCCTGCAACATGTCTAGAGCAAGGTGAATGTGCTGAGAAGTGCCAGCTTGCATGCAGCACAGCTGGGGGGCAGTGGAAGGCAGGGGTAGTGCATGCTGTTGTGCTGTGCAGTGGGAAGAGAGCTGACCTCTTGAGCAGGAGGTGGTAGTGAACGAACTTTTCCATTCACATCTGGTTGCGAGGACTTAGGCTTTGACCAGATCCAAAAATGAGGCCTGAGCCATTCTCTAACCTAGATTTCCAGTCCAGTGCCCCATACTTCTCCTGAGACACTTGTATAAGCACCCAACTTTTTAAACAAAACAAGTTCAGCCAATACAATTTTACCTTTATTTGTTAAACCACTTTCAAATCTAGATCAATAGCTCCAGAAGTGCACTGCAGAGTCATGCTGGATTTATAAGCTCTTTGGGCAAGTTGTGTAGCAACACGCACAGGCAGAGCAGAACCAGAATGCAGTATTGCAACATGGCTGTGCCTTCCAAAGAACAATTTGTGGGCACAACCCAGGATACCCATTTTTAAACCATGCTCAATTCCTCCGCCAGGCAACTGAACACTCTTGAAGTTTATTAAATTAACCAATTAAACCAAGGCAATATATAGCAGATATGGGCCAAAGAAAGCAGTTGTGGGTGTAGCTCTTTGAAGGTGAATTATAGCCACTGCTGATCATGCTGCTACAGTAAATGTTGTCAGTGTTTCCATTATTTGTGGCTATATTTTCAGCAAGTTAGTATTGAGCCATGTGAAAAATTTTTGCTCATAATGCAAAGCCAGTGAAACAGGGCTATTCAAAGAGTCTGCAAAAATTGATGAGACAGGATTAAGCTGCAAAATGTGGATCCAAACCCAGATTTCAAGCACCCTAAACTCTAAATATGTTCATTTCATGCCCACCTCCCTTAACTGAGAAAAGTGTTCACTTTGGATTTTGTTTGATCACTTAAAATTCTGACAGTCTTGAAGTCAGATAAGTCCTGGGTTTGGACAGAGCTTTACTTTCGTTGTGTGTCTTGTTTGTGCATTACAGTAGAGCCTAGACAGACCCTGATGGAGATCAGGGCCCTATTGCGCTAGGTGCTGTACAAACACACAAATAAGAGAGAGTCCTTGCTTCTAAGATCTTCCACTGCTGATTAGCTTCTGTGTTTCCACCCACAAGAATGTGCTATTGTTATCAATCATGTTTATTATGGTAGTGGCTAGGTTCTCAAACAAAAACAGAGCCCTATTGTCCTGGGCCAATGATCCTCAGACCTCAATAATTGAGGAGCCAAATTAGCAATCACCTTTGCCAAAAGAGCCACAGTAGTGTGAATCCATTATGTCATGTATTATTTATGTATAACATTCTTCTCACAGCAAAACGATAGAACAATTATTATCAACTGTAATTGGTTATAATCTAGAAAAAGCTTCCTGATTGGCTAATCACTTGGATTGGAGCTCATAACAGTAAAAGATTGTGTGACTTAACTATGAAGCAAAGAGCCATGGTAGAGACTTATGACTCACAAGCCTCTATGTGACTGTCACTCTCGTGAGCACTGTGCAGCTGCAGAGTAGAAGACAACTCTTTGCTGTGACATACAGTAGAAGTGACCTTTTTTGACTTTGGCACCTGTCCTCTCTGGTGAAGCAGGCTTTCCTGGCCTGTTAGCCTGCTCCTGCTCAAGTCATTTTGGACTTGGGCAAAGAGAATGTTAACAAATCAAAGCAGTAATGTTTTACACTTTACGCTTGCTTTCCAGTGGTGTAAATAACATGTGGCTTAGGGCGATGGAGTCTGATTCTCCTTGTGTCCTTTCATATGGCAAGTCATTTCATATGGCCAAACCTACTTCTGACTCCAGATGTCAAATAAAATTGGGAGGGGGGGAAGGGATCTCTTGGAATGGCAGAATTTCAGTGGTTTGGAATTACAGTATGTGCAAATAGATATTTTTTTTTCATGCCCCCAAGTTTTATAATGGAAATGCTGACACTACGTTATCAGCATTGACTGTGACTTTTCATCGAAGAATGAGTTTCACCCAGAATTGTTTACTTTGGCCCAAATTTGTTGTCTCTTGTTTTGATTTAATAAGTTAATTTAATAAACGTCTGAAGTACTGTATCATTTGCTTGGCTGAGCTCTTTATACACCAGTCTGATGAAGAAAGTATAAATTTCAAAAGCTTTCCTGTATGAAGTTAATCAAATAAAAGATATCACCTACTGAATTTGCTGTGTGTGTGTTTTGGATGGACTAACTGAACCAACACATTTTTACAATTAAAACATTAAAAAAAAAAAAGCCATTTTGTTTAGATTCTATTTCAGGTTTGACCTGCCTAACAAAAGCCATGAAACTCCAGCTCACAGCTTGATAATGCAGCAGTACCCGCTACTGACTAATGGTTAGGCCATGCTATATCTTGCGTAAACCTGCAGAGCTGGGGGAGGAGATATATGTACTATAATAATTCACATACATTAGGGAAAGAAGAATGTTCTTGAGATTACTTGAGTCCTGGTCTAGTGCTTTAATCTCTGTTGAATTCCAAGTTCTGCCAAAGATTCTGTGCAATTACTTTTGTGGGTCCTTTAATCTCTCTACTTGAGTTCCCACGTGTGCACTCTAATATGGTAACACCATGATAAAGAGATCTGATGATTCTAATGCAGCATACTAAACAAGGAGTCTTGTGGCACTTTTAAAGACTAACAAAATTATTTATCACATGAGCTTTCATAGGCACAATCCCACTTTGTCAGATGCATGAAATGGGAAAAAATAGCATGTTAGCTGTAGATCTGTAGATACAGAGAAAGATGAGTCATAAGGTTAATTCAAATAGATCCAGGGGGATAGACTGCTAGCCTATCTCAGCAAAGTAAAGAAGCTGTTTTGATTGAAACAACATGTTAGAGAGAGGCAAGAAGTGAGAAGAATAGTCAAGAGGAAACACCTTTTGTAATGACTTATCCATTCAAGATCACTATTCAAACCTAGTCTGAAGCTATCTAATTTGCATATGAATTCCAATTCTTCAGTTTCACATCACAATCTGTTTTTAAAGCTTTTTGCTGAAGTACTGAAACTAGCGTGTTTTTTACAGAATGTCCAGGTAGCTTGAAATGTTCCCCTACCAGTTTTTTAATGGTACTGGGCTTGATGTCTGATTTATGTCCATTTATTCTTTTGAACGCAGAGAGACCACTACTGTAGGCTTCTCTAAAACCTCACTCCTGAATCACTATTGGTTTGTCTCTGGTACTTATGTGGAAATAGTTTAACTTGTTCCTAAATAGATTTTTTAAAAAAAACATAAATGGCATCTTTCCTTCTCCCTCCTTGTATCTGCCTTATCTATTTAATTAGTGAGAGAGAGTCCCTTGCCAAACACCTTGCTAGGATTATGTACAACACCTGTTACAGTAGAGGTTCTTAACTTTAGTGTAAACTAATAGAAGTTAGAAATGGAGAAGATCTATTAGACCAACCCAGATGTACAGGATTGTTCCCAGCAGGTCTGTGAAGAGGACTTTACAAAAGAATTATGCATAATTTAAGTTCCACAGGCCTTGAGTGAGAACCTAGGCATGGGTGGATTTTGTCCATGAGATGATTATACACAATAATTTTAAGATGAGCTCATGCCACAGAATTTGATCCAGGGTTTGAACATTTCAGTGGATGAAATTCACCCACTTTCTTTTAATTGAAGTTTTATCTGAGTGAGTGCAGTCAGTGAAATTCACCCCATGCTGAGGGCTAGCATGAGGCCAGGGCACCACCAGCAATAATAGGAATTACTTAACTAAATTCTGGCCAAAGATGATAATTTTGAGGGTGCAGGTTTCTGGGATGGCATTCAATGTCTGTTGCCAGCCCAGTATGGAAGAGCCAATTATGCAAGTTACAATTTGACTTGTGGCTTTGGTTTGATAGAGAGAGTTGTCATCTTCCCACTGTCTGGCTTTGTCATGATGAAGTGCATTGGTTCTCTAGGGCATGGCTGCGAACAGGAGCAGCTCACTGTAATTTTGCAAGGGCTATACATTTTAATTCTCAAAACACTCTCCTAATGAGAGTTAGAAATGTTTATAGGCCCCAAGGCTTCATAGTGCCCTGAGTCGCATTATATGGTGATACAGAACATAGTGGAGCACAGCTTTGTGACCTATCAGTGGATTCAGAATTATGGGCTGGCCATAAGGATGACTGGTGTGTGGAGGAGGAGAGTGAGCAACCTTCAATGTTAAAAGATGTATCCCTTTCCCAAGGAGGTGATTGGCAGGGATGGCATGTAAATATGTGCATGTAAATCAGGGATATGCAGGAAGCCCTGCTGGAAATGCAGAAAATGATCTGGTTCTGTTCCCTGTCAGAGTTGCTCCCCCACCCCAAGTGACTGCACGTTGGCTAGCCTGGGAGCTGTGTTTGTGCCACCTCCTGGGCTGCAGCAATTCCTAGGCAGCCTTCCCATTTGGTCACAGAGCCCAGTGAGATAATTCATATCACTGGGACAGGAGTGCCCCTGGCCTAGGAAAAGATCTGGGGTCCTGGAGCTGGGACCTGGGGCTCGAGCACCATAAGCCCAGCACCAGCAACGCCCCTGATTCTGGGCAACTTAAACAAGCTCTTTATTCATTTTAAGGCAGTCACCTCACAGTGTAGAAGGAAAACATGCATGTGGCTCTCTAAAAGCTGCATATTCCCCTTCTTGTTTGATCTACACGAAGGGTCCCTGGCATGATATCCCCTCCATCGCTCTGGGCATTAGAATTCTTCTAATTAGGATTAAAATTTGAATCCTTCTACAGAACATTGCAGATGGATTTAGGTGAGTCTCAACCTTTTCTTTCTTTCTGATTACCTATAGGCCAAAATCTGTCCTTGTTCCTGTGCCACCAAGAGTGGGATCTGGCCAAGCCTAAGTTAGATCCATTTTTTCTGGCTCAGCTGTGGAGGGAGTGGAGATAAGGGAAGACAAACAAGAAGCGTTGTGGCACTTTTAAAGACTAAAAAACTTCTTCATCACATGAGCTTTCATGGGAGAAAATCCCACTTCATCAGACGGTTGAGGATTGAGAACTGCCAGAATGGGAGGAAAAATAGATGCAGGGATGTATGAGACTCCAGGTTCACTAGCACAACAGAGGTGCAGCCTCTAGACCGGGAAACTGGCCTCATGGAGAGTCTTTGAACAGAGCTCACGCCCGGTGGGCCATGTCACTGCATGGGATTTCCACCAGTTGGTGCTTCTAGTTTGCAGTGTCAGAATTATGTAGCTGTACAGAAGAGGAGAGGGGCCCAAGAGTCACAGCCTGGGGAGACCCTGATATAATAGTGAGTGCGAGGCCATGAGTAGCAGGAGCCAGAAAGGAAAGCTGACTGGACCTGGCCAGCCACTTCCTGCCAGAATGGGGTGCCAGGAGCAGGGGATGCACCTAAGACCCCTGAACTGCTCACAGGCCATCAGGAAGTGAGCCAAGGAATGGGGAGAAGGTAGCAAGTGGTGTTGGTTGACTGGCTCAACCTGTGTGCGCAACAGAATAGGGGTGGATGGAGAACCATTTAATTTGATTCCAAGTACTCACTGAGGATGTATTAACTCCTTACCTGTCTTCATTGCCCAGCCAAGGCCTTCTGAAAACATCAGCAGCCACCTAAGCTGTCTGCCATTAGCGGCAATGTAGTGGAAAAGTCATAAAAGGGATCCCTCTTCCCACATTTCCTTTTAAAGTGTTCTGAGTTTTGTTTATTCAGTGACAACCCTTTGAAAGGAGGGGGGTGTAATGAGGGTATGCACGCAACAGGTTCCTGGTGTGCCTTTAAGTCTAAACATTTGAAAACACCCTTTACCTTGGAGAACTGCAGAGCAGAAGCTCATGCCATCTTAAAGGGGCACCTTTACAGCTACCATCTGAGGAACAGAGGGCAAAGTATTTACATAGCTCTCCAATGGTGCATTGTGATTGTGAGTGTGCTACTAAGCTTGAAAAATAGTGACCTTGTTTTAGCTTTCAATCCTGTGTAAATCAATTCTAGTGCCTGAAGATGTGGTTTTTTTAAGTATCACATCTTAGCAGGAGCATGGGGTAGTGTCAACACTGTTATTCCGTTTTTAAACCAAGATGATGGCATGGTGCAATGAAGTCTTGAAAAGGTTTTATTTTCACTTTAATGAACTATTTCACTGGCATTCTTGGCTTCTGCTGGCTGGTTGAGCCCAACAAACTTTTCAAGGGCTAGATGGCCCCTGAAGGTACCCACAGGGACCTAACTCCACCCCCTTGAGCACCCCACGGCAGTGGAACTGCAGCTCCTGTGCTTGGGACTATGTGAAGTACATCCAGAAACCTGCAAGGCACAAAGGGGACATAGAGGAATGGAAAGCCTGGAGGCAGGAGACCATTCTGAAGAATTTCACGAGGTGACTTAAAACTTATTCTCTTTGACTGCTGCAGGGTGTGGTGGGGTGGCTTTGCCTGTAGAGTCATAATTCCCCTCTGGCCCTATGGGGAAGCAATGCTTTCCACCACCCCCTCTGCAGCTCTTGCTACATGGTACAACTCTAGTTCCATGGGAAGGAAGAATTTCTGACTTTCCATTTCCACTTGCAGCATCTGTTTGGAAACCTATTGTGCCCAACGCTGATGGGCCCCATCTAATGCCAGCAGGCTTCCTTACAAACATGGCTCTGATACTGAGGGGCCGCATGGACCCTAGGTGAAAGGACCTCTGCCTGTCAGGCTAGAGGCACAAAGAATAAGAGACACTGAGCCTGGTTCTCTTTGGACTCATGGGGACTGTTTGGTGCAACATTCATATGTTATGCTCCAGAAGGTCTGACCTAAACTATTGTGTCATGTTTCACTTTGACCAAAGCCTGCCATCCTTCTAGAGAAAATCCTTTCTTTAAATAGGGAGATCTTTTCTGCTAAATGAAACGAGTGTTTGGAGCTGATAAGTGCTCTATGAATGTTCATTAAGATTGTTATCCCAGCCTTCTTACAGGGCATAATGTGTCTTGATGGTATCTCATGCCAAAGGATCTTTTGTCATCCATTAAATTACTAGGAGGCACATAATCTGATGATGACGACAGCGAAACCTGTGTGGAAAGTACAGAAGCTTTCATGGTGGAGGTGTTTGTGTGAGCCTTAAGGGAATGAAGCAATCTGGCCTAATGCACAGCACTAGTTCACGATTTGGGAATCTGGGCTTCTATTCCTGACTTGGCCAGTGGTCTGCTTGGCAGCCTTGAGCAAGTCAAATTTACAGCTCTGTGCTTCAGTTCTTCTATCTGTTAAGTGGGGCTAGTGATCAAGTACTTTACAAAGAAGATCATTGGATGAAAAATGCCATGTGAGACAGCTAATGTACGTAGTATAATTCAGTCCAAACAGCTGAATGGCAGGATTAGAATTTCAGCTACAGGGTCAGTTTCAACAGATGTCTTAATGGTATCTTATGCTGGAAACATGATTTTGATTGGTTTGACACTTATCTGGGCATTCAGTGTCTTGGCATCACATCTGGGTGCTACTGCGTTGCACATTCAGCCTCTGAAATAGCTGTCAATGAGATTGCAACAGCTTGAAACAAGCTAATCTGTATTGGTCAATAGGAGCAGGAAACACTAAACAGGAGAAGGGGGTACGTGGACTAATTTATTCTTCCTAAAACTTTCCTTTTATTCATTATTTTCTTAATGGCATGTATAAAATTGAACTTCTTGCTGAGCAGGCTGGTTCTACGACTTCTAGTTTTTCTCTCTCTTTAGAGCAGCCACTCCCAACCTTTTCCTTTATGAGGACCACTGCACTGTCACTGAAAGCTTTTGGGGATCACCAAGTAAACAAGTCATTTTAAACATTTTTAGCATAGCCCATGTCTGATGGGAGTCAAACTTGTATATCAGAGTATTAAAAACACAGCTATTTCTAATATTAAATTATGCTCACTCACAAACATATTGCACTCACCACTGTATATTGACCCCCAGTAGGGCTACCAATGGAAAAATGATGTTATCTGAATTCATAGAATGTTGTATTACACAAGGATGTTTGTGAAGCAAATTACATTGCAAATAATAATGTAACATTGAATATGATACATAAGAGGTACATGGGATTATTATTACCTAACTTTTTTCTCCCCCCATGGACCATCTGCAGTACCCTCATGGACCACAGGTTGGGAACCATTGCTTTAGAGACTTTCTCTGTTGTAGCTAATGAAACACGCTGGGTTTGGCTATCAAGGTGAGTCTCCAAGCTAGTTCTACACTATCATATAAGGTCTAAAAACCTTCCATGGGTCACAGATGTGGGGATAAACCATAGTGCTACAAATGGTCTGCTGGCCATATAATGACTACCGAGAGCCTAAAGAGAAAAAGATCTGTACAGAGTCTCTCCGTGAAACACTAAAAGCTTAAATATATTGAAATGCTTGTTCAGGATGGTAACCAAGCCAAAGCAATCCATATCATTATGCCACTCCCATGGGATTCAGCCAGTAAAAAAGGGATGTGGTGTTTGTGTTAAGTAAGAAAATGCCATATATTGATTAACTGACAAGTCTGAGCAAGAAAACTTAATTACATTTCTGGAGCTTCCTGGCAAAGATGTAGGAACAACAACTCCTCCCTTCTTCCCATGAATCTAGTTAAATTACCCACCAGAGAGCTACTGTTCTCATCTGCCAAATGAGCTCCGAGGAGCATGTGATGTGGTTTTACGTTCCCTGTTCACAGTCTGCATCCTGGAATTGTCCATGTACCTGGCTACTCAACATAGCCCCTCCAGGTGAATTCACTTTCAGAAGCCTGATATTATAGCACACAAATTTCATTTGCTTGTCTGGCTAATTAACCCTTGGGACATGGCCAGGGAGTAAATTGCTGTAAAATGCTAGAGGTGAAGATAGTTGTCTATGAACTGGACCTCCCATAAAAGAGTCACAGAGCTAATCACTAGCTTGTTGCATCTAAAGTAGTGTTACCTAGTGGGCAGAGTAGTGGCCTGGGACTTGGAAGACCTGTGTTCTAGTTCCAGCTTGACCTTGGATAAATTACTTCCTTTCTGTACTTGTTTCACCTTCTATACATTGGGAAGGGATACAGACCTATAGCTAGAAAATACAATACAAGAGCTATGTCTCTTTTTTTTTTCTTTATCTTTTAATCCCTACACAATGCACTAAGCAACACAAATTGCCTCACCTTGGGGGATCCCAGCACAGATGCTTATGTACCCTGTATGCATCTGCAGTGACACCTGAGTGCTAGGAAGGAACAGAAATCCTGAATGGTTGATCACTGAGGGCCACCGTGTACTATCAGAACCATTTACTGAGGGCTGTGATAGATTCTCCATCATAGGCTACTTTTAAATCAGGATGGGATGTGTTTCTAAAAGATGTATTTGACAACTTCGTTTGCTGAAGTTCTACAGCCAGGGCTATGCAAGTAATCAGGCTTGATGAACTAGCCTCTGAATCCAAGAATCTAATGCACTGTGGACATCCTTCTTTCCATGGTGTGTGCAGAGCCCTTCTTGAGAGGTGGTGTGACTATGTTCTTCAGAGTTATACTTTTTGAAGCTGCAAGTTCTAGGCTATTCTCTTGCTGTCTGTTCCAAACTTCCAAAGATGTTTCTCAAGCTCTCTTTGGTGATGGAGATAAACGTGGACACTTAAGAATATGATCTCATCAGTCAGGTTGGTACTAGTTATGGCAAATACAATCTTCCTCTGGAAGATTGCTGGGGCAGTAATAAGACACAGAATTGCCAGCTTTGGAACAGAGTGGTAGAAGCCCTGTTTTCATTATCTAATAATCGCTTTCCAAATTCACAGTACAGAGAGAGCTTTTGAGCCTTGCATAGCTAAGATGAAGGTGGCTTCCTTTCTATGAAAGGACACAGCTAAGCTTGAAAGGTCTGGGTTTTAATGGGTAGTATCAATAACTAATTTCTCCTCCATCCCTGAAAACCAAGAGGAAACATTTCCAACATTAATCATCAAAAATGCAGAGAACCAAAGTTTTTGGTTTTGTTTGTTTTAAGATAGCTCACTTTTAGGCAACTGCTGTTAATCTGGCAAACTAATATTATGAAACACTGATTTATTATTTTAAGTTTGAGGCTTCTGTGAATCTTGACTTCTGGAGTCATTCATTGGCTGATCCTGTAAACCCTTGCTGACATGGGAATCCTTTTATTCATGCAAGTAAACTTGCCGACATCAGTTGCATTCTTTAGCATGACTAAATATGTGGGCCTTAATTCCAAAGACAAAACATCTCTTAGCAGTGGGTTGGAGGGATCTGAAATGTATGCTGGAGCTAAACATTTAAGTTGTTAAGACTGGTCAAAAGTACTTGGAAATAAATGTTCATCTTTTCAGTTCAATAAAAATGGAGTTTTCAAGTTTAGAGATGGGATCATGTTTTTTCAGAAGAGCTTGACCACTACCTAGGCTGGTACGTACCTAAATGAAAATGAGATTTTCAGAAGTGGTTAGCTCATTGGATGTTGCAGTAAGGGGAGTTAAGTGGTCTTGACCATCCATCTGTAATAGTGTGTGTATGCCTTTCTGAAAACACTGCCTGAAAGGTCAAATGCTGAAGAATGCATAATGTTATAATTAGGACTGCATAAAGGAAAGCAGCTTTCCCAAGGACTTTATAGGCTCTGCTTATGGACCATACTTTTTCAGGTTGGCTGCATCAAAATAAATTGTACTGTGAAGCTTCAGGAAATAATGGGTATTTGTTACCCCAAAAAGTCAGTTATATGTATGAGCAATCATTTTTTAGAGCTGCTGCAGGCACAGAGCCCTAAAATGGGGTAAAAAACAGCTCACAGAGAGAATTTTCCTGCAGGAAAGTTAAGTACCACCAATACTTTGCAAATACAGAATAGCTGAATTATGTTTTTTTTTTTTAAAAAAAACAACAGTGTAACAGCTGAAAACATTTTGAAATATGTCTCTAAATAAGAGACATTTTGTGCAGTTGCAGTAATTAATGGTTTCTCTTTTGAAATACCCTCCAGAAAACTAACTCATGTGTTTGACAGCAAACATGAATGTGCCTGTAAAACTCAAGAGAATCATTAGGCTTGTGCAAGCTTGATCACTTTAAAACAAACCAAGAAGGGAAAAACTGAACATAAAGGCATGTTACAAATGAAGGGCTTGATTCTGCACCTATTGAAGTCAATAGGAGTATGTCGGAATTGGGCCCAAAGGAAAGGGTGAAGGCCTGGATGAGTTAAATCCTCACCAACTTAAATGTGCAGATGAGGTGTGTAAGTCATAGTAGACTTTGGCCAAAGAATCTAACACAAATTGCAAAACAAGAAATTTGAGGCCTGTAAGTTCATTCTGCACCAATACCCATGGAACTAAGGGGGGGGGGGGGGATTGGTCTAATTCAAAAAAGCAACAAAATTGGAATGATTTCAGTTGCTTCAAAAAAGCTGGACATAATTGGAAATAGACATGACAACAGACCAGTGTTCTCTACTTGTTACCAACAGTTATAGTTCAATTCTCTTTTTTTCGTGCCAATGTGACTTCACTCATGTAGTTACATATACAGATGTAAATGAGAGGAAATGTAAATAGGGTATTTACATGTGTAACTCAGTGGAGAATTTGACAAACAGGGTAAATAACCAAGAAAACATTTGTGACAGTTTTTAACTAATTTATAGTTTGTATCTCTCGTCAGGGGTGTCAGGCTTACGGGGCTCGAGGCCCAGGTCCACCTCCGGGCCACCCACGGTGGCGGCTGCAGCAGTGGCGTGCAAGCCCCAAGTCCCAGCACACTGAGCCCCTGGTCTTTTTCAGGGCCAGTGGCATTTCTTTCTCTCTTCATATTTGCTTTTTATGAATATTCCAATCAGTGAATTTACAGAAAAGAGAATTTTAAGCAACAGTTCAAGAAAATTTAATGGAAAGTGATCCTAGGTTACTCATCCAGTTGGTGAATAGAGACACATTGTGTACCCGCTGTTAGTTCTCAGCAACCATTTCATGGTCAAACTGTAGACCAGGATATTAAATATCATAAATTAGTTTGCAAGAAGTGCTGAATAATGAATGCCAAGAGTAAATCACAAACAGAAAAAGTGGTAAAATTAATTGAATACTGTTTACTATTAATTATTCACCCAGATTTCATGACTAAACAGTGGGTGAATCTTGAAAGGGTCAGTATCACAAAGTTCAGATTGCTAGTGTGAAGTCTGGTGGAAATCATGAGCATCATACTCTAAAAACTAGGCTTCAGGGCTCATCTTTACCATCTACAGGAGTCCCTCTGATCCAAAAAAGTTTCACATCCTGTATTTCAATGATGGCTAACTACCTAGAAATAACAAGTTTCTATTTAAAGAGTAGAAGCTTTTATTTTTTATTTTATGTATTTATTTTACATAGGTGAAACTCTGACTTCCATGGCGTTATCCCTGATTTATCCTGTGGGAAAGAAAGGGCAAACCAAGCACCAAATAAATAGCAGAATTTTCACTGTTTTCCTGAAAATTCTGAGATGGTAGTCTGTCTTAAGCTATGGATATGACTGTAATGCAATCAGAAGGGAAAGGGGACTGCAGTTTCTGGAGACCTACCCCAGCTAGCATTAATCTTAGGAATCTTGCTGACTGATGGGGGTGAAATTGTGCCAGCAGAGCTTCTGGGTGGGATATATAAACCTGCCTGGAACCCTGGATAATTACATCTGTAGCTAGCTGATTCTGAAACCCATAAGGCCTCAGCGTCAGTGCTCTGGTACTCACACTTCCCTGAGTGAAAAAAATTATGTTTGCCTGATCTGCAGTCACACCCTGGCATCGCAGCATAGATGTCCCCTGCGTTTGTGCATCAAGAAGATGCTCTTGGTACTCTTGAAATATTTCCGTTACCTGTATGTCCCTGTTGAAATATTGAACTCATAACATTAGCTCAGTGATCAATTCACTCGATAAATCTGTTGATTTCCAAAGGGATAGCTGTGTTAGTCTAGTCCAGCAAAAAAAACAACAAGGAGTCGTGTTCCACTTTGAAACTAACAGATTTATTTTTCGCATGAACTTTTGTGGGAGAAAATCCCACTTCCTCTGATGCTTCGAAGATGGGTGAACTTACAGAAAGGAATGAAACTAAATGCAAGGGGGTGTAAAACATTGGATCAGCTCATACAGTAACAGCAGATCAGAGCAGTTGTTAGGTTCAAACCATGGGAAGCCTGAAGTCAAATTACCTTTTGTAATGGGAAAAGAACCCAGAGTCTCGATTAAGTCCTGCTTTCACAGAATTTAGCTTGCATATTAATTCGAGTTCAGCTGCTTCTCTTTGAAGTCTTGACGTCCCAGCCACATCCCTGACGACAGTCATTAACAAATCAGTCATTGAGTGATTAGAAAGATGGAAGTGCTCAGCAACTGGTTTCTTTGTTCTGTGATCTCTGATATCAGCTCTGTGCTCATTCATCCTTTTACGCAGCGATCGTCCTGTTTGTCCAATATATAAGGTGTTGGGGCATTTCTGGCACATGATGGCATAGACCACATTAGTAGATGAGCAGGTAAATGAGCCTTTGATGGAGTAGCAGGCTTGATTAGGACCTACGATGGTATCTGTTGTGCAGATATGTGGGCAGACTTGGCAGCGTGGTTTGTTGCAGGGGTGTGTGCGTAGTCTGCCCACATATCTGCACAACAGATACCATCATAGGCCCTAATCTAGCCTGCTACTCCATCAAAGGCTCATTTACCTGCTCATCTACTAATGTGGTCTATGCCATCATGTGCAAGAAATGCCCCAACACCTTATATATTGGACAAACAGGACGATCGCTGCGTAAAAGGATGAATGAGCACAGAGCTGATATCAGAGATCACAGAACAAAGAAACCAGTTGCTGAGCACTTCCATCTTTCTAATCACTCAATGACTGATTTGTTAATGACTGTCGTCAGGGATGTGGCTGGGACGTCAAGACTTCAAAGAGAAGCAGCTGAACTCGAATTAATATGCAAGCTAAATTCTGTGAAAGCAGGACTTAATCGAGACTCTGGGTTCTTTTCCCATTACAAAAGGTAATTTGACTTCAGGCTTCCCATGGTTTGAACCTAACAACTGCTCTGATCTGCTGTTACTGTATGAGCTGATCCTATGTTTTACACCCCCTTGCATTTAGTTTCATTCCTTTCTGTAAGTTCACCCGTCTTTGAAGCATCAGAGGAAGTGGGATTTTCTCCCACGAAAGCTCATGCGAAAAATAAATTTGTTAGTCTCAAAGTGCCACACGACTCCTTGTTGTTTTTTTTGGTTTTTTTTTTTAAATCTGAGAAATCACTCAACAAAATATTTTCACAATCTTATCTAAAAACTGTTATTGCTCCCAGCTTGTAGAGACATGTGCTATCTGATGGCCTAAGATGTTATTACCCTGAAATAACATGTCCAAATGTGTCAGGAGGAGGTATGTTGAAGCATTTGCCTCATATCACCTGCCTGCTAGCAAATGGGTGGTGAGAGGACCAGGGTTTTAATAGTTACTTTGTGCATTAGGAAGATCATACAACTATCTTTTTAACCGCAATTCTGGAAGACCTGTTGGCTGGTCTAGCTCACAGCCCCAAATGACTTCAAGGTGCAGTTGTTCAGTGCCTAACCCTACAGGGGAAAAAACAACAATTTGACACGCCTTCCAGAACAACATCTTCCGGATTGGGAAGATTAGGAAGAAAAAGGCCTGTGTGTGAAACCACGAATTATATTTTGTCTGCCAAACCCCTTTGAGAATTGGACCAACTGTCGGTTCAAATGATTTGTGCTTATCCAAACTTTACTCATCAAAGGTTTTTATGAGTTCACTTTGGCAATGCCTCTGTTTTTCCATGTGGTGAAATCATACACCTGGAAAACATGCAGCTGAAGTGGTGCAGTACTTGAATAACCTTCCTTGTTCTCCAAAGGCTCTTGAGCTTTAAGAATCATAGTAGTTAAAGTGTTTGTAGTGCTATAAAACTTGTACAACTTCACTGTCAACCAGACTGTTGCTTAACCCTCTTGGCCAGATGATTGGCAGCTTCCTTGTGAGTTTTGTAACACCACGAACAACAAATGTTGGCCTGAAATCTTACCTGTACACAGAAAAGAATGTAAAACACTTAATTTATTCATCTTTGGACACGTTGTTTGGTGCATGAGTGTCAGAAATACCTTGTAGTCTTCATCCTCTGCTATGCCTGTGAGGAACAATGTTTTAAGGTTTATATTTGAACATGCCTCACAAATAGCATAGGTACAGCATCACCCAAATTCAACTAACTTGAAGATGGAGAGCAGCAGCCAAAAAGACTGTTGCACTGTGCAGAAGCAAGGGTTTCGGTGTGCTGTGGGGCAGCTTGACTGAAGATGTTGAGGCAAAGTATGACCAAGTGCCATGGGGACTTTAATTTCCATGCTAAGCCAAAAAAGACCTTCATTGTTAAAAAAAAAAATTTATTCCAAAAGAGCCCTCCTAGGGCCTGGTGCTCAATTGTATGAATGGTGCTGTGCAATCTTGCCAACATTAGTGACTGGAAACTTGGTTGTAATTGTGAAACAAAAACTATCACTGTACACACATCATGAAAAACATACAGTTTCATGCTGCTTCATTGACTCCCATACAGTTGTGCCAGGGAAGTATTTGCCTTTTTGGGCACAATGACCAGCTTTTTGCCTCGACAGTTACACAGTAAGCTAGCCGAAGATGGGCTATAGGAAAAGATATGAAATATGACTGAAAAATGAAGAGTACAAAAGAGGTGAGAGCTCTGATTAGACTGTCCCAAAACCTGTTTGAAGAGGTCTGGCCCTTAGCCAGTGCTAGGAGGAAAGACCAAGGACATGGAGCTAAAAGTATGCTATTATAGTTTGAAAAAGAACGATCTTTTATTTACCATATTTACTCACTTGCACACTTAATAAAGCAGTCCTTCACCAACTACCCATGTCGCTGTGATGATGCTAAAAACTTCACACCATATACCAAAATAGCACTTGTCCCTGACTCTGCCACTGAATCCCTCTGTGACCTTGAGGAGGTTCACTTAATCTCCTCTGGGTCATCAGTTCGAATTCTATTAAGTGCATGGACATGCTGGCTTTCTTCAGTTTGAATTGATGAAAGCTGACTTTGAATTGGTCAAACTTCATTTGAATTTGAAGTCATGGTCAATTTGAACTGAGTAATTCAAATTGACCGAGTGTGGCCATGTCAGTTCAAACTCACTGTTTAGTTTGAATTAGCCACAGCTTGATTTTCCTGTACAATAGCACCCCCTACCTAATTTGAACTAGCAAGTCCTGTTCATGGACATGCCGATTCGAATTGGATTTTCTAGTGTGGCCACGTCAATTCGAATTGACTGAATTTGAATTGATAAGTATTAGTTTGAATTGACTAATTCAAATACAGTAATTCAAATTGAAACTTTAAGTGCAGACATAGCCTCTGTGACTCAGTTCCCTAACAATTAAATGGTAAAAATGCTTGCCTATTAAACAGTGAGCTATTGGTTGGTTGTACTGCACCTAACATCATGGGTATCTGGTTTTGACTTGTGCCTCCTAGATGTTTTTGGAATAACAATACTAATATGCTATAAAATCTGCATCAAATGCCTGTAACTAGATTTGTTTGTAACAAGATTGCATTGATAACCAGTTTATGCTAGCTGTACACAGCATCTTTCCACTAAGTAGCTTCATATTGTCGTGTAAAAACACTGTCCAGGTCTGTTGGGTCTTGTCTGTATCAAACAAAACTCCTCTCAAACCTGGATACCTATTGATAGGCTTTATGCTTATGAACAATTCTTTGTGAACGTTCCTATAGACCACACACCAGGAAAAAAAAGCTTCCAACATGCTGGTTTGAGATCTTTCAAGAAGAATTATTAGGAAGGACTGTAAACTTTAGTATTAATGAGCAATTATGGATGCATTCCATTAATCTACTGGCCTTGCAACATGCTGCTAAATGGGATGCTGGGCTTGGCTCTTGCTCCTGGTTTTGACATGGGGGTAGTGGGTGGGGATGATGATACCCTGGGAAGGAAGGCATGACCACTTATCAACCTTAAGTTACTTTTGCTGGGCTTAACCCTAATGAAAGATTTAAATCCTTATCTTGTCCTCCACTTGAAATTGTGGTTACTATATTTTTTTACATCTTCCCATCCCTGCAGCCTTTACCTCTTGCTTCCTTGTTCTTGAATCTGCTAATGCCATCATTATTTTAGAGCTGAATGGCTGCTCTTACACTACCTGCTAAGAGTCATGGTGTCTCCCTGGTGTATATTGTTCTGGGAACTGGAGATCTGGTAAATTTTTGCTTCTGTCTAAGGTGGTTGCGGGGGCAGGTACCAGTAAGTTATGGGCTGCAATTTCAATGAGGCTTCTTATTGAAGACCTAAAGCTTGAGTTATCTGAACCCCAGTGATACTTGTCCTCTCAACAGTGGTCTCTTCTTTGGTGGTTTTGATTGTGTGGAAGCAAATATCAGAGAGAAAAAAAGGTTCCTGTCCCCAAGAGCCTGTATACTAATCTGGACACCTTCTGTGTGAGGCAGCACAAAGAAGCATGAGGAGGGAAAATCATAAGGAAGAAGAACATGGGGAAATGAATTGGGAGATCATTTATACTTCACTTTGCAAAGACTTGCTAATTTGGGGACAGTCTTGCTTGTGAGCAAACCCCTGGAGGGAATCCTGAGAGGGATGAGCATTCTTTCATGTTTAGTTTAGAGTTTCCACCCAAGCCATTACAGAGGGTAGAAGGCTGGTCTGTGGCAAAAGCACTCGTATGCAATGCTGTAGATCTGAGTTCAATTTCCAGCTCTGTTGTGTACTTCCAGTGAGACCTTAGCAGTACTGGGGTTGAAGAGAGAAATTGACTCCTGACTGTGAGGCTTTCAAGTGCTACAGTGATTAGGGGGCCAGGACTCAGGGGTGTAGGTGATGGTGGAGGATGAATTGTTGTTACCCAACGGGCAGAGTCTGCCCACATATCTGCACAACAGACACCATCATAGGTCCTAATCAAGCCTGCTACTCCATCAAAGGCTCATTTTACCTGCTCATCTACTAATGTGGTCTATGCCATCATGTGCAAGAAATGCCCTAACACCTTATATATTGGACAAACAGGACGATTGCTCCGTAAGAGACTGAATGAGCACAGAGCTGATATCAGAAATCAAAGAACAAAGAAACCAGTTGCTGAGCACTTCCATCTTTCTAATCACTGATGGATTTGTTAACTTTAAAAGGAGTAGCCGTGTTAGTCTAGTCCAGTGAAAAAACAACAAGGAGTTGTGTGGCACTTTAAGACTAACAGATTTATTATTTGCATGAGCTTTCGTGGGAGAAGATCCCAGTTCCTCAGATGCTTAGAAGATGGGTGTGGCTGGGACGTCAAGACTTCAAAGAGAAACAGCTGAACTCGAATTAACATGCAAGCTAAATTCTGTGAAAGCAGGACTTAATCGAGACTATGGGTTCTTTTCCCTTTACAAAAGGTAATTTGACTTCAGGCTTCCCATGGTTTGAGCCTGTAAACTGCTCTGATTTGCTGTTACTTTATGACCTGATCCTATGTTTTACACCCCCTTGCATTTAGTTTCATTCCTTTCTGTAAGTTCACCCATCTTCGAGGCATCAGAGGAAGTGGGATCTTGTCCCATGAAAGCTCATGCAAAAAATAAATCTGTTAGTCTTAAAGTGCCACACAACTCCTTGTTGTTTTTTCACTGGACTAGACTAACCCGGCTATCCCTTTTGAAATATACTCTAAGTCCCATCAATCCTGAGGTATTTTCAGGGTTTGGAACAAGCTAAGCAGTCTCTAAATATTCTCAGGAGCAGATGAACCCTGAGCTCTCAGAAAGTACACATCTTCTTCCTACAAAAATGCTGCTTGCTTGGACAAGAATTTTCAAATATCAGCCATTCTCTTTCCCACCAGCAAACCTGGTTTATTGAGGCAGTGAAATTCCATTCTCTGGGCAAAACCAAAGAATTTTCCTCCATTAGCCTTAAGTGGAAATTGCTTTGCAAAGGAATTCCAAAGGAATTCACTCATGCAAACAACTTTATCTTTTGCTTGTTTCATCAGCAGTGAGAACTCTTTCCACCCAGCTATGCTTGGAGGAAAAGAAGTTCTGTGTCTTTGTAAAAACATTTCAGAACTTGAGTGGTGAAGGTTTTCACAGGAAGGGCCTGTATGTAATTTTATAAAGTGAATACAAATGGTGAAAAATGTGGACTTATTAATTCTGGCACACTGATCCAAACTGTACTGTAGAATCTCTATGGAGAGAAATAGCATACTTGAATAAGATGTGTACAGCAATAGGAATATGCTACCAACCATCTGACTAGAATGGTGACTGTGAAATGCTCCAGGAGATGAGAGAGGCAAGAAAGGTGAAAAACTCAATGACAATGGAGGATTTCACCTCAGGATGGAACACAGAAGTAAAATTTCTATACACAGTTAGTGACTAGTTCTGGAACCCACAAAGAGGTGAGGTTATTCTTGATTTAATCCTTAGTGGTGCATAGTATCTGGTCCACAAGGTGAGTATAGCTGAACCATCTGGTAACAGAGACCATAAGCTCATTAAATTTAACATTCAGAGGGTGTGTGTGTGTGTGTGAGAGAGAGAGATATTAAACAAACCCACCACAGTAGCATTTAACTTAAAGAGAACAAAACAAAAAATGAGAGCTTGTTAAATTGAAATTAAATGGAAAAGTCACAAGTGAAATAGGTGTAGTTAGCATGGAAATTGTTAAAAACACTAAAATAGAGGCTCAAACCAAATGTGTGCCTCCAAATTAAGAAAAAGAAAAAGGAAAAAAAAAGAAGAGAAAAATATAAAACCATGGTTAAACAATGGCGTAAAAGGCAGTTAGAGACATCCTTTTAAAAATTAGAAGTCATATCCTACTGAGGAGAATAAAAACTCTGGAAAGCCAAGTGTAAAAGTATAATTAGACAAGACAGAAAAAGAATTTGAAGAGCAACTAGCAGAAGACACACACCAACAGCAAAAAATTTAAGTACCTCAGAAACAAGAAGGCTGCTAAAGATTCAGTGGGGTCACAGATCAACAGGGTGCTAAAGGAGCATTAAAGGAAGGCAGTCAAAAAAACAAAACAAAAAAAAACAAAAAACTAAGGATGTTTTGACCCATCAGGAAAAGGATAAATAATAGAAGAGATCAGAATGCCACTATATAAATGCATGGCATGTTCATGCCTTGAATATTCTGTGCAGTTCTGGACCATGGCCCCATCCCAAAAAAAAGATACGTTGGAATTAGAAAAAGTACAGAGAAGGGCAATAAAAGTTATTAGGGATATGGAACAACTTCTTTCTGAGGAAAAACTAAAAGACTGATATTGTTCTACATAGAAAAGAGATAAAGAAGGGGACATATGATAGAGATCTATAAAATCATGAATGGGGGAAGAAAGTAAATTAAGGAAGTGTGTTTTACCATTTCATATAAAACAAGCACCAGGTTTCAAAGGGTGTTGTCAAATTAAATTAATAGGCAGCAGATTTAAAATAAAAATAAGAAAGTACTTCAAACAATGCAGTTAACTGTGGAACTCATTTCCAGGGGCTGTTGTGCAAGCCAAACATATTTGGGTTAAAAAAGGATTAGACAAGTGAAGAGAGGATAGGTCACCCAATGGCTGTCAGCCGCCATGGTCAGGGACATAACCCCATGGCCAGATATTCATAAACCTCTGTCTGCCAGAAGCTGGGACTGGGCAACAGAAGATGGATTGCTTGAAATTGTTCTGTTCAGTACCTCCAAAGCATGTAGCACTGGCCAATTTTGGAAGATGGGATATTGAGCTCGAAAGATGGACCATTGGTCTTGCACAGTATGACTTTTCTTATCTTCTTGACATCTTTGTTGTCCAATTAATAATCTGATGTACCCTGACTATTGAGTTTTTGCAAACAGTGCCCCCCCAATATTTGTGTAGCGACACCCCTACTGAAATCTACTTCACTCTCTGAATTTGTTTAGATTTACAGTAATGTAGCTATGCTTGAAATAGTGTGCATTGCAAGTCAAATAGCTGAGTTCTTCTGTTTCGCAACAACCACACCCAGTGCTGCCTTGCAGATCTTATTTACATAAGACAACTTCATTGTGTTCAGAATGTCTGGAGTGGGGTTGTCACCTCTGGAATGGGCAGTAGCTCTTACTAATAAAAACCCAAATTCTGCCCAGTCCCTCAACACTTAAAACTGTTCTTCAGACAACAAAATCATCCCTCTCAGCTGTATTTTTGTGATCTTAACATTGTAACCTGTTTTATTCTCAAGCACAATAGGATGAGACCTTTCACAAGACAGAAGAAAGACGTATCTCAAATGTTTCCTGTACATAAGCATCAGTGATGTATGTGTAGTTTCTAGTGCGCAGAGGATTAGAATGAATACATTCCTTGGAGATGCCATTTTAATCTTTCAAGCTAAACTTAGATCTCGGACACCTGTCTCTGCATCAGTCTATTTCTTGAACTCATGAATTTTGTGCACAGCTGTCGGTGTTGCATGTGGGACTCTCTTTTCAGCTGGCTCCATTCCCAGTTGGCTGTAAAAAGTAGGAGCCTGTCTTAGGAAGAGAATTTCTACTTCTGCATACTTTGGTGGAAACAACAAGATGTAAAACAAGATTTAATGACCCAGCTTTTTAACCATTTATTAACTTGTCTGTACACAGATAATCTCCAGGGACCTAAGTTGCATATTACAACTTAAGGATAGAGTTCCTGTACCGCATGGACGTCATTTAATGATTTATGTGGATAAAACAAAGCATATAACCAAACAAATTGCCATGGGTGGTTTACTTTGAAATAGAACCTAGGGAAGTGGCAGCTTTTAGCCCAATGAATATCTGACCTGAAATGAGAATTATAAAATGAGCATGCTCTCTCTCTTGCCTGCTGAGCCCGTTCTAGACCAGGGTTTGGCAACCCAAAAAATAAGAAGAGCCATTTTTTAAAATTCCTTGAATAACCAAGTGTTTTGAGAGCCGCAATGGGTGCAGCCTTCTAGTGGGGATATAGGGGAGCTGGGCCACAGCAACTGTCACAGGGTCCCATGGCCAGGGGAGGGAGCTGGGAATCAGGAATGTGCCTCCTGCAGGATTCCCCAGTGGTGGTGAGGAGCCTGGAGCCATGCATAGGACACCTACAAAGTCCCCTGGTGGCAGGATGGGGTTTGGAGCCCAGAGCCACAAGGGGGCAGCCAAAGAGCCACACATGGCTCCAGAGCCTCGGGTTGCAGACCCATGTTCTAGACCAATGATTGAAGATTCCAAAGGAGAAAGAGGGTTACTATGAAAAATGACCTCAGATACGTATTCTCCACTTCTTTGGGCTGAGAAATAGGAGAAAGGATGGCTGAAGTGGAACCACTAGGACAAATGAGGCTTGCAGAGTTTGGTAATGCAGCAGGGCATCTAGCATTGACTCTGAGGAATGGACTGCAGAGACTTCGAATCCCAGCATACTATGCTCTGTCTTATTCTGACAGCCTTTTTGTTCAGATTCAGGTGAGGCACTGCATGCTGAGCTGGGTAGTCTCTTCTGGTTGTGCATCTATTTACATTTAAGTGGCCACAGTCTACTGTTTCAGGTATAGTCCTTGTGCTAAAAGTGTGCCAGGCGCACAACATTTTCATGAGGGTGATGTTAGGTAAAATTCCTCCAAAAGAAATGTGTCCTCCCTCCCCACAAATCATTTGCCTGAAATTTTAGAGTCCATGACTTTTAGAGTAGGACATAAAAATGAGGTCCCAACCTTTGTGACTGCTAAGGGGGATGCATTTTTCAGTAGAAGATATGCTTTTTCGCAGGAGCAGATCTCAGTCCAGAGTCGCAGATACAAATCATGAGTACAGAGATGTCGAAACTCAACTGTGGGTGCTAGCCTATCTCATTAGTGACAAAAAGCAAATTTGCCCACAAAATGGGATTCAGAGCTTTACCCAGAATCCAAATGTACTCCCCAAATTCTCATGGCATTCTTTGCTTGTTACATTTGTATGTTGTATTTTTGCCTCCTTTCAACAATTTTGGTTGAATATGGTCATCTTGTATTCATGTTCCTGTTATGCAGTGTTATTGTGCACTGTTCAACTTCCTCGTCAGAGTTACCAATTGTACAATAATGTGCAAAGCAATTCCTGAGAGTAACAAAGATCCTTTTGGAATCAAAAGGCATTTTATGAATGTAATTCATTATCCATCATCTGATATTGAGAGGTTATCTTGGCCAGTGACACTGTATTATGTTGGTATCTTCTATCTCCTCAAGGAAGAGGTCACCAGAGAACTTGGCTCTTGTTAAGCAATACACCTAAACTACTAGGTAATGATTTGATCAATCAACAAGCTTGTCAGATCAGACCCTAGATATGATGGCGGGTTGCCAGCTATTAGATCAGAGAAAGGTTTTTTGATGTTATCTGAGCACAGTTAGGTGATGTGCTTTGCGAGCTGGGCCAAATGTAGATGAACATGAATGAGGTGTGCTCACTGAGAATTCCAAGACTCGCTTTCAGTCAGGGCTGCAAGCCTTTTGCTATAGCAGCCGGAGGAAGACAATAGAGTGGGTCAGTCAGTGTGTGTGAGGACAGTCTTAAATCTGTGCATGTGTTTTGGTTCCTGTGCCACCTCTGTCAACAGGCAGCTGAAACAACAAGTGGAGTCAGTTTCAGGAAACCTCAGGGCTCAGTGAAAAAGAAAACTCAAAGGAATTACTCCATAGAAGACTAAAATACCAGGTGTAGCATGCAACTAATTATGCCACTGGTTTACAGGATGGATTTTAAATGTTTCTTTCTGAAAAGCCTGAAAGGAAAACAAAATCAAAGGGGAAAGATTGAAAAACAAGTATGAGAAGATATAAAACAAGATTTATATCTAAATAATTTCCTTTAATTGCTGTTAGAAGACATTAATTTTCCTTTTGATGCTCTACTTTGTGCCTTAGGCTTTGCTATACCTGCCAGCATGGCATGGAGTCAGAGGATTAGTTGAGCAGCTCTCTAGCATAGCCACTGCAGAAGCTTTAGCAATGGGAAGAGTCTGAAGGTTTTAAAAAAAAATTAAAAAGGGCGGATACCAATTTAGAAGAGCTGAATTCTGCCATCTTTTACCCATGGGCAGCTCTGGTGACTTTACTGAGCTGTGGTTACAAGGGGGGGGGGGCTGTGCACACATGCATGAGCCTACAGTTGATGACAGTAGCATCAAAATCATTATTGGTGAAACCCACCCAGTGCAAAAAGCAGTCCACAGCATGTACACAAATAAAGTCCCCTTGTCTAAGCCAGTGGTTGTCAAAGTTGGGGTCATGACCCAGTACTGGCTCACAGACCCACAGCTAGTGGGTTGCAGCACCAGAGTTGGGGGGAGAGAGGGGGAGGGAGGCAACTGCCTCTCGCTCTTCTGGTGGCTGCTGCAGCTCTCTTGAGAGCCTGGGGGGGGATACTTAATACACAATCAAGGGTTAAAGTAGGCTGGAACGTGAAGGAACACTGTTCTGTGCCCCAGTATTTTAGGGGTTCAGTGTTCTGGGCCCCCTAAAAATAGAAAATGAAGCCAGAATGCTGCATTTCAGGGCCCACCATTTAAAAATAGTAGGCTTTGGAACACAGCATTCCAGCTCCATTTTCTATTTTTAGGGTCCAGAATGCTGAGCCCCTAAAAATAGCAAGCCCCAGAACAGCGTTCTGCCGTGTTGCAGCAGGGCAGGGAGTTCTAAAAATTCCACCACCTCCCCAGCCTGGTCTCACTGAGCATGCTCAGGCGTGCTGAGCATGCTCAGTGAGACCAGGGTCTAGGCCAAGGCCGGGGCCCCTCCACATGGCGGCCAGATAAGGTGGGGGTAGGTGTGGTGGGGGTCAGGAGCTGGGGTGGGGATAGGTGTGGGGAGGCAGGAGCTGGGATGGGGGTCAGGCATTTGGAGGTCAGGAGCTGGGGTGCTTAAGGGGGCTCACACCAGCACAAGCGGGATCCCGGACCAGCATGAGTGGGGCCCGCCAATTTAGGAAGGTTCTGGGACTGGAGCACAAGCCCTATGAAGAAAGACTGAAGGAACTAGGCTTATTTAGCCTGCAGAAGAGAAGACTGAGGGGGGATTTGATAGCAACCTTCAACTACTTGAAGGGTTGCTCCAAGGAGGAGGGAGCTCGACTGTTCTCGGTAGTAACAGAGGGCAGAACGAGAAGCAATGGTTTCAAGTTACAGCTGGGGCGGTCCAGGCTGGATATTAGGAAAAACTTCCTTACTAGGCGAGTGGTGAAGCATTGGAATAAGTTGCCTAGGGAGGTGGTGGAATCTCCATCTCTGGAGGTGTTCAAGTCCCAGCTGGACAAAACCCTGACTGGGATGATCTAATGGGAGTGGTCCTGCTTTTTTTGGCAGGGGGTTGGACTAGTTTACCTCGTGGGGTCCCTTCCAACCCTATGATTCTATGGGACCCACCAAATTACACTTTAACCCCATCATGCAGTAGTATCAGCCTTCAGTGGAGAGCATTGAAACACCAGTCATTGGGATTAACAATGAGGTGCTAATGGTTGTCCAAGCAATTTCTATGCCTCTTTCTGACTGACTGACTGACTCTCCTTTTGGGCTTCTCTCATTCATATGAAAAGGACTGAGGTCACTGGCAAGCAACTTTTGAGTTTTATGTCAACAGAACCAATGAAGAAATGAAAAAAACTTTGAATGCTCCCTTATTCCACCATTTCTGGGAGCTTTTGCAATTATTTTTGCAAATTAGGACTTGCCTCTTTTTTTCAGTGGGTTGACAATTCCCTTGCTTGCAACAAAAGTTATAACTTGTAGAGTTTAATGAAAACTCTTCAGAGATTTTTTGACTGATCATTAAAAAGAGAGGAGAAAAGCAAACTCTTCTAGTAGGAGCCTGTGTTAGAAAGTATGGTATTTTTTCTACAATTAGAAAGCCTAAGTAACAAGTCAACCAAAATATAATATTGTAGACAATTGTGCATTCATGGAAACTCATGCAGACTCAGGGAGCAGAGGAAGAGCAGAGGTGAAAGTGGAACCCATTGGGGCTGCTTCAGTTCCTGGGATTGGGCAGTGGAGAAGGGAGCAGGACCTGGATGGACTTGGACAGGCTCAGCAGCAGACCGGATCTTCCAGGACCTTTCTTTCCAGCCTGACATTGGCTCTCTCCTCCTTCCCCTGTCTCAGCACTTCCATCTCATTTCTCTACCTAGTCACCTCCCATTCCAAGCTACTTACATGCAATTTTAGAGACTTGCCATGCTCCTGTCTCAAATAAGGAAGTATGTCATGGGATCACCCTCTGCATGTTCCATGTAGGTGATCTCAAATTAGATGTGTAGACTTGGGGCATGCAATAGAAGTCTCAAGAGAGAGGATGAAAGCCATGAGGGATCCCCCCACCACCCAGCCATGGTCACTGTTCAGTTTCCTGGCAGTTGCTGCTTTTTTTCAGTGTAGGGTCACCACATGGCAGAGGGGTCTGGAGCTGGGTCCTGAGAAAAAAAGTTTAACAACCACTGGTCCTAGTCACCTCTTTCCACTTTTTTTTTTTTAAAGTGCATTAGAAGTGGCGCATAAAATAAGGTTTAGATAGGACTTAACTGGTCCATATGCCTTGTGCTATATGAGTAGACAGTCTTTCTTAATCATCTCTTGTCTGCTGTTGATTAAACAAACACTTTAGAGTCTGAGGAGTATTAAAATTCTGTAGCCTCCATAAATGACATAAGGGGGAATTCACCTAACTCTCTGACAAGGTACTTTCTATCCCTTCTTCTTGTCCAGTGTGCATGTGACACACCTGCAGTAAAAATTCAGGCAATTTGGGCTGTGATGTCATCAGTGTGCTGGCAACATGTTCTTTTGTGTCTTCTTTTATTCAGAGACAGGTTTTTAGTCTTACAGTGCAGTTCCAGAAGGGATGCTAATTGCTTGGGAAAAGCAATGAGAGTTCTCCGGAATTGCACATCTTCACAGTATTTAGAGGATTGCCTCCTTTGCCAATGAGGTTCTCATTGTTATGCTGACTTCTCAACCCCTGCTTACTCATAAAATCCATAGGTTGTTTTGGTGGCTGAGGCTGAATGTTTTATGTTCATGGCGTATGGATTGGGAAGCTAGCTAAAAGCTTATTGTTAGATGGTTGCATGTGACACCACTTCACTGCTTAAATTTTGGAATGATAACCTGCAAGAACCAAGAAACAGAGAGAGGAAAAAGCAGGCTGCTTCCTAAAACAGCAGTGCAGGACAGCTCACCCCACCTTACTCTAGACTGGTTGGCTGCTTTCTTATAGACTCAGATCACATGCTTCCTTAAACAGGCCCCTAGCCTGCTGCAAGCACAAAGGGGTGGGGACAACCCTAAAATGTAAAGTGACAGCTTACAAGTTTAGTGCAATTTTCAGTACACCACATCTAAGAGATCTGGCTGCTCATGCTCATTCCCATTAAAGCTAGTGGGAGTAGAGCATCCAAATTCTGTAGGCAGCCCTAGAAATGTGGGTTTGTGACCTTCCTTTTCAGAAGCAGATTTTGCTGTAATTCTTGTGAAGGTATCTCCTCTGGTTCTAGCAGTGAGCTTTGAAGGGGGGTATCTTAGAAAACTGATTTGGAGATGTATCAGTCAGTGTAAAATGAAGAATACTTGGCCATCAGGATCGCATTATACCAATGTTGGACTGATTCAATCCTTCTTACTTCCCCACTGCACTCTGTGTCTGTTCTTTGAATCCATACAGAATGGAAACTAGCCTAGCAAAGCACAGGCATCAGTCCTTTCTGTTTCTGTTCTGCAAGTAATTAGATGGTATAGTCATGGGTGGTGGTATTAAACTGCGGCTCATAGACTTCCAGTGATCTGCATGTGTTTGATACAATGGATAGAGGCACAGTGAGAAATGAAAGCCTCTTTTGACTCGCATCCATAAAAACTAACAGACAAAAATATAAGCCGAATATTTCAATGCTTATTACCTGTCCAAATCAATCACTATAGCCAGATTTTTCAAAAGTGCTCCACTAGCACTCAGTTATGGCTTATTTTTTTGTGAGAGTAAATTCCCATGTTGGCACCAAAATAAGTAACAGTAGGTTACTTACCTGTAACTGTCCTTCTTTGAGAGGGGCTGCTCGGATTCATTCAGAAATAGGTGTCTCTGTGCTGGAGCACTGGATTGGTCAGAACTTTTCGCCCTAGCCTGTCAGAAGAGTGCAGGTGGCCACTGCCCCCCACACCACCCCGTGGCTATATATGTGGCCACTGCCCAGCCCTTCCGCAGTTCCTTGGAGTCACCAGATGCGGGGGTGGGGGCAGGGATCTGAACGAATCCGAGCAGCCCATCTCAAAGAAGGACCGTTACTGGTAAGTAACCCACTGTTCTTCTTCGAGCGCTGCTCGGATCCATTCAGAAATAGGTGATTGCTAGCCATGCTGATGGATGGCGGGTGGAGTTGGCTCTTCTGCCTTCAGCACAGCATAATGCTGACATGGGTATTTGTCCACACCCAGGATCCTGGAGAGGTCTAGGAGATCGACCCAAGGACCATGCCCCAGCAAGGGTAAACGGGGATTGCAGGACCTAACCCAGAGGAGAAAGTAGGCCCGGTTTGTCCGAGTGCCTAGTGTGGCACCTATGCAGGAGGGCTCAAGGTCAACTTATGGATAGAAAGATAGCTGCATATCCTGGTTAAAGTCGAGGAGTGTGACTCTAACCGCTCTGCCTAAAGGCGTATTGGCAGAGGCAAGAGAAACCCAGATGACTAGTGTTCTGGCAGCAACACATGGTAATGTACCTCCTACAAGGGAATTCAGGAGGCCATAGGGTCATTGGGTTGGCATTGGTGGATGCTGGCACCTCCAGGACTGGAGGAGGGAAGGTAGACCGTGTTTCCCTTGGTCCGACCATATGAGACACTTGTGTGCTATGAGCACAATAGGTGTGTGAATCTGGGACATTTGGTGTCCTGCAGAGGGGTGGGCTACTAGTGGTTAGGGTCTAGGAGAGTTACCTCGGCCTAGGCTGAAGGAGGGAGTGCCAGCCAACAGAGGCAGCAGCCAACGCCCTCAAGGAGCACACTGTGAGTAGAGCACCTGGATCATCACAGAGAAGGCCTTGTCTGGCTACTAAATGGGCCTATACCAGGCAGACCGGGAGAGGACTTCACATGAGCCTGATTGGGTATATCCCAGGCCGACACGAGCCTAACAATGGCACTGTGGCAGTCCCTGTTGAACAGGACTGCCGGTATCAATAACCTTGTGTCGACACGAGGAAGTAGTATTATGATTATTTCTCCTTGTCTTTCTCTTCTTCCTTTTTATTATTTTATTTTTACATCTGGTAATCAGCCAGAGGAGTATAGAAGGCAACTGCAATGGCTAGAAAACCCTCGGAGCATGAGGAGGGAGAGGGAGCTGGACCCGCAGGGTATACAGGCGGGGTGTCCCGGAGCTATGTTGGGACGAACCCAGCGCTGTGACCATCCGAGGAAAGAAACTATGCGAGGGGCCCTGCTGGATATTCTCTAAGGGATGGTGACTAGGATCAGACTCTCACCCCAGCAGTGGGAATGGTCTTCAGCCATACCCACGGAGCTCAGCTTGGGGCCCCCACCAGGCCTTGGACCCCTTACTCTTAGGCTAAAGCCTCTTGGCTACTCGCTGGAGTGTTCAAGCAGCGTCGACTGCAAGCTTGATGGGGAAGGAAGAGAAGTGAGTATCCTCACCTCTGACCGAGAGGTAAAGGGGAACACTGGACCATTTAGTCAAGGATAAGGGCCGTGTGCAGATGTTCAGGCTTTGAGAAGTACTCCAGTGGCAGTGATCGGCTGGCCTGGAGTGGAAGAGAGGCTGTTGGCCATTAGGGCAGCCTGTCTTTGAGGGAGTAAGGCTGGGTGAAGGTGGGACGGGGGTCTAGTTGGTGAGACCCCTCACCCAGTCATTCGCGAGGTTGTGGACCAGCTGGAAGTAGCAAGTGTTGGAGCTTTACCTTGGGTAAGTAGACTGTGAGTGAGTTGTCGAAGGCTGCATTGCTGGCCAGGCTCCAGCCTTCGAGTCTGGTACTTGACAGGTGAGAGTGATATGCTTGCTCTAAGGGGTCAAGGGGCTTGTAGTATCCCGGGTTAGGGACATACACCTTAAGACCTTGGTGAGGTCGATCAAATGAAAGCTATGCTTGGCCCAGCTAAATGCATTTGGTAATTGTTGGTCAGGGCAGCAGAAGAAAAAAGGGGGCAGGCTCCTTCCGCCCGCGCCTTTCGGAGCAGGCCGGGGTGGGGGGGTCCTTCTATGAGAGGGGAACAAGAATTAACCAGGGCTTTACCATCCGACCTATTGGAGAGTAGGGCGGAGGGGCTTTCCCCATGGGGAGGTGTGTGGGAGTCACACTCCCCGGTGTGAGAATGGTTGCAGTAAATGGACAAACCTCATTTTATTTGGAACGGGGATCGACGGAATGGTCCACTCTGATTATTGGAGTGTGTACCATGAACCTCTGAGTGAGCAGGGTGAGGAGTGGCTGCCCAAGAGGGGTGTTGTGTGTGGTAACACACTGCGAGTAAGACCTTTGTCTAAAGGATGCCTACAGGACTGCAGGTCTCCATTGTGACCACCATGGTGGTCCAAGAAGATTCGAGTAATGAGGGTCGAGCCCCCCTCGGGGAGCATAATAGGGTCTACAACAAGAGTACGGATAATGGTGGAACCTTCTTCCTACTCAGAAGAGGGGGAGGCTACTTAGCCTCTGAGCTGTCCACCTACAGACAGAGGGGGAAAGGATTGCTCACAGGTTGCACTCGTGAGGAACAATGTTCCCTCTAAGGGGAGAGAGCAGCTGAACAATGCCTGTTGCTCGCTGCGCTCCACCCCCATGGGGCCCGCTGCGCAGCCCCTCCTCCTGCTCCCGCCAGCCCCCCCACACTCCTGCTAGGCCCCTGCTCCCGGCATCACCCCCCCGCTCCTGCTAGCCCCCCCCGAGTCCTGGCATCGCCCCCCGGCCCCGGCATCACCCCCC
>ML681971.1:11239289-11352306 GCA_007922195.1 Podocnemis expansa
CGCTGCAGTCCGCTGTCCTGTGCAGACACCCGTGGGGTGAGGCGCAGCCCCGCACCTCACCCCCGCACCTCACCCCGCGGGTGCCTGCAGCCCTCTGCAGGCACCCATGGGGTGCAGTGCCCCTCTATGCTGCACCCTGCGGGTGCCTGCAGTTCCCTCCGCCGGCCAGCAGACTCCCCTCAGCCTGTTTCGAAACAACCACTGTTTCGAAACAAACCTGTTTTGGAAAAAAAAAGTGGTTTAAGCCATTCCGAAAGAATGGCGGCCATTTCAAAACAAGCAGTTTGCTTGTTTCGAAATGGCTGTGAGTCGTGTGTCCATGATATTTCTTATTTCGAAACAACCTCGTTGTTTTGAAATCAGAATGCTGTGTGAACACACCCCTAGTCTACGACATAGTGGTCATAAAATACAAGGTCCTGGGGATGGAGCTTCCCTCCCTCATCCACCACCTAGTACCATCTCAAGGGATGGTGGAAGCTGTACTCGGTCCAGGGCAGGCCTCTCATGACCCCATCCCAGCATCAAGGGAGGTGAGACAGTTAGACCTTCTAGGGAAAAAAGTTTATTTTTCCTCCGCTTTCCAACTACTGATAGCCAATGACCAAACCCTGGTCAATAGATACATGTTGGACATGTGGGAGTCTGAATAAATTTAGACACTCCCTCCCCCAGGAGAACAGGGAGGATTTCGATGCCTTCCTGGTGGAGGGCAAAATAGCATCTCATGACCTCCTTTTATCAGCATGGGACGCTGTGGATACGGCCTCCCGCACCATGGCCTCGGCCGTGAACCTTCATCATGCAACCTGGCTAAGAGGTGAGGGTGCCCCACATCACTCAGTAGGTTGTACTTGACCTGCCCTTTGGGGGACAGTCTCTCTTCATGGCTGAAATGGGTGCCATGCTCCAGAGTGCCCAGGACCCCCCGGGGGCAGGTAAAGTTCTTCGGCCTCCTTCCTTCAGGGCCCCGCCCAATGCCTCTCCCTTATGTTTTAAAAAGTTGCACCACTGGGCGTATTGGTTCCAAGTTTTCTTCCTTTCCTCAACCTGATGGGCTTCGTTTCACCTACTGGGGTTGCCAACTACCTCCTGTTTCTTTCAAGGCAGCATTACCTCCCCGTTGACAGCATTAAGGGGAAAACACCGCCCTGTGAGGGGCATGACTCCATCTTAGGATCTGGTGGAGTATTACCCTTTCTCCCTCTAGCCTCACCCGGTAGTTCCATTGGGTCCATAAGGATCCCTATTGCGGGGGACACCCCCCCACACTTCAGCAATTAGGCCTTATGGAGTTATCATTGGAGCATCCACTGTCTGCCCTACGCCATAAGAGAATGTCCACGAAGGCTGTAGGTCAGGACTTTCTGCACCCCGCACACCCAAATAAACAGATAGGAATTGTTCCCCAGGGATTTCTGAATCCCCTCCCCTTTTTGGGGAAGGTGCTTCCTTTCAACGGCTACATGGAGCTCTTTCTCAGGGTGATTTCCTCTCACGCTACCCTGTGACGGTGGCTTCTTCCCCAGTCCAGAGATGTTTTTCCTATAGGCCTTGTGTCCCCTAGTTGCCGGGCATTCATTGTGCTCACACCTTTGATGATCATCCCTTACAAAGGGAGACAACACAACCCCTATTGATTGGCCCAGTGTTCTAGGCTCTGCCTTGCTGTATCGGGCCCCAGTATTCAAATTGGGGGATGGCTAAGCCAGTAGCTTAGTTTGTTGGATGATAACTCCCCACAGGCACAGGCCTCTCATCCTTGGGTTAGCGGCTTCATGCATTGCCACCCCCTGAAGTCATACCTTTCCGTCTCTTTCTTTAGGCTACCTCAGACTCTGGGGCAAACACATCTGAGGACTCCTCTCTGCCATAAGATTTGCTTGCTGGATTTTCTCCCTCCCTCCTCTTTTCCTCTCCACTTGAGAGAGAAAGTCTAACCCATTCATGGGTATGGTGTCTCTTTGCTGTACCAATTACACAGACCCATGCCACAGAGTGGGACATGGGTTATTTATTGCCAGATCAGATTGGAATAACTAGGAGCTATCACACCCATTGATCTCCCTTTCCTACTCCCAAGAGGACATTTGAGGATTGGAGGAAATCACTAAAAGGCCTCCAAAAGTTTTTCCCTTATGTGAGGGAACGGTCTTTCAAACTAGCCCTGTCATACTCAGTGCCCGAGTAGACCCAGCGACGCGAGGAGGCTATTAGATTCTTTATAAATGGGAAAGGAGATCTCTCTAAGCGACCTTTGTCCCTGTTCCTTTGCTCTACGGAAGATTTGTAGGCTCCTGTGAGGCACTGACCGCAATCCAGGTAGGTGATGCCTCTCACCCTTTCAGAGGTCGCTCGCCCTTCAGGGTGTCATTTTTCCATGCTCCTGTCATCCACAAGGGCATCCTGAGGTAATGTTTCACTCTCTGGTTCCACTATCATTTGATAGATTGGGGCTGAGCTTCCCTTGAGGCCTCTCTTTGCTACAGATGTAACTGTTGCAACTACTTGTGGTTTAAGAGTCAGAGCCATTGAGAGAGGCAGTCTCTTTCTGATCTGGAATTGCTAGAGTAAAAATCTCTCTCTCTGAGCTAAATCCACTGGAAAGGAGCAGCAGGTGGGGTGACCAATTATGCTTTCCTATCCCTGCCTCTCCTCTTTGGGCATCAAACGGAAGGGGTAACAAGCATTTTCCCTATACTCTACCACCTTTCAATACTTTCCAAGGCTGGAGATTCACTATCATGACCAGTCGCCTCCTAGTCATTTGTCATGCTGGCGCACATACATTGCCCGTATTGGGAGGTTATGACCGTTGTTAATGGTCATCTTCTTCGTACTTCCTTCTCTTCTGGGGCTGCACCAAAAAACCCGCACACACGCATCAGGATAAACAAGTGAAGGGGGCAAAGGTGGGGGGGGGTGGAATGAGGATCCACCCTACCATGGTGCATACCCTCATTCCATCTTTGACTAATGGGGCTAACTTCCTCTCTGTCCCATGTACCTAGACCCTTAAGACCTTCTTCTCTTCCCTCACTGGTGGAGACTCAATCTCTTCCAGCGTGTTTCAGACTCAGCCCATGACGAAGGCTGGTGCCCCGACCTGGGGACCGCACCACTGAACCAGTTGCATATGACGGTATTGTAGATACCAATGCCGTTCACATCATCATGAATCACAGGAAATAGCTTAAGGTCTGTACGAGGCATTGGGGCCCATACTACAGACCCTGTTTTACGCTGTGGCTCTCTAATTTTGAGGTCCAGAGTTCCTTGCTCCAATACCTGTGGCGAATTTCACCTAACAGTGGGTCACTGAAAGGTACCCTAGTTTTTGTTTGCTGATCCACATCAGCTATTGAGGTGTTGTGCCCTAGTGGTGTGTGCCTATCATTGAATGCCTCCATGTGGTTGTCCTGCTAGACTGCCAAAGGTCCTGTTTTTTCTCTCCTCTTCTCCCCCTTGCTTTCCCAATTTTGGGTATCTGCCACTAGTAGGGCGAGTTCTCAGAGGCATTAATTTCCCATCACCCCAACAATCTCATTATGGCCGTAAGGTCAGAGTATATATTGTACTCATTTGCCTTGCCAGATGCACACTGCCAACTGCTCAGGGTTCCTTTTGTGAATGTCTACCCATTCATGGCTCGACGTTTGCGTTTTGCTGATGCCTTTCAGTAAGGTGACATTAGAACCTCACTGGTCCTCTCACCTACACGTCAGGCAGCTCTTGAGTGATGTAGGCCTCACCTATCATGATTTGGTAACTGTGTTTTTCATTTTCATTTTCTGTGGTAAGGTGACCGTAGGCTGTCATTGCCCCGGCCGTTTGCAGGTCAGGGAGCACTTAAACTACATTGGCCTTTCGTCTTCCCTCTTAGGTCAACCTGTTCTACTTTACGGCCTTCCCCTTACCTGGGCCTCGGTCCTTACAAAAATACCCTGGCTACTTCTGATGGACCCTTTCCATGGCCCAGATCACTGACCCTTGCAGGAGTTGCTGCACTGAAGGCAGGAAAGAACCAACTCTGCCCACCATCCATCAGCATGGCTAGCAGTCACCTATTACTGAATGTATCCAAGTAGTGTTTGAAGAATGGTCGGTTACTTACCAGTAACTGTCCTTCTTTGAGCTGGGCTGCTCAGATTCATTCACAGTCCTCCCACCATCCCCACAACTTGGAGTTGACGACTTTTAGGGACTGAGGAGGGGCTGGGTGGCGGCCACATATATAGCCACGGGGTGGCGAGGGGGCGGTGGCTGTCTGTCCCTTCCTGACAGGCTAGGGCAAAAGAGTTTCCAACTAATCATGCACTGCGCCATGTACACCTATTACTGAATGAATCCAAGCAGCCCATCTCGAAGAAGGACAGTTACTGGTAAGTAACCCACGGTTGACATCAGTGGAGTAGGATTTCACTCCGCAGGCTGGCTCAGGAGAATGTTGGATTGAGATTCACTTACAGATGCATCTAACACCTTTATGAAAGCAAAACACTCAGCAAATGGTGATCAGTTACTGATGAGGGGGAAGCTCATCACAGCCGCTTCCAGGATCAGCTCAACCTCCCTTTGTTATGCGTGCAATTTTATAACTCTCTTTTCTTATATATGTGTATTAATCTCATTTCCATATTAACTATCCTATCCTGTTTACAAGTTTAGTTTTAATTCACACCAGACTTTTGTAGCTCTTTAGTCACCTGATCATTTCTTTTTCTCACAAACATGGTTACTCTGAACTCTGCTACACATGCACAGCTCTGCTTGTTCTTATGCTGTTTAAATGTTACAAAAACAGAGTTTAAAGTTCATGACAGGCTTTTACCAGTCTTAAATATGCCTTCAGTTCTAACTCCAGCTTCTGCCATAAGCCTGTGAGTCCCTGAAAATCTTGTGGCCTCAGTTCTTCCAAAGAACTCCCACGCTGATGCCCATGGCCAGATTTTTAATAGAGCCCAAGCCTAGGGGAGTACAGATTGAATGTTGAGATCTTGTGAAAATCTGGCCCTAGTAATGGGTGATCAGACCTTGTGGCCCTAAGGTAATAGCCAACCTGCATGGGAGTCCATAGAAGTCAAATTGGGCTCTTAACTTCCCTCTCTTGGTTTACCCATCAATCAAATGGGATTGACAACAAGCTTGTGCTATCTGACAAGACAGGCATGTGGCTTGATTTAATGTCTCTAATGGATTTTGAGATGCTCTGATTAAGGCCAATATACTGTAAAACACTACATCCTTACTGCTCCATTCTCCACCTTCGATCAGCTGTGCATGATGTAGACACCAGAGCAACTCCGTTGATGTAGTGGCATTAAAATAAATGTCAGTGCCACTCCAGGGAACAGCTTGCAGTAACACTGACTAGTGCTGCCCTAGTAATCGTCTGGCACGGATACAGGCTGGAGTGCCACTCCACTCAGCAGAGGCTCATTGTAGAGACTCTAGTGACGCTCCATTGGTCACTTGGCACCAGTCAGTGCAGGCTCTAGTGTTGCTTTACCCTCAACACAGTAATGCAGGCTCCTCATTCCCCAGAGTGGTACAATTTAATGTTCAGCCCTGAGCTTTGTTCAGTATCCACTGTCATTGCTCAATCTGGGCCCAGATCACTTCCTCTGTTTCTACAGTGATTTCCATCTCAGCAGTATCTCACAGCAATGCTTGATTTAGAGTAAAGCCCTAGGCTCAAAACCTGTTGCTTCCAATAATTACCCCCTGTCCCCAGTTCCTCCCCTGCCTCCCCCTTTGGAGCATGCCTAGTTACAAAGACATCCCCTTTGAGTCATTTTTCAAAAAACATATACACTTTCAATAATTGTTACACCAAATCAAGGAGTTTTTTAGGGTTTTTCCCCCCATTACAACAGGTAATTTGCTTTCCTTTTCCACCTCTACCTCCCTGCTTATTGCTTGAATCTTAACAACCGTTATGATTTGCTGAAACAGTCTGACCTGATCCTATGACTTGCATTCCCCTACATTTATTTTGTTCCCATTCTGTATGTTCTGCATCTTCAGGCCTCTGACAAACTGGGATTTTCTCCCACAAAAGCTCACGCAATAAATAAATTTGTTAGTCTTTATAAGTGCCACCAGAGCCCCTGGTTTATTTTGCTGAACTAGACTAACACTACCACGCCTTTGGAACTTGATAAATTGGAAAATGCTGTGTTGTTAAATCCATGCCATCTTCTTTACCAACAAGATTTTCTCCTGGTTTGGAAACATGATGCATGATTCTAAATTAAGGGGCACAAGCACTAAAGTCTTGGGCAAACTACAGACTAGCTGGTTAAAAGAAGTATCAATCCCACATGTTTCATGAGCCTTATAATAATTAAAATATTTACAAGCTTTGTTGTAAAGCAGTTAGGATCTCTAGCACTGTTCCCTCTAAGCTGTGCACGTGCGCATGCACACAGGTCATGAAATCCATGCACACAACAAAATAAACTGCACAAAAAATTCAATAGTACTAATATTGATACCCACAAAGAAATTTTTTTGCACACGCAAATTTTTTGCGCTCACAGCCTACGAATAATAAGAGGGAACTTTGATCTAGTACAGCTTTTTTTTAAATGCTTTTTCCCTGTGAAAAATATCATTGAAACAAAATTGGATTTGTCTAAAATTGCCCCCAAATTGAATTTTTCCATGGAAGAAATTAAAATACGGTAAAAATCCTGAGATTTGGCCAAAAAATTCAGTTTTTCAGACATTTTGATTATTTTGATGGAGGGAAAAGTATCAATTGGTCTGTACAGGATCAGGCTAGGATGGAATTTGGAAGTCAGATGCCCTTAGTTTTCTTTGACTTTATCTTGAGGGGCTCAGATTTTTCAAAGCACAACAGGGGTGATTTTTCAGGCACAGATAGCAATTAATTGTCTACTTCCATAGGAAGTCAGTGGGGTTGGCAGTAAAGACAAGAACACGTGCCAATTGCTGACAGCCCCACCCCCAATTTATAGGGTACAACCAAGATGTCAACAAGTGCCTGAGGGCAAGTCGCAGAATGATAAAACTGTACTTGAAGGTGTAAGGAGTGATCTTTATACTGTGATTTCCTCAGAGAAATGTTCACCTTGGTTTAAAACATTTATTTCCCCAAAGTGAATGTGCTGCAAAAGCCAAATACAGTCTTTTAACATCTTACATAATTAAAGACCACTTTATTTTCCCTTTTTATTAATGACTTACCTTGAAAAAATGTTATGCTGATGACACAGTTGTGTGATTTAATGCAAATCTATTATTCAGCTAGTTGCTGCTTCACAAAAAGATTTTGACAGGGAAACTGTGCTGGGTTTACTTTCAGGACAATATTCCACCCCCCCCATCCCCCAGCTTCCAATAATGGCCATAGCAGGTAGGGAGGGAATCAAAGGATTTAGAGTGGGTCTTTTAAAAGTTTTGAAGTTGAAGCTTTTCATGCAAATTTAATTGGAAACCAGATACAACAAATGACATTGCATAGTTAACAAGATCAAAGCGAAGCAAAGACAAATTAATTATAAAAGCCCAATTCAGGGAAAGCATTTAAGCATATGCTTATATCCATCTCTCTTAGGACAGTACTTCAGCATTTGCTTCATGTTAATTCCTAATGAAGTCGTGTCTTAACTTCCGGAAAGCAGTTAAGCACCTGCTTTATTTGATTCAGTATTAAATGGGGTCAGTAGGACTTAAGTATTTGCCTAAAGTTAAGCATGTGCTGAAGTACTCATCTACATAAGGATGTTACATTGATTTGGGGCAGGAGATGGTAAAAGAATCTGGATGTCTAAGACCAAGGTGATAGCGTTAGCTCATGCTGATGGCTCTCTAGAAATGTTGTGCACCTATGGAAATGTGTAGATAAAATGTTAATTTGAGACTTCTTGTGTAGTTGCTGAAATAGGAACATTTTATAGGGAGAAGTACAAGAAACAGAACAAAGATAATTGCAGAAGCTCAACTGAAGATGTGATTCAAATGAAAATAGCAGGGATGATTTAAAAAAAAAAAAAGCCTGGTGATCAGTTTAGCTTTGACTGGTTCATGCATGACTTTTATGCACTTTTATCACTTGCATGCATGAGAAGCAGCACTTGCATACCCTGACCCCCCAAATGCACACATGATTTTCATGTCAAAATACCCCTCTGGATGTCAGTGACTGATGCTATTGCCGTGGTCTTCAAGTGAGAGCAAACAAAAGGAACACCTGTAGTTGTGTGATATATATACACACAAGAAGAGGTTGGTTTTTCAAGATCAAAACCACATTGCATCAAGCATCTCTTTCCTCTATTCAATGAGGGAAGCGTTGTATTCTGGTGGCCTCTATCACCATAGTAACAACACTTCTCACAGCATCCTGAGATGCGGTTTAGGGAATTATTACTATTGCTGTTTTCAGATTTAGTGAGTTGGCCAGGGTCAGACAAGGAGGACTGGGGGAGCTGGAAATGAACCCAGAGCCATGTGCACTTCTTGAGCCACAAGATCAGCCTTTCTTCACACAAAATGCAGATTCAAAAACTAACCAAGATGTAGAAATTCCTGTTGTCTAACCTCTTTTGCTTGCTGCATCCTTCTGCAGAGAAACTCAGCTGCAGTGGTCCACTGGCCCAGCACCTGTCCCATAGGTCCCTAATAGGTGCACAACATTAAGGAGCAGTGATGCACTTAAATTATGATCTTGCAAATTAAAAACTGTATTAAAATCTTCTTCTGCTCCTGGAGTATGAAGACTTAGTAAATCAGATAGCTACATGGAGGCTTTTAGAAAGTTACAAATTATTCATAACCAATTATGTAGATTTCTTCAGAGCTGTGATAGTAAAGAACCACCCTATGACATGAACAAAAAGTAGGTTGGATATGTTACCCCTAGAGAAGAGAAAGCACTGCTATTGTTTAAGTCTAGTCTGTAAACATGTTAATGGATCCATTCGAAAGCATTTGAGAGGAGAGAAAAGTAGTGCAACCTATTAACTGTCCATGTTCTGGTGATGGCTGAATAAATTGACTTTTATTGTATCCAGAAGTAAAAAATCTTATGGGATAAAAAGCCTTTTGCTCCATGACTGCTTGATAATTAGAATTGACAACTCAAGGAATTGAGCTTAGGTCAGCTACATGCTTTCTAGGTGATTTGTAGATGATATATCACTAGTTAGGCAGTTGGTGGACTAATCCCTAATTGTATTTTCTTGTATGGTTCTGGAACGAGTGGGTGATTTACCTGACAGCTTCTAGCCCTCCCATCCCTAGGCCTTTTACATATATCAGCAAAGTCTCTTCCAGCACTGCAGTCCTGTTTCTTTTGCCCAACATCCTGTCCCTGGAAGTGGCCAAAATCACACGTCTAAGGAAGTACCAGAAAGAACTCTGAGTGCTCCTAACACAGTTCTAGGACCTGCTGCATTTTCAGGGAGATAGTGTGGGATGGGAACAGGGTGCTGTATTGGGAATCAAATTATATATTTCCAACTCTTCTGCCGAGGGCACTGAGTCAGTTACTTCACCTCTCAGAACCTGCATCTCCTCCCACCCTTTGTTAGTCTTGTGTATCTAGACTGTAGCCCTTTAGGGCAGGGGCTGCTTCTCATTATGTATTTGTACAGGACTCAGCATAAGGGAATGCCAATCTCTTTAAGGCCTCTAGCCATTACTGTAATAAAAATTATTATGTTTTTATCATTAAGAAATATAATACTGTGACTTTGCCAAGAACAAAAAACTCCCAAGGTGATGGCATGAGGAGCTGCTCCCCTGGGGTGCAAATATAGTTCATTCAGTGCAGATTTTGTGGCAACTGACAGAAGTAGCATTGACTGAAACTTAAGATAGGGAAAAGTGCCTCTGAGGAAATAAGAATCAACCTGAGTATTTACTCCAGACTCAAGCTTGAAGAACTCGGAAGAACTGGGTTTTCTTTCTGGCTCAGCCAAAAATGTGCTGGGTAACCTTGGACAAGTCGCTTCCTCTGCCCTGGCCTCAGTTTCCCATGTATAAAATAAGGATGATAATCCTGGCAAAGACCCGTAAAGTCATCTGAGCCATCATCACCATGCAGATAAAGGAATTATCTCTATTGTATTTTCATCACGTAACTATGCATGTCCTAAAAGAGAGAGTCAAGGAGCAATGGGCTCATAACGTATGATATTCTTTCTTTGGGATGGTTCTGGAGAACATCACTTTGAAGAGTGTTTTCCATAGTCAGTCAGTCACTTCTTTCCCACTATATCTGTTATAAGAGCTTAACTGTGAGGTCATTGTTTTTCACTTAAAACTAAACTACTGGATTCATAGACAGAATTGGTGAAACTCGGGTACACAAAGAACTGTTTGCGTTATGTGGGTATTAGTACTGCTTGTGGTTCCTACTGTTCATTTTTAGCTAGTCTGCATAGAGAAACCAGTCTGGTGAAAACTGTACAACAGCATACACCAAAAAAAGCAAGGAGTCCTGTGGCACTTAGACTAACAGACTAAATATCTGATGAAGTGGGATTTTCTCCCATGGAAGCTCATGCAATAAATAAATTTGTTAGTCTTTAAGTGCGACAGGACTCCTTGCTTTTTTTGATTTACTAGACTAACACGGCTGCCCCTTTGGAACTTAGCATAAACCAAGAAATCCAGGAGAGAGAAGTGGTGGGAAAAAAAAGGGAAGAATGCTTGCTTGAATTGGACATTTTAAATATTGATCGTAAAACCACTCAGCCCTTCTCAAACTCAATTCAGAAAGGATTTGCAAGTATGTGAGAGACGCACCTACTCTGTATGGATTTGCAAGCTCAGAAGTTCTCAAAGGCAGTCACTTAACCTGTTAAGGCTTGAACTAGAGAAGGATGAGATACTGATATGAACTCCTCAACAAGGTTCAGGTCTGGTTGTTCATGCTATTTGCATATGTTTGTTGGAACTTGAATTAAGCCTAGGCCTCAATTCTGATGCAGCCCTAGAACACTGACCTCCAAGGAAACCAACTTTTTCTGATCAGGAAAAGAGAGAGAGATGAAGTACAAAAATAGCAAGAGACTAGTGAGGGTAAGTTACAGAAGCTAGTGTAGAAAGTTTCATAAAGAAACCTTAAAGCACAAATCTTTGCGCTTCAGAAACGAGAACTTGGATTGTGGGCAAGTGTCTCCTCTAAACCTGATATAACAGTAAGTCTGAATACCAAATTACAGTGACACTGTGCTAGAGTGTACACCCCCAGCCTGCTTTTTAAGGGCATCCCTTATTTGTTGCCTCATGCCCCATAGCTTCAATCCAATAATAATAGCCAAAATAGCTCAGCTGGCTAAAGGGTTTGATCTGATAAAAGATGTGTTTTCAAGGAATTAGCATGTAAAATACTATACCCTGTAACAAACTTATGATTTTGTGCCATGAATACAAATAGTGTTGATGTCCCTTCAAAAAAACAAACTAAAACCAAAACCAAACAAACCTCTTGCCCTCATTTTTCGTAGCATTGTCTTTTTGCTTTCTGAACTGTTTCCAGTTGCTGAGGGAGTTGCAGAAGGAGCATGTATGCAGCTATCTGTCAGGAATATGCAAAAACTAGTTCAGCTGTGGTGCAAGGACAGAACCCTGGAAATAAGACAAGAAAAAAATATAATTTCCCCTTATAAAACTGGGCCTGTAATTATGATGGGAGCCAAGATATCAAGATAATAAGTAGACAGCCCTAAATAATTTAGGGAATTATAGAAGGTAATAATGTATTAAGCCACTGCCAGATGTAATTAGACGGACATAGGGGCTAGGAAGAAAAGAGTTTTAGGCCAGGTTCTCTCCTATAGTAAGGTTGCACCACCAACACAATGCAGCCTTAAAAACAGTGTAGGTGGCCAATTGAGGATGCACAGAGGTAGCTTTTGCACCCATCCCTTCGGAGTTGTACTGTGTGCTTCCAAGTACAGTCACAAATTTTGGATGTGATTTTTGTCCACCCACCCCCAGTCCTAAGTCCTCCAAGTGGACTCTTTTCTCTTAAAGGTAAAATGAAAACGGTCTCTGCTGAGTTGGCTGAACCCCAGCTTGATCTTACCTTTTCTTATCTCATGTGTACCTGGTTAGCCACAATTTACTTCATGTAACCTACTCCAACAAACTTGGCATGGGCTCAGAGAACACAGTAAATGACCCTTGGCTCATGACTTAGTGAGGTTCCAGACAAGGCAAAATAATTTGCATGATGTTTCTATGGACCTGATTTTACAAAGAGTTCAGCTGATGGACAGATGCGTGCTCACACATGCACAAACGCACGTGCGCACACACAAGATGCAAAGGAGCTCTTTTTTGAAAACTTGATCCTCAACAGTCATCACTTTACCTATTCATTCAGTCCTAAAAAACATAGGAACTTGATTCCCTCTTTACTACTCCTCTATTTAAAGGAGAGACATGTTATAACTAGTGCAGTTTCTAACCAGGACAGAGATTTGCAGGTGCCATGCCACTGCAGTTGAACTCTGGTCCTTAAAGCTGAATTAAATCACAACCATTGCCCCCCCTATCATTTTGGAGACTCAGTAAAATTTCCTGTGCTTTATGGCCAACAATAGAAGATGTGTGAGTGTTTCAAACATACCAACAATAGGGATCCAAATAAAACACTGGGCTGAATAAGAGTGCGTGCTATTTCCAGGAGTGTTACCGTTCTCCCAACACACTGATACACAACTGCTGTTGCAGGAGCAGGAGCTACTGCTAAATATTATTAAATTAGGACCTTAAATCTTCTGTAGTAGCTACCTCTGTTGATTTTTGAATCTGGTTATTTTTCCTACCAAGACCCAGAGTTTTGGCGCCAGTCCCCTCCATCAGTTGTAATTACTGTGCCCTTTTACATGGAAAATGTGATCAACATCAGCTTGTCTGAGCTGCAGCAGCCATCGGCACCTGTGGCTATGGAGGGATTGGCTCATGCTGGAAATTCTGACTTTATCAGAATGTCAATTTATTAGTCCTATGAACTTCATTTACACATCTCGCTCACTGTGATTATTCAAACAGGTCCTATGTTTGATGGCCTACTAATCAACCGACATGTTCATATCTGTGTCAAATATCACACTTGCTTTATAGGCTGATTCAGAGATGTATGCTCTTATATTAGGCTGTCAGGGGCAGCCATGTTAGTCTAGTTCAGTAGAACAAAAAAGGAGTCCTGTGGCACTTAAAGACTAACAAATTTATTTATTGCATGAGCTGTCGTGGGAGAAAATCCCACTTTGTCAGACATTTTTGAAGGTTCTTATATGTTTCTTTGGTGGATTGAGAGTAAAAATTATTGAATTAAATCCTTAGTTGCCCACTTCCGTTGAATCCCACCTAATGGAATAGACAAGTGCATGCATACACAGATGCTAATGTGCTATCTCTGTAGTGCATCCCTGCATTTTAGGGGATTTTAATTGGCAATCAAGGGCAGCACCTGAACTTCGAGAACTCTGAGTGAGATTATGTGTGCCAGAAGGATGCTGGGCATGAATACTGCCTTTACCAGGTGGTAGAGTCTTGCCTGGAGGAGCAAGATTTTTGCATTCTGCTCTTTTTGCAGCTGAGGTTTGACACTAGACCATTGTGGTGCTGGGAGGTTTTAGTCCCAGCAAACTGTCTTCCTGTGGCACAGCTAAGACAAGTTTTGATAAAGTCATCTCAGCCAGGGGGAAGACACTTCGCATCTCTTCATATTTCAGAGACTCAGTTATGCAATGCTGAGTGAAAAACAAACAAGGAGTCCTATGGCACATAAAGACTAAAAATTTATTTATTGTTGAGCTTTTGTGGGAGAAAATCTCACTTCACCAGATGCTTGGAAGATGGAGAAACTTACAGAAACTGAATGGGTCTCTCTCATCCCCTGCAACAGCTATTTTCCTATGATTTAACATTCTTGCCCTTGTTGAACACCCACCTGCTATTTTACAGATGATTGAGTCTCCCAGGGACACCTGATGACATAGTAGATAAACCAGGCACCAACATGTTTCCTTGAGGCTTTTAAAGTCCTAATATTCCAGTTGCTTCCATACAACCCTACCTGCATCCTCTCAGCCACCCACGAGAAAGAATATGCTGCAAACAGGGGCTGCACAGTAGCCCTCCCAAATTCCCTCACATGAAGGAGAGGCGTAGTACAGAGATTCCTTGCCTGAATTGCCATCCTGCTAACTTTGCCTGGGTCACAGGTTCTAATCATTTGGAACAACTGGTGGGTCCCACACTTAGCAGCAAACTCCCTTTTCCCCAGGCGGTGTCCTTCCCCAACAAGTGGCAACTCCATTAATTACATATTTTTACCTCTGTAGCTCCAGCCCTTGTTTTCAGTGCTAAGGGAGAGGACCAGGGAAGAAAAGAAAAATCAAGGACATGGATTCAAAGGGTAAGGCTTCAAATAAGGACAGTGCTAACGGAATCAGATGAAGTGAATCAGTCGAACTGGCTATATTGTAATTTAATTCCAGACAGCCATTTTCAGCAGAAACCTTGGCCCCGACTGAACCATTTCTTGGTTTTCAAATGATTTTCACTGCCTATATGCTGTACTGTACCACTATCGAGGATTAAATTTAGTCTCTCTTCCCTGGTTCGAGAGAGGTCTTCACTTACCTCATTTCACTCTCTGGTTTTCGACATGTCAGCCTGTGCTGTCACCCCACATCCTCCAGTTCTGGTTCCCTGTTCTGCACATTGAATTCTTTTAGTTTCTTAGCTTTCTCCTTATGTCTTTCTTTTTTCCCTCTTGTGCCCCCATCTCTTGACCTTGTTACAACATGTGCCAAAAAAGCCATTATTTGCAACGTAGTCATAAAATACTGTGAAGCTTTGCACATTTTGTACATGGATAAGCCAAAAATAAATGTAGCAATTTGCTTGAACATGTGTGATAACCATACTAATGTAGATCTGGTGCAAATCATAAACACATGGATTTGCCGACTTATGTATTACATAAATTCTGACAGGTGCCAGCATGCATAGCCTATAAATGCACACCTAAACATTAATGCCTTCACCGTATGACATTTACTATGACGTTGTTTAGAATTCATTATATTTTAGTGTTTCTTCATAGTCAATTCTTTGAACATCATCCTCCCACATGGCACAGCTACTGTGCTTACCATGAAAATCTTGCCATACATGTCTGATGTTTAGACCAGTTGGTTTGGGAATCAAACCAGTTTACGACTCTGCTTTGTGGCCATGAACAAGTCACTTATTCTATGTGCCTCAATTCCTGGTCTGTGAAACAGGGATAGCAATACTTAATCTCTTTATGGCTCAGTTTTCCCTGTAATCTTTTTGTTGTCTGTTTTAGCTTATGGGGGTGAAATCCTGAAGTTGCTGGTGCCTTGAGGTGCAACTGCGTAACTAATAATTAGAGCTGGTTAGAAAATAAGTGGGGGGGTTTTTTCCATGAAAACTTATGGAAGAAACAAAGTGTGTTCATAATCTTTTTCAGCAATTTTCTGGTTTTTTGGGGGTATGAAAACTCGTTTAATTGTCATTGAAAATATAAACATTTGAAAACTTCAAAAGAAATGGAACATTTTCTGAGACCATTTTCATTTGGGAGGGGGATCTTTCCGCCATGATGTATTAGTCTATGACTTGGCTAGCTTGGCAACGTTCCAAATACGAACAAAAACTAAATGGCCTTTTCTTTATGGTGGCCTCTATATAAGGACCAGTTATTCTGATGATTGGAAGATCTTAAATACACCCAGAAACACTGAATAAACCAGTGTATTTATTAGTCCAAACATCTAACTGATTGTCTCTCAGGTTTAGAGGAAACTGGTCAGATTGAAAGTATTGTAGTCTAGTGGGGAAGGTCCATTGGAAGGTGGTTGCCCTGTGAATCTGGACTCCATTCTGCTGGTTTCTACACATCACATTGAAGAAACACAGCCCTTCCTTCTGTGTCAGCCTTTGAGAAGTTATTTGACTTTCTCTACATTGCACTTAGAGTTTGGGGAGCTTGGAGCACAGTGGCAATTACAATACATCCTCCCTTAAGTGGCGATGAGGCTGCAATTTACCATGTACCCACCAGATGGCATGGCATGCCAAGGTGCCCTGAGAAAGTCAGTCTGCTATTGGAGTAATTAGGTTAAGAAACATGAGAGTAGGTTCTCTTAATTGTTTTTGTCACATGGAAAAGGACAAATTATGAAGAAAACTAAAATTTTATATTCATGATTCTAAGAGAGTAGTAAAAACAATGAAAAGTTAAAACACATAGGCCAGACTTCTACTGGTGTAAATCAGTGCAGCCATTAATCTCAGTGAGTTATATTGATTTACACCAGCTGAGGAACTGGCCCAATATACAGTAAAAACTCAAATGTGGCTGGCCTTGTAAGCTTGAGATTGTATATGTGTGTTGCTGTGTTTTCTATACATCTCAGGGATGACATTTTGTGGTAGAAAGAAGCTAGTAAAATTCACTGAGGCTATGCAAAAAATTGAAACAATTTGTGTTTCAATAGCACACCTCTGCTGAGTGTCTCAGAGCAGTTAAACATTAGTGAGTTAAGCCCTCATATGCTGTGTGTGTAAAAGTCATTATCCTAATTTTACAGATGGAGCAACTGAGGCAGAGGGAGAGGCTGGGTTACTTGCCCAAGTTGCACAGTGATTCAATGGCAAATACAAGAATGGGGCAGAGTTTTCTGAGTTCTAGCTTTCTATAACCGAGTGCTGCCCGAATTATATTATCTTGTGTGGCTTATTAATGTGAGTTTTTGGCTTATGTGTTATAAGGGAGAATGGTGGGTTTAGAAGCAGGTTAGAAGAGGTTATTAACTGGGCTGGTAACTTGGGTCTGCACTGATTTAGCCCTATTTTCATGTATTTTGCAAGTGTTTTGACTGAGACAGTAGCCTACGTCTTTAAATAATCTCCATACTATTCTCACTAGTTCATGTTGTAAAATGCCTTCCACGTGCTAGAAAGGGAAGCTTGCTTGTTTGGTTATCCCTTCTGAACAGCTATCATATCTTTGGTGGATTTATACTTTGCTTCTAGAGTGGTGAATGGTCTCCTGTAATGAGAGGAAGCAGAGTCGAGTCAGTCAGTGCCCAGCACTTTTCAAAAATCACACCCTTAAGTGTTCACCAAATCCATTTCCCAACAAGGTCATTTCATGGCTTGAGATCTTTTATTTTTGCTCCAAAGTACCTATATATTGGTTCTCCTTTTTTTTTTTTCCCCCTTTCCAGCCAGGTATACTCATCAGCCTTCCCTACACTCCCTTTCTCACTCAATTCTGTCGCTTCTTGCTACTATTACCAAAATCTACCTGTAGCTTATTGTGCTGGGGCTGCAAGGTGTCTATCTTACTCTGGTTACAGTAACATCCTCTTGCCTCTGCCTGGCCATTCTTTCTTGTCTAGCTTGGCAAAAATCCTACTGATAGTACTCTTACCTCTACCATCTCTCCAGCTATTTCTCCCCTTCTGAGTCATTTCACTGGCTTCTTGTATATGTGTCATTCACTCACCTCTTCCTCACTCACAAGTACTTCTCTCCTACTCGTCATTCTCTTCCCTAACCTCTTTCCTTACCAATCCCTTTGTTTGTCTTCTGCTGTTAGGGTCCACCCTTCTATTGCTCTATTCCCAGTGTATGGCACAACTTCCTCTGTGCTTTCCTCTTCCTTCAAGTCCAACTTTAAATCCTCCATCTCATGGCTAGTGAACCTCACTTCCTTCCTCACCTTCAAACTAGACCAATGTCGCATCCCTTGTTGGCTCTGTCTCTCTTCTGTAGTATGGCTGGGGCTTACTCTGAAATCCCATTGTAATTCAATGTGAGTGAGGCTTCTAACAGCCTTGGAAATCTTTCACTCTTCAGCACACGCAATGAATGATGCTATGCAGATGTACATTGTGATATGAATTAGATGAATAATCTGAAAATGTGGCCACGTGCAAGTTTTGTGTACATACTTGGTGATGGGTTGGACTGGTCATTAGCAGCTTCTATCCACATTATTTCTGAGCAAGCTCTCATAAGTGTCATGAATATAGGGCAGGACCACCATGTTCATTGAGCATCTTGTAACCCTTGAATTAGTCTATCCAAGTGACTGGGAAATACTGGATGTATCTTCTCTTTCAGGGCCTAGTTCTGCCACCATGCCAGTCAATGGTAAAATTTCCCACTGTTGGCATCAATGGGGGATGGCTGTGCACCCTCTGTTTTTTAGTTGCCTGCTTGTTCTAAAATCTGTTCTTTGCGGACCTGACCTTGCCAGGTGGCAAGCTGGCTTCATTCCCATTGAATTCAGCACCCTAACAATTACATACAGAAGATAGGGGTTTGGGTTATATGTGTAATCTATATAAATGTCAATAATTCATAGTCTGAACTTCCTTGTTGAAAAGGAGTTTTGAGATGGGATTTAAAATGAGATATGCAATAGCAAATGGGGAAAAGGAAGAGCATTCTTGGCATATGGCAACAGTATGAATGGATGTGCAGAGGCTGATGTGGGAAAGGGCCATGAAGGGACCGTTCAGATGAGCTGCTTTGTTTAAGTGACTAGAGCATGGAGGGAAGAATAAGGAGACAAGATCAGAATGGATCTAATCTAAAGTGAGACCTAAAGAGGGAGAGCAAAGAGATTGAATTCAACCTGGGAGGCAACAGGGAGCCAGGGAAGTGTACATAAGGGGGACAGTATGCAGCTGAATGGAGGGTTGGTAGATGACTTTCACGGATAAATTATGGATAAGTGACCAATGAGTAGGCCAGGCAGGGAGAGCTCACATTAATAAAAATTAAAACTTGACTAAAATCTGGCCTGGATGTTTGTGGTTGGGACAGAGGTGTGAGGCCATTCATATTTCCTCTACAAGGTGGCTATTTAGAGTAGAGTGGGATATTCAAAGGTCTTCAGTCAGAATTGGTCTGCCTCTGCTCATATTAAAGTCAATGGTAAAATGGACACAGACTTTTTTATGAAGCAGAATTGGGTCAGTACTCAACACTTTCAAAAAAACACCCTTAGTTTTTCAGGAAAGTCATTTCCCCCTAAAATCATTTTGTGGTTGGGATTCTTTTATTTTTGCTCTGTTGGCAGAATACAGTGTTACACTGGATTTAACATTATGTGCGTGGAAAAAAGTGTTTCATTTACATTTTACAAAATAGTTATGGCAAGTTAATTAAGTATCAGTTGAGTGTTATAGGATATAATATTTTTTAAAGAACAAAGCAGATAAATCTTTTGATTTCAATGAAATGAAAAATCACAAATGTGTGCAATTTTATTCATATAATACATAAGTTGTGAATTATAATGGAGCATTCCACATTAAATTGATTAATGGCAATTAATTGCTAAAACAGCAGGTAATCAAGATAAACTTCCTATGACTATATTCCAGAATATTGGTATTTTTGTATGCTTACCCCATATAAATAGCTGCTGCTTTACTACAGTATTTCTTCCTACAACTCTTGTCTAGTGTTTTTTTAAAGATGAATATCTAATACAGATATGCTTTCCTTCCATTTGTGTTAAAATGCTTTTGAATTAGACTAGAGTGCAAATCTTACTCAAGTTTCTACACTGTTTCCATTAACTGCAATGAGACCACTGAAGTGCTCACCCAATGGGAACATTCATGTGAAAAATTTTACCTACAGACAAGTTCCAAACGGGTAACCGTGTTAGTCTAGTTCAACAAAACAAACAAGGAATCCTGTGGCACTTTTAAAGACTAAGAATAGAGTATCTTTATAATGGGACAAACTAATGCTCCAGCTCTGAGCACACATAGACTCTTAAATCTGCAACTGGATTCAAATTTGTATCTTGGATCCCTCCCTGCTTTAAGGGGATGCTTTCCAAAGGACCTGAAGGATTTAAAGGTATGTGTTCCATTGATGTTGTACATGGAGAAGGAAAGGCTAGCAGAATCTTAGGGGGGCATGGCAATATGCCACATTATTATGAGAAAAACAAACTACATTAATATCTAGTACCTACGCGCACACAAACACACCAGATGTTCTGCTGTTGGTCATGTATAGTTACCGGTCCTGATGGTTGCTTGTGATTGTCTCTTGAGTTCGTGGCTGCTGTTTGCAGCTCAGGATGGCTACCTGGCAAGGGAAGCCAGGCGTGAGGGAGAGCGGGATCTCTGTTGGGCACACAGCTGTGCACTGATGCTCTTGGATGTTATACATAGCATTATGCAAAGCTATGCAGTCTCACTCATCTTCTATGTCTCTTAGTAGTCCATGTATCTTCCTGCATCACAGTACTGTATGACCATGAGTCATCAGTTACTGGCAGACGTGACTTTGATCTTGTTCTCCCTTTCTTTCTAGGGTGGATTCTTCTTGCTTTAGCAGGCTTTGTCTGTCTTGTTCTTCTGCCATTAAGGTGGTGCCAGCAGTTTGTCAGCAGGACAGGCTGGTATTGGAGGCTGATCCCACCACACACACCCCCTTCATTCACACATCCAAACCAAGTTCACACATCTAAAAGCAGCTTCAGCAAAATTTACCATAGGCTGGGGCAATACACAGTTCAAAATGGAGGTGGAGTTACATCAGACTTTGGTTATGATGTTAAAGCACGTGAATGAGCATGGCATTGTTATCAATGAGTAATAGGCATTATTCCAGAAATTCTTGTTGGAAGCAATTTTGTGGTATAAATTCATCTTTAGCCATACATTGAATGTCAATGTGACTCATGCTCCTAAATTCCTTGAAGAATAGGGAGAAAAATAAAAATTACTGGAAAATGAGAAGGCATCACATATGCAAATACAGGCACATTAAATCAGTCTCCTCAATATTATTATGGTTAAGGTGGGTCCTTTTGTGAAAGCCATGTTTCAAATAGACCATTGATGTGGCTGAGAGAGTTCATGGAGCAAGGTACAGTTAAAGCATCTTATATCTGTGAGTGAATGGATACCAGAATAATGTCATTCTGTTCTTGTATTCCTAAGGTTAAATACTGTCAATGAGACTTTTAAATATGGCACCAGCTTGTCCAGTTTAACTCCAGTGAAGTGGTGATGAGTGGTTTCCTTTTATCATTTATTTATTGCAAAATAACAATGGGATTGATGTACAGGAAACAAAGTGAGATACTTGCTGCCCAAAGGACTTCCAGTCTAAAAAATACCCAACTAGTAAAGATAGAATGCACTGGGAAACTAAAAGAGTAAACAAACAAGAAGTCCTGTGGCACTTTTAAAGACTAACAAATTTACTTATTGCACAAGCTTTCATGCGAGAAAATCCCACTTTGTCAAAGAAAGCATCTGATGAAGTGAGATTTTTCTCCCATGAAAGCTCATGCAATAAATTAATTTGTTAGGGTATGTCCACACAGGCTTCTTATTTTGAAACAACAGAGGTTGCTTCGAAATAAGAAGTGGCATGTCCACATGATGCACCGTTATTACGAAACAACGGGACCCGTTGTTTCAAAATCACAGCCATTATTTCAAAACTGTTAAACCTCACATCTAATTGAAATAGCCATTGTTTTGAAATAGTTGTTTCGAAACAACACCATTGTTTCGAAACAACTGTTTTGAAACGACATGTCTGAACGGCCTTGTTTCGAAATAACCATTTCAAAACAATGGCTATTTCGAAATTGGGCTTTCCCTTAATTCGAATTAACAAACTTAATTCGAATTAACTTATTTTGAAATAAGGACTTTATTTTGAAATAACTCATTTCAAAACGGGTTATTTCGAAATAATGATGTATGTGTGGACATAGCCTTAGTCTTTAAAAGTGCCACCAGCCTCCTTGTATGTTTTGCTGAACTAAACTAACACAGCTACCGCTTTGGAACTTAAAAAAGAGTAATGTTACCAGATAATTTCTCTTAGACAAAGGGACAGCCATGTTAGTCTAGTAAAGGGAAAAAAAAGCAAGGAGTCTTGTGGCACTTAAAGACTAACAGATTTATTTATCGCATGAGCTTTCGTGGGAGAATATCCCACTTCGTCAGACGCTTCGGAGAGGAAGAACTTACAGAACTGGATGAAAATAAATGCAGGGAGTGTAAGACATGGGATCAGGTTATACTGCAACAGCAAATCAGAGCATTTGTAAGGATTCAAACTCCAGAAAACAGCATACAGAGGGAGGGTGAAGTGAAATTACCTGTTATAATGTGAAAAGAATCCATAGTCACGATTCAGCCCTGCTTTCACACAATTTAATTTGCATATTAATTCAATTTTGGCTGTTTCTCTTTGAAGTCGTGATGTCCCATTGATTTTCTTGATGACCATTGTTAACAAGCCATCAATGGAGTGATTAGGAAGATGGAAGTGCTTAGCAACTGTTTTTTGGGGTTTTTTTGTATTATGATTTCTGATATCAGTTTTGTGTACTTTTAGTCTTCTGCGCAGGGTCTCTCCTGTTTGTCCAGTCTATATGGCATGAGGACATTTCAGGCACATGATGGCATAAATCACATTAGTGGATGAGCAGGTGAAGGACCCTTTGATGGAGTAGCTGGCTTGATTAGGTCCTATGATGGTGTCTTTTGTGCAGATATGTGGACAGAGTTGGCAACGTAGTTTGTTGCAGAGATACGTGCCTGCTTTAATGTTTCTGTTGTTAGGTCCGTAGTTGCTGGGGAGTATCTGTATAAGGTTGGGGGTTGCCTGTAGGCGAGGAGAGGTCTGTCTCCCAAGGCCTGAGAGCAAGAGGGATCATCTTTTAAAATAGGCTGGAGGTCCTTAATGATCTGTTGTAGAGGTCTGACTTGAGGGTTGTATGTGGTGACCAGTGGTGTTCTATTGTTTTCTTTTTGGGGCCTTTCCTGTAGTAGTTGACTGCGGGGTACCCATCTGGCCCTGTCAATCTGTTTCTTTACTTCTCCAGGTGGGTACCATAATTTTAAGAAAGCTTGATAGAGATCCTGAAGATGTCTGTCTCCATCTGAGGGATCAGAGCAAATGCAGTTATATCTTAGGGCTTGGCTGTAGACAATGGATTGTGTGGTGTGTTTAGAATGGGAGCTTGAGGGATATAAATAACTATACTGATCAGTAGGTTTTAGGTATAGAGTGGTGTTGATGTGTCCATCCCTAATTTGTACTATAGTGTCCAGTATGTGAATCTCCTTTGTGGAGTGTTCCAGGCTCAATTTGATTGTGGGGTGGAAATCTTCAAGAGCATCCTTGCCATGGGTCCAGATGATGAAGATGTCATCAATATAGCGTAAGTACAGGAGAGGTGTTTTGGGATGAGACTTGAGGAAACATTGTTCTAAGTCGCCCATAAAAATGTTCGCATGTTGTGGGGCCATGTCGGTACCCATAGCAGTGCCACTGACTTGGAGGTATAAACTGTCCGATCTGAAATGGTTGTGGGTGAGCACAAAGTTCAGTCACAAGCTGTGCTGCGGCATCATCTGGGATGGTTCTTCTAATAGCTTATAATCCATCCTTGTGTGGGATGTTGGTGTAAAGAGCTTCTACGTCCATAGTGGCCAGGATAGTGTTTTCAGGAAGCTCACCGATACCACAGATTTCCTGAGGAAAATCCAAGCTATCTCGAAGATAGCTGGGGATGTTGATAACATAGGGTCTGAGGAGGGAGTCCACATAGCCAGATAAGCCTGCTATAAGAGTGCCAGTGCCTGAGATGATGGGGTGTCCAGGTTTTCCTTTTTTATGGATTTTAGGTAGTTGATAGAATATTCCTGGTTGGAGTTCTGGTGGTGTGTCTGCCTTTATTTGTTCCTGTGCTGCCTTAGGTAGTTTGTTGAGTAGGTGTTGTAATTCTTTATGGTATTCTTCAGTGGGGTCTGGGAAAGAGGTTTGTAGAATGTTGTGCTGGAGAGTTGTTTATAAGCCTCCTGGTCGTAATCCAGTTTATCCATGATGATGAGTGCACTTCCTTTGTCAGCCTCCTTAATAATAATGTTAGATTTATTTCTGAGGCTGTGGATGGCATTGCATTCTGCATGGCTGAGATTATGGTTTTAGGGGTGTTGTTTGTCTACCATTTCAGCCCTTGCTGAAATGGTGGCGGAAACAATCAATATAGAAGGCCAGTCTGTTGTTCCGACCTTCTGGAGGAGTTCATGCAGAATATTTCTCCTTGCAGTGTTTGGAGGAAGGTACCTGTGCGTCGCTCCATTGATCACTGGTGTTATGGAAAAATTCTTTGAATCTTAGACGGCAAAAGTAGTCCTCCAGGTCACTGCAGAATTTTATCTTTTGTGTGGTGGTTGTGGGGCAGAAGGAAAGTCCCTGAGATAATACAGATTCCTCCGCTGGAGTTAAGTGTATAGCTCGAAAGATTAACAATGTATATTCAATGTATACGTGGCAGCACGGGGGAGAGAAAATGAGATGAATAGGACATCAAGGCCAAAGATAGATGAACTCCTCAGCAAATCCCAAGGGCAAAAAGAAGGCAGATCTTTTTGTATCAGCACTCCTTTTTACTGTGTCATTTGTTTCTTTGGTGGAGAACACTTTGCATCATTTGCTATATTTCTTCTTCATTTGTTTCTCAATAGTTGTCAGGATATTAGTATTAAATACTTACTGCCTGGCTTAACTAAGGGGTAAAGATAGGATTTAATTTGTATGGATGAAATCCAGTTATACAATGGAGCCCCCAGGGGAAGCAGTTATACCTGCCGACTCTTTTGGATGAATAATTACACACAGAGACTCTTCTCTAGAAGTAGAAACAGACTTTTTTTAATGTGCGTTACATAATAGGGTTGGGACCCTGGAAGGAGAAGAGACTGAAGCCCAATAAAGGGAGGGAATTAAAGGATTGCCAAGAGAAAATAAGTTAGAATCTGATAAATCAAATATCTAACAGGAAATCTGCAGTAGCTTTGACTCAGACGAGCCAAAATGCAAATCGCTTGCAGCACAGCCAAAGGAAGCTTACTCATCCCTTTGGAAAACAGCAATGAGACTTTGCTGTGTGCTTTTTTCCCATATCATGATCAGAGAAAGGGAGTCCTCTACTCCCTTCTGTCAAAGCCAGAAAGGTACACGGGTGGAATATAAACTTCATAGGTTCCAAGGCCAGAAGAGATGATTATGATCATTGTCTAGGCTGACCTCCTATATAACACAGGCCAGAGAACTTCTCCAAAATAATTCTGCGAGTAGGGCTTTTAGAGAACCTTTCAATCTCAATTTAAAAATTGTTATCGATGAAGAATCCACCATGACCCTTACCTTGGTAAGTTGTTCCAATGGCCATTTCTCTGTCAGTCAGAAATGAATGCCTTATTTCCCATCTGAATTTGTCTCGCTTCAACTTCGGGCCATTAGCTCATGAGATAGCTTTCCCTGCTAGACTGAGGAGCTCATTATTTAATAACTGTGCTGTAGTCTATGCTTTGCTGCACTTTTCAGCGGCAGTCAACAGGAAGTACGCAAGGTACATAAAATATCTTGCGTATCTCCCAACAATTTACTAATCCGTCACTACACATTAAGGTAAGCTGACTGGAAATGCCTTCCAGTCAGCTTACAGCAACTCCAGTTTTGGGGCTGGAGTTGATACAGTGATTTCCAGAGCGACTGAGCAGGTCTACACAGACTGCTCAATCGCACCTGGAAGATTGTGCTGATGACGGTGATTTTGCCGCTGTCAGAATAGATTTACCTGTGTCCTATGTAGATAGAGCCTGTACTCAGTCACCTTTTAACCTTCTGTTGGTTAAGATAAATAGACTGATCCCTCTGAGTCTACTGAGGGGTTGGCAACCTGTGCCAGCCCTACCCACCACACCCTCAGTGAGTGCTGGGTGGAAGGGCCAAAAAGGGGTGGAGCCAGGCCTCCAGTTTGGGGCCAGGGCCAGCTCCCACCATCACTGGCGGGTGGCCTCTGGGTCCCAGGTGGGGCCGCCTCTCTCCTTGAGGCCTCCAGGTCTGGCTGGAGCCGCCTCTCACCCCCACCAGCTGGTGACTTCCAACTCCATGGTCGGGGCCGACCAGCCCTGCTCCTCTCCAGCCCTGCAAAGCAGGGGCAGGGCCAGCAGAGTGCCAGGAGCCACATGCCACAGCTTCTGCTGGCTGTGCTCCCCAGCAAGGAAAGCTCAGCCAGCAGGGCGTGGAGCCAGGGCTCGTGGCTCTTGCCATCCAGCCAACACAGCACTGTGGGAGTGGGGCCAGCAGCAAAGCCTGAGTGGTGTGGCGTGCTGCTCAGGCCTGGCCCCTGTGCCATTTTTGGCACAGGTATGGGGGGTTGCTGAACCCTAGTCTACTATAAGGCAGGTTTTCTAATCCTTTAATCACTTTCATGGCTCTTCACTAAACCATCTCCAATTTATCAATATCCTTGTTGAACTGTAGGCATGAGAACTAGATGCAATATCATAGAATCCTAGAAATTGGAAGAGACCATGAGAGGTCATCGAGTCCAGTCCCCTGCACTCATGTCAGGACCAAATACTCTCTTAAACCATCCCTGGCAGGTGTTTGTCTAAATATGCTCTTAAACCAGTGGTTCCCAACCTTTTCTCTGCCGTGGAACACCTTGATACCTTCAAATTTTTTGAGGCATACCACCATTAAAACCTAATGAATATTCAAATTAAACTATTTATGAATATTCATGAACCTTGGCACCATGTTTCAGAAATGCTGCTCTGTGAAGTAGTAGGGGTAGCAGAGCAGGGGTGGCAAAATAGGGGAGGTCAGGAGTCATGTGCAGTGGCAGGATGAGTGTGGGGAGCAGGGCAGGGGGTGGCAAAAGAGGACAAGGGCAGCCATGTGGGGAACAGCGCAAGGGTGGCAAGAGAGGACAGAGGAAGGGAGAACAAGAGTGACTGGGGGAGGCAGAAGGAACCTGGGGAGTGGGAAGGTAGGGCAGGGGAGCCTGGCGCAGCCCCCACTTCCCCCTTCTCCACAGTGGCTCCCTGCCACCCAGGGCAAATCCTCACCCCACTGCTGCTCCCTCCCACCCCAGTAAGTCCCATCCTCCCCTCCCCCAGCTGCCTGTGATGGACCCTCCCACCACTGCAGGGGCCAGAATTAGACCTCCAGCCCCCAGCTACAGCCACCCTACCCCCCCACTATACACCCCCCCAAACAACCAGCTACCCCACAACCTCAGTTATACACCTTCTGCTACACAGCCACTCCCACCCACCTCTGCTGGACACACACACACACACACACACACACACACACACACACACACACACACCCCTGCCCCACACAACCCACAGCAGCCCTCCTCCCCAAAGCCCTTACCTGGGCTGTTTGCAGGCTTCTGACACAAGTTGCTCTGCCCTGCAGGGGAAGATTCACACACTCCCGGCCTCCTGCAGCAATCTGCTGGCTGGGCTTAAGGTGGAGTGGGGTTTAATGTGGAGCCACTGAAACACTGTTTTCTGGCTGCTCGTGCTATTTTTAGGGGGACCCCTGGAACACCATTTTCCAGTGCCTTCATCTATTTTTAGGGGGGCTGGAATGCTGCCTGCCTAAAAATAGGGGGTCCAGGAACTGTGTTCCAGGGCCTTTCCCCTTACTTTAACCCCAGCCTTTTTCCAGCCCTGCACAGCCCATGTGACTGGGCTCAGCTGGGAGGGAACTTTAACTCCACCTCTCGGGGATGCTCGTGGTACACCAGTGTGCCCCAGCACACTGCCTGGGAACCACTGGCTTAAACACTTCCGATGATAGCGATTCCACAACCTGCCTAGGCAGCTTATTCCAGTGGTTAATTACCCTGATAGATAGTTAGGAATTTTTTCCTAATGTCCAGGCTAAACCTCCCTTGGTATAATTTAAGCCCATTGTTTCTTGTCCTATCATTGCCAGATAAGGAGAAGAATTTTTCTCCCTCCTTCTCATGACATCCTCTTAGCTACTTGAAAACTGTTATCAAGCTCCCTTTGTCTCCTCTTGTCCAGAGAGCAGTTGCACCAAAGCCAGATACAAGGTAAAATAACCTCTTTGCTCCTATTTGAAATTCTCCTGCCCAGTTCCCACTGAGTTTTTTTTTTAAGGAATTAGGGTCTTCAGGTCTCTCTTTCAGTGGCTTTGAGCAAATCAGTATAAGAAAATGAGGAGGTTGCTTCATCTGGAGAGCTTAAAGCAACACTTAGTTAATTTACTGATACCAAAAAATTCAGAATGCCAGGGGCTGAAGACTCTTAAAACCCAACACAGGGCATAAACCAATTCATCAGTTTGATCAGCTGGGGAAAACTTCAGTGCCTTTGGAAGCCAGCTAAAGCAAAAGTTCTTACCACACAGTTAAATCAAAAGGGACACTGACTTACAATTGGACTGGTGGCTCCACCCAGTGGTTCTTTTAAAATAATATAATGCTAAGCATTTTTAAAGCTTTAAAAACCAATTCTGGTCAACATTAACTGCACCTGAGATGATTAGGGACAAAAATATATTTTTTAATTTGTGAAAATTCTAGCAGGCCACCACATACAGAATTAATTTAAAAAAGGCCAATAGTTGCAAAAAGGGTAACTAATGAAGTGAAAGAAGCTAGAATTGAATGGGGAAAAAAATCTGCAACCACTAATTTATTCAATAATTGTACAAACAGACTGCAAATTTCTGTTAACTTATTTCTTGTGTGAAATTATTTACCTGTTTCTTTAGCAGACAATCCTCATTAGGCGGATCATATTGCAAAGACCTGATTTGTGGAAGTTCATGCTGACTTGATTTAAGTTAGGTATAAAAACAGTGTTCTCATGTCAAGTGAATGGCCAGTCATGGGCTAGCCCCTAGTTCAGGAGTCTCAAACTCAAATCACTACAAGGGCCACGTGAGGACTAGTAGAGGCCTGCATGAGGGTTAGTACAGTATCCCAAGGGCTGCACCACTGAAACCTTTCCATACAATGATATTGCAAAAATAGGTAACGATCGTGTCATTGCAGGCCACAGGAACTAGCTTTAGGCCATGTGTTTGAGACCCCTGCCCTAGTTCAAGGGGCTGGCTTCCTCAGTGTTTCCTCTTGAAGGTGGGTCACTGTCATTCTACCCCCAAACGTGGGGAAGCTCTGCAAATAGTGTAGTGGCTAGCACATCTGCTTTACCTGCAGAAGGCCCTGGGTTCTACCCCAGGGGGTTGGAATAGATGCTCTCATGAGGTCCCTTCCAACCCTATGGTTTGATGTGATGATGTGAGTGAATGGGAACTGGGCAGCAGGCAAGCTGCTGACCTCTTCTCTGGTCCTGCGGTTTGGGGCTTGGGCCGTAGCTGCAGCAGCTGCTGGGTCAAATCCTGCTCCTGTGAGCAAAAGACTGCTTCTCTTCAACTACATATGAACTGGACCTGAAAGGTCTTGGAGAGTGCTCTGTGCCATGGGGACTAGGTTGCTTGCCTAGAACACAACTCACGCCTGGTTTGAATCCCCCTCCTTTTGTATGGCTGGCTGCCTGGCCTTGGAGAAGGGGACAGCAAGGGCCACTTTGCACACCCTCTTGTTGCTTTTTTTGGTCAATAATTTATGCAAATTTATACCAAAACACCCCCCAATCTGCTGGGATCAGGATAAACACCTAGGCTGTGGCAGACTTAAGGGCACTCCCCTTTGATGTGGAGGGGCATAAGCTGGGGGCTACCACCTCTTAGGAGAGAGTCAGGGTGGTCCACCCTGTTGGAGCCCCCTCCCTTTCCCAAGGGGCAACAGCTCTTGAGAAAGGGAGGGGGTATGGACAAGGCTGGAGCACCATAGAGGACAGTTGCCTCAGAGCCTGGGGAGCCCAGTGCAAACCCCTGCTGAATGGGCAGTTTAGGGATTTGAACTGGCTCTTCCAGTGACCTAGGTGTGTACACCAACCACTGGACTAGAGAGGAAGGTTGACCTTGCCTAAAGCACACTTAGCTGAAGTGGAAGAGCTTCTATGGGCAAGAAAGAAGGCTGGGGCACCCTCCCCCAGGGCTGCACCGCAAACCATTAGGCCCACCCGCCAAGGCAGCCTCAAATTGGCAGCTCTCCCAGCCCAGGGCCTCACCTAACTGTCAGGCCACCAGGAAAATCGGAGGCTGGCCCTTGCCCACAACACATTTAACTAAAGTGGAACAGCAGCAACATGCAAGAGAGCAGGAACCCACATTGCTAGAAGCGAAGGCTGACTCTGGGAAAGCTTTGAACCTGTAACCAGGGGTTTAAGTAAGCCACAACGTGCTGGAGTGGTGCGCTGTGGCCCACTGGTTTTAGGTGGTCAGCATTCCAGTTCCCCTAAAAATAGAAAATGGAGGTGGAACACTGCATTCCAGGGCCCCCTATTTAAAAATAGTCAACACTGGAACGCAGTGTTCTGGCTCCATTTTCTATTTTTAGGAGCTTACCACACACTGAGCCCCTAAAAATAGTAGGCCCCGGAACACCATTCCAGCAGGGCAGGTATCTTGTACATCTCCTGCCCTGAGCCTGCTCTGACTGAGCATGCTCAGAACTTCTGAGCATGCTCAGTCAGAGCAGGCTCCAGGTGGGAGCCTCAGCCCAGGCCAGGGCTGCTCTACATGGTGACCAGGTAAGGGGGCCCTGGTTGGGGGAGGGGGTATGTGCAGGGACAGGTGAGACAGCCGAGGGGAGGAGAGGGTCGGCATGGAGTGGCATGAAAAGACAGCATGGCACAGTGGGGGCATTAGGGGACCAGTAGCAAGCTGGGGGGCGGGTCAAGGGAAGGTTAGGGGGACGAGGGCCAGTAGCTGGGGTGTGGGAAGGGGGTCCAGACCTGTGGGGGGGGCTGAAAGTTTGGAGGGTTCCAGGGTCTGCCAAATTCTACTTTAACACCTGCCTGCAACTGCTGCAGCCCAGCTGTACAGAAAAGCCTCCAGTCTATGCAAACAGCTGTCTGAGCCCCTGCAACAGGGGAGTTGCTGGCGCCTGTCACCTGGGGCCCGTGCCCCAAATGCCAGTGCCAGTGCCCTGGGTCCTGGCGGGGCCCTGCCTCTCCTGGTCTCTGGCCGGATCGGGGCAGGGATCCAGGGTCCAGCTGCCCATGGCAGCAGCAGCCACTTCCAGCCCCTTCAAAGGCTGGGTGACTCCTGCAGCCGCGGTTGCCTCTCCCCGCCCTGTCCCTGGCCAGGGGTGGGGCCTGTGGGTGGGGGGGGGAGGTGTGGGCCCATGCCCCAGGTCATTCCCTGGGGCAGTGACGCCCTTGCCCTGCAACCAAGTTGCATTGCCTTAATGTGGGTCAGAGTCATGAGGCCAACATGGTGGCTGCATCCACCATTACCACACATCACTCTAGGGGCCTTTGAAGTCCCTCATGTAGGGCTTGAACCTGCAGTAGTTACATACCACCCCCCACAAGCTAGCAACTGGCCCAAAGAGGAGCCTGGCTATCATGCTGGTGGGAGGGAGGAAATGCTTTAAACCAGGTGATTTTTAATTAGCAAAACCAACAGCTTCTGCAGGGCTTGGCTGCCTGACCATAGGGCTCCAGCCATGCAGGCAATTCACATGCAGAGGCTGTAGGAGCGCTCCTCTCAACCCCACATTATTAGCCAGGAGCAAAGGATGTCAGCTCAGCATCGCCCACACCCCTGCTACCAACACGCCCCAGTAGGCTGGCGAGGGCGCTGCACCTGTGCTACTGCCCAGAGCACACTTCAGTGGCACAACTTCAACGGGCAAGCCCGAGGCAGCCCCCTCCCCGCCCCCGGTCACCTAGCCTGCAGTACAATGACTGGGGCATACCCCTCTGCCACCTGAGTGTCCTCTACAAAGCCCTTCGGTGAATGGGGACATTTGTTACATAGGCGTGGCCAGTGTGCATAACAGCGGTGCTCCAGCAGCCCAGTCGCCCAGCTGCCCTTAGCACCTGGTGCTGCTTGCCATGAAGGCAACAAGCCACAGTGGGCCGTCAAGCCAGTGATCCATCCCCAGGCAGCCGCTCCTGGTGTCAGGCATGCCGAGGTGCATGGAGCTGTGTCCCAACTGCTCAGTTTTTGGCTCTGCTGGCCCTATCTGGCATCAGCTTATGCCGCCTTCTTTTTATTCCACATATACTTTCGGGTCTCAACCCGTCCAGATCCAAAGGGCGACTATTGGGTGCTGCGGGGGGGGGGCAGGCTGACTTTTATTTGTTCCAACCTCTTCAAGTGCCCCATCCCCAGTCTTAGGTACCTGAGGGGAGCTCTGGCTGGGGATTGCAAGTGGAGGATGCCACCTGGGAGGTGGCAGACTCTGGCTCAGTCTCCCTACTCTGCCATCCTGCCCAAGACAGTGGGCCATTGGAACAGGGCTCCACAGTCTGTCAAGTGTGATGTCGGGGGTAGCATGAGGCAGGCTGGTCTTTGTTGAGTCCTGAGGCTGTGCCATTTTAATTAAACAGCCACAGGAGAGAACAGGCTCTGAAAAACCCCTCTGCAGTCCCCTGGCTTGGGTAGTTGCCCACCATGTGGGTTTAATGCCTCCCACAGCTCACTGGCGAAGGATTTGACCCCAGTGCTCTCCAGTAAATATCCAGCTGTTGGGCTGTGAGGTGTTCTTTGTGGGGGGGTCAGGCAAGCCCCCTCACAGAGCTTTTTAGCTGAAGTACTACATCTGATGAAGTGGGAACTTTCTCCCACAAAAGCTCATGCGATAAATAAATCTGTTAGTCCTAAAGTGCCACAAGACACCTTGCTTTTTTTTTTACTTTACTAGACTAACACAGCTGCCCCTTTGGAACTTGGCCAGTCCCAACCTAACCCATGGGCAAGGGGCTCACCCCTGCTAAAAAGCAGTAGCCCAGGGGTTTGGGAGGGTGGCTGTCATACGGCGGGCCAAGCCTGTCTCTCCAGCTTTTTCCCTCTATTGTTGAGAGGGGGTTAGAAGCTCACTTCTTACATCAGCACTGAACAGCCTCAGAGCTGGGCCATGAACAGCCTTAGGAGCCCAATGCGTGGACGCCCTTTGCACTTTTTGGTTGAAGCTGCTCCACTTGTGTTACAGAGGGGCTGGGCAGAAAGACCACAGCAAGCTTCCCTGTGTGGTCTAGAGGCTTGGCTTGTGGCTGTGGGGTGCCTGGTTTACGCCCTGTTTATGCTTGCTGTGACGGGATATGACGCTTGGTCTCTTAGCTGTCAAGTGAATGGTCTAAGTCCTGGGCTAGCCCCTGTTATAAGGGGCCAGCTCCCTCAGTTTCCTCTTGAAGGTGGGCCACTATTGTTCCATCCCTAAATGGGAAGTGGATGGAAGGTGAGATTTTGCTTTTTTTCAAAAAAAAAAAAAGGTTTCTTTGGGTACACTTGAGGGGGCTGAGACACTAAAACAGACACGGTAAATCTGACTTTTTACTAACATTTATTTACATCTGATTAGAATAAATTCTTATTCTTTTTAATGTTCTAAGGCAAAAACAAAGATAGCAACAGGTTTATTACAGCAAACGTATAATTACAATTCCTAAACCTGTCCTTATTACTAAGCCCTTCATTGATACTGGGCTCCAATCAGTACTGTTAAGCATTATCCCTTATACTTACAAAACCATGACTTATTCATTCGATCAGATTCAGTTTTAGATTCAATCCAGGTACACCAGTCCTAACCCAGGTGGGCCGTTTCACTCTCGTCCAGCAAGCTTGCCGGTGAAAAGATTTGTCACTAGGGCGGGAACCTTGGGTGGTCAGTCCTCAGTTCAGCAGTAGATTCGTACCTCCGCCCACCTCTGGTTTGCATGGGCTTTTTTGCAGCATTTTATCCCTGTTCCACAACCCCACTTCCAGTTTCTAAAAGGTCCCATTGCTTTGTTTTACCATATTCAGTACCTATTGAGAGCCGTGTCACCACCTTATTGGTTCTGAGACTGATTACTGTTTTCATTACTGACAGAACACTGTCACTCATTATCTAAGCCAATCAAAATTTTGTTGCCAGGCAGACATGGCCTTGTAAGTTTCTTTACAATTAAAATACTTTTATAACTAGTCCTGCAGACTATTTGTGTATACCAATTTCCTTGCACAGTGGCTTTTTTTCTTTTTCCAGACAGAAAACAAGCCGGCATCTGCAATGGAACTGGGGTAACTGCAAAATAGAAGCAGGACAAAAAGCAGAACAGAAACAAAACTAATGATTAAACTATTATTTGTCAAGCTTTATTTTTTAAATTCCAGATGGGGTTCATTGACATAAACCGTACCACCCTCTTGACAGAAGACAGCTGTTGACCTCCTCTCTGGTCCTGCAGTTTGGAGCTTGGGCTGCAGCTGTGGCGGCTGCCAAGTCAAAGCCTGCTCCTGGAGCAGAGGGCTGGCTCTTTTCTTTTGGGTCTGCTCCTCTTTGACTACAAATTAACTTGAAGAGCAAGGTCTTCCTAAGCACTCCGTGCCATGGGGGCTAGTGTGCTTGCCTAGGGTGTGGTTTGCCTGTGGTTCAAATCCCTTACCTGTTTTGTATCTGGCTTTGGAGAAGGTGACAGCCCATGTTGTGAGACAAGGGACAGTTTGCAGACCCTCTTGCTGCTTTTTCATCAATAATTTATGCCAAAATACATTCTTCCCCCAAACTGCTGTGATCAAGATACACACCTAGCCCATGGCAGACCCCAGGGAATTCCCCTTTAGCATTAAGGGGTGTGAGCTGGGGGGGGGCTACCACCTCCTAGGAAAGAGTCAGGGTGGTCCACCCCTGTCGGAGCCCCCTCCCTTTCCCAAGAAGACAACAGCTCTTGGGAAAGGGAGGAAGCTTACACAAGGGTGAAGCACTGTAGAGCGCAGTCACCCCAGAGCCTGGGGAGCCCAGTGCAAATCCCTGCTGAACAGGCAGCTTGAGGATTTGAATTGAGAACTCTAGCAACCAAGGCAAGTATCCGAACCAGTGGACTAGAGAGGGGGACCTTGCCCAAAGCACACGTAACTGAAGTGGAATAACTTCCATGGGCAAGGGAGATGGCTGGGGCACTCCGTATGGCCACACCACAAAGGAGAAGGCTCACCCACTGGGGCAGGTAGCTCTCGGAAATCAGGTACATAGCTTATCCACTAGGTCCCACAGGAAGCAGTTGCTCTGTCTACATCTAACTGCTTAGTTCAGACTTACTTAGGCCGAACTAAGAAGTTCGAAGTTAATTGAACTAATCGTGTTTTTTTAGTTCAAACTAACTTTTAGTTTGAACTAGCCCCGCTTTTGTTAGTTGGAACTAACCGTTTAGTTCAAACTAAAAAAAACATAGCTAGTTCCAACTAACCGCTAGTTCGAACTAACCGCTAGTTCGAACGTATTTAGTTTGAACTAGCATGACTACATCATGCTAGTTTGAATTAGGCAAAGCCTAGTGGACACAGGGATCAAATTAATCCAGATCAAGCCTCCTTAACCTGAACTAATTTGCTAGTGAGTCCATCTTTCCCCACATCACATTTAACTAAAGTGGAATATCATCAATGGGCAATCGAAGAGACCCATCACCCTCACTAGACACCAAGGGTAACGAGAATGGCACCAAGAAGCTTTGAACCATTTAGCACTACACTTCAGGCACCAAGGCAGACTACCACACCATGCAAGCAGTTGCTAGCCGTGCCTCCATCAAGTCACATTTCCTTAATCTAGGACAGCGTGTGGTGGGGAATAGGAGAGCACCTCTGCCCACACTGCCCAGGGAGGGGGTCTTCAATGGAATGCTTGAAACCTGAGGAGCTGCATGCTTAGCATGCAAGCTGACCGCCACCCCAGGGATGAGACAGGCAACTAGGTGATTTGAGGTAGGAAATGTTGACCCCATGTTTAACCAAAGAGGAACAGTTTCCACACACATGGATTGCTTGACTGCACAGCTCCAGCAATGCAAGCAAGTCATGCACAAAGGCTGCAGGAGAGCCCTTTTCAACCCGTTCACCCCACCTCTCTTAGCTTCTGGCAAGGGAGTTTGTCCCAGGGTCTCCTACGGCCTATGAGATGGAGGCATTGGTTGAGGGTGCTGCAATCTCTGAAGTATGAGGTCAGGTCCTTACCCCTCATGGCTGTCTGAGGGATGTTGGTCTTTGTGTCTTGAGGTCATGCTATTTTGAGTGAGAAGGCAGTGCCCACGACGCGCTCTGCAGTCTAATGGTTTGGGAATTTACCAAAGATATGGGTGATGTGGGTGTAACTGTCCTCTAAGCTTACTAGGCAAGGACTTGAACAGTCTTCAACCTGCTGTTGAGTAAATATCCAGTCATAGGCTTGAGAGCAGGGCCAACCCAGCCATACATCTGAACAGGTTAGTCAGCTAGGGGGTCATGCTTTAAGGGGCACCAAATTAGAAGGAAGTGAAATTTTTTTCTTGATTTAAAATTATATATATAAAAAATCTCAAAACACTTGGGGTCAAAGGTACAGTTCACTGAGGGTGCCAAAAACCCCTGGCCAGCCCTGTACAGGGCCTGGTTTCTGCTTTCTCTTAGAATGATTAATGCAACTAAACAAATAAAGGTGAATTATGAATATTATGGTCAAATATAGACCACCCACAAGTATAGCTTTTTGTGACTACTGCAGCTTTTGAAATTAAAATTAGCCTTTTTTGAATGTTTACCCTAAAGTAAAGGTTGAAAGTTCAGACCACAGATGTGTCATTAAGTAGATCAGTACTCATCAAAACTAATTTATAGTTTAAAGCAAGCAGTATTTATGGAAAATTGACTGCTGTTCATTCAGCTACAATACAAAATATGTTGAAGGCTTGATAAGCTACAAATAGATTTAGTTTCAACTCTAAATTTCATGTTGTCCTCCTGCTCTTTTCTTATGCCCATTAATGCAGAAATTTCCAAGATGTGGGTCATGTTATTTTGCATGTACTCCATAGTCCAGCACAGTGAGAAGGGTCAAAATGATCCCACACTAGCAGTCTGAACTCAGAATTTAAGTCAGAGCCCTTCAGCCTTGATTTGCGTTTACACCAAGGCTGGTTTACCCCACATTTGCACTGAAAAGGGATCGTAATGTGCACCCACTTTAAAGTAATTTTACATTGCAAGAGGCATGAAAAATAATTTTCTGCATAAATGACTATCAGACTAGTGTAATTTATTTGAGTTGCAAAATGCATCTAACAGCCTGTAAGGACTGACATCAGTTATCGAACCCTATAAATGATAATGTAACTAAACTGACAAATTGTCACCTGAAGAGGTAGTATAGGGTAGTTTCTATGTGTATTAGAAAGTCTGGGTCTTTTTAAGAAAAGATGCGATGTTATACAAGGTAGGAGTGGCAGGAAGGATCTTCAGAAAAGTTAGATGTGAAGGCTGCTTCTAAGGACGGTGATGAAAACCCATTTCTATACATACACATATAAAACCTTAAAATTGAAAGGGGATTTTCTGAATTCTCCGCATTCCCCTAAGAATTACCTTTCAAAGACATCCTGAAGGTGTAAGTAAATTAAAGACCGTCCACTAACTAAAGAAGAGCTGTTCGCAATCACTTTAAAATTGGCAATCCTTCTGTTGAAACAGATGCACATTTTCAGGATATGGAATAATAAAATTGATAACCAAAAATTTGTTCAGCCTCATCATCTGATTCTGTATTCCATGTGCTGATGACATGCCACAAAGCCAATGCGGGCTGCTGAAGTGAGTCAGGGCTGTGGGACATAGCCTTGTATATCTGCTGTTGCAAGTGGATAGTGTCAAATAGGAAATGACTGTTATGGTTCAGGGGAGTAGAGATGTGGTACATAACAGTAGCTGGAAGTCCTAGTTCTATTGGTCTAAGTGTAATGAGCTGATGGTCTCTGCCTGGTTCCCTGTAGGAAAGTTATGCACATGAGCAAATTCAGGTGGAATTCACTGATAGGGCTAAATCTCTCTTAAAATCTCTGTTAAAAGTGCTGCCTAGGTCTCTTTCCAGTGGTGCTGCTGGGATCTCGAGTTCTCTGTAACTGACTTTAACCACTCTGCAGTTCTGCGTTTACCCTCTCCCCAGCTATAGAGAGGCATGTACCCAAAATGCCTGAAGGCTTTGTCAGTCTCATAGGAGAAGGTGGTGACTAACGTATTCAGCAGGGGCAAGTTTAGGAAGGGCTTTGGTTTCCAAAAGGGGTACAAAAGGATCTTGATTATCCTGTAGAAGTATATTAGTAACCATATCTTCCAGTAAGGTACATGGGAGCCTAGCTTTACTGATGGGTCCACTGCCACGAACAGCAGATATCTCACCAGAGCGCCTTTGCTTACTGGAGTGTTGTCATAGGCATAATATACCTGCCCCCCAAGTACATCTGGTTTCAGCTGCAGGTTGCGAGCTGCAAGGATGTGCATCCATGCAACATTCCCTGAAGGAGGAGAGGGGAGAGCAGGAGTGAAGGAGGAGCAAACTTGGTTCATTAATTACAAGAACTTTCTACACCAGACTGAATTCATGCCCCCACACATCTGCATGTTTCATAGACAAAGCACCTTTTTGCATATTGCCTCACCTTTGTCACTCAGTCTTATTCTGTAAGGATCTGCAGTTACCCAAAATTTCCAAGGTCCATTCAGTCGCTGGTACCCCTTTTGAGGTGGCCAACTAGTGCCCCTTGCGACATTGGTTCATGGGAAATGAAGGGGCAATATTTCATAGAGCCAGATGAGTAGGAATCAGGACTCTACAATTTTATTTCTGGATTTGCTGTCTATCTTTGGACAAGTCACTAAACCTTTTCAATCTGATTCTTCTCCAACAGTAGTATCAGACCAGTGTAAACCCATCCTTATGGGCAAAAATTCTCATAGGCTTATAAAAGGGCTCCACAGAGATAATCTGTTGTAAAAATCTGGAAGATTAACTGGCGAATTTTATCCCTGCTGTAGTGTGCTTCAACATACCAATACATAGGATCTTTTCTCTTTTAAATCCTATAGGCTTTTGGATACAATTCTCTTAGATTTCCATAGAAGCCTGTTGGTTGAATCCCTGTTAAATTCTACTGGTCTCTTTCTTCCACAAAGTGCATTTTTCAAACTTTACTAATAAAGCTGATTGGTCTTTCCCCCCATCTAAAATCAGGATTTTGGTTTGCTTGTTTTTAAAAAGGGGGGAGGGGACTTATCAAACTAAACAAAACCTTCATTTTGTTTTGAAATATTTTGTTTTTATGAGATTGGATTTTGTTTTGAAAAATAGAATGTTTTCATATTCTGGAGGTTTTGCTTTCCCCCGCCTGAGCTATTTCCCCTCCTCAACTCTGCCTCTCCCCTCCCCAAAAGAAAAAATAGTTATCTGCTATCACTGCCCTTTTTCCTACTGGATTTTTTTTCCATTTTCTAAATGATTTTTCACTTTGTTGAGGGGAAAAAGTAAAATTGTGTACAAAAAATTAGAGCAAAATACAAGGGTATTCCCCCCCAAATCTTTAATTTTTTCCAACCAGCCCTATTTAGAGTTTTTAAAATTATTTCTGTGTTTATTCTTTATGATCCTTGCTTACGCTCAGAACATTATCTAGGGTATGTAGAAGTCTCATGGCTAAAAGGTAGTCTGACCCCTTTTAAAATTATCTGGAAAAAACAGATTAAAGGAATAAAAAAAATATACTCACCTACATATGTGTAATTACGCTCTGTATCTTCAGGTTCGATATAGTTCAACACACCCCCTTTGGCTTTGGCAGAGGTGTAAGAATCCATTAGAACCTGGGTCTTCTCTCCATAAACTGCATTTGGCGAGATAATGCATGTTGCGAGTTTGCCACCATTGCTTAGCTATAAAACGTGCAAGAACATTTGAGAAAAAAGATGTGAGACTTAGTATCTTTGATGGGGCCAACTGCTGGTGATGAGAGGGGCACGCTTTCATCCTCACATAGCACTCTTCTTCAGGTTACACACCATGCTAGCAGGCTATGGATTCACAGATGAGATCTTTCATAGTATTTTTGTGTTTGTTACATAAAAAGCATGACCCAAGGAAATACTAAATGGCTTTGATACATTTGAAAAAACTTGCTGCGAAGTCCCTTTTTTTTTTTTTTTTTTTTTTTTTTAATGATTTGTGCACTTGAGGCCAGATTTTATGGCTAAGGAATTTTCAGAAGCACCAAGGTGCTTAAATCCCATTAAAAGGGCTAAGTCTTTGAAAGTCAAACAGGCTTTATGTTCCTAAGGGTATATCTACACCCACTGTGAACTCAGGTTTGTGGGACTCCAGCTTGTGCTGGAGTATACACAGTGCATTGTAAACCTGAGTTTATAATTGCTGGAGTTGGCTCTCTCTCAGCCTGGCTAGTGCATCCAAACTGCCCCATGCAGGCCAGACTTGGATCTGTGACTGGAGCTGCATTTCTACTGCAAAATGATGGGACTTTTGGATGCCAGTAACACTGGGACTCGAGTGCTGACTACTTCCCCTACCAGGGTCTGAAGACCTGAGTCCTGCGTACTTGCTGTCCCAAATCAGACTGATTTGTGTGTGGATGGAAGAGGGCCTTGGACTCAAACCTGAGCCTAATAACTCTTTCATTGGTTGCATGGTCTATCCATCATATTTTCAGAATTCTTCCAACACACCATGATTTGAAGGATGGTAGTTTCTTTGTAACTGATTGCTTGAACATACATGTTTCACAGCAATAATTTATACAGATGAAATGTAAGTTTTTCAGAGTTATTAAGTGGCATTCATTACAGTGGAATTTAAGCATGTGCTTAAATGCTTTGCCAAATCTGGCTCAGGGAGCATTATGGTCTGCTTTGTGTTTCATCATCAGAATTATGGGCTCGCTCCTCCTCCCTTTAATCCTATGTTATGGAACTGAGGTTGCTGTCTGAGTTTTTTACCTTTTTTCCATTGGCTTCAAGTACTAATTTTTGTGCCATGGCTTTAGTCTTCCCATAAGCCAGCTCCACTTCCCCACTGTACTTGGTATCTTCTGTTCCTCTGAGATAAATGAAAACTAGTAGTAAGTGATCATGTTACTACACGAGACTGCCTCAAAGCTCCTAGGCAACATCTCACCTGTGGCTATGAATTAGGTATCTTGGGACTTTATTACTGCAGTCTGGGGAAATGAGGTCCTTTATAAGTATTGGGAACGCTTGAGGACCTCAACAGCCTGGAGTATGAGCTGTTTCAACACTACAAATATTATGCAAGGGAGGGTGGTTTGTTCAGTTGGTTAGATTGGTTTTTTGTTTTGTTTAGGTAGGGTTTGTATGTGTCTTATTAACTTGTGTAACTCACTGCCACATGACACAAATTGACTGAAGCAAATAATATTTCAGGAGACATAAGCAGAACTGAAAACAATATACTTGGCTTTCTAGCAATGTACAAATGGCTGAATGTAGCACAGAAGAGTGAAGGACAGAAAGAGCAAAAGCAAGCCCAGCTCAATTTTTGCTGAGACGCACACACAGGTCATTACATAGCGTAAAGTAGAAACAGTTGCAGTTTAATTTTCTGTTCCTGTTAATTATAACTGTTTAAGGCATAGTAGGCATGTAAAAGGGATGTGTAGATTATTAGGCGGTCTCGTTACTCTTTAGTTTACCATGAGCAAATCTTGTTCTTAGCAGAAGAACAAAAGCATTCTAGCTGTTTGACTATCACAAGGAACTTTCTGCAGTTGCAGGCAGCAGGCCCAGATGGATACAGTGCTGGAAGAGCTTTGCTGCTGTTCTAAAAGGAACAGGAAATAGCAATGTGTGCCGTAGGCAGGCTGTGAATCTTTACCACTAAGTGAAGCCAAGGGAGGCCCACAGCTTGAGGGAATGGAGAAGCAACAGAATAATCAGCAATGCAGGGTCCAGAAATAATGTTACAGAAAAGGAGTAGAGAGCAAGCAATAACAGAGGCAACAGCAGCTGACAGAACCCTGGAGTTTTGTTTAAAATCACCAGGCTTGGTTAGCGAGTAACGAGAGGTGCCAACAAGGAAGGTTCTTAGCTCAGTGTGGTACCTGGAAGGGTTTTTAGAAGGGGGAAATCTTGATGATGGGAGAATGGGGAAAATCTGCTTTTCTTTGAAGCACTGATCAGTGATCATCCATTAGGATCAGGTGTAGACAGACACACACTGTATTTCCAGTAATTACAGGAAAGTTCTCCATCCTACACTTTAATAAAATTGAGGAATTTACTGAGGAAATTGTACAATAGTTTAAGCCCAGAGCATTGGACAGACAAGCATTTTGTGTTAAGTGGCTTTAATTACAGTGGGTTTATCCATGCTGCCAGATTTAAATGATCATTTTCCACTGTCAGAAACGAACTTTTCCTCCAAATTCCAGAATAAAAAATAACTTGCCATTTTGTTTCCATAAGTCTGTTCTATATATTTCAGGCACAACTTTCAGAAGACTCAGCACACGCAGTTGTATCATATTTTCAAAAGAGCTCAGCACCATGGATGACCTCTTTTAAATACCTGGCCTCTTTTTTTTAGGTACCTAAATGGGAAGTGAGTAATTTGAAACACAAGTCCAATTATGCCTGTTGAATATCTGAGTGCTCATCTGAAGATCTGATTTCTAGAACTCAATCCTCCCCAGCAGGGCTGTAACTAGAGAGGGGCAAGAGGGGCAAAGCCTGGGCACTGAATTTTAGAGGCGCTGTAGAAGGCGCTCTGCCAGGGGTCCCAGACAGCAGGGAAGTTGGCCGGTGGGGAAAGTGCCCTGCTGGGGGACCTGCTGGCCAGCGGGGAAAGCACCGTGCTGGGGAAACCTGCTGGTCAGTGGGGAAAGCATCCCACTAGGGAAGCTTTCCAGCTGGCAGGGAACTGACTGGCTAGGGGATCCCTGGTGGCGGCAGGGCTGGATCCGGCTCCCCACCGAACGTTGGGACCAGAGCAGGCCCTGGGGAAAGGGAAGGATGCGTCTGGGCTGCTTGCCCCAGGCGCCAACTTTTCTAGTTATGGCACTGCTGCCCAGTACTGAATGATCCCCACTCCCACTGGGTACAGGGGATGAGAAGGACACTCAGCACCTTGCAGAATAGAGCCCTGATCTGATTTCTCAGTAATCTAGTTCTGTAGCAGCCAGGTGATATCAAGTATGGTGCCCAAAGTCTCCTGAGACCTAAAATGCAGACTGACGGTGGCCTCTTCCCTTCCTCCATTACAAGGTATGGGCAGAGTTAATCAGCTGCAAGCTTTTAGAAGTGCCTTTTAGAAACTGTTCCAGTTTATGCCATGGTCCAGACTGTCTCCATAATTAGTGAGAAGGGAACAGAGTCTCTGTGGGCACACATGTGCTGACATTCAATAGAGGGCAGCGGCTTTAGAAATGCAAATAAAACCTAAATTTCAGTCCTCTTCCCTCCTAAAAAAAACCCACAAATTGCACATGAGCCTCTCCCTCCTTTTCCCCCCTGCCATGGTTTCACCCTGCCAGATAATCACAAGCAGAGACTAGACCTTCTCAGTGGCCTACAATGAACTAAATTCAGGCTTTGTCTGAGTTGTGTAGAAAAGAGAATTCCAGCATTAGTGGCTAACAAACAAATGCCACAAATTAAGAGTAAGTCCTAATAGGGTCTAGAGATCTCAAAGAACATTAGTCTAATGATGAGTGGAGTTTACAAATCTCAAAGCACATTAATCTGATGATGAGTGAAGCATCATGGCAGCCTGGGGTACCATATAATAGTGTAGTGACTAGCACAGCTGCTTTATATGCAGAAGGTCCTAGGTTCAAACCCCAAGGAGTTGGACTCGATGATCTCATAAGGTCCCTTCCAACCTTATGATTCTATTCTATTATCTTCCACGTTTACAGATGAGCAAAGTGAAGCCAGGAGGAGGTTAAGGACTTTGCTACAAGTTCTCTTGCTAAATCCCTGGTGAAGCCAGAGGAATGATGATCTGATTAAGACACAGGTCTGGGCCTCCGGAGATCTGGATTCAGTTCCTAGCTCTTCCACACATGCCCTACATGACACTGGGGCAAGTTACTTGATTTTATGGGGCCTTGACTCTCAACCTGTGAAAGAAAGGTAGCAATACTTTCTTTGTCTGTGTAGTAGTATGGGGTCTACCACAATGGGGCCCTGATCTCCACAGCTACTGCTAGACACTGCAAGAATAGAAATAAATAATAAGAGTCAGGAATAAAACTCAACTCTCCTCCTGCCTTGCCCTGCACTTTTATCACAAGACCATCCTGCCTATGCCCTCCCATGATACATAGGAAGATTGAACTAGAAAACACACAGAAAAAAAAGATTTGTAGTGCAAGGTTCATCCCACCCTTCAGAGCCTCTGGAGGTCCAAGAATATTAGCAGGTTTATCTAGAAGTTTGAGTTTTAATTACTTTCTGTATCTGCTAATCTTTTCCTCCTTAAAAGAAACCACTTTGCAAAGGGTAACATGCATGTGATTCTTGGACTGGAGAGGGCCGTTCTGAGGTCTCATCCCTCTTTAAAGCTTGCCAGTAACAAAGAGCTCAGCGTATTGCTCTTGCTTTTCAAAATGATCACAGATAACTGAACACTAATGAGACTGGAGCGGCATTGTCAGAAGGTATCTCAGCAGTAGCTGTCTCAGAGGGATGAAGACTGACAGCGGCATTTTCTATTATTGTCAGATGCTCAGGTGTTTGCATTATCCCAGCACCCTTCACTCTGTCCCGAGACTAATCACGCTTTGTCTGTGGCAGTGTGCCAGCATGTAAAAGTGAGTGGATTAGAATTACACAGTGAATGATGGGATAGAGGAGAGGAACGATGGGCTGGGGCACGTACTGCTGGAGAGAAGCACAGAGAATGGGATAAGAAAGGGAAGAAAGAGAGGAGTGTGGAAGCTGCATGGCATGTATTTTGAGTGTAGCAAACATGGGGTGATTAACCACTGGAATAAGTTGCCTAGAGAGAGTGTGGAATCTCCATCATTGGAAGTGTTTAAGAGCAGGTTAGACAAGCACCTCTCAGGGATAGTTTAATGGGAGTACTTGGTCCTGCCATGAGTGCAGGGGCCTGGACCTGATGACCTCTCATAGTCCCTTTCAGTTTCTAGGATTCTATTAAAATGCTTCCCCTGACTTTGGATTTTTACCAGCACCAGGGAAATAGAGCCCATATTTTCAAAATAATTTTCTATTTGTCCTGCCCCATGGCACATAAGCCAGGGAGTACTAAGGTAAATTAAGTAGGGTCTCTGGCTGCTAGAATCCTTTTAGCAGCCTTTTGTGGGTAGAGGAAGGGGTGATGTGTTTATCTGAAGCAGAGTTAAGTGCTCAATATACCAGATCAGATGAACTGCTGTATTCTTCCATTTGAAGCATGCCACTGGGCCATTCCTCTTAGAGAAGATTTGGGGTAACATTTTCAAAAGCGCCTAAGCCTGATTGAAAGTCAATGAATGGAACTTGAGCTCCTAATTCACTTGGGCAGTTTTGAAAATCGAGCATAAATGCCTGTGCAAGTCAGTGGAACTTAGGCACCTTTTGTGCTGCTCATGTCTGAAAATGGGACCTAGGCACTTTGGTACATTTGAAAATGTTATTCTTAGGCTCTGAGGCAAAACTGCAGTTGATTTTAGTGGAAGGAGAATCAAGCTCTTGGTGCCTGCTCAGGTATAGTCATTGGATCTAGGGCAGGGGTCTCAAACATGCGGTCCCTAAAGCTATTTCCCGTGCCCTGCAATGACACTACTATTGCCAATATTTGCTATATCATTGTGTGAAAAGGCTTCAGTGGTGTGGCCCTTGGACTAAAGTACTAGTCCTTATACGGCCCTGTACTAGATCTCATGTGGCCTTCATGGTGATTTGAGTTTGAGACCCCTGATCTAGGGTAACAGACCCTTAAGGTCTGGGACAAATGGCCAATGGAAAAGGCAGACATCCTGTCTGGTACATGTGTCACGTGGGGAACTTTTTATCCAGGGGTCTTATCCACTAGAATGCACATTTAGGCCATGTTTGAGGTTGTAATTGCTCAAGGTGAATGGTAGCAGGGGAAGGACATGCTCAAGAGGGAATCACTATGAAGGGAAACACACCTTTCCCTTTCATATTCCAGCAAAACTCCCTATGCTTTCTCCAGCTTCAAGGCTGTTCTCTCCAGGGGTTAAAGTATAATTTCGCAGACCCCAGAACCCTCCTAAATTGGTGGTCCCCCATCACACCAGTCCAGGCCCCCCACGCACCCCAGCTACTGCCCCCCACACACCTACCAGCCACCCCAGCTACTGCCCCTGGCCCCCATCTCATCACTGGTCCCCCAACCCTTCCCCAACCCACCGCTGTGCTGCGCCGTCTTCCCCCACTGCCCTTGGCAGAACCCCTCCCCCCATGCCCTTTACCCGCCAGGCTGGCTTGCCTGTCCCCGAACCAGAGATTTCCCTAACTCCCCCCCTACACCCACCCTGAATTTTCCAACACTGCCCCAGTTGTCAGCTAGTAACAGTGTTATACCAAATTAGAGAGCACCCCTAAACCTGCCCCTACATGCTCCCAATTTCAAGTCGTGGGGAGAATACTGCTCTGGGCCGCCCCCCCCCCCCCGGGTCGCCTTACCTGGCCACCATGCACTGCAGAGCAGCCCCGGCCCGGGCTGAGGCTCTGGCCTGAGCCTGCTCTGACTGAGCATGCTCAGAGCCTCTAAAAATAGTGCATCCCGGAATGCTGTTCTGATGTGTTCTGGCCTACTTTAACCCCTGCTTCTCTCAGTCATGCAACAAATTGGACAAATAAAATGGATCAGCTCAAGCTCACCTCAGCATGGGTTCTTGTAGCGTGTTGGGTCCTAGAGCAGCAATGGAACTGGTATAGACAACATATGGGATGTTCAGGGTGCAGCAGGCCCTCAACACATTTTCAGTACCTGAGAAGCATGTCCAGAATGAAAAATAATTAATAACTTTTATTGCTTTGGCTGGTGGTACGTTAGCAAAAATAGCTTTGCAGAATCAAGGTCTGGATTTGAACTAAGTCTGTTTACCCATGGGTGGACCTCACTGCAAAGCCACAGGTTCCTCACACTCAGATACAGTTAGCCAAGATCACTCCATCTTGGCTGATTCACTGCCTATGGGACTGGTGGCCACACTTGAACGTTTAACATGGCTTGAGTCATGTGGCTACTAATGGTGGAGAAAATAGCAGAAGCTCAAAAGTTACCATCAAGCAGCAACCTCGGAACGTCTGCAGATATCTGAACACAGCAAAGCCCTTATTAGACATTATTTAAAATTTTCTGTCCATCGATCTTGGTACTTTGCAAACCTATACTGAGTCTAAGCTGTGGGTGGCTTTGTATACACTCACAAGCTGTGTTCACACAGCCCTCTTATTTCGAAACAACAGAGGTTGTTTCAAAATAAGATTTAGGCTGTTCACATGACGCACGGTTGTTTCGAAACAACAGGTCCGGTTGTTTCGAAACAACGGGTCCGGTTGTTTCGAAACAAGTTAAACCCCATGTGGGGACGAAACAATGTTGTTTCAAAATGATTGTTTCGAAACAATGCCATGCGAACATGTTGTTTCGAAACAACAGTGACTTGTTTCGAAATAACTGTTGCCTGCACCTGCTATTTCACTTTGAGCTTCTTTCCTTAATTCGAATTAACAAACTGTTAATTCGAATTAAGTTATTTCGAAATAAGGTGTTATTTTGATACAAGTTGTTTCAAAACAACCATATCGAAATAACCCCCTGTGTGTGAACACAGCCACAGTGTGGCTAAAAATATCTACCTGGTTACAGTTGCCACCTATTCAGGTTGTCCCAGGATCATCCCTTTTTGAGATACATAGCTATGCCAAATAATCTGTAAGGTTGCTCAGTGCACCCTACTAGCCGTCAAGCTTTATGAACTCAGGATCATCCTGGAGGTCCTGGGTTTTTTATACCTCAGAGGTGGCAACTCTCCATGATCCTAGTCCCAGTGAAAAGAATCTTGAGCACTATGTATTTTAAAAGAAAAATAGCACTAATATTTTATTCCGCTGATCCACACAGGACCAAAGTTTGCCAATCTGTCTCACTCTGAGCACTGCCAAACTCCAGATACATTCTGTATGCAGTAGAAAGGGCCTGAGAAGCATGGGCAAGGGTGATCTGATCTGGTCATGTAGTTAACCTGTGGGGATTCAGACTGTACCTGGAGCCCGCTGTCACAAACGGTGAACAGATTAGAAAAAGGTCTTTGTTGTCAGCCCCTGGAAAGAGCAATTTGTATGAAGGGCCAAAACATAATTAAACCGGGGGTTGTTTCATTTCCATTGACTTCCACAACCACTGCCTACAATCCACTTGCAACTTTTCTGGAACAGATACTGGGCTGAATGAAACCACTGTTGTGACAGACCTGTTTTCTCAGTGGACAATACCTACATCAGCTCTGACAAAATTCTGAAGATGTGGCATTTGTGATGATTTGGTGGCACTTATGGATAGGACAGTTGCAGTCATTGTGAGGAGCGTTAGTTTGTGATCTCCTAGGAAAACATGTTTTGCAACATGAGAACTATGGCTGGGTTCTAAGTCCCCCCAACTTCTAGTGAAGTCAATGGAAATCAAAAGAATTCAGTGCCTCTTAAGTTTGGGTCCATAAAATATCCCTATCTTGATATTCAGTTTCTGCCCTTGAACTTGCAGATCCTGCTCTGCTGCATGATTTTAAATTGTTTTTTATATGCGTTTTATTTGCTTACTTAATCTCGATGGGCATTCTTTGGGTTTAGATACTATCAATCGCAATAGAGCCTGATTTTTCAGAGTTGCTGAGCTGCAACCATCTGAAAATGAGGACACGGTTAAAGGGTCAAACTGAGCTCCCCCAGAATGAGAGGGAGTCTCAATCATTAATTACTTCTGAAAATCTTGACCCACACCAATTTCTTTGGGCTAGTCTCATTGTTAGTTTCCAAAGGGATAGCCGTGTTAGTCTAGTCCAGTAAAAAAACAAGCAGTTGTGTGGCACTTTAAGATAAGTGGGATCTTCTCCCACGAAAGCTCATGCAAAAAATAAATCTGTTAGTCTTAAAGTGCCACACAACTGCTTGTTTTTTTACTAGTCTCATTGGCCTCCTCTGTTGAATTGGAAAGTCTTCCAATGACCTTGCTGATTTCAAGCAGACAATGATGAGTGGATCTCAAAAAGCCATTAGAAGGCAGAGCCCTGAAGGCTCTCTCTGAATATTACCACTTGCACTCACAAAATAAAGGCACTTTTTTTTTTAAGCATTGGCTTTGAAAACAACAAAATAGAGAAATGGAATTCAAATGTTGCCCTTGAATGCATCAGTAAATCACAGGGGCCTTAAGCATTAACTGACTAAGAAGAAAAAAAAATATACCTATAGTTGTAAACTATTTTATCAGCTGGCAGCCTGAAGGGCATTAGAAATTCTTGCTGTAATAGGGATTTCATTATTTTTTAGAATCTGTTCTTATTCACTGGATTGACTAACAAATTTCATTTAAGCAGTAAGATGGCAAGGAAGTCTGTGTAAGTAGGGGGAAAACACTGAGGACAGTCACTACTTTGCATGTATATAAGGCCTTGTCTACACACGATTGTACTACGTAAATAGACTAATGTAATTAAAGGGATACTTACCCACACTAGTGTGGATTCACATATATACTTTAAATGTACTTATACTAATTCTAAAGGGGTGGCTGTGTTAGTCTGTTTCCAAAGGGATAGCCATGTTAGTCTAGTCCCTCAAAAAAAAAAAAAAAAAAAAAAAACCAAGCAATCTTGGGCCATTTTAAGACTGTCTTAAAGTGCCACACGACTCCTTGTTTTTGTTTTTTTTTTGTGTTAGTCTGGTTTAGCAAAACAACCAAGGAGTCTTGTAGCACTTTTAAAGACCAACATGTGATAAATAAATTTGTTAGTCTTTAAAAGTGCCACAACGCTCCTTGTTTGTTATACCAGTATAGTTTTTTCCCTAGCCTGAAGGGACCTTTGAGATCATCTACTCTGACCACCTATAGAATACAAATCAGAAAACTTCCCCAAAGTTATTCCTAGAGCAGATCTGTTAAGATGAACATTCAAACTTGATTTTAAACTTGTCAGAGATGCAGAATCCTTCATGACTCTTGGTAAGCTCTTGTTTCCAGTCTCAATTCATCTAGCTTCAAATTCCAGCTATTGGCTTGTGTTACACTTTTCTCTGCTAGCTTGAGGAGCCCATTAATAAATATATATTCACGATGTAGGTACATATAAACTGTGATCAGACTACCCCCTAACCTCCTCCTCATTAAGCTAAATAGAGTGAGCTCCTTGATCTATCACTATAAGGCATGTTTTCTAATTCTTTTATCAGTCTTAATTTTTTGAACCACCTCCAGTTCATCAACATCCTTCTTGTATCATGAACACCAGAAACGAACACAGTATTAAAACAGTAGATTGCACTAATGCCCAGTACAGAAGTAAAATAACTTCTCTACGCCTACCTGAAAGTCCCGTTTGTGCACCGAAGGACTGAATTACTTAATCTTACCTTCTTAGGGTGTGTTCACACAGCCTCCTTATTCCGAAACAACGGAGGTTGTTTCGAAATCAGGTTTCGGCTGTTCACACGACGCACGGTTGTTTCGAAACAAGTTAGACCTAGTCTGTGGGTGAAACAACGTTGTTTCGCAACGGTTGTTTCGAAACAACGCTGTGCGAACGTGTTGTTTTGAAACAATGGTGGTTTTGAAACGACTTGTTTCGAAACGACTGTCATCTGAACATGTTGTTTCGAAACGACGGTGAGTCATTTCGAAATAACTGTTGTCTGGAATTGCTATTTCAATTCCGGCTTTTCTCCTTATTTCAAAGTGACTTTTTTGCTAATTCGAAATAAGTCACTTCGAAATAAGTCGTTATTTCGATACAAGTTGTTTTGGAACAACCGTATCGAAATAACCCCCTGTGTGAGAACACAGCCTTAGTTCCTGGAACATTGTAAAGTACTTGGAGCAGGAACCATCTTTTTGTTCTTTTTGTACAGGACCTTATACTGTGCTATCTTGTTCCATGAATGGGGTTCTAAAGGCTTATTACAACACAACCAGTATATCAGAATGTGTAAGACAATAACTACATCTGCAGTAGGGGAATTAAACCATTAACTATATTGGTGTAGGAGGAAGAAAAGCACTAAATCATAGAGGGTGTGTATCATAGTCTGTTACATGACTCCACGCAGGGATGAGGTGCAAATATTAATTTCAACTTAATTCTTTGCTTTAAAGCACTTACCAGTAACATTGACAGTTTTCATTTCCTGAAAGGGTAAAATGTTGTAGATGTCCACAACAGCAGCTGTGTGAATAACCACGTGCACTCCCTGCATGGCAGAGAGGAGCAGAGTGTAGTCTCGGATGTCTCCTTTCATCACTGTCACACAAGTGGTAGCTGGAAAAAAATGTTTAACTCCACATGCAGAAACAAAAACATATGAGGGAGCCTCTTCCTGCAGAAGGAGATTCCAGCCCCTAAAGCCCTGTTCTGCATGGGACAAAGTCAAACCGAGTGCTGTTTTCTACCAGCCCACTGAATCTCTCACATTAGGGCACAGTAGGGCCCCATGTCTTTTACACTCAGAGGCCCTGGTCCCTCAGCTGGCGTAAGTCCGTCTTAACACCTTTGGCTCCAGCGGAATTATGCTGTGCGCTCACGCACGGGTCTGCCACTATAAATTCCTAGCCCTCATATGCAGTTCAGTACTGAACAACCTTGAACTAATTAATTGAAGCCAAAAGGGCTGCAGAGATGCAAGTGAGCAAAGATATGGTCCTGTATGTGTAAGGTGCTTTGATGCTGGTGATGGGGAGAGTAAGACCCTTAACAGAATTTAACTAAGACAGAAGCCCAAGTGAAATTTAGCAGGGATGAAGCCCAGAAAGTCCTGTAGAAATTAAGCAGAGTTCCCTACAAATTGTCTCATAAATATAGAATAAAATAGAGGATTTAAAACATCCTAGGGAAGTTCTCCTTACCTATTGCATTCCATACAGCTTTTTCCAAAAGTCCTAGGCTGGCTTCTTGGCTCTCCCTTCTTCTTGGTCCAGCTATACTGCACCTGCCTACTTCTGTAGCTGCTCCTAGTTTTTTACTTACTTCATTAGGGTGTTGTGGTGGTCAGGCAGGGTTTAGCCCATTCCCCTCTGCTGGCAAGATCTTAGCTCCCAGTATTTCCTGGACTTTCTCTAACATGAGTGAAAGGGGTTAACTGGGTCAGTTTTGCATGGCTGGCTTGTGCCTGGCCTCTGGGGACAGGTTCAGTGTGGGAGTTCCTTTTACACACACTTAACCCTTGTCTCCCTACAGTTACATACCTGTTCTATGAACTGTATTCCTATGCCACCCTTTCAGTAAAACTCAACCTAGAGGTGCTCAGAGTGAAGGGCACCCATCTTCTACATCCAGAATTCCCAGCTAATGTTTGTGGATTGCTGTTGTCCCCTATGACACTTGCTACAAGCCCACAGAAGGGTGCCATTCCACTTGTTTCAAGCTGTTAAGTTCCACTAAAGGAAGCTAAGAAAACATTGATTCCTTCCCTCATTATTACTGTTAGCAATTGTAGCCAACTAGTGAAGGTATGGCAAGGGCAGAAGGGCCTGTAAGATACACTCACCACTGAGTTACGCATTATTTGCCACAAGGACATTATGAGATGGGGAGAATAGGTTGACCACACTGGTGGGAGACCCTGATCTGGTCTCTCTCAAGATATGGCTCATCCTGCAGAAAAGGAACAGCTGTCCTCTAGTGCTTTGATCCCGTTCCAAGACTTCATAGAGTCCCACAAACCCAGCTGTTACCTACTGAATCATAAATTAATATTTCAGCAATTCAGTTAAGTCTACCTACCTGCAAATGCAGCAGCCGGAGTGCTTGATAATCAAAGAGTGTATGAGTGATAAAGAAATGCTCATGTGGCTACTGTCTCTTCCATTTTTCTGGCCCCCTGGAGTGAGGTCACATCTCATACATAGCACCAAGGGAGGGGCCTTTTTCCCCCTTCTCTATTAGGCACAGGGTCAACAGGCTCCAAGTTTTTCCTTCCATAAGTATTTGCATTGTTCTCTCAGTACCACAGCTTCACTGCAGTCACTTCAGCCAGCAGGCAACCAGACACAACCTCCGCCACACAGTGTTATCCTGTCCTTGAGTACCCCCTTGAATCTCCTTTTGCTCTGAGCATTTGTTTGCTCAGTCGCAAGTTTAATCAACAAGAAGTGTCCCATTCCAAGCCCCAGTCCTCAACTAAATGATGCGAGTTATTAAAGGGCCTGATCCTGCCAGGTGCTAAGCAAAAATTCTCAACTCCTATTGAGCACTAAGTGTTGGTTGGGCCCCCATCGCTGAGCACTGGCCTGCTCCACATGGTTGGCAGGTCTCTGCTGCACCCCAGTGCTAGCACACTGAGCCACACTTTGCCCCAAGGCTACGTGCCACCAGGGGAGAGGGGGCACAACAGTGGATAGCCTTGGACCCCCTTATAGCCTTAACCTGTCCCTGGTTCTTAACAAGAGTACCCAAACCCCAGAGGTATGTAAAGGTCTTTGAGGAGATACAGTAACTCATAGGTTTACAACAGGCTGCATAAAAAGCATTAGCAAGTCAGTCCTAACGAAAATTTCATGCAGACAAGAACTTGTTTATATTGCTCTATATACACTGAAATGGAAGCACTCTATTTTTATTCCAATTGATTTATTTTAGAATTCTATGGTAAAAAGAGAAAGCAAGCCTTTTTCAGTAATAGTCTGCTGTGACACTTTCATATATGGGTCTGATTTTTTTAAGTGAGTCATTTTTAAGTGAGCTGAAACTTGAGGGTACACCAGGCAAATCAGACATCTGAAGAGGTACGGTTGTCTGAAAAGGTCAAGAGCTACTGGTCTGTTCCACGCAGATTCTTACGCTATGCCCAACACCATGAATGGAACTGCTCCACTGTAAGGAAGAGAGGCTATTGCTAGTACATTGTTTCCTTACCTGTGGCAAACTTCTTCACTTCCTCCCTTGCCATGGCATCAAAGACTCTGACTTCACTAACATAGTCCTGCTTGCACAGCAGCTCCACGATGTGCTCCCCAATGAAACCACATCCTCCTGTAACCAGGTATACCAGAGCTTCAGCCATCTTGGATAGGAGGAGGACTTGTGGTAGAGAGGTGCTTTGAAGGTCCTCTCAGATGTTGCCTGGACTCTCTTTCTTGGCAAATTAGTTTAGAGAACAAAGTCCTCTGTTTACTAGTTGGAGTCAGAGTAAATATTAACCTTGTAATCTTTCAAGCAGATCAGTGGTTCCCATGGTTTTCAGTAACACACCACACTTCAGTAAAACAATTCCACGGCACATCTGCTCTTTCCGCTGAACTGATTGCTCATAAACACCACATTTACTTAAGTTTCCTATGGTTACAGTCTAGAAAGCTTTGCAACATAGTGCATACACCAAGCTAAAGAAGAATCAAAAGTATTAAAGATTCAAATCCACCAGAAAAAAATACACATCTCAGTTTTTTCCTTTGGTCACCTGCTTTTAAAATGTTCACATTTTAGAACCAAATGACCAATACCTCACTTTTTTAATTTGATGGTTCATTTTCATGAGTTTTACGAGTTGTAATTTTGGTTGGATAGACTATTGTGTAAGATGAAACAATGCTTGTTTTGTATTGATTTTCATTAGCTTTGTACACAATTTCACAGCCCACCCCCACCCCCCCATTTGAAACCACTGGTATAGATGGAAATTTGAAGGCCAGCACAGAGTCACAGAACCCCTGCAAATGTCCAGTCAAACACTGCTCCATAGAACTCAGCCTATCTCCCTTACAGGGATACCACAAGATGTACCATAGGGCTTGCTCCCTGATCTGTTTTGGAACTGGACAGGTTTTCTGCATGCACCAAGCTCATAATTCTAAGCACTTTCACAAGCCTTTCCACTGTGGACAGGTCTGCAGGGGCCTGATTCAGTGCCACTTTGTATCGGGTCCACAAAGAGAATTCAACATACAGCTGCCGTATTTGTAACCTAAATCTAAAATTTAAATCCCCAAAACGTCCTCCTTTGTAACTTTTAGCTCAAAATTAGAACATTCACCCAGGAGGCAGAAGAGCTAGGTTCAAATCCCATCTCTATGTGTCAGTCACTGCTGCAGTGTTGAGCATTGCAGTTTTTACGCCCTTGTGTGATCACCACTTCTCTCTTTCTGCCTCTGTTCCTTCTCTGTTGAATGGGCATTATAGCACTGGGGTGCCTAAGAGATAAATAATCTGAAGGGGTCTCTCTACACTGCAATGAAACACACAGTGAGGAGAGAGGATTTCAGACTCTGGGCTTCATCCCAAGCCCCAGCGTCCACACAGCAATTCTGTAGCCTCCAAGCTTGAGTCAGCTGATCCTGGGTGTTTCGCTGCAGAGAAGATGTAACTGGATACTACAGTAAGGTAGCTAAGGTGCCCTGGGAGCCATCCCAAGTGCTGCACAGATAGGGACTGTTACATCAGTCAGTCTTGATTGTTTCCTTATCAGTGCTGCAAGGAAGAATGGGATGAGGTTGGGGCCACGACTTTGCATTCATTGATGCTTCCATGTTTACGTGACTTGTTCTTCCCTAGCTGAAGGAGAGAGCTTTTGCTCGCTGCAAAGTAATCATGCAGCCAGGAAACCCAGTGATTGTTGTTTTGAATCTGAGTCAATAGTCTGAAGAACAAGATTTGAACAGTGCTAGCCTCACTCGCACCAGCATGAATCAGGAGTAACTCTACCGACATCAGTAGCTCAAAACCTTGGCCACAGCTAAAGGTCAGAATGCAGAGCAAGAGAAAGAGTTGCAAAGGAGGGTTCTGCACTCTCCAAACCCTCATGTCAGCTGGGGATTAGTGTAACATCAGGCACAAAGTCTCCAAGATGTTGATCCAGCAGCCCAGAAGCAGTGGGGTTTGTGAAACCCCTGAACCTGACCTTTTCCCTAGGCCACATACTGGATTTCAGCAGCAGAGAGACCAACAGGCGTAACAATATGTAACTGTACCACTCAAGGATTCCCTGACACTGGGGCGCCCCTTCTGGCTCGCCGTGCTCAGGTCAGAGTTGCTTTGCGCATGCAACAGTACAGGATTCGGGCCAGTCAGTCCTACACATGTGAAGTGTCAGTGCTGCGGTATGAATGACTTGGCTGTAAGGAGATGTAATCCAGAATAGCAGAATCTAGTTAGCAGAGCTGAAAATGAAGGAGTGAGAAAGAGTTCCGTATAAAGGAATCCTGTTTGTCTGCAGATGAAACCCCTTTAAAAAAAAATAGCCGCCACAGTGGGCATAATATATTGGGCATAAAGACCCAACATTTGCTTGCACGCATCTCAGAGATAAGTCATATCTAACAGGGGTGGTTTAGTGTCTGGCAGAGGAGGAGTGATTAATTCCACCTGAGGCAAAGAAATCACTCCAATCTGCCTTCATTTAGCAATCTCCCTCCACCCCTCCAGCCCAATGTGACACTGCTAGTAAAGGTGACACATGGAATCTGTAATTTGTCTTGATCTTAGTTGAGAAATTAAGCATTTATGTCCTTGTTATAAAAGTTCTTACAGCCTTCTACACTACTGCTAAAGCAGTGAAACAAAGTGAAGGTGGCAAGAAAGAGAGAATGAGGCCTTTGGGAAGAAAAAAATGCTTCAACCAGCCAAGGACCTTGAAATACAAGCTACCAGATGCCATGTTCACTTACAGTATGTTTATTTCTCAGTGCATTACATGAAAGGTCTTTGGTATTTGTGGGTTCTTGAATATTGTTCCCACTCTGCTCTGTAAAAAAGAAAAAAAAATACCAAATACAAAACATTACATACACAGTAACAAGCCCCATAGCAAATACTGAGAAATAGATACCATGAACAATAAGATAGCAATATGTAAACAGAAGAATAACCATGCAAGATCTGGTGTTAACAAATTTGGGGCAGGAGTGGATATTTCCTCCTTTAGTGAAGCCTGATGACAAACAGTAGAGCCTACCAGAATGAAATCATTTATGTCAGAAGAGATTTAATATTTTTCTGTTAAAAATTACACACAATCACAAGATACCAAAGATTACTTCCCTATAAAATATCAGATGATTGTAGAACTTATTACAGTTAAGAAACACTGCACATATATAAAACACACAGCTATAAATAAAAAAATACTGTGTAAAATAATTAGTAGAAAATTAATCTTTTCTTGGTTGGGACTGGGGATGTGTTTCAAGGGCATTTATAGCACCTTTGTTTCTCTTGATTTCGTAATTTTAAGTCATTTAACACACCCACCCCATCCCTACTGCTGTTAAATAGCAGAACAGAATGGAGTCTTGAATAATACAGAGATCACAATTATGGACTAGGAGGAATTTCCAATTAGCCAGTTATAAACCACCATCACATATTGAGAAGTAATCCCAGAGTTATGTTTTCCTGAAGCCATAGTGTGTGGGTTTCTACTTTAACAAGGTAATTCTAGAGGTCAGTACTGAACCAAAATCCGAGATCCAAAGTGTGTGAGCCAGACTTTCTGCTAGTGTAAATTGTCATAGTTTTACTGACTTCACTGGACCTGTCCCAATTTATATCATTGGAAGATCGGGATCTGAACATATGGCTTATTACTGCTCCCATTAAAGTAAATGAAAAAAGCCCAATGGCAAGCAAACCAAACCCTTACCTCTAGCTTATACCTATTTCCTTGCATTACTGTCAAGACTTTAGAGTAAGTACATATTGGACACTCTGGAGTGAAGTATTCTCTATTTCCAAGAGGGAACCAGAGCACTGGTGAAAGTTAGGGTGCCTAAACTACAGTGTATTAATTCTGCGTAACATGTAGTAATTAGCTTCTGATTAGTTCAAGGCAAGGAAAATTGTTTTTCTACTACCAGAACCAATTTGAAAAGCACTTGAGGTCAGAGAAGTACTTCAAAAATCCCAAAGAAGTCTTAACAGAGATAAAAGAGCACACTATGGTATTGTGCAGTATGCAGATAAAATATAGCACTAGCATTTCAATTAAAGTATATTTCTAAATGAGCACACATTTGAAATATGTCCATCCCTTAAGTTATACAGAGATGGTGAAATGCATACGGCCAGGCTAAAATGAATCTTAGTAACCTGCCTAAGATGGAAAATGTGGTTGAAGGTATTTGTTTGGTCTTGATTATCATTAATGTCAACAAGTGAAGTTAATTCCTCATTTTAAAAAAAAAAACCAAAGCAAAACCACTAAGACTGCACCACAATATTGTGTAAGTGACTTATTAGTCAGGTGTTAAACTCAGTCTAGTGACAAAGTCCACTCCACACGGTCTTATTGATACCCAGATTAAAGATGCAGTACCACATTAACAGACACTTGTAGCTAAGTCAGACAACTGCTGGGAACAAGGAGTCACATGGGATTTTATAGAAATAAGTGGAAGCTGGTAATGAAAATGTTGCAATCTGAATTTAAACTGGCCTTCTATCCATCATTCTGTCTGGTAGGATTAACTGCAAACAATTTCAATGTTTTTCACCTTGCTACTAATTTGTCTTGAATATTTTAATTAAAATCTGGTATGCTAGTTGAATGCAAACCAACTAACGAGACTACTCCTTGGGCTAGATGCAGTTGTTTTTAAATTCTTGAATGCTAATTGGTAGGAACAAAATTCTCCTTTTAACTCATTTGGGAGCCTCCAGAATCTCAAGGAACTACAAATTGGATCCACTGCGTGACATTCCTTCTCCTTCCCCAAATGAAATCCAACAGCCATGGGATCATCAAAACAGAATATTGATATTTTCCCTTTTAAAGATCAGGTGTTTGGCTTTGCTACTGAAGTGCTGCTGTAGGAAAACTCTTTCCTAATTTCCTAATGATCTGATGAAATGTAGCTCATAGCAGCCTGACCAGCATAAATGTTTTGATCAAAGTGAGATTTCTCATCATCTCTCACAAATCAGTCTCCCAAGTACTTACTACTTGAGCGAAAGATAGTAGGGACTCTACTTTGAAACATCTGCAGGATAGAAAACTAGACCTATCCTTCAAGAGAAATAATCAGGTGCTTCTTGTGAATTTCTAACCAATGGCTGGCTTATAAAAACATTTTGTGCTCTGCAAGTTTTTCCAAAAGGAAATAAGAGACTATTCCAAGAACAAAACTAGTGCAAGCGTGGCATGGCTGTGCCATAAACAGCTGGCCCTCAACAAAACTTCATAGTCTAAATTTCCTTACTACAAAACCATTCCACATCCTAGTGAATGAAAGAAAAAGTTTAGGCTGGTTCACAGGGCTTTTGTTGCTTGTCCACCAGATGTCTTGGTAGAGTTGTACTCTACACATTTGTGTTTGTATTTAGACTGGGAGATGGCAGCCAACTATTTCTAAAAGATACTGATCTCATTCAGAATAGTTTATACACATACTGTCACTGGATTTAGCATAGGGCTTGCAAATAACATCTCTTCTGAAGACCTTATTTTATTGTCCTAGAAGCAATGTTCCCTCTAATTACTCGTAGACTGTGTGCACAAACAGTTTCTTTGTGTGCACAAAAACATTTCTTTGTGAGCACCAATATTAGCAGTATTGAATTTTTTTCTGCGCACTTTATTTTGTTGTGTGCACAGGTTTCATGACCTGTGTGCGCGCGCACACGCACACGCACACAGCTTAGAGGGAACAGTGCCTAGAAGTCTCACTAGGCTGGGACCATTGCTCTCCATCAATGCTTACTGAAACTGGCAAACCATTGTACTCTCTCTAGGGTGAGTTATTGTTCCTTGTTCTTCTAGGCCTTTTACCTGTATCACATCAGTGTAGCTCTGTACATTGTATCCTTGGAGACAAACATTTGTTCTTTATGCTTGCATCTCTGAAAGTACTGCATTGAATTTAAAGTTCTTTAAACTCTGATGGCGTATGGGGAATAGCAGTTGATATGCTTTACTTTGCCTTCACAGCTGTGCCCTACGCTTTGGGCTGCTTTGACTTGCCTGATGACAACTTTACACAGATATGAGCAAGGACCTAAGTGTACCCCTTGAGTGTGGACTGCAGCCCTAGTTGGCATTCACAGTTCCTGCTTGGTTTCAGAATTCAAAAGTCAGGTAAGGAAATAAATTTACTGCAGCCTTCAGTGGTTCCTAATCACCACCTGTTTATACTGTTTAACTGTCCAGCACAGGGAGATTTTCTGTGAGAATCAGTTAGCTAAAGATATGTCTTCATGTTTGGTTTGAACTCAAAACATCAACCTCTCACTTCACCTGGTAGTTTAAAGATGGCTGGTGACACACCACAGTCTAGAGGCATGCTGTGGATGTTTTGATACAGTGATCTGTATCTATGCAGACATTTTCTGTGTGTATGCACATACACATACAAGACACATGCATTTTAAAAGTAGTGTTCAGCAAATGCCCGACTGAAAGCACTAGTGCCCGAACTAATTATTCTCAGACTGGCAGTGCAAGCTTTCTTCATGCATCCATCCTGACCAGGGAGGACCACTTCTTGCAGTAAGAGAGCAGTGCTGCTCTTGTGGGCCAGTCAGGCCCTGGCTTCTTTGGCCTGGTCCACACTACCAGTGTAATTCAACAACAGTCCCACAAGCTACGCGGAGTAGCTTGTGTAATTCCTGCTGACATCATAACTTCAGTTTAGCACACCACTTCCACTTCATTATGCCGATGAGAAATGCATTCCCTTTTGAGGAGGTGTTTCAAATGAATCGACTTCCAGATTGATTGAGTTGGTCTTTTGATCTGGGTAGATTGATCTGACAGCAGCAAATTTACTGCTGTCAGTGAAGACATAGCTTTTGTTGGGGCTGCCAACAACAGTGCTATGAATTGTAATGGCAAAGGTGTTTTGTTTTTATTATAATTATACATACACACACACACACCTTGCACTAGGAATGAGCCTGACTGATGTTATGAATTCACTTAAGCCACCAAACAAGAGAGAGACAACATTTGCTTACTACTGTCTTTTGTTGGATTTGAACCTAGTGATTTAACAGTGAAAAATACTCTAACCTCGCATAAGTTCCTTTGGTCATTCAATCCTGCTATGGAGGGAGAAGAAAAAAGGTAATTGCATACAAGTGACATTAACTTGTCTAATTTGTTTGGACAGCAGGTGTAACATTCATGTTCAGTCTCTCAACTCGAGAAGTCTAGGTCCCAAATATTGAGAGTAAAGAGTAAAATGATTTACCGTTTAGCATCAAGAGCACACAAGACAAGCCACTGCAAGAGCTGAATCCTTCTACTGTATTGTGCCAGCACACTGCCTTCAGATTCAAACTATTAGGAGATGATGGATGCTTTTAAACATACAATAGTAACACATGCATAATATTAAAATACTGTATCAACAGTACTGGTTTATGACCTAAAGCTGGGTAAACACTGCAAAACATTTTCAGTGTAATTTGTTCTTAATAAGAAATTATTTTTTTTGGCTGTGTTTATCTATTTTGTGTTCACTGTAAACAAACTTTCAAGTAATTTTCTCTTGCTTGCTCTGAATGTTTTCAAAAAGAATTTTAATCCTTTACACTTGAACATGCAGGGAAAACAACTTCTATATTCTGTAATTATTCATATCAGAAACCTGAGAGTCAGCTGTTCATGCAATTATGGAACAGAAGGAATACCATGAGGTCTGTATGACACCATTCACACAACCAATCATCACAGCTCAACTCCCCAATTTTAAATTTCAATCAAAACCCCTAAATGTAAATGAAATTTCCCAAAGACATTGAACCACCAGCAGACTAGAGACAAATCAGGATCTGTTTCAAGACACTCCATACAGAGAGGGATGGAATTTGTCATAATACATGATTAGTTATTAATTTTTCACTTTTTAAATGAGTAAACATTGCCATGGCTTAGAACAGCACAAAATAATGCTTCAGTGGAGAACTGAAAAGGGTCTTCAACTGGAAATTATAGTGTGAAAAAAAACCAGGTTAAAAAATAACCATATGCCACCAACTATGATATAATATTGCTCAGGGATTTTGCTTTATGCCAGGGAAGAACTGAATGATCCCCGAGCCAGCTATGTGGTGTTTTAACAAATTGGCAAGTTGGAGGATCAAACACCTTGGAAAGGGGTGAGGAGATCTGTTACAGGAACAGCTTTCAACAAAACCTGCCACTCAGAAGTAGGGAAGAGAGAAGAATTGTTCTTCATGACAATCTCTGAGCTACAGCTAAGGCATTCACTGCAGTAATGATTTAGAATAGAACAGAATCATAGGGTTGGAAGGGACCTCATGAGATCATCTAGCCCAACCCCTTGGGGTTTGAACCCAGGACCTTCTGCATGTAAAGCATTTAGCAGTGTCCGGGCAAGAAACACTGCCACCAACACTGTGGCATTTTACCCACTTCATTCTGCATGCTGTAATTAAGTGCTAGGATACTGTATCTTTAATCAGTGAAGGGACTTTAGAATGCCCAAATGCTTCTATTTTATTCTGTTACTTTTCCTTCTGGCTTCACTGTCTTCCAGCAGCGAAGAGAGGATCTGATAGGGCCGCTGCTCAGGTCCACTGCGTTTGATCTTGATGCTCATTCGTAGAGAGGAGCCTGGGATCACATCCTGCCCTGAGCCCGGCTCAGTGGAAGAGAGAGAATCTGGAAGGAGATAAAGCCAGGAAAGATTTGCACAATGCTGGAAGCCTGACAGACCATCTATTTTGGAGAAAACAATGCCCCTGGAAGTCTTACTCTTCTCCCCTTCCCTTTAGTGTCCCACCTCCTTCCACTTGTCTTTCCATTTAGCAGATGCCCTCCTAGCTAATTTCTCATCTCCTAAAATGAAAAAAAAAAAAAAATTATGGCACTAACAACAAGAGTCCTGTGGCACCTTAAAGACTTAACATTTTTCTTCGGGCATAAACTTGTGTGGGCTCTAACCCACTTTGTCAGATGCAAGGTGCTAACATGACTTTGCCACAACACCATTGCTTATTCTGCTTGTGTACCATACCTCTCCCCCAACTTGCATCTATGTAGATTGTAAGCTCTGTGGCAAATGGACTGCCTGCTACTCTATTTGTACAGCATCTAGCACAATGGGATTTTGTTCTCAGTAGAGCTTTAGGCAGCAACATCATAAACATGATAATTGTGGTCCATAGTTGACAACAGGGATAGAAGCGCAATGTGTCATTAACATTCATTGAGCAAACATTCATTATGGTTCAGCACTGCTCAAGGATACGTCTACACTGTCAGCTACACAGGCCTTGAAGATGCCATGCTACATGAGTGTAAGTATGTTCATGGGAGCTGCTAGCTGCAGTGTCAACCAAACCTTGAGTTTCACTGCAGACACTTTATAGCTGGGGAAACTGAGGCCAAGAACAGCATAATGACTTTCCCCAAATCACATAGCTAATTCTACATGGCCACAGTCCTTTTCAGGTGCTCAGCATGTATGCAAGCCATACTGCAATGCCCCAGTTTCTTTTCCTTTGTCCCTTGGCAATGGACACTTGTTTGTTTCACCACTACGAGCCCAACTTTTTCCTAGTCATATCTCTTGCATTGGTTTGCTCACTTCATTCAGCATGTCTAGTTCAGGTGAATGTCCTGGTGCATAGAGATTTGGGCTGTGCTCAGTAGAAATAAGCAATGCCAAATAGGTTAGGATGTTTTCCTGTGTCCTGCTATTCTGCTCTGCAGGACTAGTTAATGTGCTATGATTATTTCAAGCTTCCATCCTGTTGTATAGGGAAAGGTTCTGCTGGCATGTTTTGCTTTGTTGCTTGGGTGGTGGTTTTGGTTTTCCAAAACCACATGGATTCTGGCGTTTCATTGAAAATGGTAGCATGCTCTTGGCATCTGAGCTTTGGTTTCCTGCTCTGAAGTCAGTGGCAAAAATCTTAATTGTCACAGCAGGAGCAAGGACAGATCTTTAGCATCAGCTGATTAAAATTGTGGGGTGGCCTTGCAACTTAGGGGTTGCGTGCTCAGTAAAAGTCAATTTCACTACAGTGGTACCACTACTTGCAAACAGAGCTTCCTTTGCAGCATTCCTGTTCAAGTTTAATAAAAGACTCATTTTCATGCTAAGCAGCTTCCAGCATTCAACCTGAAGGCCTCTGGTGGAGTAGGGCTTCCTACTAATAACTTATTTATTTGTGTCCTTCAAATCCTCCTCCAAAATGGCAAGGACTCAGAGGCCAGAGTTGATGAACCCCTGCCTGGGGCTGGAATTGACAGCACTGTAGGCTGTGGTGCTGGGGTCGAGTGGTCCAACTCAGGTCTCACTCTGTTCTCCTCTTTTGCCGACTTGGTAATTGGCAATCATCCCCTCTCTATCTTCTTTTTCTGCAGCACCAGGGAGTGGGACCAGTGCTGGTGGGGTCCCCACACCAATGTTTTCAGTTCCAGGGGAACTAGCACAATGCTGGCACCATGGCTCTTTTTCAGAGTCCTTCTCTCTCATTGATGCCAGCGCATTCCATACAAACACAGCTCTGCTGGAGCTTGGTTCTACAGCCTCTGGAGGGCAGAGGGCCCCCTCCATGATGAGGAACTTAAAAGTCTCTGCTTCCTCTCCTTCTGTGTCCACAGCTTGAAACTCCTGTAGATCTTGCGCTTGTCATGCAAGTGGGACTCACCCAAACACCTCAGACAGGATGCATGAGTGTCCCTGGGCATAGATTTGCCACAAAATATGCCAGGTTCAAAGCCAGCCATGCCCTGACCCTAAGCCCAGGCCAAACAGATAGGCTGTCCACTAAGCAAGATGCCTAACCACTAACTTGCTAAACTACAACTAGTTGAGCTAACTGTATGGACCAGACGTGGCCAAACTGCAGCTCAGGAGCCACATGCGGCTCTTGAATGAAAAAATTGTGGCTCCCAGAAGAACGTCAGCAAATCAATTTAGGAAAGCAGCCCCAGTCCAGGAGTTCAGGAGGGGGTTGGGACAATGGGGAGAAGCGGTGGCATGGTCAGCGATGGCGGGGAGAAGCACAGCATGGTCGGGATTTTAAAAAACTGACCACTAGCCTGCAGTCTTCTACATGGAGCAACAGCTAAGTTTTTACTGTATAGGCCTAATTTTCATGGTAGCCCTAAGTAATTATTAGAATCTGACATTAGGAGGATCAACATGTGCCCTCTTTTTACAATAAAATTAAAGTATGCAATGAATTTTAAACTTAGTAATTTTGGAGTAGGTAAAAGTATATGGCTATATGCCTCAGTGTGGCTCTTGAAGGTTTAATGATCAACCTGTGTGGCTGTTGAGTTCCATAAGTTTGGCCACCCCTGGTATAGACAAAGTGAACAGCTAGCTCCAAAAGCAAGCAACTGTTTTAGTGACTGTTGGCTGAGCTATATAGAGAGCATCACACAGGTGCCACTTGGGTTCAACAGCCAATCCTACAGGGAAGAACTTTCCAGTGATCCATGCACACAGCATGCACACACTTGACCTGGAATTGACATGAGCCATTACTTGAAGAACAACCATGGGTTTTATTTACAAACATGCTTAAGTTCTATTTTCAAAAGTGACTGGGGTTAAGTAGCTGGAGCTTCATTGATTTTCAGTAAGACACAGGCTCTAAGTGCTTCAATCACCTATGTAGTTTCTGCGAAATTTTCAAAAGCACCGAATTATCAGAAGTACCCCCTGGCTGTCATATGTTGCTAGTTTCACAAAAGGTGTCCCCATAGCAGGGGATTTGGAAAGAGATTTGAAAGAGGGCAGCACTGAGAGAACTAAATGATGCTTAACCAAGAAGCATTTGTGTTGTTGCCAGAAGCCCCAATAACCCTCTCAAAGGCAGAGCCATGATGCGGCATTTTGCTGCCCAGGGTGCGTTCCAATCGGACCGCGCCCCTTCCCATTAGCGGCACTTAGAGCCAGCACCGCAAAGCCGTCCCTTTAATAGAGCGGCTCCATTGAGCTGCTCCGGGCTGCCCGGGCCTTTGCCCTGTCAGCCCCACCATAGTTACGGCTCTGCTCAAAGGAACATGGAGAACATAGTCATGAATGGATCCAAAACATTTTGACCTTGCTGTATTTCTGTAAGAGAAAATTATGCTCAGCAAGCATCTGTCAGTGCACTGGAGCAGTGGGTCTCAACCTTTCCAGACTATTGTACCCTTTTTAGAAGTCTGATTTGTAGCCCTAAGTTTCACCTCATTTAACAACTACTTGCTTACAAAAATTATGCATACAAACACTGAAGTGTCAGAGCTCACTACTACTGAAAAATTGAGGTCTCATTTTTACCACAGAATTATAAAAATAAATCAACTGGAATATCAACATTGTACTTTCATTTGAATGTATAGTATGTAGAGCAAGATAAACAAATACTGACTTCATTAACGCTTTTGATATAGCCTGTTGTAAAACTAGGCAAATATCTAAATGAATTGATTGATGTACTCCCTGGAAGGCCTCTGTATATCCCTGGCATAGGCATATTCTTGGTTAAAAACCTGCCCCCCAAAAACGTGATTTATCTTTGTTCCATCAGCTTCAGTGAAAAGTCTGATCAGTGAGAATTGGATAAACACCTGTGGCAGAGAAAGAAATAGCTCCAACTGAATCACTCCAAATATTGAGAGCTCCATTGAAATAACAGGAATATGTGAGATGCTTAAGAGTCATGTTTCCAAAACTCAGTGTTCTTTGAATTTGAATTGGGTATTTCCCTGAATTATGGATTTGCAGGCTAACCAGCTTGCACTCCCTTTCAAAGAGAAGTCTGATCAATGCTCGAGTCCTTCAGAAAAAACAAATACTTAAAGGCCAGATCTTTAACAGACACTGAAGTCAGCAGATTATTGCAATTTATAGCAGTGAAGGATCTAGCCCAAAAAGTCTGCAATTGGAAAGTCTGTAGTGGTCACACAAAGCATCAGATCAAGCCACGTTGTATTCTGCTGAATTGACTCTGTACTATTGATTGTAATACAAGTGTGCCTATATTATGCACTGATGTAAAGACATAGTGACGCTCTTGAAACTGATGGGCACAGCAGGTGTGAAAATCAGTCACTTCAATCCCCCCAGTTGTGGATTTCAGAGCCTAACTTTAGGCCTGTACACTGAAAATACTGCCCTGTCTCGGTCTACTGAGCTAAACTAGCATTGAACCCTGGAAGCCAAACAATTCAAAGAGAGCAGGTGAAAAGCTGCAGAAGTCCAGAACTAGGCAATTATCAAGTGATTAGATGGGGTGGGAACACAGAGGCATATAACATCTCCAGAGAAGCAAAATTTAGTCACAAGCTGTCTGACACTCACCATGAATTCCTATCATATGCTCTAGAATTAACACTCTCTCGGCTAAAATCTTCAGGGCTTCTCGAAGTTGTTGAACTCCTTCTCCCTGCAAGAAGAAAAAAAGAAACCATCTATGTCTATCTAAAGGACAGGAACATTATTTATGTAAGTTCATAATGCAGGCCTCCAAGACTTCACATTATACAGTGCTAATGCAGCCCTGAAAACTGCTAATGATTTCACAAAACAAAAACAGATTGCAAATTTATGGAGAATAGGGAGATGTCTCTAAAACATCCTAAGGAAAGTAATAAGGTAAAACGCCTCAATTATAAACTCAAATTCTGGCACTTGCAAAATTTTGGAAAAGTTTGGACCTAGATCCAAAATTTTCAGCTGGCTCCTATTTCCATAATATGCCAAAGCAAAAAACAGTAGCAAACTCTGAAACTTGGACTCAAACTATGTGACTTGTAACCCATTTCCACAGTCCACTGCACTATTTGTTTTAAAATGGAAATATTCCTTGCTAAGCAGATCTGATACTTGTTTGGAGGACAGGGGTGGAGCTTCCTTTTCCTTGACTGATATTATACAACCAAACATACATGTCACAGGAAACTGTTTCACTGCTATTCTGTGAAGTTATCCAAGAAATAGCTTAGGGTAGGTGAGATTCTTTTTTCTTGGTTGGGTCCCAGATATCTTAGTCTTGATTATTTAATAATGAAACAAAGGAGCAGGAGGCAAATGGGATAATGCTGTTGAAAAACAAACTCAGGCCTCGTCAAGGGCCACATTATACTAGATGTGGGACCAGACAGGTAAGAATGGCGATCTAGTTCAGTGGCTCCCAACCTCTGGTCCGGGGACCCCTGGGGGTCCGCAGAATCATTGCAAGGGGTCCATGAATACATTGAGCCTCAGCCACTGCAGCCAGTGATCCATGTTGGAGAGGAGCTCTAAAAATGAATTGTATTCATCTTCTGTGAGAAGCCACAACCTGGATATGTCCCTGCCTCTTGGGAGCAGGTGGGTGCCAGGTCCTCTACTGCCATTCTGCGGCACTGCTGCCTGCAGTCAGTCCCTGATAACAACTATTATCATTTGCGGGTCCACAATTTTTTTTTATGTTAAAAAGGGGTCCTCGTACTCAAAAAGGTTGGGAACCACTGGTCTAGTTGATAAGGCGCTAGATGATGACTCAAGGGTCCCATCTCAGCCACTGCCTTCCTTGTCACCTTGTAAAATCCTTAATCAACTCTGGGGCAGAGTTCCCCATGTGTAAAATGATGATAATATGACTGCTCTGTCTCAGGGAGGTGTTATTAATGGTTAGGAATCCTTACAACTGTGCAGTGCTCAGCCAATACACTACTGAAGACACACAGATCAAGATTAAAACATTTCGATACAAATTCTGACCATGCCAGTGCTCATGGATATTTAGGTCCAAGATTAAGGCCACCTCCAAAGTCCGCCCTTTATCTTTGATGCACCCCCTGCCCTCTTTGCATTAATGGCAACCCTGCACACAGAAGCCTGGAGTATGGACCCAAGGGTAGTAAATTAGTCTCTCCAATAATAGAAAAATCAGGCAGCAGTTAAAGTGTTTGTTTACCTCGGCCCCTTTATCTCCTTCTTCACCCTTCTTGCCTGGTTCACCCTAAAACAAGACAAACACATTTCGATGTAAACAAGGAGATTGGTCATCCTGAATCATTTAAATCCCTTCCCGCAGAGAAGCACAGTCAGCAACCAACAGAACTGAAACCACAACTGCTCAAGGTTATACATCAGTTCTTTTAGAGTGAGCCAAATTCACCTCTGGCCTAAGCCATGGCAGCTCCTGCTGGCTTTGCCAGGGGTTCTACCCACTTACACCACAACTGAACAAGGCCCCGAGCGTCCTGAGCTCTGTGATGCTTGCATTACAATGATTGCTGCAGCCAAGGACCTCAACCATGTGTCTATCATGAGACTTTTCCATAAGCAACGCTTACCTGGATGAGGCTTTCTCATAAGCAATGCTTCCCAAGAACGCATTTAAATAGAAGCAGCACAGAGATAACTAGAAAGCACCTCCAAACAAGCACACTTTGTCTCTAAGCTTATTTTTCCAGAAGAATCCACTGCTCACGAGTCCCATTAATTAGCCACATCACCCTCAACCTCTCTATAAAAGGCTCATTATATTTTTACTGAAGCAAGATCCCTAGTTATTGCAACTGTTTGTCTGACATTCCCCTGCTGCCCACTCATCTAATCAGGAAGTGTCTGCATTTCCCAAGCAGCATATGGCCTAAGCAGATTAAACCGCAAGCTAAATAAAGAGCAATGGAAAGGTCCACAAACTGCTGAGTAAAGCAGATGGGATCAGATCTTGGCTCTTGAACAGAAATGGGCTTTCCAAGATGTTTCAAGAGGAGCAAGATAATAGCAGAGATGGGAGAGAACCATTTAGTGCAAAAAAACCTTTCCTCCACCCCCAAACACTTCTGCCCAAACTCACACTGAACCCAACTTTGTTTGATTCACTTGCTTTTCTTCATTATTTTCCTTTTTTCACTACAGTCACATGTGTAAATGCTGATTTAGCTTGAGAGATGTTGATCCAGAGGCTTCCCAGCCTGGCCAGAAGCTGGTAGTCCCAGAACTATTGGGAGTAAGCCAGTTCCCAGAGATATCCAGCCCAGCATCACAGATAAAGGAAGTCTGGAGAGTTCAGACTTGCTGATGGAATTTCAGTGGCTTAGCCATGCCCATGCTCTGAATTTTTAGGAGACTTGGTCATGAGGAGGCCAGCTGTCCAGGATTTCAATATAGGAGGCAGCTTTAAACAGTCTGTCAATACCTGTTGGAGGCAGCTCCAGTGGGAATGTACCAAATTAACATGTCCTTCTTGCTTCATGGGCTGCAACCTCTTCACAATCATTACTGTCCATTTGTACCCCTACCCCTGGCAAACACCTTGCATCTACCTTGCCACAGCCCTTTCACCCCTTTTTGTGCTATGATAATGTTTAAAGGCAGCCTGGTATGACTGCAAGCATCTTGCAGCCAAGATCGAACAATCTGTTTACACAGCATCTAGCAGAACAGAATCATGATCCATGTCTGGGTCTACTAGGCACTATGACAGTACAGAAAGTATAGATGCTACAGCAAGTCTGCCTTCATCTGGGTAAAGCAGAGATAGTACATCAGATCTATCTTTGCACAGATATTTTGCGATCAGTCTCTCACTCCTGAGAGAAGAACTGGTTGATGGAGCACTTCTTCTCCTAATAGGCTCTCTTTGTTAGATTGCTAGGTCCACTCCAAGACCCATCAAAGAGAAGGAGAGGACCTATGAAATCATGCAGTCCACCCCCTCAACCCCAGAGGAGATACAAGATACTTTCTACTGCTTAAGCCACTTGACTGTAAAGTGTAGCACTAAAACTCAGTGTTCCATTTGCACAGATCTCTGAGATGCCATCTCCTGACCTGGATGTTGTATTAGAGCCCAGAGAAAACTTGTGGTACCAGTCACAGTCCAGCTAGGTGTATTTAAGGTGCTGGACAGTACCTCCCCTCTCCCCGCCACTCCCCTAACTGTCTGTCTCACACACACACACGTACAACACTTACAGGAAGTCCCTTATTGCCCCTCTCTCCAGTCAGACCTGCTTGCCCCTGTTGGAAATAAAGCAGGTGTCATTTTTTTCCATGTGATGAAAACAAAATGTGATTTTTTTTTTAAGTGGAGTTGAAATTGCTTAACAAAAAAACAACTGCATGGTTAGCCCCTTTCTCTCAATATGATCATTTCGAGGATTCAAGCAGACAGCAAAAAGGGGTAAAAGCACAAAGAGCAATTCTGAATCCTCTCAAAATCAGGATCTCAGGACTATCCTTTTGTAAAATGGATTTGCATCCTTCTGAACTTTAGAGAGGTCAGCTAACTTAAGGCAGGTAGAATTTTGGCCTTAGAGCTCCCGACCCTCCAGTACAACATTCTTCCATGTAGCAAAATGGATAGGCCAACACCGCTCAGCCTTAGCTAGAGAACAAAAGAATCTTGAATATCTAGTTATGATTCTCCCTAAAAACTCCCTTTTATACCAGTTTCATCTTGTTCTCCACACATGGTCACCATCTTGTTACCCACAACTGGAACTATTGCATCGGTTGGTTATTTGTCTCCTTTTCTTAGCTGCCCTTTCCTCCCTTCTGTTTCCTTTTCCCCTCTGGAAATGGCTGAGTGGGGATGGGAGGAGAAGGGAATACCCCCACCCTAATTATTTTTATTTAGATAATTTTGAATCAATTTGAAACTAATTTTCTCAGAAGAAATCTGAAAAGCTTAAGTAAATTGAAAACTTCCATCTCATTCTCAAAATTCTGTAGAATATCATTCTATTTTCTGACCTGCTATAACCCCCCTTCCCAAATCCTCATTTGCTGCTCTGAGCCTTCCAACTGAATGTAAGCTTTTGCATTTTCCAGAAAACCAGAGCTGCATTTTAATGTGGATACTTTTTCTGACTGCTGTTTCAGTGGGTTTTTTTATATGAAGAACCAACTTGGAACAAGAAAGGAGAAGGAGAAAATAAAACAAAGCCCAACTCTTCCCAACAAAAGGATATTGTTTAGATCCTGCTGCATAGGGTGAATCAGGCCCAAGCAATCAGCAATTCAGTGACCTAAGGTGGTAGGCTGTACACTGTTGCAACAATTTACCAAGCATTACTGTAAATGCACCATAAGTGACCATTTTTTTAAGTGAGAGTGGATATTTTTTCTGTAAGATCTGCTGCAGGAATTATTTGGGGCAAGATGTATGGCCTATATTATACATAAGATCACACTAGGCGACCACAGTGGACCTGTCTGGCTCTGGAATCAAGCTATCTTGTTTATCCTCGTATCTTGAGAGGTAAGATGGGCCCTTTACTGTTGTGCTGCTCTAGCCTTCATCATCTTGCATGGTCTCTGCATTTTGTCCATGTGATGCCCACATTAACTGAAAGGTGCAGCATGTACTTCACCCTCCTGACAGAGGCCAAAAGCAGAGTGGGAATCGGTGGCCAGGGATTTCATGACCATAAACCAGGAGAAATTACCTATATGAAAAAGCCTGCACAATGTCCAGAAGTCATTCTCTGACTCAAAGACAATGAGTGTGGGTGAGCAAAAGATAAGAGCATAGGAATGGTCATACTACTTCAGACCAACTATCCAGTTAGTCCCTTATCCTGTCTTCTGACTAACCAGTGCCAGGGGCTTGAGAAGGAATGAATACAACATGTTAATTTCAAATGATCACCCACTATCATCCAGGCTCACTCCTAGGTTTAAAGACACCTGGAGGATAGCGTTGTGTCACTGACCATCTTGGCTGATACCACCAATAGCCCTATGCTCCATATGAACGCATCTAATTCTCTTTTGAATCCATTTGTGTTTCTGACCTTTACAACATCTCCTAGAAACAAATTCCATAGGCTGACTGTGGACGGTGTGAAGTACTTTTGTTTTAAAACTGTTACCCATTCATTTCATTAGATGACCTTTAGTTCTTATGCAGTGTGATCAGGTAAACAACACTTCCCTATTTACTTTCTCCAAACCGTGCCATACATACTCATAGAATGTTAGTTTCTCTGCCACTGAAACCTATAAATAATTGCTTTGCCATTCATCTATACTGAAGCCGGTTGAAAAAAAATGGAGTTTCTATTCTACAGGAAGTTCTCAGATTTTGCAATCTTTTTGTTCCAAAACAAAACACAGAAATTTCAAACTAGCTCACAGAATGAACATTTAAAAATGTCTGTTCTGATAAGTTTTGATAATGTTGAAATGTTATTTTATGTTATCAAAATGACATGAAGCAAAACATTTTCCAAATAAAATGAGTCTAAAAGAATCTTAGATATTTTCCCATTAAACTTCATTAAAAGACGTCTTCCTGTCAAAATATCTCAATGTCAAGAAAACAAGTCCACTGAATATTTTTCAACCATCCCTTATTTCTAATACATTTAGCAATAGCATGAACTATGAAATTAAGCCACCTATAAAGAAAATAGAAATGGTTACAGAGGAGCTTTTATCAGTCCTAGTGGTGGAAAGTTCGATAGGTTAACTCATATAGGGCTTTCTTTCATAAATAAAAGCAACTTTCACTGAAAATTGAAATAAACATCTAATAGCATTCAGTGCTATTTGGAAATCTGATCTGAATTTAGAGAAACCTCTGTCTTATTTGCTCTTGTATGATCATGTTTCTGAGTTGGGGTTGCCCTCATGTAAAATCTGGAGAGATGCAGGTTAAGCCTGTCACTGTTTATGCTCATAAGCTTGAAGAGACTCCAAGTTCATGTGAAACTAATCAAACTGCATTTGGTATTTGCCTTTCAAAGCTCTTAGTCACATAGTTCTGCCCTTCAGACTAAAAAAGCAAACAGAAGGGGCAGTATGGGGAGAAATGCTTTACAATGAGAAACTGGCAGATGTGGAAGATTTGTTCACCTGATTTGCAGGTAGTGAGCTCCATCTCCATCTAAACCTATATACAGGCAATTCCTCTATAGAGGAAGGCAATATATTAAGACCACAGCCACCTGACTCCCACTCTAGATGGGCAGCACACTGGAGGTTTAGCATTACAGTGTTTTTATAGGTGTCTTTCCTTTCCAGAACATCCATACACCATTTTGTGGATGCTGTCTCCTTTCAAGCAGTCTCTCACATCACGCCAATTCCTCCAACACAGAGTTCTTAAAAGATTTCATTTTAAAGCCCTTATAGAAGGGACTTCACATGACAACTGTGGTCCAAAGATCATAGTCTGGCACAGTAAGTGACAGGTAATCCTGAAGAGTTTTGAAGACTGGGTTAGTAGAAGCATCTAAAAGTTCAAATACTGCTCTAAACCTCATTAGTTTGTTTAGATACTAGGTTGGTAACCTGCTGAAAAGATGATCTCTCAATCTTTTTGGGAGTGGGGCGGGTGTGGGGATACTTTCTAACATTCTCCACTTTGGAAATAAACTTTGCAACTTCCTCTTGCTGTGTTTGGGGCTCTGCTGCTTCAAAGTCCTTGACAAAATATGCAAGGATACTGATACATGACAAAACTTGAACTAAAATCACTGAAAACATTTTAACCCTGAAAAACGGCACCACTTCAGAAGAGTTCTTTCCCTGTCTAATATGCTTTGCCCTTCCTTTCATGTCCACAACCTGGTCAGCTAAACCACCAGAAACACCATGCCTTGTTTTGTTGAAAGTATAGGAGATATGTTATACTCACAGAAAGTAACAGGTTCCTGCTGCTGCCTGTACAATGGTTTCCCTGGTTGATGATTCTTATGTAATATTCAGAATGTCTAATATTATTCTGCACTTAATCAGAGATGGCTATAGCACCACTGACTTCAGTGGACACATGTTGATTTTCACCAGCTAAGGAGCTGGACCAGAACTGGCTGTTAACCTTTATATATAATAAAGTTTTAGCTTACCCTTTCTCCTTGATCTCCTTTGGAACCCTTAGGCCCAGGCTGTCCTGGAGAGCCAGGGACACCCTACAGAGCAGATGCAGAAGAGGAAATTAGTTTCCATTATGTGTTTTTTTAACGAAACAGTAAAAGTCTGTAATGATGTGAGTGTAAAATATAACTTTGTTTATCTAATATCTTTATTGCATCCTAGCCTCATAACACCAGAGTGAAGAAAAGTAGAGCTACTCTCTCCATTATACAGAATGGGAACTGAGGCAGAGAAAGGGTAAGGGACTTGTTCATGATCAGACAGGAAATATATAGCAAAGTATTGATGACAGCATTTTACACAGCTCTTTGCACAGGTGTAAATGACTTCACATGGTTCAAGATGGCAACAGTCAGTTGTCATTTACCACACAGATGCAACACGCTCACTTTCCAGTGATCTGGTGATCAGCTTTCACACGCTGAAAGCACAGGTCCCAGTACAGATCCTTGAGGGACACCTTATTTGCCTCTCTCTATTGCAAAATCTGACCCTTTATTTCTATGGTACTTCTGTCTTTCCAGCCCTACGTAGCCATGAATACCCTGTCATTACTGTTCAGTTTGTTTCTAAATGAAAAACAGCAGCACTTTTTTCAAAGAGCCTAGCAAAAGAGGTCCTGGTCTATGACCGGAGCTCACAGATGCTATGCTACCATAGACACTTGTTTGCAGCAACACTTTGTAAGAGCAGCTGCCACTTACGAGCACTATTTCCCTGGGACAACTTTCTTTACTGTAAATTGTCAACATGCCCCATAACATCAACAGTTACTTAGGAGCAACAAAGCAAAAAGGCAGCAATATGTTGCTACTAATGTGCATCTACTGTCCAAAATAATCACCCATTATATGTACACATACTAAGAGGCCTGTAAGTCCTGAAGACTCTCTATACTGCATCTTTTCCTTGATTCCCTCTAAAACTGCATGGACTCCATAAACTATCCTCTGCAGGCCTCTTTATCCAGATACACAATTTCCTTACAAGGGCCATATGATAGGCTATTTTTCATTGTCAGCTATCCTGCTGACACTTGCAAATGGAAAATTTGGTCCCAGTTTTCCATAACACCCAGGTTCCCAACAATGTGCTCATAACAAAGAGCCAGGGGAAAAAGGAGTGACAATGTTTGATCCAAAGCTAGCGAGTCTAGAAGACAGATTCCCCTACTGATTTCCCTGGTCTATGCTTTATACCATTAAAGCATTCAGCTTACTTGCTGCTTCTTCCACTTGCTACATGCAACAAAGCACATTGTCAGGGAATTTGCCTTTGCAAAGATGTTATTTAATAAGAGAACCTCACTAGTTTGAAGGAACATTACTGAGTCCAGCTACGGCACAGAAGCTGTGGTAGCATCCACCAGCCAAAGAGTTAACTGGAAACGGGATTTTTTAATGTTGTTTTTTCATTCCAAAATAGCTGAATCTAACTGATGGAGACGAGTCTGGGTGCAAGGTAAAGTGTTAGCATACAGCAATCTGCCAGGGACTTCAACACCTGCTGGGTTATTATAGAACAAACACATTTTAAACTAACTGGAGAACATGTGCTTGCTAGATTTTCATTCTCAAGATGGTAAACAGAGGAACCACACACACACACAAAATAGTGCATGATGATCATGGACAAAAGACAGCATCTCAGGCATTAAGGCCAGAAGTGATCATCAGGACCATCTTCTAGTTTGACTTCCGGCATGTTCCAGGCTACAGAACCTTGCCAACCTATTCCTGTAACAGAGCCATAACCTCTGACTGAGTGACTGAAATCCTCAAATCATGATTTAAAGACTTCAAGTTATAGAGAATCAACCATTTACCTGCAAGTGACCCATATGCCATGCTGGGGGGGGGGGGAGTTTGGGGCATGTCTATGATGATATGACACAGACAAAATTCCTTCCCAACCCCAAATATGGTGGTAAGTTGGACTCTGAGCTTTTTGGCAAGAACCTTCAGCCAGACACTTGGGAAAAACCTTCTCTGTACTAATTCAGAGGCTTCCCCATCACCAGCTGTTGGGGATATTTGCTTTTACTAACTGCAGCTCAGTGCAGGTTCATCATACTATCCGCTGCATAAACTTACCAAGTTCGGTTAGATCTTTCGCCCTCCTCCTCCCTGCCATTCTGCCCCAGTATAATATTGCGCATGAACAGTTATGCAGTGATATATTTGCCAAGGTGGAAACTAAGACTAGAATATCAGCTTCTTCAGAAGGCCAAAGATCGAGAAATAGCCCAGGTAAGTTAGGACTGAAATACTTTTGTTAAGGCTTTTTCCCCATTTTGGCTCTTCAAGTGCAGAAGGTGGGGGCCTCCAAAAGGCCTTAAAACCCACTGGCCCTGAAGCCTTGTCTTAAAATCTCCAAGGCTACCAGTTCCCTGGGCCTTGTAGTGGTATTGCTGCCACCACCCAAATGCAAAAACCTTGTGAAAACCCAGGAAGGTGCACTTTGGGTATTTCTTCCTGGGAGGGACCCGCAATCACTTTTCTTCCTCTCTCAGAAGAGGGATTGAATCCCAGTTGTGATATCAGCTGAAAATGGGACCAAAGCCCCTTTAGTAGTTGGCTGTGCAGTGTAAGGCACATGGCACACAAAACCTCTAGCTTTTTACAACACAGAACCAGAGCTCATTTTAAAAAGGTAAATTCTTTAATTAAAAAAAAACAGCTAAGAAACACAGAGAGTTGCTTCTCTGGGATTTAACTTACATAGCTAAAGGATAGCGGGAGGAATCCAAAAACAAACCAAAAACAAAGAAATACCTTGACCGCATCTAGCTAACCATTCCCTGTTTTAGTCATGCCTGGTCAGTTATAGACTTGAGCCTATCTTAGGCAAGGCTGTTGCTGGCTACTTCAGGCCTGTCTCTCTGACCTCCTCCTGATGCTTCCAGGGGCTGTGCTGCCACCAAACAGGAAACAGGCAAGGCTACTGCTCCAATTCAAAAACCTTTACTCTGTTTCTATTGGCTTTCCTGGGACTCACTGACCAGGGTGTTAACCCCTTCCTCCCCAAGGTTACTACAAAACTTTAACAGGACTGGGTTCTTTACCATATACAGGTGACTATGCACAGGACTAACAGACCAAGATGTTTACAGATCTTGTTTGCAACAGTCCCTAAGATACTTCCAGTAGTCATTGTAATGGAAACTAACACCTCACATATTATTATGGAGATTTTGAGGACAGAAACTCTAATTACCAAACCATTCTTCTCGTCCTACCTTCATTGCAACATTATCATGACTTTGTTCTGTGGTTAAACAGTGAAGATCAGTATCTGCCAAGGAGTTTAACTACCAGAAGTCTTGAGAAGATGCCATTCTTCTTCACTGGTGACTGTTTTATTGATTTATTCAACCCATGGAGCGAAATTACTACCACACCGCGGCCTTAATTTAAAATTTGTTTATTAGGGTGAGTGAACCTTATCAAAATGGTTTCAAATGCCCAATCCAATTAAATCTTAGGTATGGCCCTCCTGCTGAGGAGCTTTCATACCTTAGAGCTGGCCTTTATCAGAAGCTTTTCTGCGGCGGTGCAAAGCTGTAACATTTTTAAAGTATCTTCCAGACTCTAAAAGAAGATGGCAATTTGAAGCTGTCCCATTAAAAGAGATACACGGAGACTGTCAATAGTGATTATTGATTTTGAATGCACAAACTGAAAGGCCTCAAAAGGACACAGTTATCAAAGGTGGACGTGTTCAGTACTTTCTGAAAATTAAACCACCTTGGAGAGTCTCCTATTGCATACAGTGAGACACACTCCCATCACTTATGAAAGTCTTAGAGTGCATGACTTGGCCTTCATTAGTCACCTGGCTAAGGAAGTACATAATTAAACAGAGTGAAATACTCCTTTGGTTCTTCATAGGAAACTAAACATTTTGCCTGGGACTATCAAAATGTTTTGTTTAGACTAAGAACATCAAAATAAAGCATCTCCCATAGTCACTTGTCTCTAATAATTAAACAATTTATCTCCTTTCTAGAGTTGCTTTGCATTTAATGCCATGCTCGTCTCCGGATCTCCCTCTTCTCCATACTCCCCCCAGCCCCACCCCTGCCAACACATTGGCTAAAATTACTTACTTGTGATCCAGGAACTCCAATAGGTCCAGGCAGCCCTTTGGGTCCTGAAGTGCCTGGGAGTCCTGGTAATAAAATCATAATCTGAGACAGTTTTAGACACATTTAGAAAGAAGGAATCTCAGTTTAAATCACACATTTCCTTTCATTATTCCTGCTTATTTGTCTCTCACTCTCTGCACGAATCTTACTTGATCCTAAAGATGTGGCTTAAGCACTGCCATCAAACAAAAAGATGGTCAGATGCACATTGTGATGTAAAACATCGCTATATACCGGAATTATATTAGAGCAACATCCAAAATATAAACACCATAACAAGTAAGGAATGCAGCAAAATTTCAGTCTCCTTTTAAATGACTATTCTTCCTTAGTCCTTAGAGAAATCCTAGGCCAAGATCCACAAAGCAACTACGCCCAAGTAGAATGCTGCACCTGGGACTTCTGAAAGAGAATGAGTACAATACTGAGTGAAAAAGACAGCTGGGTTTGATGTGACATCGGCCCTATTGTATTCTCAGGATACATGCGTGCAGGAGGAAACTTGTATTTAGTCACAGGTAGTGGAGAAGTTGACATAAAATCTCATCACAGGTAGTGTCAGCTCTGCTCTTGCTGAGGGCAAACCAACACAATGCCTTCTTCCTGCCTCCCTCAGCCTGAAGGTGTGTATATTCCTTTAGTAAAGCTTTGTCTCTTTCAGGCCAAGACATAACAGCCTCAACTTTTCCAGCCAGGCTCACTTGCTTATCTTGGCAGCATTCCAGTGAAGTCGACTGGGCCACTAGGTCTTCTGCACTTACAACCTGACAAACAAACAAGGAGCCCTGTGGCATTTTTAAAGACTAACGAATTTATTTATCGCATGAGCTTTCATGGGAGAAAAATCCCACTTCATCAGATGCTTGGGATTTTCTCCCATGAAAGCTCATGCGATAAATAAATTTGTTAGTCTTTAAAAGTGCCACCAGACTTCTTGTTTGTTTTGCTGAACAAGACTAACACAGCTAACCCTTTGGAACTTGACCGCCTGAGAAGATTCTGGTTTGATTTCCCCTGTTAAAGTTGTCCAGTTAAACCAGTCTGTTACCTGGTGGCCCAACTGGCCCTGGCGCACCACGTGGCCCTGGCAAGCCAGCCAAGATTGTGTCTATGATAGTGGAAGTCAGCTGGGGTTCTCCATCTGTGTTAAAGAACAAGGAAATTAATGATTCAAAAAATTATTAACTGCAATGTCCAGTCAGTCAGGATTTTGCACTGGGCTATCTGAAAGCATGAGATAGCTGTTGGCCAAGGAGCGTCTAATTACGTGGAATTCTGACCATTAGAATGATTTCCCTGACTGTTTCTGAGAGGAACTCATCCATAAGCTAATTTCAAAATAAAAAAACTGTGATTTTTTTTTTTTTCTACCAGAGGTGGCAAGGCAATGAGCTCATTCTTTCGGATACCTGTGGCTCTATGCATTAGGCCATCACATGCACAGATTGGCTCCAGCCCCAGTACATTTGTATTTAATCTCTTTTGCTGCCAAATGTTTACCTCTTCTTTGACTGTCCACCATTTCCTTCTATTGCCTAGAGCAAGGGAGTCAGTCACTGCTGCTGCACACAAGGGGCATGGGCCCTGAGTCTGCCATGCAGTGCCCCGAGCCACATGACACTTGGGAACTGGGGCCAGTGGGGCCATTTAAAATCTCCCACTTTGCTGTGTTCTCAGGTATATTGCCCAGGGAGGGGGGTTTAAACCATTCTCAGCCCATGTCTACAGCACAGGTAGGTGTCGGGTGGGAAGAGTGGTGAGAGCAGCACCAGAGTGGCACTGGGCCCCAGCAGCAGCGACCGGAGTGGGGGGCACCTTGCATGCGGTGGGAAAGCAGTACAGGAGCAGGGCAGTGTTGTGTCTGGGAGGTGAGGGGGGTGTAGGAGTAGGACCCTGGGTGTGGCACGCAGCATGGTTGACCCAGGAAATACCCAAGAGTTGTGAAGGCCAGGAATGGGGAGACCCTGGAGCAGGGCCCAAGAGCACTCTGGGATTGGGGGGGGGGGGCGCGGCTGTCTCCTGAATTGTTATTTTTGGAGGGATGCTCTGGGCCTAGAGAACATTTCCCGCCGACCGAATCAGTGTCCTTGCTCAATTACCGAATCCTGCCACAGTCACCCAAGCAAACTGGTTAGCAGCCACTTTGGCCAGCATAGCACTAGATGGCTGGAAGCCTAGCGCCATCACCTCCAAACACACAGCCCAGCGCAGTGGAGCACAGTACCAGTTTTCTCCACCAGAGGATGCCCTAAGGCAACCACACCCCAACAAGACACAGTACCACTTGTATCCACCAGACAGTACGTTGCAACTGTGCACAGCTAGCCTATGCCAAGCCACCAACGAGCAGCCGCCTGTGGGGAGAAAGCAGTACTGTGCCCTCAGCCATCAAGTTCACCCTCCAGTGGGGATGGAGGGCACTGCACCTCTGGCTACCAAAGCGCGTTGTTTGGTGGGCAGAAATGGTACTATAGCCCTGGCTGCAAAGTGGCATCCTCCAGTGGGAAGAAATGGGTACTGCGCCCAGCTGGCCTTAAAAGGATGGGAAGAAATAGGTACGGTATCACCCCCTTAAAAAGGCACCTACCAGTAAACACAAAAGGTTACTGGACACACAGCCATAAATGGCTCCCTCTGGTGGACAGAAAAGGGTACCACTCCCAGGACACAAAGCAGTACCATCCAGTGGCCAGAAAGGCGTACTGCATGTGCCCCCCTCTTCTGCCAATGGGCACCCTCTGGGGAAGGAGGACTCATATTGCACCCTTGCATGCAAAGGATTACCCTCTGGTGGGGGGAAAGGGTACTGCACCCCCCCCAAGTCACAAAAGGGCACCCTCAGGTGAGGAGAACCAGGTACTGCACCTGGCTGCAAAGTGGCTCCCTCCAGTGGACAAGAAAGGGGTACTGCACCACCTGCTGTCATAGGGTACCCGCCAATGGACAGAAATGACTACTGCACCCACAGGCATAAAATAGCGCCCCTCACGTGGACAGAAAGGTGTACTGTGCCCCTGGCCTTTGCAGCATGTCCTCCAGTGTGGAGAAATGGGTACTGCACCACTGGCCACAACGTGGTGCCCTCTGGTGGGCAGGAAAAGGTACTGTGCCACTTGCCACAAAAGGGCACTCTGCAGCAGGCAGCAAGGGGTACTGCACCCCCCCCCAGCCTATGCAAGGCACCCTCCAATGGGGAGAAATGGGTACTGCACCCTGAATGGAAAGTGGCACTGTCTGGGTTGGGGCAGAAAGGTGTACCGTGCTCCTAGCCTCTGCAGGCTGCCTTGAGGTGGGGAGACCTGGGTACTGCATTCCCCAGTCTTAAAAGGGTGCCTGCCGGTGAACAGGAAAGAGTACTGCACCCCCCCCCCAGCCATAAATGGCAGTCTCTGGTGGAGAGAAAACAGTACTGCACCAAGTGTGCAAAGTGGCACCCTCCAGTGGGCAGAAAAGGGTACTGTGGCACCCTCTGGTGGGGAGAAACAGGTACTGAGAGTCTGGATACAAAGTGGCACACTCTGGTGGCCAAGAAAGGATACTGCGCCCCGCCAACCATAAATGGCACCTGCCAGTGGACAGAGAGGGGTACTGTGCCCCCGGCCTTAAAAGGGCTCCTACCAGTGGGGAGAAATGGGTACTACACATGTGGATGAAAAGTAGCATCATCTGGTGGGGAGAAATGGGTACTGTCCCCCCCCCCATCCAGCTGCCAAAGGGCACCCTCCAGTGGACAGAAAAGTGTATTACAGCCCCAGTCACAAAAGGTTGTCCTCCAGTGGCCAGAAAGGGGTACTGCACCATCCAGCCCTAGCAGGTCAGTCGCTGGTGTGACGGAAGGGTTTCTGCACCTGGCTGTAAAGGGCTTCTTTGGGCAGGGACAGGTGGGTCTGTGCGCAGCCGGTGTGACTGACACTGACACTGACACACACACACACACACAAAAAGGCTCTCCCCGGCATGGAAAACTGTTACTGCTCCTGGCTTGGGTGTGCTGGCCCTAGGATGTCCTCTTGTAGATGCAATTCATTGCCTGATCTTTGGTTATTAAGTATTCTGGATAGCATTAGAAGCTCACCAGTTGGTTTCATCCTAAATCCATGAGATTCTTAGTCTCTGAATCAGGCTACAGCAGGTTGTAGAAGTATCCCCAGGATGCACAACAGGAGAATTCAGCACCAGACCCCAAAGTTGTATAACTTAGGGAGTTTATTAAACTAACAATGGTCTCAAGTTGCAGTTAGGGAGGTCGAGGCTGGATATTAGAAAAAACTTTTTTACTAGGAAAGTGGTGAAGCCTTGGAATGAGCTGCCAAGGGAGGTGGTGAAATCTCCATCTTTGTAGGTGTTTAAGGCCCGGCTGGACAAAACCATGACTGGGATGGTTTAGTGGGAGTGGTCCTGCCTCTGGCAGGGAGTTGGACTAGATGACCTATGAGGTCCCTTCCAACCCTAGGATTCTATGAACACAAAACAATAGACAAGTAAAAGTTAAAGTAAATGGATTTATGAATAAAAACAATTAAGTGGATAAATGGTAAAAGAATAACAGCAAATGATTTAAATGCAGTCCTTTAAGATATATCTCTGCTATCTCTTCTTGCTTTGGATTAATGTAGTTGCATCCTTTCTGCTGCCCCAACAGCAAGATGTCTGATCCCTCAACTTTGGCATGGAGGGTTGTAGGAACAGCTAGAGCTAACGATAAGAGCCTAAGACCACTGATTATAATTAGGGATCTTAAAACAAAGAAAACCATAACTAAGAAAGATGATCAAAGAAAGACTAGTTGGTGCTCACACCCTGGGAACACTATTTGTACACTAACTAATATAAGCCTTCCGTCCAAGCCCGTACTTGGCTCTGTTACCCCCAGATTCTTGGGATACTTCTTCTATCGGCTGGCATGTTCATGCGTATTAATAACTCATTACAGATATACCTGCCTTCTTTCCACGTGGTTGTAGATAGCATGTTCTTCACACTTATTTTTGTCCCTTTTAATTGGTTTTGTGGTGGAGCTGTGAGCTTATGAGTTTGTTATCATAAAGCAAATGCAAATTTACAAAGAAACTTGAATCTATATTTAAACTATGTATATGAGAAAAAGTGTGTGTTTACATATATTTTGTGGCAAATGGGGTGAGCTCAGGCAGCCAGCTGAGACACAGCTTTCCCACCTCCAGACTCCCAGTGGTGCAGCTCCCTGACCCCTCGTGCCCAAGGGTTGGCCTCTCCACTCCACGGGCTGCAGGGCCTGCAGCCCCAAGGCCCATCTAAGCCAACTTCCCTGGCTGCGTGTTGCTGGCAGTGATAGCTGTGGGTCAGTTCCATCCCGCTCCTACTCTGGTCCATCTCCAAACACACCACACACAAAAAGTTCTCTCTGCCTGCCTGCAGTAGAGACTTTTTATCTGGTGTGGCCAATTATCTTAATAAGCCTCATGTGCCCTATTTGGCCCAGAGTAACCCTGCCCTAGTTATCTTGGGGCTGATATACCTGTCCTCTAACACCATCCCGTAGCCATCAGGCTTCTGTAAACCCCCCTCCCCCCAACTATATTTTTGAGTACCTCATTTCTGGTAAATGCATAAGTCACATAGAAATTCAGAGTCCCTCTCTGGCTGCCCAGTGTGAGGTAGCAGTGGTGCTGAGCACCATTCAGGCCATCAAACCACTGTGGCAGCCTGATATGCAACCACAAGGTCATCAAGGCTCTAGGCCCAACCCATCAGCCCACCACCCTATCTACCTGCATCTATACTGCAGTTCACTAGGGCAGCCGTTTTCATTTGAAGATACAAAAGTGCTATAGACAATATCTATGTGTGTAGATGGGGAAACTAAGGGACAGAGGTTAAGTGACTTGCCCAGTAATGCATAGCAAGGAATAGAACTCAGGTATCCTGCCTTAAGTTTCACAGTTCACAGCTCTAACTACCTGATCCGAACCCGTTCCATAGCAGCAGGAAGTTATTTTTCTGCTGGTTTTGTTTTTGTCCTTAAGAGTAATAAACAGTTCTGTGTTTTCCTGCCCTTTTTGTGGATTCATAAGCAGAGGCAGTGAAGAGAGACCTAGGCAGCATCAAAACTTGAAAAGAAAAATGTAACAAAACCCTACAATTAACCACTACAATCATACAGGTGATGCTACTTCAGGGAATATGTTACTTTGGGAGCAGGGGGATCAGGATGGAGGTGCCACGCACTGCAAGAAGAAAACTACTACTTTCTTTCCCCCATGTTTTAAGTAGAGTGTTGCTTAAAACTAACTGTATCTTTGCTGCAGGATCCACGTCCATTGGGCTCTGTGGAGTCTGGTCACTGGATACTGTGTGGCACACTTAACCACTGATAGAAAGCCTTCTACAAAGCCAGATTTCCCTAGCTACTGCCCCCAGAGCTAGAAGCTTCCATTTTCTCATGCCTATGATCTCAAATCTCCATTGGTCAATTTCCCCGCCATTTTTTAGCTCCCTGGACTATACCCGGGGTGGGTGCCACCCATCCTGAAATTAGGTCAGTTCATCTTATAAGATGGGATTCTTCCAAGGTATTAGGACGAAAATTCTATGGTGTTATGCTTCCATAAATATGTGGCAACCCTTTAAAGACCAATGCTGGTGTCCCATGCTTTGGGCTACCATAAACAACAGAGTTCAGTTGACTACTAAAAGGAAGGAGGTGAGCCCTGTGTAGACATGGAGGAACTTCACCGTTAGCTTAAGCAATGAGTGCTGGGGACTGATAGATGTAGAACAGCAACAGTGGTGAGAGATCAGTGATTTGACTCAACATAGTGCATGCTAGGCAACACTAGTAAATAGCGATAAGTTATGTCCTCAGAGACAGAGCATCTCTACAACAGAGTCCAGGGAGAAACCAGCTTAAACACTGAACCCACATCTCTCTTGGGGCACAGCAACCCATATAAAGGCTGAACTCAAAACAGGTATTTCTTGACTGTCATTTTTGACCTGAGACATCTTTCCTTCTTTATGCCTCAAAAAAAACAATGAAGAATGCTTTTGTGTTCAGAGGCAAAGGTACCTAAGTGAAGTGTGTAATCCAATTAATCTGAGTTTTATTTGACCACGTCAAAATCCATCAGTGCTTGTGGGTGAGACGGGATTGGAAAATGAGCCTCAAACAGTAAAGAATGCATTAGCAGTTTTTCCTCCACCAAGCAGCAGCAGTCCTTAGGGTAAGTGGATGTAGTGGGGTTGCAAACTAATGGGATTTAATTATGGCTGAGGGGACTGCATTTGTATTGCAGAAAATTCCAGTCAAAGAGAACATTAGCATCATGGCAAACAATTCCTCCTCACAAACCCACCTATCCTGACATTAGATCAATGAATCTCCAAGTTGTATATCAAAGGTGCTTCTGTGATTAGGAGATGGGTGATGTGGGGGCAAGGACCCTCCGCAGGAGTCCCTGAGCTCAATAGCTTCACATTTGGACAGTCAGTGAGGGAAGTGGAAGACTACTACTGTTCCTTCTGCCGGAGCACAGCCACAGAAAACTCACTAAGTACTAGCTGGCTCAAGAGGACTAGTACAATGTTCCCTACATTCCTTCTAAGGAGCAAACCCAGACCCTCTCCTCCACTGTCACAGGTGGCTCCAATAACAAACACACCCTGGTTTGTTAACACGACAGGCCAAATTCTGCCCTTAGCCACAAGTGAGTATTTTTCCCATTAAAAAACCCTAGTGTAGAGGTTGCTCCAAGCCTCTCCCATCTCCCAGCTTGCCCCAGAGCGCTCTGACAAGGCAACCTTTCGATATGGACAGGAGAACTAAGCATTTGAGCAAGGCAGAGAGGGGGAAACTTAAAACAGACTGAAATCTAGCCTTAGAAGCAGTGGAGCTTGTCCATGTGTGTAGTAACCATGGATGTGTACAACTTCCACAGCCATTGGAAGTTTTCTAGATGCTAAGCATTTCTCTCATTTCCCTTCCCCCTCTCCAGCCCCCAAGTTTTTCCTTATTCTGTCTGCTCCACTCTCTTCACTCTTTTCAGAAAGGCCAGTGGATCAAGCACTGGATAGGGATCCAACAGACCTGGTTTCTGTTACCTACTCTGTCCAGTGACCTGCTGGTTTGATCTTTGGCAAGCCCCTTCCTTGCTCCATATCTCAGTTTCCCCATCTGTAAAATGGCACCAATGAGGCTTACGTATATTGGAAAGCAATTCACATGGGATAAGAGAGTGCAACGCTCTGTAATAAGAAAAAGGTATTGTTTCCTCCTCCCTTTTCCCACAAAAGATTTCATAGCCACTTTGATGTGTTCTAGGATAACATTCCTAAAGTCTGTCTCTCTTGACTTGAAGTACCAGAGACAATTTACCTAGAGGCACAGAGGCAATACCAGGTATTGTTTAGAATCTGGCCCATCCCTACATTATTCTATGTTAAGGATAAATTCTCCCTATTAAAGGCTTGATTTGTTGAGACAGGACGGAAATGAAGTAATCCTGTCTTAATTTCTGTCTGCTACCTGAGCTGGAGAGGCACAACTGGGACCAATTTCTCTACCACAGCACAATGAAACTGTGAGAAAATGTTTGTCTCCCCCTTTTTTTTGGCTTCTGCCTCCTCATAAATGCTGCCAACAGGAACTTGTTGTGATTAATAAAATGCTGACATTAACCACCATCAGCAGAACCAAACAATGCTTAATAATAATCAGATGCAGCTTTCTTACATAATTGTTAGGTGCACAGACTCATTAGCTGGGTTAGGCTTCCCTCTGCCGTCAGCAACTGGGATCTTATGGTTATGGTTTTCAGATGTGCTCAATTAAAAAAAAAAAAAAATCCCAAACCCTATATGGGATTTGGAGCAGGAGCTTTTACTGGTTGTTGAGAATTAGCTTTCCACCAACACACAGCAGCACAGATCAGCCAAGAAGGGTGAAAGGGCAAATCACACAGGATGATGGTTTTAATATAGCAGTGCACATCATGCCCATATTAGTGACCTATCCTTTTAGTTGGTCTTGTATTAATCACTAGAAGATTTAAGTAGGGATGGGTTAGGGTTTAGCTCTTACTAAACTGATGGAATGCCATAAAAATCTAGACTAGGCTGATTCGGTCTCTATCTGATCCAGACCCTAACTCCAAAATATTTAACATCAGTCTCTGCATCTACAAATCTAGGTGAGATTCTACCCTTATTAACATCAAGAGAGTCAGGATTTCACTGCTGAGTTGAAATCTTGCAAGGCCATACATGGGACTGATTTTCACAGTTACTGAATTTGTGTGGAAACTAGACCAACATTTACCCTGAATGTGAATCTAACAGGAATCAGCAGCATGCCATGCTGCCAGTATCATCCAAGTTCCAGTCTCAAACATTTCATCTGACTGAGAGGATGCATAATTTCACATAAATTATACCCATCAAAAACCTACATAAAAAGGGCAGTAAGTAACCATTTTCCCTTAAAGATTCTCAGGGATGGGGTGGGTAGATTCTGATAGTGGGAAACCAAGACAAGAAGTCCATAAAAGCAGATCTTCAAAACTTATTGCGTCTGCACTAGGTGAAACAGGCTACGCTCTCCTGTTCAAGTTCTACTACCTTCAGTATTTTGGTGCTCCCCAAGACCTCTTCTGCTTAGTTCCCCAAGAATTTAGGTTAGACCTACACACTGTCATCATGAACCAATCTTAAGAAATCCATTCCTCATTTGAAAGTCAGAAGGAACTGCTGTGGTCATTTAGTCTGATCTGTATAACAGAAGCCAGAGAAAACTTCTGGTTGAACTAGCTAGAGCATATCTTTTAGGAAAGCACCCAGTCTTGATTTAAAAATGGCCATTGCCCTGTCTGATCAAAACACTCCTCTTAGTAGGAAATACCAAGGATTTTGTAGCTTTCTAAAATGAAGTGGCCTGATCTCTAATTCAGGGGTGGATTGCTCAATGAGCTAAGCATCCTGTGCCAATATGAAGTCAATGGCAAGAGTCCCATTTGGTCTCATTAAACACAGGGTCAGGCTTCAGCTTTGGAACATCTAGCTTTCCAGAGTGATGAGGTGAATCATTCTTCCAAGCAGAGAAATTGGGTCCAATACTGTCTGTCTCATTCATGAGACTAAGGTCCTGGCTGCTTTTCATGGATACTAAGTAAAAACTGGCATTTTCCACAAGTACAGCAGTTTGTCAATGTTTTTTTTTCCTTCCTGCCACTCTTATGCTGCGTGATTGCTGTTCTGTAAGAATAGGTTGTGTTTCAGTGGTTCTATATCTGTTTTATTTTCAAAGTGCTTTGGGATCCACTGCAAAGAGAGGCTCTCTGGAAATGCACCATGTTACTATTACATCAATACACTGTTATGATCCTCTAAGAGTCAGGGGGAATGTAACAGAAAGTCTCCTGGTGATAGTGAATACAGCAGGATACTCTCCATTTTGCTAAGAGCTTGGATATTGAACCACAATTAATTTAATCCTGCCCCATAACTCTCTAAATAATTTAAGATCAAGCAATACTGCTAAAACCTTTAACAAATTAAAAATACATCCACTCTCTGTCAGGAAAAGGAATATGACATGGGAGGCAGATGTAGGGAAAGAAAATCCATAGCTCATTATCAGACACAAAAACACTTACTAATCCCATGGCTGTAATTACAATAATTTGACTCTGAAGCCGGAGGTTAGAAGAGCAGCTGAGACAGTTTAGGGGTAGGGTGGATAATTTGCATTCTCCAGCTCTTTACTAGCCAAGAAGATATTGCTACTTTTCTGTACCACAATGGGGTCCTAGTGGTACAACTTCCTGCCAGCTGTGATCAGAGGAAGCCCAAACCCCAACTGCGTGTAGACTGGTGTGGAAAATGTATCTTTTCTAGAATGCCTTTCCATGCCTTCACAAAACTGGTAGAATTCCATTTTTAAAAGTCCACCCAATGCATGAAAATCCATACCCCTCTGCCTGTAGGAAGGGAAGGAGCAAAACACTTTCTTGTTCTGGGCTGTGTGGCTTTTTAATTCAGTACAGTACACAGATGCCAGGGTTTATCGATTCACTTTATAAAGCCAAAAGAGACCCCTGGGATCATATACTCTTACCTGAATAAGACAGGACATAAGATTTCTCTGAATTAATTCCTGCTTGAAGTAGAATACACCTTTTAGAAAAGCATTCATAATGCATGCTCAATAAAAGCAAGTGGTAGACAGACAGACAGGTGTGCGGGAATAGGAAGTGGTAAACTGCATCTGTATAAACTTTGCACCTTTGTTTTAAGCCGAGTTACGTTAGCTCTGATTTGCACACCAGTGGCCTAACTCCTGCTTTCTGTTATCTCAGGTATCCCACTAAAATTCCAAAGCATATTTTAAAGTAGAATTTGGCTCCAAGGTTTGTAGTTCAAACAGGAAGTTTTTCCTTTTCCATGATTGAGAAGACTGGAGGAAGGGAGAAAAGAAGCATCAGTTCTGACACCATGGTCACAAAGTTGGTCTTTCCCCATCCATAAAATGAAGCTAATCTGAGATAAAGCGACCTGCATAAGATCCCCAGGAGACCACTGACAGGGTTAGGAACAGAACCCAGGTTGCTGGAGTACAGGCCAGTGCTCCACCATTATGCCACTCAACCCCCACAGCAAAGCCTGGTCCCCGTTCCCGTGATGTAGAAGGCAATCCCAATGCAAGAGAAGCAAAGCAGAACCAGCAGGGGGCAAGACAAAGTCTCCAAAAATGGAAGGGGTAACAATGACAGAAACAAGCAGATGATAGCGTCAGGTTCTAGAGGATGCAAGAAAGCTCCTTAGGAAGCACACTCCTTTATTATTCCAACTTGCTGAGGTTCTTACTGCAACTCCCCCTCATCCTTCCACATAGGCCATGCAAGGGCTGCCTCTTTTGAGTGTAGTTTGACAGGTCACACATAAGTGTCCTGATGTTGTGACAGCAGTGCTGTGATGTCATGCTCTCGACATTTTGTGGCACCCTGTCATGTTACAACTTAACATCCAGCAAACTAGCCTTGTGTGAGGAGGGTCCAGAAAAACTAGGACAGGTAGCATAATGTGCCCCCTCCCCTTAAACCCAATCCCATAAACCACCCAGATATGTTTCTTAATCAAGACTGAAGTAACAACTGAATGAAGACTTCAGGTTCATCACTAGGGATAGATGAGACAATCTAATTTATTTCCTCCCCAAAATGTGCTCTGTTTAAATACCCAGAGGGAACTTTAATAGAGACAGGTCATATGGTCTCTTCTGGTGAAAGCTGGGACATGGTAGCACTAGACAAACGCAATGGAGAAAAATGCCTAATTTCCTCTGCACAGACTACCAGCCTGTCACTCCAAAGTTGCACCCAGAAAGATTTGGATACTGAAGGAAACTTACCTTCTTTTTCAGCTGTGGGCTGCAGTGAGTAGAGAACCCCTTGTTGGACAGTGAGTGGAAGGCCTGGGATGGCAGGTGGCCCTGGAGGTCCTGGCGGTCCTGGGATCCCAGTTGCTCCTGGAAGTCCTCTTGGTCCTTGTGGTCCCAGAAGCCCTGCAAAGAAATAAAAGACGAGATTCCTCGGAAGTCTTGTTCACAGTACCAGATGCACTGGAAGCAAAGTGTCATTGCAAAGCAGCCCAACCTGCTGTAAAAAATTTAGCTTTAGAACTGGAGGTACCCAGTAGCAGGAGCTATCAGAAAGGCCGTGGCACTTCACCACCCTTAACTGGCAAAATCCCACAATAAGGAAAAATCCCTGCTCTTGAAGGACAGTGTTCTGGGCTTCTGCTGCTGGTAAGGGATGAAGTGTACCATGATGTAAAACAACTCTAGAACCCTCTGCTATTCAGTCTGGAATGAAGAAGTGGAAGCTATACACACAAAGGATCAATATTAAGATTCATACTTCGCAACTTCCCTTTTCAGAGCATCACCCGAACCTTCAGAGATCAAATCAAATCAAATCATAGGGCTGGAAGGGACCTCATGAGATCATCAAGTCCAACCCCCTGGGAATTGAACCCAGGACCTTCTGCATATTAAGCAGAGGTGCTAGCCACTACACTTCTTCACTTCAGGGAGGCAGTAAGGCCACATCATTATTCCCTCCTTTTATAAATGGAGAAACACAGACACAGAAGGATTAAGTGGCTTTCCCAAAGCAAACCAATGGCAGGGCTGGCACCACAAGTCAGTAGTGCTCAGATTCCAGCCTTAGGCAGAGCCCATCACAGATTGATTTCTGTCAAGTCAGAGGTAAAACCAGGCAGTTATTTACAGAGCTGCTCCAAAAAATGATTTTTTTCATGGAAATTTTTCATAGAAATTTGGATACTGAAAAAACTTAGTTTAAGTCAAAATATTTCAAGTTTCTGGGTGTTTGGTTCCTTGATGAGTATCCATGTTTTCTTCAGAAAGCAGACATTTTGGGCAAGAAAAGGGTTTGGATAATAAAAACTTGGACAAACAAACCAACCCAAATTTTTACTGAAAGGCAGTTTTGGTGGAAAATTTTCCATCAGTCCTACTTACTCATTTAAATTACTCAGCCACGTTCTGAGTTATTAGAGAGAATTCTTTCTTGGCTGGCTGGCTGATGAGCCTTGCCTACATGCTCAGTATTTGACTGATCACCACGTTGAGGTCAGGAGACAATTTTCCTCCAGGGCAAGTTGGCAAAGACTGAGGGGACTTTTTGCCTTCCTCTGTAGCATGGGACGTGACTCAATTGCTGATGGATTCTCTGTACCTTAAAGTCTTTAAATCATGATTTGAGGACTTTAATAATTTAGTCGTAGGTTAGAGGTTTATTGCAGAAGGGAGTGGGTGAGGTTCTGTGGCCTGCGCTTATTTCTTTGTGTCTCCGTCAAAGAAAATGAAGAGCAATAGTTTTGTCCCAGAACCTGGCATCCATCACCATCTATAATTTAGCTCATTCTTTAGGTGCCCTAATATGGAAAATCTGAGGCTGAGCCTACTTCACTTCTGTTTCCTCCTCTGCAAAGCAGAGATCATAAGGACTGGCTGGTTCAAGGGAGTTATGTAGTTTAATAACTTAAGGATGAAATTCACGCAAGCAGAGGGTCTGTGTGAGGGCTAGAGTTCTGCATTGGTCTCCTGCTGCACCTCTACATGGGGAGAGTGGTGGGGTGGTTGTCACCCAATGCTCATGAAGGACTTTGAATCTTGGCTGGAAGCCGGCAAAGAAATGCCAAGTATTATTTTGACTAACCCCCTCCAACATGTTGGAAACTCAGTTGTGCAATGGGGAGATTAATGCTGCTTTTTGGGGGGCTGGAGGGCTTCCTTGTTTCAGATTTTGAGAAACCAAAGTCAGACACCCTTGATCAGACCATAGCCATTTTCAGGGCTACGGCAAATGCCAAGACATCTCTGGGGCCACACTCACATTTAAGACACACTCCAGGTTTCAAACATTCCCCTGCCATGGAGATTTATGAAGTACTGTTAGTCAGTACATCTGAAACAGAAAGGCCACTTGTCTAGCAGGTTTTATCTAGTGTTGTCTTTATTACAAGATTTAGTAAGTTCACTCTGCCAGCTCAGGAAGAGGTTGTGCTCAAAAGAAAGCACTCGTGTCTATAACCTTTTAATGCAGATAGATGGCTTTGTTGTTTTGATATTAACCATCTGATTGCTTGATGTACTGGACGTGAAAAGCAAAATTCTTCTCCATGCTCTCCTTTAATGGGAAACAAGAAGGGTTAAACAGCGGGACAGAGACTGATGTACATCTTCTAAGAGCCAGGGGTCAACATTAATTTAAAACTTTGGGCCTGCTCTTGAGAGAAACTAATTGCTCCCATTGACCATTGAAAGCTGATTCATTGAGAACTTTCACGTGATCAGGCCCTACATGTTCAGAGTAAGAAGAGCTTGCAAGCATGATTCCCTCAGACTCACCTGGTGGTCCTCTCTCACCAGTTTGCCCCCTGTCTCCTTTTGGTCCTGGGGGTCCTTGAAATCCAACAGGCCCAACTGGGCCTGGCAGCCCAATCTGTCCTGGGAGTCCTGAAGTAGGAAAGTAGCTGGAGTTAAGTGCACAGTTCTTGTTATAAAAGAGCTCACACATCAGAAAGCAACTTTGTTTTGAAAGGTGGAACTGGCTCAGAAAATATGGCGCTGGTTGTTTAGAGCAGATGAGAGTGGTGCTGACCCCATGAATGTCAGCCTACAAACACACCAGGCAGGATACCTCCCATCACAGATCATGCTCTAGGGACAGAGCAGCTGGGCACATCATGACCATTGGAATGGTGATGCAGTGGCCAGAACAAAAGCCAGCACCTCCATCCTTGTGTTGATCTGAGCTGGCAGCAGCCCCCTTCCCAAACCAGTACACCTACAGGGCAGAGTTTCCAGATGTCCACACTCCCTCAGGAGCCTGCTTAATAGAGACTCAGCTTTTAGTCCCATGCAAGTACCACATGATCCACGTGGCACCTCTGTCAGGTACCACACTGACTTCCACTTCATGCAAGGGACATATGCCAGTAGGAGCTGATCTGTTACACAACAAAGCAGTGCATCCCTCCTCCATTCATTTAGTCTTTTATTACATATCCCACTTTATAGAGACATTGCCCATGTCAAGCAACGTGCATGACTGAACCAAATACAGCATGGCAGGAAGATGTTACCCATTTTTATCACCGAGGAGCCTGCTGAGCAAAAATACATGGAAGTACTTGTGACACAGTGACTCCAGTCCAGATAAGTGAGTCTCACAGCAATTCTTACAATACCCTGGGTAAGCAGAAAGAAGGCACAAATACAGTAGCAGGGTGTCCACTGTAGGCAAGCAGGAAGACAGCTCTTGCTGTGAGCTCTAAGTTGAAGAAAGGTTTAATGGTTTAAAGACCTCTGTTGTATCCTTTGGGCTGACCAAATAATAATAATGTTTATCACTTATGCAGCTTAATGCTTTGTATTAAACACTATGTCTACTCTTGAACAAAGAGGTAATAAATGCCTTGGTTATACATGTTAAAAGCACTGACCAAACATTCTTTAATCCTTGAAACATCCAGAGAGGTTGTGGGTTTGGCCCCAGTGAAGTTAAATGACTTGCCAAAGGACACCAAGCAAATCAGTGTCAGTGACAGGGTTAGAAGAACTAGGAATTCCCAATTCCTAGATCTGTGTGTACTGCCAGAGGCTTTAGAAAACTCAGATAGATCCAAGCCACAGTTTGAGGGAAGTTTAGTTCTGAATCCAAAGTTCTGAATGTTCAGATGTGGAGTGCTGATTCTGTCCCAACTTTACTTGCAAATGTAGCGAATAGAAAACATAATGGTCATAAATACAAGACACGATTGGATAAATATCGTCTAGCAGAGCCAGCACCATAGACTTGGTATGGAATTCATTTAGCATGATAAGATGAATCATTTGGTAAGCTTAGGCAGGTAAGCAATGGCCCTTTTTGGAAAACAAAACCTTCCACACAGGGCCACATGCACGGTTTTGAATTGTCACTGAGAATTCCTTCTCACGTAGAGGGAGTAATAAAGATATTGACTGTTTTCAGGCACAACATACTGAGCTGCTGAGCTTAGGTGAAAACACTCCCTCGGTCACGTAAAATGGCCTCAATCATCAAATTCAACCATTACAATTCAATCCTGTAGACTAAGAGCAATCATTTGCTACCGACAATCTCAATCGCACTGTTACAGACGAGATTTAAAGGAGATGGCATTTATTCCCCTGCAGGTAGAAAGTGCTAACAGAAGGACCAAGAGCTGATCCCCAAGTAATGTGTCAGGCAAATGTTCATACTGGTGACAAATGGTGTCACTAGCTTAAAAGAGAGAAACGCAAAAGGATACAGGGAAGAAAAAAGGAAAAACCAAACTGGTGGGTCAGGTCCTTAGCTAGCGTAGGTCAGTATAGCTCCACTGAAATCTTTGGTGTCGAAGCCAAAGGAGCTATGCTGATTTATACCAGCAAGCATACTTCAAGTGATGAGAACCACAGAAAAGAGAAGAGAGGGAGGGGAACATGGTGGTGTAATGGCTAAGGCAAGGGTTGGCAACCCAAAAGACAAGAAGAGCGATTTTTAAAAATTCCTTTAATAAGCAAGTGTTTTGAAAGCCACAGTGGGTGGCTCCTGGGGAGCTAAGCCAAGGAGCCTGCTGTAGGATCTCCTGGTTGTGACAGGGAGCCAGGAACGAGGAGTGGGCCCCCAGCAGGGTCCCCTGGTGGCAAGGTGGAGCCAAGATCCACTGAGGATCCCTCAGTGACAGGGGGTCCCGGAGCCAAAGAGCTTCATGTGGCTCTGGAGCCACAGGTTGCAGACCCCTGGGCTAGGGCACCAGACTGGGACACATAAGACATGTGTTATACTCTTGGCTTTGCCATGTGACCTTGTCCAGCTTTGTACCTCTTTCTTTTCCCATCCTTATCTGGATTTTCTGTTTAGACTGGAAGCTCTTTGGGGGAGAAACTGCCTTTGATTAGGTGTTTGTATAGTGCCTAGCTCAGCGATGCCCTAGTATCAGTTGTCATTCCCAGGTATTTGTAATACAGTGGAAATAGAAATAGATGATGATTTCGCCCAACCCATTCCCCACATTATAGGATGACTTCCCTCTGACCCTCAAGATCCGGGTTGCTCTACATTCCTGGAGGCACCATACATACAGAAATGTATGTCTGGTGTGATTTGAAAGAGGGAAAATAGATACGCCCATCACTTTCTCTGTAGTACTAACAGCTCTGTCTCTTTCAGGCTCTAATTAAAAGAGCAGGAGAGCAGAGAGAAAATAAACATTGAAAATACATCTCCATTACCCACTGGCTCAAGTCTAAGTATTTTTTTTTTAATTCTGAATAAAGTACATGCCCATTAATTAACAAGCTGATCATAAAGGCCACTGATGCAGCTGTCTCAAGAGTTCTAATGGTTTTTAAATGCTTGTCTATACTAACTCCTATCACTCAGCGAAGAAATATCAACCCTAGTAAACAGTAGCAAGGTTTTCTGGATTTTAGCCTGGAAAGGCCTCAGCCAATCAAAGCTACCAGGTCATTCTGAACCACTCATCTAACTCAAACCCATTTCTAATGGGAACCATCCTTGGAACAATGTTAACTGTCTAGATAGAGGGTAACCTCCCAACATGATGAACACAAGGAAAAATACTCCTCTTCAAGGGTCCATGGGCATAAAGGAATTTAAATGATATGGGTGGAGTCTTCAGCTATGTACCCAGACTGATGCTGGTGGGATGAAGCGTGGGTGCAGAAAGACCCCAACAGCAAAAGTAAATGACATGGGGAAGAAAGAATGAGCACATAATGAACACTTGGGGAATCATTGCTTTAATTCAGTTATTGGCAACTGTAGCTGTGATACTAAAAATACTTTGCAGAACATATCATTAGAAAGTCTCCTTCCATGCTGTGGCAACCTGTCAAATTATAAATGAGGCTCACATCTGGCCTGCACTGGCTGCATCCATGCTCCAAGTCCACAGCATGCAAGAAGGGCTGCCATAATAAACTGTTCTGACTAACAAGCAAAACAAAAAGACAGCACTAGGCCCTGTGGAAGATGAAGAAGAATGCCAGGAGCTGGGAAAGCAGCTGTCAGACAGGGCCCTGGAAGCAGAAAGCGAGGATCTTGGAGTGAGCGTGCCAAGGTCAGAGAAATACAAGCTAGGTGATTTGTCTAGCCAAGATGACTGAGCTAGAGATTTTTTATAACTATTTTTTTTTGCACAATACAGGAGGGATCATAAAGCAGCCCAAATCTGTCTATGGGCCATTTAAAAAACATAATGCACAGTACCACTGAGTTGTCATGAACAGAAAATCTTTCCTGTTAATACAATCAATACCCCCCACTCCAGGGCTCACTGCCAGAGAAGTGCTATATTCTGAATAGAATAGATGAGCGTTAAATGTCTGCTTTGTGGTACCTGCAGGGTCTCTAGATTTTTCAGGAATGCTTCACAGAAAAAATCCACATTCATCGGATGTAAACTTTTTCATTACAAGACACAGGACTGCTTACTGATCCTAATGGGAGTTTCGCTTCAATGAACCAGGAGTCAGCCCTCAGTGAAGGCTTGGGCCAACACAAACAGAGAGCTTAAGAACAGACCATTAAGGCTGGCAAAAAGCAGCCGAAAGGTTTTTCTGGGGTTGGCTGTTTCTTCTTGGGATGCAGCTGTTCTACTGTGGGGAAGATGAGAAGCATAGAGAGAAACGCAAAACAAAACCTCACTTGATGCAACAGCATCCTCACCAATGCAGTAGCAATAAGCTCCCCTTGGCTAGAAGAATGGCTTTCAGGTGAGGAATTAAAAAGAATTAGGAGACCGTAGCAACATTCCAGAGAAGTTCAGGGTTTAATTTGATTTTTGTGTTATGCAGCTTATATGTAACTCATAGATCTCCTCCTTCACAGAGAAGGAGCATTGCAGTTTGCACAGGCAAGCTGCCGGAACTGCGCACATAGATCCACAGCTGCAGTAGAGTGACAGGTGGATATGCACCCCAGGATACCCTTCTGTGGGTGTAAATGCCAGATCTCTGCTCACAACCTAGCAGAGAGAGTCCTGAAGCAAACCCCTCACTCGTAAGGTGGCCCCTTACAGCCCTGACAGATCAAATCAAACTCTCAGATCTGAATAGCCTCCACCTATGGGGAAGCATGTCTACCAATCAAAACATCATTTTCATAAGTCAGGCTTAGACTTCTGAAAATGCATCTCTGGAGTGTTTGTTTACATTGCATCTCTTTTCTTTTTGTAATGTATATTTTCAGGCTGAAGTAAGCTTGGATTGCTTTGCTGAAGGTGCAAAGATAGCTGAACATGCAAATCCGAGGACCTGGGCCAATCACACGTGCACACGCACACCCCAGTCTGCAACTGCCCTGAGGTAGCTGGAGCAATTCCCGCCAGGCTCAAAAATATGGGCACAGATTTCATGGGTGCAAGTTATATCCACAAAAGGTGTAAAAAATTCTCCCAGAACTCCCACTCTGCACCTAGATAGCTAGACAGAACTTGAAATATTTCACTGCCAGTCATGGATTCTCAAACCTAAGCATTTCTAGCGCCAAGTTGCACTGAGACAGCTTTTTTCTTAGTAACCACACAAAACTCTGACATTACTGAATGTTGTCAAAGTGAATGCCTGGCTTTACACTTACCTGCTGATCCCACTGACTTCCTCAACACAGTCCCAGGATCCACCAGGGGAATAGCATCCGGGAGCAAGTCATCATACCATGTGGCTGTCGTCCTGGCAATTGGCAAGTCATTCTCAGAAGGCGGAGTGCGGTCTGCAGACTCAAGCAGAAGAATCTGGATACAAGTTACAGGAAGAAAGTGATAATTTAGCAAGATGGCTCCACGAGGCTGGATTCTGAGACCTGCTCAGCCCCAGATGCTCCCACTGAAGACTGGGCAAACGAACCTCTCAGGGGTCAAGTCTATAAGGGACTAAATCAGCCATACACCATGGATGCTACTGTGTGCCCTAACCACCAACGGACTTCACACTGTACTGAGGTGCTTGCCGGAAGTTGCTGAGCACCACGAGCAACTGGGCTTTTAAGGAGAAAAGCCACGTGTTGACAGGAAATAGCATTGGTTTTAGGGGATGGAGCCTTTCCCTGTTAGGTCATGTGTACAGATGCAGCTCACATCAGCCAATGTTCCCTCTAATTACTTGTAGACTGTGTGCGCAAACAATTTCTTTGTGTGAGCAAGAACATTTCTTTGTGAGCACAAATATTAGCACTATTGAATTTTTTTGTGCACACTTTATTTTGTTGTGTGCGCAGGTTTCATGACCCGTGTGCACACGCACACGCACACAGCTTAGAGGGAACAGTGGTAACGATCGCAAGTTGTTATAAACTGAAGGGCAGCCTGGTAGCCTATGTGAAGTGAATTTTGTGGCTACAGAACTAAGGCTAGTTGAAGTTTTCAAAATTCTGACAAGGTTCTGAAATTTGGATCGGAGAATTAGGGCAACATTCTCCCTGATTTTCAGGCACAGCTGAAGAGCCGGTTGAAGAATTCTGAAGCCTGAAATGAAAAAAGGGAAGGGAGGGCAGAGAGAGGTGGGGAGAACAAAATAATGTTTTAAATGGTGGCCATTTTCCTTTCTGTCGTGCAGCTCTGCTCCCTTGTAAGCCACATTACTCAGAATGCCAGATGTATGGAATATCACTTCCAAATAATTAACGTTCTGGTGCTTTTTGTGTTTGAACTGTCTGGCTATTCAAAATACAAGCTCCTTGAGAAAGAGGGCCATGTCGCCCCCTGTGTGTTATACAGGGCCAAGCACACTGACTCCTCTGTAAATATGATTACGATTATTTCTCTATGGTAAAGGAAAGCCAGGAGGAGGGCCACAAAGTCCATGGACATGCAAAGCACTTAGCATCTTCCGTGAAACGGGGGACGTTCAATCCAACAGATGACATTGCCAGCAGAATTCTCTCTCAAAATGCTATGTTGGGGCAATGGCTCAATGCCGACTTGAGAAAAGCCTAGCCAAGTAACATAAGCACCACTCCATGTAACACCACTTTTTCCCTTGGAAGTCTCCTAGCTGTAAAGGGTACACTGATGCAGCCCACGGTCTTGCGCTAGTGGTCTAAAAATAGGTGCGTAAAGATGGCATTTTGAAATTGCAGCTCAGGACAAAGGTCTGGCTCTGAGGCCCATCCCCCACTTCAAGAGACTGAACTCCAGCCAAGCTGCAACTTCAAAGCACCCTCTACAACACTATTTTTAGAGCACTAGTATGCACTCTGTTGACCTGGGCTGTGTAGACTCATCTGTACTGATTTAGAACTAAAGAAAATAAGACTCAAAATCTACCCACTAAATCACCACAAATTTTTGAGCCTTTACATGCTGCACTTATTTTTACATACTAAAGTTGTGGTTTAATTATAAGGAAAAATGACCCCACTTTGTTTTTTTTTAAACTTACAAAAATGATGAAGTGTGTAATTTCTTTATTACAATGCATGGCTGGAGCCAATAATGCAACAAAACCTGAAATGATGAACATTCTGCAGAACACATTAGCCTGACAAGGGCACATCAGAGACTAATTAAACTGGAAACTAGGTTAAGTGCAAAGGAACTGAACCCTCTGCTGGCGTGAACAGCAGAACTCCCTCTGTGACTTCATGGACATTATTCACATGGTCTGGTGTCTTGATATTTTTTAACAGTAAGCTGATGAAGAGGAAGGCAGAAAACGACCAACCACCACCAAGAAATGAGGCTACTACTTTAACTCCATGAACTACAGTTATGTTAGCCTGGGCATGAATTTTGCTCAGTGATCCTGTTGCATTCTCTCTTCCATTCAATTATTTTCTTGTTCCAGTTCTAAAGGAACTGCGGTTTCAATCTGGAAAATGCTTATATAGGTGCAATAAATTTAAGAACATACTTCAGTCTCATTGATTTGGGACCTATGTACATGCTTAAGCGCTTTCCTGAATCAGATCTTGTACTAGTACCTTCCTTCCAAAACTGCTGTATAACATTGCAGTGTAATAGCTTCCCCACCCCACAATATAGGGGGCTGCATTTCAGCATGAGGAAAATGATGCAATCCCTAAATGGACAGAATTTAACCCTAAGAGATCTGAAGGTGGTTAGAGGTGCTATAGCAGAGGAACACAATTTAATCAACAACAGTTGTTAGGCGGGTATGTAGAATACAGCAAAATACAGGCATCTTGGCCCTGTAACACTGCACTGTTTGCGGAGGTGACACAGTTCTGCCAAAGTCTGCATCTAGAATTCAATGCTCCAAGTTATTTTTTATGAGTGATCATAAAAGAATGTTACCATACAATCAACACAGAAGAGAGGCACAAGTCTTTTTCATTAAACAATGTTTTAAGGGATAAACACTATAAAAGACTGAAAGATGTGTCGCTTACTAATCCTCAACACACGGTTACACATTAACGGCATATATTTAAGAGTTAAAAGCATGCAGTGTAGTCCCAAGTACATTTTCCAAAAAATGGTTTGGACTGGGAAGACTCAGCACCTTAGAAGTCCTAAGAAGCTCTAATATCAGACAGCAAAGACTTGAGCCATTTGAATAGTACTCATTGAATAACTTGGACAGATTATGGCATATTTTCAAGAGCAAATTATTTGGTATGGTAATCTATATAAAATTTTCATTCACCTATAGTGCTGAGCTGGCAGCCTTGGTGAATTTGATGGAGAATGGTGCATTTGCTACAGAATTTTGAAACTAACATATTGGATTTTGTAGCAAGTGGACAATTTCCTGTTCCATGCCATAGCTTGGTTTCCACGCTCTAAAGAAAAACAGTCAATGACTTTCTATTCAATTCTGTAGCTGCCCAGAGTGTGTTCTCTAGGATCCTGTTGGTCTTATGCATACCAAGTTCCTGAGGACTTTCCCTAATCAGGACAATATAATTAGCATATTCACAAATAATTTTGGAGATTACATTAGTTAAAAGATAAAAATTACTTTGTGAACAACAGATAATGCAACATTTGACCCAAGGCAGCTCTGAAGAACAAGGCTTCTTGCCTTTCAATTATTTGGTATGTCATTAGCTGTTCTAGGCAGACACAGGACCCTGTACTCAGGTCTCAGGCCCCAGTTCAGCAACCCATGAGATAAAAGTCGATCCCTGTTCGGAAAAGCATCTAACCATATGGTTAATTTTATACACGTCTATAGAAAGAGTGTAAGTATAAAACTCTGGGATAGTTCAAAAGAGACCTGCAGAATGGATGCCATTTACTGCAAGTCAGTGCTACTGCATGAGGGGAAGTCTGAACAGAGAAAAGCCTGTGCTGACATGCTGGCTGGAGTGCAAAGCTCAACGGACAGGCACATAACCCCTGTAAATATAAAGCACCACACTCCTGTAGCTATATGCTGAACAGCAGCATTGGAACAATTTTTTATAGTGTGGGTGCAGAGAGCCATTCAACAAAGCTGTAAACCCTGTATATGATCGAAACCACTTCATACCCAGAAGCACGCTAGTTCCAGCACACCTGGTAATGGAGCCCGTTAAACTACTGCACCTGGAAAGCAGCCAATAATCCTTCCAATACCACGGAGTTCACTGCAGAGAGGAAGCACACAGCAGAGCTCCGACTGAAATCAGATTTGTCTCCATTACTCTAAAACACTCAATAAAAATAGACAGGAGCTATACCTCTTGCTTCCACCTCCCCAGCCACATTGTTCTTTGTCCAACTGATTGTCACCTGTTGAGGGAACGCTACCACCCAGGCTCAGCAACCTTGGATCCAAGCCAGCACAAGATCAGGTCAGACTTGAGAAAGCAAGGTTTGTCCTCAGTAATAGACATCTGCTTGTTATCAGGTGAGGAGATCTGCATTGTGCCACCTGACACCAGGGAAGTGAAGCTGGGGGGGGGGGGCATTAGCAGTCTCAATGAACTGATACTGCTTTTTGTCCTCTACTGTCATGGGCCTTGCAAAAGCATTTACTGTCCTATGCCTAGAATTTGCTTGGCAACAATAAACTGCATGCTGTTGCTGAATAGAAATATTCGAAGTCACTTTAGAGAAATTTTAACATTTTTTAAATCTAATGTAGAGGTTTTTATTGGAGTGAGGGGACAAGTGTTTTATGGCCTTGTCATTATGTGATTGTCTACAGAAAGTGAATCACATTTATCAGCAACATGGGACAGTCAGAGTCACAAACTCAGGAAAAGATTTCCCATTAAGCCTGATGTTGATAAGACATGAGGACTGGTAATTATTAGACTTTAGGATGACAGAATTTTAATATTGACATGTTCTTAGAGTCATCTGTTTGAGTGAGAGGTAAGCGAGACCTGAATTTCTCCAAGTGCCCTGATCCAGAGGTTAAATTCAGCTCCTTCGTGAGATCACAAGAGCCAGTTGTGACATTCAAACATGGATCTTGATCCAAAGTTTGAGTTGTTCAGAACTGTGTTTTGGTTCAATCCCTATGCTGGTTCAAATTAGTCATGAAATTGTTCTTTATCCTGCTGGTCATTTGTTTTACAGTAACAGAGCTGCAGAAACTTCAGAAGCTCCTGTGTTGATTCATACAAGAATGGTTTTAAAATCATCCTGATTTTCATTCTTGTTAGTAGCAATCAGCAAAACACTAAGTGACCCATTGACTGGCATGTTACCTAAACCTTCTTAAAAGTCACTGCGTTGTTAGAATTAGAAATGTGGGATCCGGCCAGGAACAAGAGGATTCTAGAGGATTTGTTTAACTACCTCTCTGTCGGGTGGCATACCAGGTTCATGATGAAACGTTCACCAAGAGGAAGAGTGACATACAGGACCTGGAATATACATGAAGCATCAGGATTTAACACCACCACCTAATTTACAGTACAAGTAAGCATCATTGCCATACAACTGAGGAAGAGTATTTTCCATTCTAGAGGACTTATGAGAACTGTTACAGTAAAATATAGGGATAATCAAACTCCACTATTTATGAGTACTGTTATGTTACAGTGGGAGTTACTTTCATTTTATAGCCATCATGGGGAGGGGTAAGTCCCATAAAAAATAATTATTGTATGCAATTCTTAAATCTATCCCCTCCTTGGAACAGGTTAAGAGCACTTTAACATCTGCATTGCAATTGTTGGGGGGGGGGGGGCCCTGTAATTGTACATAGTAATTAAAAAGGATAGGGTTATAAAAGTGGAGTCTGATACTATATGCTAAATAAATATGGTGGATTTCATGTAGCAGAAAATAAGGAACAGTGTATTGGTTTAAAACTCTATACATGTTGAAAAAGTTTCCTTTAGCCTTTCACAGACTTCTGGGCAAGGTATCACCTTACAAAAACAGTTTTCATGCAGAAAATATGTCGGCCATTTATCAATCACACAAATGAATCAGTCAGACACAGAATTTGTAATGTATCTCTTTGCATTTAAATCACCGTGAAATACCACAGACTTTGCAAAAGTAGTGTCAAGAGATAGGAATGGGTTATCTCGACTCCGATCAAATATTACTTTTGAGCAATAACCAAAAGTTGGAGATTAATATCCCATTATCCACAACCCTCAGACAGAGCTTTTAAAAAGATATGGGTGTGTAGCAAAATAAAACAAATGGGACCTTTTAATGTGGTAGTACAGACAGATATAAGTTGTCTGCCTGCCTTCCAAAGAGACAGAGAATACTGTATTTGAAGGGGTCAATGAGACTTCGTAGAGCCTAATCCTGCTCTCACTCACTATGGTTTTACACCCTTTAGATTTACTAGCATTAAACCAGATTTACATGGGTGCAGTTCAGGGCAGATCTAGCTCAGGGTTTTTCTCACTAGAGGAAAGCCTGTGCTGTGTGTCAGGGGTGAGGGGAAAGGAAAAAAAAGCATGTCTGGCACAAGTGGAATCCAGTCTCATACCGATATAACTCAGGAATATCTCCCACAGCAGTGTAAAGCTCAATTAAGTGAGAGTTAAGCCAGGCCTACTGCATCTGTTTATTTTTAGAATTCTCACCTCTTTGCTCCCTTTCACCACTCATTCTGCAATTATACGCTTTGCCCCCTTTCTGATCCTTCTTCATCATGGCCTTCCTCCCCCCAGTTCTTTCTTTAATATTCTCTGAGCAGATTGAGAACATGCAGGTAAGAACACAAGTAAAATTTTCAGTGTATAATCAAAGCAACAATTCCACTCACCTCTTATGTAGTGGTTTTCTTCAGTACAACACAAAACCCTTTACAAAGACAGGCAACTATTATTATCCCAGACTTTCAGATTAGGCAATAACTTGACCAAGGTCATCCAGCAGGCCAGTGGCAGAGACAGGAAATAGAACCCAACTGTACTGAGTTTGAGTCAGGTGCTCTACTACTCCAGGCCACACAGCCTCCTGTTTGAGTGGGATAGGAATTAGGTAAAACGAGGACACCCATTCTACTCTGCATAAAGCACAAATCAGAGCAGAAGCAGGAGAGCTAAGGAAGCAACCTGACCTTACTGAATTTTACATCCTTTTACCCAAGAGTGCCACATGGTCACAATGCTAAAGATGACAATTCTGGACCAGCAACACAGAGCACAAGGCATTTGGGGGAAAATGAAGAGCTGTCCCATGGAGATTCTCACTTTAAAAGCACATGGCTAAAATCAAGGGCAGCTGTGTTCCTCCTCCAGCTAGACAAGTCCTGATAGGCAGTTTGCTCAGTATTAGAAGGTTGCTCAGTCTGCAAAATAACGTAGCACAAAAATACACTAAAATGCAACATATGAGGCCAAAGATCAACTGACTGCTCTGAGAGGACTCAACACTTCAGAAGTCCCTCTGACTTTCTGTTTATTCAGCAGACTGTCTTGCTACTTGGAGACTTGAAAGACCCCAGATCTCCTCAAGATTCCATAGGAGCAATGCAGTTCTTCTGGCAGGAAACTGTTGTTCTGTGATCTATGATTCTGAACTATCTGAAACCCAGCACTTAAGAGAGAAGGGTGGGAGAGGGGAGTAGTCATCTGATGGCTTTGGTTGGGACTCCTATTACAAAAATCCTTTGAACACCTTCTAAGGGGCCCAATAGGCAACATCTTGGCACTGCACCTCCAATGCATCCTCCCTTCAGGCTAACAACAACAGATGATTCCCAGGGCTAGCCATTAGCACACTATGTTCTTTGGCTGAAACCTCAGTGGATCCCATTTAACTTTTGCTGAGGTCACAACCTGAGGTCTGCAAATTCAGTTCCTTAAGGGGATAGTATGACAATTTTGTCCTTTTATAGACAAATTATGACCAAGCATACAAGGGGTAGAAAAGGTCCACGGCAGTATCGTCTCTGGCTTGTGCTCTCATGCTAGCTCTAACAAAACACCTGTATGTTGAGCTGTTAGTACTGCAACAAGAGAACACACTGCCCTCAGTCTCCCTGACCACACTGAAAAGTGTGTTTTGTCTGAGACCAGTCTGACATGTGCACATCAACACTGAACCCAACGCTCTTGCACTCCTGGGTTTGGACTGTCAAAGGAGCCTAAGGGAGTTAGACAACCAACTCCTTTGAAAATCCCAGGCTTGACTTACTGGGGTTTCAACTGAGACGAGCATCAGACTCATTGGCTGTGTTCACGCACAGCGGGTTATTTCGATACGGTTGTTTCGAAACAACCGTATATCAAAATAACGCTCATTTCAAAACAACTTATTTCGAATTAACAAAATGTTAATTCGAAATAAGGAAAAAGGCGGAAAACGAAATAGCACGTTCACACTGTGAACATGCTATTTCACTTCCGCAGGGGGCTGCAGGCACGGCGGGCTTCAGCGCTGCCCAGTGCTGAATGCCGCCGGTGCCTGCAGAGCTGGGCTGCAGGCATGGTGGGCTTCAGTGCTGCCCAGCGCTGCTCCCCGCTGGCTTAAAGCCACGGTCGCGGCGGGTTTGGGGGCAGACTGGGCTTTAAGCTGGCGGGGAGCAGCGCTGGGCAGTGCTGAAGCCCGCCGGTGCCTGCAGCCTGGCTGTGCAGGCGCTGGCCAGGGGACACCCCTTAGCACCCTGGCCAGGGTGCTGAGGGGGCACCCCTTGAACTATTGTTTTGGAACATCTTGTTCCGAAACAACATGTTTGCATGGTGTTGTTTCGAAACAACCGTTGCGAAACAACGTTGTTTCACCCACGGACTAGGTTTTACTTGTTTCAAAACAACGCGGTTGTTTCGGAACAACGGCTTCCGGTTGTTCCGAAACAACCGTGCGTCGTGTGAACAGCTGAAACCTTATTTCAAAACAACCTCCGTTGTTTCGAAATAAGGAGGCTGTGTGAACACAGCCATTCAGTTCATTAGCTATAGGAACACGAGGGCACAAAATACATGTGCTCAGGCACTGCTCTTTGTAGGATCTTCAAATGAGCCCTAGATTTTTATTTTTTAGTGAGCAAGCAATACAAACTCCTGAAAGGAAGAGCATGACTGTGCTCATCACAACTTACGAAAAGCCAAATGAAGTCACTGGGTGATTGTCGCTTACTTTCCCTGAGATTTGACTCACACCCATTGAGGGTAGTTATCAGAAGAGAGTCCTCTTTCCTCTTACAACACGACCTGCTCTTCAATGCCAAGGAACTCTGCCTGCCAGGACGTAACTGCTTTAATAAAAAATCAGGTCATCTTCATCTGTATCAAAAACAGCATTTTCCTTTATATCATGACTGCTGTTTTCATTTGAGGAATTCAACTCCCTGGCATGTTTTTCTCATTTTCCTCATGGTGAAATATGACCCTACATGTCTTTGAGGGAGTTCCAAAGAGCGTCACTCATTTCACTGAACGTCAGCTACAATTCCCAAATTATCAGCAAATCATGGGTTGTCTGCAAAACCATCCCACATCCCATCCTCCCCAACCAAAGGAGATTCCCGGAATTCTCAAGCTAAGTCACCGATAACCAGCAGCTGTACAAAAATTAAGGAGAGCCAAGCATATATCTAACAAACAGGAATGGGCTGTCACAGAAGATCAAAGGGAACTAACTGACTCAGCTTCTGGGAGTTATTTTTAGGATGCTTAGTAGGTGCACATTAAACAGTTTAACAAAACCCTCACTACTAAATTCCACCTGTAAAAAGTTTTCAACACAGTATGGTGCACCAAATGCAACTAATATTTTAGAAGGAAATAAAGGGAGGAATGCTATTATGAATAGCACATGCATGGACATTGAGCATTAGCTCAGTGGATGAAAAAACAGAACACTAGATGAATGTAATATAGGTGAAGTACCTGTTTTGATGGACAGTTTTTATCCAGGTGCAGCAGCAAATTAAATGCAAGACTCAAGGTTTGCTAACAAATGGAGTTATTCTGAAATAGCTATTGACTTCATATTCACATACTATCTTAATCTGAGTTGATTTTCAACTGTAGACAACCCCAACAGTCAGTATTCATCCTGGGCAAAATTCACTCCTGTGCGGATGCCCAGCGTGCATGTCCGACTTAAGTCACATGTAAGGCCTATTTAGAAGAGAGACATATAGACGTTAGGAAGAGCCTTCATATTTGAGTAAGAAAACACAGGTGCCCATCCTAACTAGAATATCATATACACTCTTCTACTTGCTATTGTTGAAGCCAAAGAGGGATCTTGAAAGATGGGAGCACAACAGAAGACATAGAAGTAGTAAAAAGAATTAATGGGCTAAAGAGAAGACTTATGGGAAACAATTACAAAATGACAGACCCAAATCTCAAACCTTTTTCACTAAGTTGCATTGCTGCCAATTTAGAGTTCATAAACATAGGAAAAATACAAGCTGCTCCTCTTTTATGCTTTATGAACTGTGTTTCTTCTGTGTGTTTTAATACTGGAGATCATACAACAAACTGATTTGCTGTTGCAGGCTGAATTAATCCGTTATCAACCTCAATCCAGTCTATATTTGGCCCCATATTTCTTGAATGCAAAGAATAAAACCCGAGGGTTCAGAGGGATGCTTTCTGACCAAGAATAACTAGTTACTAAATAGTAAATACTATAATATAATAGTAAATACTGAAAATACTAGTGGTTGTTTCCACAGTCACAGTCCAGCTGTGGGTTGAACATGGAAGTTTGCTTTAGGCTTTTTGTCTTTAATGGCATCACATACAGTCTGAATTACATCAAATGATTTTGGATTCAGTTCACAGTGTCTACATGAAAAAGATAAATAAATAAATCACCACCACCCACACCACACTGAACGCTAATTTGCCCTCATGTCAGCCTCAGCGGAGATGCTAACAAATGGAAACAACTACCCTTGCAACCTAAACGTATGTCTGTATAGCAATAGGGAGGCACAACTGCAGCCCAGGTAGGCATACCAAAACTAGCTTTGCTCAAAAAAACCATGTGACCAAAACAGCAATAGCACAGACAAGTCATCCATGTACAATGCCACCTGGGACGCGAAGCATGTACTCAGGGCTGGCCCATGCTGCAGCAGCTGCACATTTTTGAGGGAGCCAGCTCAGCAATCATAGAATCATAGGGCTGGAAGGGACCCCACGAGGTCATCTAGTCCAACCCCCTGCCAAAAAAGCAGGACCACTCCCACTAGATTATCCCAGCCAGGGTTTTGTCCAGCTGGGCCTTAAACACCTCCAAAGACGGAGATTCTACCACCTCCCTAGGTAGCTTATTCCAATGCTTCACCACTCGCCTAATAAGAAAGTTTTTCCTAATATCCAGTTTGGACCTCCCCAGCTGTAACTTGAAACCATTGCTCCTCGGTCTGTCCTCTGTTACTACTGAGAACAGTCAAGCTCCATCCTCCTTGGAGCAACCCTTCAAGTAGTTGACGGTTGCTATCAAATCCCCCCTCAGTCTTCTCTTCTGCAGGCTAAATAAGCCTAGTTCCTTCAGTCTTTCTTCATAGGGCTTGTGCTCCAGCCCTTTGATCATTTTGGTTGCCCTCTGCTGGACTCTCTCTAATTTGTCCATGTCCTTTTTGTAGTGGGGAAACCAAAACTGGACACAGTATTCCAGATGTGGCCTCACCAGTGCAGAATAGAGGGGAATGATCACATCCCTTGATAGGCTGGCAACACTTCTTCTGATGCAGCCCAGTATGCCATTGGCCTTTTTGGCAACAAGAGCACACTGCTGACTCATATCCAGCTTCCCATCCACCATGACTCCCAGGTCCTTTTCTCCAGTGCTGCTATTTAGCTGATCACTCCCCAGCCTGTAGCAGTACATGGGGTTTTTTCGTCCCAAGTGCAGGGTTTTGCACTTGTCCTTGTTGAACCTCATGAGATTTAAATTGTTTCTAGTCAGTTCAAATGTGCCCCTTTATTTATTTTTCTTTATTGGTCATTATTTGTAATTTTAATCATGGTACACTTTACTTTCCTTCATTTTATTAGTGTTTGCTATATATTTTTTCCCCAATTTAGCCCTTCCCTAAGGGACAACAGGCCGAAAGTTAAATAACCCAACACAGGGCTTGAACCTGTGAGCCTGAGATTAAAAGGCTACTACCCTACTAACTGAGCTATGGAGGCTCCATGCTGTCTCAATTGCCATGCAAACACATCCTAAGCATTGCATGATATGGTGGAGCAATTTGGCAAAGCAGACGTTAGTTTTGCTGATGCTGCACCTGTATGGCAGATTGTCTTCGATACCTTTCCCCAGAAAGTCACTATTTTTCCCTTTAAGAAAATGTTTTGTGCACTCACCTTGGCTTCCAGAGTGTTTAGCCGCTCAGTCATATCAGTTAGTCTTGTGCAGTTCATGCATTCTAGAAAAGAGAAGAGGTACAACCAGTGTTTGTTGTTTTTTTTTTAATTATTTCATTTCAACAGCTCTGACTCTGCAGCCTCCTATCACTCTGTGCCCATGCAAAGTGGGTGATGTTGCAAGACTAAGAAATAATGTTGAGGGTCAATTCTAGACAAAAAAATTAAATACTAAGAGGTCATTACACAAGTTAGTGAACGCAGCCAGGCTAAATGGAAATGAAACCTATGTAATATCCGAAGCAACTAAGAAGTTTGTAACGTTCCAATTACTGGCGAATATTTCTGCAAACCCCTTTGTATTCTCCTTCCCTTAATAAAGGTTACATAAAAGGTGATTGACAATAAATCATGTGTCCAGTGCCTACATCCCCGATTTACTTTCCCACATAACAAAGCTACAAAGAAGGCAGTCTTACAAGACAACATTGGTCACACTTAGCAAGCATCTTCTGTTCGGAGAGATGTTGATGATGTTAGGAGCATTCCCCTCTTTACATATAGGAAATCCCTCCCCACCCCAAGAAATTCTGCCTCAGCATGGGAGGACACATTAAATGAACGTGTGGGATTCCTTCCAGCCCTACATTTCTGAGTCTTTGATGAGGTATCATCATTGTATGCATGCACGCACACTCCTGTACATACTAGGCACTTACCATAGTATATTACAACTGCCTTCAGCAGGGCCTGGATCAGGCACCAGAGCTGAAGCAGACCTTAGGAAGCATGCACAAGGTGATTCACTTGACTGTGTAGGAGTCACTAGATATTTGATGACAATACCAGATATTCTATTGTGTGAATTTGAAGAACAGACAGTAATTTAATGGGCTGTGAGAGTGGGTTAAGGTGATTAGCTGATATGAAGAACATCACTTACCTAAACTTCATGCCTGTATTTACCACTTGTTTTCATTTAAAAAAAAAAATCTTAATCTGTTTTGTTTTGTTGAGCCATGCTTTGTGTTTAAATGGGGACTATTTTAAGTTTGCCAAGGCTCTCCTTTGAAGGAATCTGAGCCCCTCTTCCAGCACCCTAGGGTGAGCTGGAATCTGGAGAAACTCTGCCCATATAGGTAGGGAATGGAGGAGATCTGAGTCCCTCTCCCTGACCCCATGTGTGAGCCTGCATACTAAATAGTGGGAGTGGGGAGAATAAGGACACCTACTGAGATGAATAAAGCAGTTCACACTTCTCAGAGCTCTTATTTTAGGCTGTATTCATCTCTGTAGGGTTCTCTTCATCAGCTGAAAACATCTCTCATCACTCTTACCCTCCATCACCCATTTTCCCATAAATTGGCAGCAATTCTTTACTGTACTCCCATTGGCCCCTTAATTCCAAAATGACCATCTGGAAACCAAGCATCTGATGACTCAAGCTGATTTGGTTTCAAGAATTTCATTACAAGTCATATTGAAGGGATTTTTGTTGTTGTTGTTGCTGTCAATAGTAAACATATCTTTTTAATATTTTTTACTCAGCAATAAATCCTGGACATTTTTTTCTCTGGCACAAACTAGCACATGCATATACAAATGCCTTAAGTGTGTTGTCACAAAAGAATGGAACAGGTCAGGCTTGTTTAGTCTGGTATGAATTGCAGTGTGGACAACAGGAATGACCTGCACGTAAATGGGCTACATGCTTTTAATCTTGCTCATCCACACAAAGAGAAGATGAACAAATCCGTCAAACCACAGACCCAAAAAGGATTCCAGGTATATTACAGAACAAGTAAAATAAAGAAGCCCTATGCTCCCCCTTTCCTACCCAAACATACTATTAACTCCCACTGATTTCAATTGGACTGACTAGGACTATTTGAAATTCACTTCTGTGAA